>CM062810.1:58278873-58995401 GCA_031772625.1 Pinus tabuliformis | reverse complement strand
GAAATCGAACGTCGTCTCTTTCAGGTATTCTACAACATCCTCCTCTTCATTTAATATCATTTAGAATTTGTTTTTAGGCCCTAGATGTCATTTTTTGAGGCTTTGGGGTTTCAAGATCCGCCTTTCAGGGTACGCAGGTGCCACACTAAGGGACCTGGTACCCCGACATTTTCTCAGTTGGGAAAATGGAGGGCGTACGCACCTTGCCTTAAAGGAACCCACGCTCTATTCCTAAAGGCGGGGTGCGTACTCGCGCAAAGTGTTTACAAACCCCAAAATTCTCCATATTGCACCAACAATTTTTAATTTCATGGATTCTAATGGATGTTTTCTGGTGTGTAGATTGCCCACCATGCTTGATTGGCGTGAGAGAGAGCACAAATATGTTGATTTGGCCCGCCATTAATCATCAACCTTCCATTGATGCTTTGAAGGCATGCGACCTTTACAAATACTTGGCCATACCTGGCATGAGGGCCCAGGTGAGCTTTCTAGAGTGGCTGGTAGAGAGATGGAACATTCAGGACCAGTGCATTTACATTGGAGGGCACCAAGCTCAAGATAGAGCCCTCAGATATTTACTTCCTCACTGGTTTGCCCAAGAGAGGCGAACACTTGACTCTATTCGGGACTAGGCCGGGTGGCCAGTCCATCACTAGTCTCCGACTAGTGTGTGTAACAGTAAGTCTCGGAGAAGGGGATAGAGATCAAAACTATATCCGACCTGAAACTTATGGTGAATGCTTTTACAGTTTCCAGACTTTGGGGCTCTGCCGCTTTTCACATTGCTACTGGATCCCAGATATGCGAATGGCGATTGATTGCTATCGAGGCACCATTTTCAACTGGTGTGATGCTGTGTTGGCCAATTTAAAGGGCAACTAACTAGAGTAAAAAACGGGCAGCTAAAGACTTTGGGTTATGGGCCTTTAGTTGTGAGTTTTGCCTTAGAGGGGTTCGATGCTGATCCCACAACTGCTCATTGTTGAGGCTGGGCTTCCCGAGAGCCCAAATTGATGCGATGGGTTGCGGTTATGGCCGTCATCCTGATGAGGGCATGGAGATTTGTCCGATTTACTCGGAGTACTTTCACTGGTTAGAGGACCAGGTTTTTTCTATTCAGGATTTTCGTTATGCCGGAGTTGATTTTTGTGGAGATCGGACATGGTTCTTCCACCGGGAGAACAATGGGATGACACAGGTAATTCATTTTTCACAGTTTTTTAAATTATCTATTTTTTTGTTTTTTATATCGTCTCAAAACTGACAGTAATAATTTTGAAAATGCAGATGTAGGCCCACGACGTCTAGTCAATCTCTGACCTTTCGAGAGGAGACTACCAGTTGCAGCGGCACCGGCCCACGGGACGAGGCCACAGAGACCCTAGCTAAGTTGGAACAAGACCTAGAGCGTCTTACAGCAGATATACTAGAGACTACTATAGATGATATTCCTATCAGGCTTCAGCGCTATGTAGTCGCAGTCCCAGGACCTTTTAGGAGGTTCTTGTGTAGGGTGGCCCATGTAGTGGTGTCGTATAGAGAGCATCACCAGTGATTAGATGGTCTTTTTTGTAGACACATGTGACATTTTGGTTTTTTGTACTTATCATTTTTTGCGATCATAAGGTGTTTTTCAACCTATGATCGAAGACGATGTATTTTTTGACACACTCCTATCTATATATATCATTATTACCGGCTTATCTTGTTAAAATGTGTGATGAAATGTTTTTAAATTTACATGTATGATTATTGCAAATGTCTGTTTAACATTCGAGAAGCAATTGCATCTGCTAATGTATTTAAAGACTTGGAATATGCTGATATTCAATGTAATCAAATTCACGTTCCAAGAGACGCACTCAAAAATAACCTTAATAACACTGGATTTCTAATGGCATACACTTATTAAGCTGTAATACAACGAGTTCAGAATCTAACCTCACTATCAAACTCCGAATCCCAAATGAAATAGATTTAGACAATAACTCAATCACTACACTGTACTCTGCAATGTTGTTTGTTGTTTGACCGAGGCTCACCCCATGCATAGAAAACTAACTCGTCAGAGGGCAAAAGATAACCCAAGCTGCGGAAGAGATATTCCGTGTACTACGACAATCACCATTAGCAAATCCAATGTATGTTTGGAGAGGCATCGACATCTGCAAACATCAAGGGTAAAACCAAGATAAGCAGAATAACGACGAAAAACACACTTTCTAAGCTAAGCACATATCTAAACTAACAAACACACCAGCTAGAAAGAAAAATCTAACCTAACTAAAAATTCTCCATACCCATCATTTAAGCATAATACTTCTTTAGGTAAAGTCCTTTCTGGGTTTACCCAAGAGTCCCCGTCAAAGTCTACCAGCTCATAGGCCCCTTTTGCTAGCTTTCGCTTGACAATATAGGGCCCATGCCACATAGGAACGAATTTTCCAGCACCTAATTTATCATTAGCTTGATCATATAATAGCACTAGGTCTCCTTCCGAAAAATTTCGAGGGCTCACATTTCGATCATACTGAGCTTTCATACGTTTTGCGTGAGTCTCGATTGCCAATGCAGCATCACGTCGAGTCTCATCTAATTGAGCTAAGTATAATAAATGCTTCTTCTCTTCGAAAGTAGCTGGAAGTAACTCGATGGCCATTTGCAGTGACGGGATTTCGCATTCAATGGGCAGCACGGCTTCCAAACCATAAACTAGTTGGAAAGGAGTGAATCCTGTTGATGTTTTCACTGAGGATCGGTACGCCCAAAGCGCGGAAAATAACATGTTGTGCCAATTCGACCGATGAATACCAATGATTCGTCGGATCATGATAACTAAAACTTTGTTGATGGACTCAACCAGACCATTCGCTTGTGGATAATAAGGAGTTGAGCTATCGTGACGCAAACCAAGCTGGCCTGTAAGTTCTATCATCATAACGTTTCGAAATTGGTGCCCATGGTCACTGATTATCGCTTGTGGGACACCAAACCTAGCAATAATGTGATTGAATATGAAAATTGCAGCTGTCTTGCCGTCTACCTCGAATGTAGGCATCGCCTCGGCCCACTTAGTAAAATAATCTACCGCAAGGATGATATACGCATGCCCCCCGGCTGAGTGAGGGTTACATGTAATAAAATCGATACCCCATTTGGCAAAAGGACCAACGGAAATTATAGGGTGGAGAGGAGCAGGTGGAGCGCGCATCTTGCGATCAAACACTTGACAGTTGTGGCATTTCCGGACCGCAGTAATACAGTCTTTAAACAAGGACGGCCAGAAGTAGCCAGCGCGCAATATCTTTTGGGTTGTGGCATACCCAGACATATGACCGCCACACGCTCCAGAGTGACAGTCATTCAGAACCCTTTCAGCTTCCTCGTGAGTTAAGCAACGTCGAAAAACCAAGTCCGCCCCACGGCGATAAAGAGTATCTCCAATAATTTTGTACTGTTGGGACTGGAATCGAATTTTCCGACGTTCCGACTTTGAAACTTCGAGCCGAAAGGATTGGGTCTGGAGATAGACGATGATATCTCCATACCATAGATCTAAAGTGCTGATGAGAAACAAAGATTCGTCTGCAATGGGCTCCTCTGCCACAGTTTCTGTGTCAGCACGCGGGAAGTCACACATTAACTCTGCAAAAACTAAAGATTTCTTAGACTTAGATTTTTCAACTCCAAGTCAAACTCCTGCAGGATAGCGATCCATTTAGAGTACTTGCCCCCTAGCAATTGTTTAGTCAAAATGTAGATCATAGGGTTGTAATCCGAAATGACTGTAGTTTTACGGAGTAGAATGTAGTGATGAAAACGTTGGATAGCTTGAACGGCTGCCAATGCCAATTTCTCCACATGTGAATATTTGAGCTCAGTTGGGTTTAATGTCCGACTAAGGTAATATATCACATGTTCCGTTCCGAATTCATCTTCCTGTACTAAGACCATTCCAATGGTGGAATGAGCGGCGGCGAGGTACAAAAAATAATCCTGGTTGTAGTTGGGAGGATGCAGCAACGGTGCATGGGTCAACGCGTGCTTGAGTGCATCAAAAGATTTCTGAGCTATCTCATCCCAAGAGAATTGAGCATTCTGTTTCAACAACCGGGTGAAACCCTTTGTAACCTCGGCGTAGTTAGGAATGAATCGGCGTAAAAAGTTTGCTTTCCCCTGTAAACTTTGGAGTTGGCGAAGACTCGAAGGAGGAGGCAATTTGATAATAGCTTCGACCTTCGAGGGATCAACGCGAATGCTGGCTTTCAAAACTACAAATCCCAGCAATCATCCCACTTCTATATAGAAGACACATTTGTGTGGGTTCAACCGAATATGATAATGCCTACACCTCATGAAGATTGCTCGTAAATGGAAAAGGTGATCAGCTCGATGTAATGAATGAGCGGGCAAATCATCGAGATACGGTTGCACAATGTTTTTGATGTCATGAAACGCATAAGACATCGCCCTTTGAAAAGTTGCTCCGCATTCTTAAGCCCAAAAGGTAATTTGCAATAAGAAAATGTCCCCCATGGACAAATGAAAGCCATTTTTGGTTGATCGGCAGGTAGAATATTGATTTGATTGTAACCAGAAAAACCGTCCATAAAGGAAAATATTTCACTGCCGGCACAATCGTCAATTATTTGATCGATATAGGGTGTTGGGTAGTTTTCCTTTGGACAAGCTCTATTAATGTCCCTATAGTCGATGCATATTCTTATTTTTTCCTGTTTTTTGTTAACCGAAACAATATTCGATACCCAATCCGTTAACGGGATCGGATAAATGAATCCTGCTTTCAACAGCTTCTCAACTTCTACTTTAATTGCAGCCGCTTTTCGTGGGTAAATCTGACGCAAGCGTTGCCGGACGGGTTTAGCGTCTGGGTAAGTATTTATCTCATGGACAACAATCGCGGGATCAATTCCTGGCATTTCCTCATAAGACCAGGCAAACACGTCACGAAATTCTTGAAATAGGGCCTTGTATGTCTGAATTTCGTCATCTGTACACGAGGCACCTATATGAATGTGCTCAACAATTCCGGGCTTGACTGAAATGTCAATGGGAATAGTTCGAGAAATGTTTCCCAAATTCAGCTCTGAATTAGGATGTTTCATTGGATTCTGAGCTTCTTTGACATATTCAGCTGTAAATATTGATGAGAAATCATTTTCAAAACAATCATCCTCAGGTAAAAACGAAGATCTGTGATGGAGATCTTCCCATGGAAATCGTCTACACACAGGACTTCATGAAGTTTCTCGTCAGATGACACAACTTCGGGAAACGCTATTAACTCCGAGGTTGATGTGAAAAGTGATTCCTCACAGACCACATTCATTTGGTCGATTTTGGTTGAACGCGGGTCGGTAAAAGACTGCACGGCTTCATAGGCAATTTCATATGGACTCAAAGGCATAGCATCACCAAATGAGTCTATCTCAGATTCAGAAGGAACGATCCAAGGATCATCATAAACAATGGTATCTGATGTAATCATATGAATGGATGCAAACGAAGACAAGGCGTTGATTGGAGGAAAAGGAAAAGTTCCCAGTAAACGGCATCTTTAACTAATCCTACTCCAACATCCTTATAAGGGATAGTCGTTTTACCGACATACTAGATACTCTCTGAAGAGGCTGGGTCGGATGAAAAGTAAGCCAGCTGGTCTATTGTTACGATCTTGCCATTATATGGAAACTTTATTACTCGGAAGACCGATGAAACGACCGCTGTCATAGCGTAAGACCAACTTCGACCCAAGAGAAGGTTGTAGTCTAGAGGGGCATCAACCACCTCCACATCTAGACTAACGGTTTTTCCTTCAACCCCTATAGGAAAATCCTGTAGAATGCCAAACGGATGAAACCCACGGCCATCAAAGGCCTTAAGAATTGTCGGGGATTGATTTAGTGAAGGAGAACCAAGCGATCTCCAGCACTGTATCGACATAATACACGTGGAAGCTCCCTCATCAATTACAGTCCGATGAATAGGCTTGTTTTTTACTATCACTGGGATATGGAAAGCCATTTGATGAGGTAAACGCGGTGTACTATTTTCTAGATCAAAGATTATTAGGTTCGGGTCCTGAACATCAACAGCTCCTATAGCCGACAAAAGTAATTTGCGTTGTGCTGGACATGATTACAGCACTTCCAAAGCCGACATTGCTGAGGGTGAAATAGCTAAATCCTCAACAATTTTGTAATTCTGGGCCGCTCTCGCATGTGGATTGAAAGAAGACCTTCGAAGTACACCCTTGGCAGGTGGTTTGATTACTAAGTCCGGGTTAGGTTTCTCGATCTGTAGTGGATCGGAACCGGGAGCTGAGGTTGATGGATTAGAATGAGAAGATTCTGCTTCTTTTCCATCAACAGGACTTGTACTACCATAATCTTGCGATCGAGTCGCAATCCTTACATGAGACATCATCAATATGGGTTCTTCACTCGCACTCGAGGAAGAACCTATCATCTTACTCTCCTGCTTTGGAAATGGATCTTTCAAACAGCAGGAGTTGGGGAACCCTTGACGATTTTCACAACCTCGGCCCGATGAGGGAAATCTCTTGTAAAATGATCCTCTTCACAAATAAGACAAGGATATCGAGGTTTGCGTTTTTCGTCATTGGTTTCCGACTTTTCAGTTTTCTCCTTTGGAGTTTTTTCTTTTATTCTTCTTCTTGCCTTTCTTTTTCCCACCAGATTTTGATTTAGCTGTAGATGACTCTACAGCGTGAATATCGGCGGAAACTTCAGCAGAGAGTCTCCTGTCGGGGAGTCTGGTAAGGTTATAATAGGAGAAGAATTCTTTGAAGACTTCTTCTTGATTTTAGTATTCACCGTACCAATCATGCCATCAGCGGCATGAGACCCCGAAGGAGCAGCAACAATTTGATTTGACTTAGGAAGATCTGGGATCTTTTCATGTAACATACCTGACTGAGTGTAAACTAAGTCAAGGTACTGCGCTTGAGCAATCACTTGCTCCTCAGTAACTACTCTGGCCTTAGCTACGTCTTCAGTAATCTTCGGTAACAATGATTTAACAAACCATTCAGCTAAAATCTGGTCCGGGAACAAAACTTTCACTAACCGCCTTCGACGTCTCCATTCATGAATATGATCAGAAATATACGTGGACGTCGATTGTTTTAATGAAGTTAGTAACTTCGTGCCATTATCATATCTGACCGGCAACTGAAAATGAGTTAAAAACGAAGTAGCTAACTGGCTAAAATTATAAAAAGATGCCCGTGGTAACTCAATGTACCACTTGGCCGCGAGACCAATGAGAGTACGCTGGAAAAGACGTAAGCAGATCGAATCATCCGAGATGGAATTAGAGGCACACCAGAGGTGGTAAGTCATCACATGATTTGACGGGTCCTCTCCAGATTTACCTTCGAACTTGGGTATGTCACTGGGCAACTTATTTGGCATTGGCGGCCAAAACGGAAGATAATTTATTGGATCATTCGTTAGGCGCGACAAGTCTGGTAAATCCAAAGTTGCAATAAACAGTAACTGCCGATTAGGATCCCTAAAGCTCTAGGTCACGAGACCAGTCCGAGGAGGAGGATATCCAAGATAACTTGGAATAGGAATCGCGTTCGGGATATTGTATCCTCCCGGAAAACCAGGATTAGCCGGACCGTACTGGGGTTGTTGTGATAGTTGATAAGTGTACCCAGGATACGGTTGATACTGGTAAACCGGCTGCTGGACAGCAGGCCCGTATTGGTACTGTCCTTGGTACGGTTGATAAGTGAATTGTGGTTGACTTGTAACAACCGTCCTAAACCAGGTTGTCCTACAGGCATCTGAACCGTAGTTTGAATCGTAGATCCAGACGATGGTAAAGATGTCTGAGGAGTAGTTACAGAGATAGTAGAAACCGGAGCTGTCGATACTCCAGAAGTAAGTGTGGTAGATTGAACAGATGTTGCGGTAGTTGCAGCAGTCATTTGAGATGGAGTACTAGGTGCAATAGGCCCAGACTGAGAAACTACCGAAGGTACAGAAGTTTGAACATTAGACTGGACTGGTTGCTGGGGTGAACCAGAAACTAAGGGTTGTCCAGTTTGAGATGACAACTGTACACTTGGCTGCAATACCTGTTGAATTTGTGATGGATCCCACACTATGTTCATTCCGGGGTATTGACCCATAACAGGTTGAGGATATTGAGATCCATAACCGATTGAGGGTAGGATTGATAATTGAAAGGTACATTTCCCGTACCTTGAACATAAGATTGACCTTGGGGTAGTTGGTAACCTTGACTCGAGTACTGACCTTGGGGTAGATACCCTTGAGGTAAGTACTAATACTGGGGTTGACCTTGAGGTATAAATTGATACTGAGGTTGACCTTGGGGTACATATTGAGGCTGGGGTTGACCTTGAGGAATGTATTGCACCACGGGTACATACTGTCCTTGAGGTTGCCCCCCAGACACGATTTGTGTACCTTGAGGTTGCCCCCCAGGCGTTAATTGAGGCTGCCCCCCAAGCAGTAACTGGCCACCTTGAGGTTGAGAACTGGGAATTGAACCTGACATCATATAAATGTCTCCTACGCTCAACGGTTTATTACCATTGTTTCCAGTTAATAACCCATGTTCAACGGGTTGAGGAGATGCTCCCGCAAAAGTACCAGAAAGTGACTGATACCCAGAAGGAACAGAAGGACCGCCGTACAAAAAAGATTTAGGCGATTGAGTAAACATGGAAGACTGACCTGACATATTTACAGGAGTATAAATACCTCCAGGTGGATAAGGAGCACGAGGTGGAGAAAAACTTAACCCTGAGTTGTCCAAATAATTAGTTAAAGAAAGATACCAAGTAGTACTTCTAGGTGGACTGTAAAAAATGGATTCACGCTCCCTTAGATCAATAGTAGGTTGATTTTCAGGGATAGGGACGCTTATTTCTTCTTCTGGAGCAAGTTCTTCAATAGCTATCAAACCAGAAGGAAGATTTTCGGTGATGACTCTTTCTACCCTGGGTGAATCAGGAGCACTAGAAGTTGGAGTAACAGGTTTAGATATCTCAGGTTCTTCGCCTATATCACTAGTAGATGAAAAACTACCAGCAAGCTCGGAAACAACAATAGCTTCGGGATTATAACCTGTTTCTAGACTTTGGTAATCAGGATGAACTACCAATGAAGACTCTCCTTCTTCAGGTGAACCTACTTTACTGCCACTAGGAGTTACAAGGACTTTCAAACCTTCGTAATGACCTGGGACGTCTTCAGGAGGTTGGTGCCGAAGTCTATGGGTCTTCCTCAACAAATCGGCCACAATTACAATCTCAGGAGACTGGCCCCGAAGTCTACGGGACTATCTCGGTAATTCAGCCACAGCTAAAAAATTTTAACTACTGCACATGCAAACAAAGTAAAATCTCAAAGCAAACCACCTAAAGTCTCTAAAGAACCAAACAAATTCGAATCAGACGCCTAAAGAATCTAGGGCGTCAAACCATACACAAACAGTAGCCTTCCGGACCGAAAACACTAGTTGGTGATGAAATCCAACATCGCCGAATTCAGTACAGAAGTGGCGGGTGGAACAGTTACCCCGGAAACCTACTTAATGAATAGACCGGTACAAGTTCCTCCACTTTAACCGTCTCGAGTGAAGTGAACCCCCCGGAAAATCCAAGTGAGTCTAGCCGACGTCTGCTCCAGGTACAGTGGGATCTTCCTCCACCGTCACCTTGGGTAGAACCCTAAAGATAATGGTCACTAAGGTTACCAACAGCAACAAGTATACCTGGGGGAACAGTCTACGATCCGATAGCATGCAAGGGCAGAGTATCAAGCTCAATCCCCTTGCCGGATCCTTGACAATAATCCAAGATTTACCGACAAGTGACCCCAGGCTCCTTGACAATGGTTAATTCGAGGTTTACCGTTTGTAGTACGTGCGTATCTGGCGTCGTTCCAATGAAGGAGGATTGATCCCCTCACTGGTTCAGACACGATCTCGTGCTTCTCCTTTAAGAGGAGCTTTCCCAGAGCATAAATGTAACAGCTAGATTTATCCTACCACAAGATGAGCTACTTGTTTGGTTTTGCTGTCTTGGAGAGTTAATTACTCTCTTACTCCAAGACACTAGCCTGATCTATATTGGTGTTTCAGAGCCCTAGTAAATAAAAAGGTACTAAGTAAATTTTACTTTAAGCGTTAATTTTTATGGCTGTTCTTTAGGACAAAAGGTAGTGGAGATGAAACTGATGGTGTGTAGACTCGACTCAAATCCACTAAAAAGATGCACCTAAGATGATTTATACTATTTTTCCTTTTCAATGAATTCCCTAGCTAAGAGAGTTGGAGAATGAAAAATTTATAAAGACAACTTTCTTGGCAATGAAAATCAAAGAAACAATATCTTTATCTTTTCCAAAGCACACAACACATGACCACTAATTATTTCACGAAAATTCCTAACTCTTTTCAAAGACTTCAAATGCTACTAAAACAAACTTTTCTTCAAAAGAGATTTTTGTATTTTTCCTATATTAACAAAGCATGTAAAACTACTTAACGAAAATCAACTTTAAAAAATCTATGGCAATCAAATCAATTTTTCCTAAAATAAAATCTAAGAGAAATTCACCTAAAAGCAAATCTAATGAGGTAAAAGCCTACAAAATATAATTCCAGGATGTTTTACTCAGTTACAATTCAACCAAGGACTAGTTCATGCAGAATCATAAACCAGTCAAAAACAAAAATCAAAATCTTTTGTTCTTTTTCTTAAGAATGAAATTCACAGCTTTAACATACAAGCTTTGTCAAAATTCCACAAAGAGACAACACAAAGGTAGGTTTCTCACAAAGGTGGATTTTATGAAAGGTCCGACTCCTAAGAAGACTGAAAAGACCAGGGATATCTAAGGTTTTACAACTTCTAAAGCCAAAGTCACTACAAGACCAATGCAAAAATCAAACCTAGGGCTAGAACTTCTATGAACTTCACTAAAACTCTTGATGCTAATGAAACAAGCTTAGATGAAGACCTCTGACAGGTAACCAGTGGATCTAGGTAGCAAAAAACAAATTATAAACAAAATCTAAGAGGCAAAAAGGAAAAAATGGAATTTTCTCAACTTTTGACAGGGTACGCAGGCAGCCTGTTTGCACAGGTGCGGCCACGCTCTGTGTACAAAGTTGCAGTGCGTACAGGTACGCACTGTGCTTAACGCAGAGGGTGCGTACTACTAGAAAAACCAAGAAAAATAAAAACTAACTTAACCCTAAGCTATTCCACCCAAATTCACAGTCAATCAGTCAAAAACCAGAAAGAAATCGACTTTTCTCAAATCAAAGTATCAATCAAAAGAGAAATCAATCAAATCCATGGATTCCTCAGCGAAGTCGCCATTTTGTCATGCGGAAAGAGTCAATTTTGTGGACAAAACCGACCTCCCTAGAAGCTAAGGCTTTCTATTGACAAACAAGACAGTCAAGCACTATCTTTCCCTAAATATGCATTTAAAATACAAGCAACCAGGCGTTTAAAGCATACCTTTAGTCCAACGCTGTTTGTAGCAGTCCAGCCTCTCCGATCCAGATGAGCTCCTCCTTCTCTTTGAAACCTGCATTCACTAACAAGCAAACGATTACATAGCACCTGAATAACTCATATAATAAAACATATTCATCATAAAGACCAAGGAGTATATGAAACAAATTATATATAACAACTTGTTGAGAAAAATGAACTTAATTGCATTAATTGGAAACAAAAGAAACCATTACAACCAGTGCCTTGGTGTTGTGCAGGTCCCTCCCAGGGTCCAGCAAGAGTTCTCCTTTACTTTGATCAGCTCACCCACTTCCAAATGAAGCTAAGAAAGGATGGGAATATCTCCTCTCAAGCTCTATAAGGGAGTCCTAATTTCAGCAGCATCTACCCTTAGGAATGTTCAGCTTTCAACCTCCTCTCCCTCTGGCCCAATGCCTGTATTTATAATGCTTTGGAGAAGTTAATCAGGACCACCATGAATGGGATAAGCCCTTTTTCAATGGGATAGCTCCCCTCTTCATGGGATAAGTTCCTCTTTCATAGGGATGCATGAACCATCTGGAGGCGCTCAATACACGTCAAACCATCTTCTAGAATGCTCTAGATTCGACCACAAGTAACTTTTTTGAAGTAAAACTTGCGCCTTTTGACCTTTACAGGAGTACGCACCCACCCCTTTACAGACAGAGCGTACAAGTATGCAGGTATTGTGAACTTGAGGTGTGTACACGCAGGTAAGGTTAAGAGAAACTGCGTAACCAGAGTTAATTGACTTTTTAAGGACTTTCTCTCTTTTTTGGAGTTTGACATGAGGAGCAGAGGTATAAGACTTGCCAAGGAGGATAGTATGACAGTTGATGGAGCCATACCGACTACAAATAGTCATGGTGACAAATTTTAGTGTAACACACCCCCTTCCGATCGCATCGGACTCCTTTTGATTGCGGAATCCTTCCTCCGATTGCAAAAGCCCCTTGCCGATGGCCTTAACATACTTCTGATCCCTTTGGGTCCCCCTCCGATGCGATATCGCTGTTGGAGGGTTCAGTGGCATTGTTGGCTCTGTTTTTCATATACCCCGATCATATTCCGCCGTTGCGATTATCGCTATTGGCATATCGCAAAACATATGTGCCATATTCATATTTCCCGACCCCTCCGCCGATGCGATATCGTCGTCGCACCCGACAGTGATATCGCTATTGATATCTATCCATTTCCGCATAATTCTGCCTATCGCAATTTCATTTTTTTGCGCGAAATCCCCATTATAGTGCAAAACCAATTTTTCTCCACAAATGCATGCATTTTCACAAGTTATGTTAATGCCCGTCGCTTATTGCAATCACAATAATACCGAGCCCGCTCCTCATGGTCCCCACCGACGCGATATGCTGATCGCGCGGCATCCACACTCCCATATATAATATCGCATCGCATCGCAATCACTATTGTTTATATGACCATCGCCCCTCCGCTCCCGATATGCGATCGCCGATAGCGATGTCAGCGATTGTTGTATCGTTGTTCGCATCCATTCATAAGCACTGCACCCCTGGCCCGGCCGATAGCGATATTGCGATATTTTTTGCGGTCGTTGGATCTGCTCGCGCTAGATCCAACGGCCAGGATCTATTATGAGCAACAAAGTCACTCCCACCCAGTTTTTAATCAATTTTCCTGTATAAAGTAGTTTTTCATTTTAGAAGGCAGAAAGGCATTTTTCAGGCATTTTCAGTTCGCTCCTGTGCGCTCCTTCTCCAAAGGTGGCCCGGATCATTTTCTCATCAGTTTTGGATCGCTCCACCACAGATCGACTCCAAGCAACAGTATTTCATCCTCAGAAAACCATCAGTGGCAGTCCTCCACCATTTTAGCAGTTATTCTTCCTTTTTGAGCAGATTTTGATCGGCCAAGCACCGAAACTCCTCCAAGACCTCCAGAAGCCCGCGGAAAGCCAAATTAGTGTTTCTTTTGTGCCAAATATGGCAGGCAAGGGCGATTTTGTAGCGGCAAAGTGTATCAGCGGAAGGAAAGAGCCCATATTCAGTTAAAGTGTATCAGAGATGCGGCAGAGAGTATCAGTTAATGTCTTTCAGTGGAAATATTTATTGCCAAAGCAGATGAACATTGAAAGGCCCCAAACAAAGTCAAAGAAGTAGTTAAAGGCCATTAAAGGCTCACCAAGACAGTTTAATGCAGTAAAAGCCACTTATGAGCAGTGCAGCAGAGCCCAAGGCACAGCTATGGCCTAATGGCCAGCGCATGGCTCAAAGGACCCATATTACCTCATTTTGTGATGCTGTCGCCTCCAGCGCAGCTTAGATAGATAATTTTGCATTTATTTCAAGCAGTTGTTAGGTTAAAGACACTTATTTCATGAGATCTGTCTCAGATCTATTTATTGTAGATATTTTTCCTATATAAACCACGCTATGCCTTGTTTAAAGGGTTGGTTGGTTGATAATCTCATTTGAGACTTGCGCTGTATTCTTTGAGAGCCTCTATAATCAAAGTTTGCTGGAATGCTTGGATGATGAACTTTCTGTTGTGTTTTAATGGCTAAAGAGTGAACTATGGAATTCTCGTGCTTCTACATGGCCCAATAAGTGTTTCTTACCTCTGTTTACAGTTTATATGTGTTTATGCCACCATTGTGTCACCATCTAAATAGCAGGAAAGAAGAATAGCTTAGACTTTGCTTAGCAGCACTCAATGCTCAATTTATGTTATTTCTCCATGTTTTCCTTAGAAATAGTTATGAATATGCATACTTGAATGATCATGTTTACGCTGTTTCTCTCATTTATGAATGATTGTTTAGGAATCCTTGACTGCTCCTAGATAAAGTTCATTCACCTTCTTTCTGTTAGCTGATGAAAGATTCTTAGTTGCCTTTCATCTCTGACCTTCATTCCATCTTTATTCCAGCTTTATATTGTTCCATTTGGAGCTATCCTGCTCTCTATTCCTCTTGTGACCAAGAAAACGCACCAGCAGCCCTTATCCTTGACTCCATGCCCAATGGTTTGAACTTCTCACACTTTGCAGTCCAACTCCATTTGAAAGCATCATCCTTCCCACCAAAACTTAAACAAAACCCTTGTACACCATATCTAGCCTAAGATCATATCAAAACAAAGCTAAATCCTAAAGAGAGAGCCCTCTCTGATTGCAGGTAGGCTAGGATCTGCAATCCAAAGATTGGTTTGTGGTTAACTCAGCTGTATCCCTTAAGGAGCCAAGGGAAAACCTGAGTGATAACATCATTGGCGACTCCACTGGGGACCATTTTCAGAAAATTCCAAAAATCTAGTTAGAAGCTGGCTCCCAAGAAGAATACACACTATACAAGGTCAAATCCAGACCCAAATACCCCATCTGCTTTTGAAAATCTGAATTTATTCCCAAGGAACCTCAGGAAGCTAGAGCGAAAGGAGGATCTTGCTGATTCTAGTCCTGAAACAGTTCAACCGAGCTGTGTTCCAACTACTGTCGAAGTTTTGTTTCGTTCAGCCCCTACTTCCCCTAGTTCATCATCCACCTCTCAAAGCACCTCTTCCACTCCTCCATTCACTGCACATACTACTCCTATTACCACTGTTATCACTGCTATTCCAGTTGTTCCATTTCCTCTTGTTGTTCCACTTATACCTGTGAATATGGCTAATAAATATGCACCTTTGCAGTTACCAGCAAATCCAGGGGCTATGCCTCAGGATTATCAAACTAAAATCTCTTATTTTGATGGAACTGGTTCTCAAACAGCCCTACAACACACCAAGAAGATGCAGGATTACTTTGAAAACTGTGAAATAGATGATGATGGTGTGAGAATGAAGATTTTTGTCCAAAGTTTGATAGGTGATGTCAGGCCTTGGTTTAGAGCGCTCCCATCCAATTCCATTGCTGATCCTGAAGCCTTATATCAAACATTTATCAATAGATGGGAGAAGAAGAAAGACCCATTGCACATACCGTCTGAATATGACACCATTAAAAGAGGCCCTCAAGAGGCTGTCTTAGACTATTGCACAAGGTTCAACAATGTTTACAATGCAATCCCATAGAACCTTAGGCCTCCACCTGATCTTCCTTTGTACAAATTCCCTGATGGTTTTGATTCAGACATGGCATATCAGTTGAGGGAAAGAGCCCCTCAAAGCTTTGTCGAAATGCAAAATGTAGCTATTAGTGTGGAGGCAAATCTGATTGCCAAGAGAAATAGAGCAAGAGCTGAGAGAAGAACCACATTTAAGGAAGAACCTTCAGCTATTGAGCAAAAACTTGATGCAATCATCAATAGCATGCATAGTCTTGGAGATAGAGTCGGATATGTTGAAAGGAAAACTTCATGGGATGGACAACAAGGAAACACAATCAGAAACCCAAATTTTAGGAAAAATCAGAATCCAAATGTTGGAAGGGCTAGCCCTGACCATGATATTAGGCCTCCTTTTCAAGAAGCCTATGTTGAAGCATCCACATCTAGTGAGAAAATAGAGGACACTCACATTAACTTAATGGGTTTGAAGAATGAGCAACATGTTTTCCTACCTAAGGAAGACCAAGATGACCATGAATTTAATCAATTTCAAACTAATTCTGGTGAGTCATTTGACTTCAAGGAAGGTTATGATTCAGCTGTGTATGAGGTCCACAAGCAATACAAATTATGGACCAGAACCATTGATGTGCCTGAAAATGCCAAGCCAAATGATACCAAGCAGCCTAAGAAGATTAAAGGCAAGGCTGCTCTCATAGAAACTGCTGATAAAACAGTCCCAAATCCAAAAGAAGTGACTATGGGAGATGTAACTGATGTGCAACCCTCTAAAAATCGGCCTGTTGTATCCTTTCCTTCAAAAGAAAATTCAAACAGTACTCCTAAAAGCCTTCCCAAAACAGAAATATCTCAAGAAATCGCTGAAAATCAAGATATAATCTCTAATACTCCAATTGAAAAAGGAAAATCTGCCTTTCACAATACTAAAACCCAATCAGAAAAACCATTTGATTTAGAGGCTGAAATTGCCAAGCTAAAGATATCTATCCCTTTATCTGAACTTGCTAAACATGATGTGTACAAACATCAGATTAAAAGATCGCTGCAGATGCCTGAGAATATAGATGATGTCAATGTTCTTGATGATTAGCCTGAGCTGCTATTCGGTCCTGAGGTCGATGGCAAACCAGTGTTGGCATTATGAGATAAGTGTTGTCCTTGATGGCAAACCTCACTGATGACAAATCATAGTACAGAAGGTCAGCAACAAGGAATTGATGATCAGACTATAAGAAGAAGAGAAAGTTCATACACGCAGGTTCGTTAAGCCCAAGTCGCGTGTACACGCAGGTTGTCTTCAGCAAAAGCGCGTGTATGTGGAAAAGTACCTTTGGTCCATGGCGGTTATTCCTTGGAAGTTGTGCCTATGGTTTCGGACCATTGTGTCTCGACGGGCGTGTTGATCCCTAGTTTTGAAGTTGATGGTATTGGATTTCTATGGTTTTGGCTCTTGGTATTGAACAAGGCCTAAGGCTATATAAAGGGAAGGAAATCATTAGGCAAGTGCATCTGAAATGTCTTGAATATCTGATGAAGCATTAGATCCAGTATGCAGGGTTATGGGTTGATGATGCATTGCTTGATCTGAGCTAAGGAGAGATCTCACCGGTTGATGGAGAAGTAGATCTAAGGAGAGATCGGGATCAAATGGTTTGAAATGAACTATCTTTATGATGCTTATTCTAGATCTACATACTGATGCATGTATTGTTCTATAAGTGTTATGAGTATGATTGATGTCTGGTACAGCTGCAAGTTACGAGAAGTTATTTTTAGATCTGTACGCGGGTTGTCTTTGGCGAAAGCGCGTATACACGCGGGTTTGATTCATCGAAGTAGTGTATACATTGTAAATCTTAATATTTGAAGTTGCAGATGGATCTGATGGTTATTACAGAGTTCTGTGTCTGCTCTGTGTTCTGGTGACTGCTGTTAACAGGGTTTCAGTGATTCAGAGTTTGATGATTGTTTTGAGCTTCAATGATAGTTATGGGTCCAGTATGAAAATTGGATGAAAAGTGGCCTTACAGATTATGTGTTGTGCTTCAGTGTATCCAATCTGAAAATTGATGAAACGTGGTACCTGGAGGTGAGAAGATTGTAGGCAAGCACCTACGTACTAGTATCTAAGCTAGTACAAAAGCTAAAGGAGATCTTTGGAGCATTGTAGCAGGTAGCAGCCTGCGCACTAGTAAATGGATCGGCTAGTACAAGAGCAAAGGGGGTTGTAGCTCTCGTACTGGTATAAGACTGCACCAGTACAAATATTGTAAAAGGATTTTCTTATTAAGAAGAAGATTGAGATGACTTGCAGCAGGTGGTTTTCACCCACATTGGGTTTCCACCTTATATCTTTGTGTTCATGTGTGTGGCTCTTGTGTGATGTTCTGTTCTGTTATTCTGCACCTGTTTACTGTTAATATGCTTAATAATGATCTGATGCATTTACTAAAGATTAAGCTAACTGAATTATAAGATCTCTGGATATACGCGAGTTTCATTAGACACAGTAGCGTGTACATGCGGGTTAACTTAATTGAAGTAGCGTATATGTTTCTGAGTATGAAATTGAAAAGTTTGATTGATCTGATAATACTGATTCACCCCCCCTCTCAGTATTATTTCCAACAATTGGTATCAGAGCAGGTCCTTTGGTAGAAGCTTGATCGCTTGAAGGAGATCCGTGGAACAATGGGAAAGAAGCTTAAGAAGAAAGCTCATAAGAAGAAGAAGACATCTCAGAAGGACTATGACAGTGGGAGAATCGATTGGGGATTAGGTATAAGAAGTTCTTCAGATTCAGAATCATTATCAGGTATGAATGTGTTATCATCTGATGTTCCTGCTATATTTCCTTGTGAAAGTGATGGAAGTGATAGTGAAACTACTGAACATGCTTTTATGGGTGAGCAAGAAAAGTATCAAATAGAGGCAGTATTTAGAAGGCTTCAAGACAAAGTTAAAGATCAACAAGATCTATTGAACAAAAGGGAATGTGCTTTCAAAGAAGAAGTTACCAAACTAAAGGCCCAACTAGAAGAAGGAAACAAGGTAAGAAAGCTACTCAAGGACAAGGAAGACCAATGTCAAAAATTGCAGCATGAAGTGACATCATTAAGAAAAGAAGTCAACGAAAGAAGCACAACCATCAAGAAACTCAAAGATAGATCCAGCTACTATGAAAATCTTGAAGCTACAATCCTCTCACTAAAAGGAGATCTTGAAGAATCAAAGAAGCAGAATACAGACCTACTCCAAGCTATTGCAATACAAGAAAACGAAGCCACCAGCTTAAAATCTCAACTAGAATGTGCCTTCCGAGTTCGTCAAATGCAGCAGGATCTGAATGAAGAACAAGAAAAGGAGATTCTCAAACTAAGGGAACAAATGGAAGAAGGAAGGAAATATGGAGAAGACATGAAGAAGCAATGTCTAGAAAAGGAGGAACAACTTCAAGTTGAGGTAAATATCTTGAAAGGTAAACTAGAAGAAAAGGATAAGCTTTTACGATTTCAAGATAGTTCTAAAGTCTTGGATGATATTCTTAGTAGTCAAAGGTCTCCTGCTATCAAGACCGGTCTTGGTTTTCATGAATCTGTTGAAGGTGAATCTAGTTCACAAGGTGAGGCAAGGAACTCTAAAGAGAAATCTAAAATGATCAACAAGGAGATGAAAGGTCAACCCCATCAACAATCAAGGAAAGAGACTCCTCAAAGAAAATCCTTTACTCCTCCTATGAATAATGTTGAATGTTATGTATGTCATAATCTTGGACATGTTGCAGCTAGATGTAAAAGAAGAAGAGTTCAAGACCATTATGCAAACAAGTCATCTCAATCAAGGTACTTTAATGGATATTGCTTTGCTTGTAATATGTATGGTCACAAAGCTGCTGATTGCTACAGGAGGAATATGAAACATGTAAGATGTTATGCATGTAACACGATTGGACATATAGCAAAGGAATGCAGGAACAAAGGATGGACATCACACCAAAAGAAGAAAACCTCATCACACTTGAAGATATGGAGGAAGAAGGAAGTACAGTCAGCACAATGTACTGAGACACAGCACAGCACAGACATATCAGACTCAGGGGGAGCTGAAAGTGTAAAACTTCAGTGTCTTGAATCTCATACGCAAGTTCCTTAAAGGGAAGTCGCGTATATACACGAGTTAGACACTGCAAAGTCGCGTATATGTCATTCTGAGGAAAAGCAGTGGGAACAGGATCGGAAAAAGGATCTGATATGATTCAGTCTATTATTTGCTCTATTGGTTACAGTCTGCTGAGGATGTGTAAAAAATGTTTTGATACTTGTAAGATGTCTAGAAGTGTTTTGATCCTAACTTGATGATGATGATGTCTTGATGCTTATTGCTGATATATGCATGATCAGATCTAACAGATGGCACAGGTTGAGGGGGAGCATATGCCTTTAGCAATTCAATGTTGGCATTATGGTTAATAATCCTTGGTGATGATTCTTATATGGCTAAATGATATATCTTGCTATTGTGAGTTATCTATGATAAACTCTCATATGATTCTTGGAGTTACATAGAAGATGTTCAGATCAGATTTATGGTTGATTCTTTGATGATGCATATATGGTGCTTACATGGTGATCTTCATAAGAACAAGGAGAAGTACAAAGCTTGAATACACATCTTCCTCACTTGATGATGAGTCACTTATATACTGCTGTTGTCATATGCATAAATATCATACAGTTATGATGCAGGCACTCATGCGGATAAGGATTGTTGCTGATGATGATATCAAGAATCTTTGTCAAAAGAACTTGAGCTCAAGATACATAGTGCTGATACATGGATGACTACTCAAAGTTGCTTTATTGAAGACATGGTGATGAGTTCTTATCTATATGATGATAGGTTGATCCTTACATATGTTAATTGATGCAGATATTCCCAAGTAATGATACTTGGATCATGTAGAGCTTGATGAAATGGCTATGGTGGTTTCACACATGATACAATGTGAATGACTCTGAATTCTGTTCAAAGGGATGAAATGATGCAGACATACCTTGTTATAGGTTGATGACATATTCTCTACAGGACATTTACAGGTTGCTGATATGGAAATTTGTGTACGCGTGTTGTTTAAAGGATATCCGCGTGCATACGCCGTTTTACAAGGGGATAGTCGCGTATATGGTGTACGCGAGTTTCGTAAGGGATATCTGCGTATATACGCTTGTTTATGTGTATACAGACGCGTATATGGAGATTTGAAGGAAATCAGCAGGGACAGATGTTGGTTGCAGAAAGTCTGATATAGGTCTGACAGAGATCATCTGGCACAGGTTCAGGGGGAGCAGATAATCTTCCAATGATGCATTGTTGGCATTATCTTAAAGCTTTTGGTTCTAGTTCACATTTGGTGTTGATTTCAGGAGGAACAAAGGCGAAAGGAGAACAGAAGGATCTCTTGGTTGCTGATCTGAATGGTGATTATCAGATGCTGCTAGTGACTTTCATAAGTCTTGGTCTAGTTATTTCGTCTCTATGTCATATATCTCTTTTGTGGTATCTCTTTCATGGTGTCAAGGTCATGTAACGGCCTATTTTGGTTTCCCCACTATGCCTGGGATGATTGATGCAATGTGATTGGTTGTCATATGTAAAATTTTGATGTATTCCCACTTGGTTGGGTGGATGAGTCAATTTTTGTATATCCTCACTTAGTTGAGAGATGGATGTATGTATGAGTCTTTGGTGATAGGAAGGTCTTTTATGATGAATAGAGTCATGTTCTTCTTGAAGAACATCTTTTGCAGATCTTGCCTACAGTCAGGAAGAGCATGTACAACACACTTCAGCGGTACAGAGATTCAGCATGTACTCAGGGGGAGCATGGACAGATTGGTACACCTTGGCATATACAAAGGGGGAGATTATTCAGAGATTTCAGCAGGTACTCAGGGGGAGTATGGACAGTGGAATGATTCAGCAAAGGAAGAGAATATCTTGGTCCACCCTTTGCCCTTGATGTCAAAGGGGGAGAGTGATTTGGTGTTGTTGCCATCAAGTCCAAAGGGGGAGATTGTTGGCATTATGATGCATGTGTTGTACTTGATGGCAACCCTCTCATAGAAGAATATCTCACTTATGTATAACTGGATGAATCTTCAGACGAGATATCAGATGTAGCTGATGGAGGATAGCTCAAAGGAATCAGATGATGAATCTTCAGAAGAGATATCAGATGTGACTGATGGAAGAATATCTCACTTATGTATAACTGGATGAATCTTCAGACGAGATATCAGATGTAACTGATGGAGGATAGCTCAAAGGAATCAGATGATGAATCTTCAGAAGAGATATCAGATGTGACTGATGGAGGACAGCTCAAAGGGATCAGATGATAGTTCTAAGTGTGACAAGTTAGCTTTGCCATCAAGTCCAAAGGGGGAGATTGTTGGCATTATGAGATAAGTGTTGTCCTTGATGGCAAACCTCACTGATGACAAATCATAGTACAGAAGGTCAGCAACAAGGAATTGATGATCAGACTATAAGAAGAAGAGAAAGTTCATACACGCAGGTTCGTTAAGCCCAAGTCGCGTGTACACGCAGGTTGTCTTCAGCAAAAGCGCGTGTATGTGGAAAAGTACCTTTGGTCCATGGCGGTTATTCCTTGGAAGTTGTGCCTATGGTTTCGGACCATTGTGTCTCGACGGGCGTGTTGATCCCTAGTTTTGAAGTTGATGGTATTGGATTTCTATGGTTTTGGCTCTTGGTATTGAACAAGGCCTAAGGCTATATAAAGGGAAGGAAATCATTAGGCAAGTGCATCTGAAATGTCTTGAATATCTGATGAAGCATTAGATCCAGTATGCAGGGTTATGGGTTGATGATGCATTGCTTGATCTGAGCTAAGGAGAGATCTCACCGGTTGATGGAGAAGTAGATCTAAGGAGAGATCGGGATCAAATGGTTTGAAATGAACTATCTTTATGATGCTTATTC
Source organism: Pinus tabuliformis (assembly GCA_031772625.1). Classification (NCBI taxonomy): domain Eukaryota; kingdom Viridiplantae; phylum Streptophyta; class Pinopsida; order Pinales; family Pinaceae; genus Pinus; species Pinus tabuliformis. Next base: position 58,972,773 of record CM062810.1, on the reverse strand, counting down.
TAGATCTACATACTGACGCATGTATTGTTCTATAAGTATTATGAGTATGATTGATGTCTGGTACAGCTGCAAGTTACGAGAAGTTATTTTTAGATCTGTACGCGGGTTGTCTTTGGCGAAAGCGCGTATACACGCGGGTTTGATTCATCGAAGTAGCGTATACATTGTAAATCTTAATATTTGAAGTTGCAGATGGATCTGATGGTTATTACAGAGTTCTGTGTCTGCTCTGTGTTCTGGTGACTGCTGTTAACAGGGTTTCAGTGATTCAGAGTTTGATGATTGTTTTGAGCTTCAATGATAGTTATGGGTCCAGTATGAAAATTGGATGAAAAGTGGCCTTACAGATTATGTGTTGTGCTTCAATGTATCCAGTCTGAAAATTGATGAGACGTGGTACCTGGAGGTGAGAAGATTGTAGGCAAGCACCTACGTACTAGTATCTAAGCTAGTACAAAAGCTAAAGGAGATCTTTGGAGCATTGTAGCAGGTAGCAGCCTGCGCACTAGTAAATGGATCGGCTAGTACAAGAGCAAAGGGGGTTGTAGCTCCCGTACTGGTATAAGACTGCACCAGTACAAATATTGTAAAAGGATTTTCTTATTAAGAAGAAGATTGAGATGACTTGCAGCAGGTGGTTTTCACCCACATTGGGTTTCCACCTTATATCTTTGTGTTCATGTGTGTGGCTCTTGTGTGATGTTCTGTTATGTTATTCTGCACCTGTTTACTGTTAATATGCTTAATAATGATCTGATGCATTTACTGAAGATTAAGCTAACTGAATTATAAGATCTCTGGATATACGCGAGTTTCATTAGACACAGTAGCGTGTACACGCGGGTTAACTTAATTGAAGTAGCGTATATATTTCTGAGTATGAAATTGAAAAGTTTGATTGATCTGATAATACTGATTCACCCCCCCTCTCAGTATTATTTCCAACAACCAGCAGTTGGAGTTGTTTTACCCTTCTATGTGAGTTTGCACATTAATGACAAAGTCTTGCATAATGAAATGTTTGACTCAGGTGCCTCACACAACCTTATGCCCAAAGCTGTGATGGAAAGGCTAAACCTTGATGTCACAAGACCCTACAAAGACTTATTCTCCTTTGACTCAAGTCAGGTCAAGTGTTTAGGCTTAATCAAGGATTTATGTGTGTCTTTAGTCCAAAATCCCAACAAAACAATTTTAATGGACGTGGTGGTTGCTGACATTCCACCAAAGTATGGCATGCTGTTATCAAGATCTTGGGGAGCAAAACTCCAACGATCTTTGCAGTTAGACCTCTCTTATGCCACTATTTCAGTCTTTGGGCAACCAAAGAGACTGTATAGGGAAACATTGATGAAGTATGTGGTAAGTAGTGAGGAAAAGCCCCCAAAATTTCCCATTTACTCAATCCATTATGATATGGATTCTTTTATTTTGTTTAATGATAATATCTCTCCTCCGACTAATGACAATCCTTTGGCTTTAGAACAAGAAACATGTATAAATGAAGAATCGGTTGCCCATACCCATGAAACTGTCAAAACAATTGATGCAACCAGCATACAAGAAGAACCTCCTGAAACAGAAAATTCAAATCTACCCACTCCGATAATGATTTCAACTCCCAATGCTAGCCAAGACCAATAAATCCTTTGGTTTTTGGAGTTTGATGGTTCAGTTAATAAGCTAGGAGCAGGGGCAGGAGTGTGGATCCATAATAGCCAAAACAATCATGCAGAGGGTCATGCTTATAGACTAAACTTCAAACGTACCAACAACATGGCAGAGTATGAGGCTCTCCTTTTAGGCCTTAAACTAATCAAATCTTTAGGAGCTGCAAAATTTTCCATTCTAGGTGACTCCGATTTGATAATTCAGCAAATGAAAGGCAACTTTGTCACAAATGACAATAGGCTGAGGGCTTATAGGACTGCTGCCGCAGAAATACTTGATTCCTTCATCGAATCCAAGCTTACTAAGATTTCTAGAAGCCACAATCTCCATGCACACAACCTAGCTACTTTTGCTAGCTCTTGTAAGCTCCCTTTTGAGCCCAATCACCACTTTTCCGCTGAGATAAAGCATAGGCCTGTTGTCCCTAACAATATCAAAGACTGGCAAGTGTTTGAGAATGATGCACAAATCAACAATTTTTTGACTTTGCAGCAAGAATTTTCAAGTCTAAACATTGATATGGATGCCATGAATGATTCCCAACAGCAAATAAGTGAAAATCAACAAACTATAACAGCTAAATCAGCAATGAAAATGCTGCACCCAACTATTTTTGATGCCAAAAACATTCAAGAGTTGAAGCAAATGAATTTGGAGGAAATAGTTGAAACACAGGCCGAAGTGATTGAACTCAAAGACAATTTTCTGCCTGCTAGCCTCACTCCATTAGAAGACATCTTTGGTGCAAATGATGTCCCCAAAAAACCAAAAATGCAGCCCTTAAACGTTGTTATGGAAGACTGCAATATTGAGACAGCAGAGAAGCCCAAAATGATTAAACTATCTAAGTCTTTTCCTCCCGATCAAAAACCAAAGTATGTTGACCTGTTCAAAGAGTTTCAAGATGTATTCGCATGGAGTTATGAGGACCTAAAGTCCTATGACACCTCAGTTATTCAACATACCATCCCTTTAAAACCAAATCAAAAGCCCTTCAAATAGAAACTAAGGAGAATCAATCCTGTGCTTCTCCCTTTGATTGAAAAAGAGCTAAAAAGAATGTTTGAGGCTGGTATCATTGCACCCATTAGATTTTCTGAATGGGTATCCAATCTTGTTCCCACAAGGAAGAAAACAGGTGAGATTAGGCTATGCGTAGATTTGAGAAATCTGAACCAAGTCTCCCTTAAAGATCACTATCCATTACCAAAAATGGACCATATTCTACAAAGGGTTGTGGGGTCCTCAAGAATTTCATTGCTTGATGGCTTTTTAGGTTTCAATCAAATACTTGTTCACCCGGATGACCAAGACAAGACAACCTTTACAACACCATGGGGAACATTTAAGTATGTGAAAATTCCTTTCGGACTTAAGAATGTAGGTGATACCTTTCAAAGGGCCATGGACATTGCTTTTTCCAAGGAGATCCATGATTTCTTGGTTGTCTACCTTGACGACCTCACCCCTTTCTCAAAATCTGATCAAGAGCACCTAAAACACCTAAGGCAAGTATTCTTAACCTGTAGTAAATATGGCATTTCCTTGAATCCTAAGAAATCCTTGTTCGGCCTTGAGGAAGGAAAACTTCTTGGCCATATAATTTCAAAGGATGGGATTAGAATCGATCTGGAAAGGATCCAAGCCATTCTTCAAATCCCTTATCCAAGAAACATCAAAGAGTTGCAATCATTCCTAGGAAAGATCAATTTCCTAAGGAGATTCATCCCAAACTTGGCTGAGCTGATAAGAATGCTAAATAACATGTTAAAGAAAGATTCCAAGGTAAAATGGACTTTAGAAGCCAAGAAAGCATTTGAGGGCATAAAATCTGCCCTAACCCAAGCACAAATCCTCACAAGTCCACAGTTTGATAAGGATTTCATCATTTTTTCATTTGCATCTGAACATTCCATAGTTGTTGTCCTTTTGTAAAAGGATGATCAAGGAAATGAAAAGCCAATTGCTTTTTTCAGCAGAGCCCTTAGAGATGCCCCCTTGAAGTACCAAATCATGGAGAAGCAGGCCTATGCCCTTGTTAAAGCAATCAAAGATTTCCGAATTTATATTTTATACTCCCATGTGATTGCCTATATTCCAAATTCTGTTGTAAAAGACATATTAACTCAAGAGGGATTAGAAGGCAAAAGAGGCAAATGGATTGCCAATATCCTTGAGTATGACATTGAGATAAAGCCCACTAAACTAATAAAGGGACAAGGTTTAGCCAAACTGATGTCTGAAACCAATTGTCAGGCCTTAGACATTAATCAACTGGACAATGAACAGGAGCTGGCGACTCCACAGATCAGTGAAGCCTTCTTGCAATCCCCATGATATGCTAATATTTGTTTTATATTGTTAAACCTGCGTGCTCCACCAGGATTGTCGAGGACCAAAAAGAGATTTTTAAAAATGAAAGCTTCGAAGTTTTGTGTCTTAGATAGTGCCCTGTTTTGGAAGAATCATGAAGGAATATTGCTGAACTATTTGACTATGAATGAAACTGACAGTGTTATGAAAGAATTCCATGCAAGGGACTGTGGAGGGCATTTATATTGGAAGTCCACTGCTGATAAGATATTAAGGGTTGGTTTCTATTGGCCCTCTTTGTTTGTAGATGTCAAAAAGTTTGTTGTTTCATGCCACAAATGCCAAATCTTTGAAGGCAAAAGAAAGTTGTTGCCCTTGCCCCTTAAGCCCATTTCAACCGAGAAGCCTTTTCAACAATGGGGTCTAGAATTCATTGGAGAAATCCATCCCTCCTCTTCTGGCCACCACAAGTGGATTCTAAGAGCCACAGATTACTTCACCAAGTGGATTGAAGCCATCCCATGCAAGTAGGCCAATGACTCCACCATTATACAATTCCTTGAGACCAATATCCTTTCCAGATTTGGCTGCCCTGAAAAGATTATTACAGATAACATTGCTACCTTCAAATCCAAGAAAATGATCAATTTTTGCCATAAATTTCACATCACTTTAGGAACTCCACAGCCTATTACCCTCAAGGTAATGGCTTGGCTGAATCATCCAATAAGAGCCTAATCAACATCATCAAGAAAGTGTTGGAGGAAAACAAGAAGAACTAGCACAAAAAGCTTGTAAATTCCCTATGGTCAGATAGACTGTCAACTAAGAGATCCATTGGGATGAGCCCTTATGAGCTGGTCTATGGTATGGAAGCTAAGTTCCCTTCTTCTTTGGGAATCCCTGTTATCAAGCTGCTGCAGGAGATTCGGGCTGAGCCGAATGATATTCAAAGAAGAATAAATCAAACAATCCACCTACAGCAGACAAGGGAACAAGTCTATAACAGAGCTCAGATTTTGCAAGATAGGCTAAAGAAAATGTTTGATAAAAGAGCCAAGGCCGAAGATTTCTTCATCGGCAACAAAGTTTTAAGATGGAATTCAAGAAGGGAGGAAAAGGGAAAGCATGGCAAGTTCGATTTCCTTTGGAGAGGCCCCTTTATTATTTCAGCTGTGCAGGGAAACAATACGTATTTTCTGAGGAATATAGATGGCAGCGCAACTGAAGAAGGCCCTGTTAATGGTCGAATGCTAAAGCATTATTTTGTCCCCTTGTAAATGCAATGCAGCTCTGTATATATCTTTGTACATTAATATTTGTATATTATCAGCACTTTGCTTTTATTGTACAGCAGTCCGATTAATAGGAGCAGCGCAACAAAATTTTTTAAAGGCAGAGCCAAAGCAAATCCACCATTTTAGATCTCTGTCTTTGCATTATTCTTAGAAAAAGTGCGCAGCATTATGATCCCTGTTTTGAAGTTATTTCCAATGAAGCGCTCATGTACATTTTTATATATTTAAAGAGCTCAACAAAGCAAGAAACAACACTGTAGTTTACAGCAATTTAGCTCAGAAAGGGGCTGCATTCAGGCTAGAGGCAAGCTGTAACTTACAGCAATTCAGTTAAGGAAGAATTTTGTACGCAGGCTTTAAATTTCAGTCAATAGCATCAAAAACCAAAGGAGAATTTCAGTCCTACAGCAACCATTGAAGATCAAGCCAGTCTGACCTGCTGTTCTTGGCTCTTCATCTGGAAAAGCCATCCCCAAGTGGAGCCACTGTTAGCCTCCTATTGCAATAGGTGTTCATATTTAATGATTGACAGTTGAAAATGCCAAATATGTCATCTTTCTCATGCTGCAAGGTTCCATATTTCCAAGAAGCTCCATTTTTGAAGAATCATACCATTTTTGAAGAGTTTTACAGTTAAGGGAAGGCCAAACAGCTTAATCTTGGCCTCCCTAGGTTTAAATTGCTTGTTTTAGAAGATAGAGAATGAATATCTGTCCAAACTGTTTAATCTTGGCAGATTTTAGCTAGGTAGAGAAGCAAGGGTGCTCATCAGCTTAATCTGAGCCCCTGGAAGGTATAAGGGTGGATTTAGATAGAAGGATAGCCAAAAGAAAAGTTGAAAAAGCTGGGTTTGCTAGCTCAAGTGCACCCAAACAAAAAGAAGACAAAATGCTAGGTAAGTAGGCTGGGTAAGTAGTCTTGTGGTTGCAAAATAAGGGTTGTGATCCATTTTATGTTTTCAAGTGTTATATCTACTCAAATCACAATTGCAAGGCAATTTTCACTTGGAGCAGCTCAAGCGAGGCATGTCTAACTTCCCCTTCTTCCTTTTCCCCAAATCATTCACTAATTTCCCCTAAAGGTGTTAAGATCTGCTTAACATCTCTAAAATTCATCATGTTTCATAATATTTTGCCTAAGTAAAGGTCTACTTTTCTTAGGAGTGCTTATTTCTCTTCTATAAGTCCTATTTCCCTTTTATAGCCTAAGATTTCTATCCTTAGCACTTTTCTGATCAAATTTCATATTAACTTCTAACTTATTATGTAAATCCCTATCTATTTCCCCTCCCCGTACTAAAAAAGCACTAAATAGCTCCTCTATATACATATCCCCTCCCCCTGGTTGAAAAATAACCATAAATATGCCTTGGGAATTACTAAGTTTGCATGAAACTTAGTAAGAACCCTTAGTTTCCGTCATTTTTCTCATTAAAGCATCTTCCAATGCATTTGGACCCCTTCCTATGCATAATTTCCCTCTTCTAATGTATAAAATCCCTCTTTCTACCTTGTTTAAATCTTTTTAAGGCATAAAACCCCTTTCTAAGGCATTTGGACTTCTTCCATTGCCTAAATCCCTTCCTCTGAGTGCCAAAAAACCTTATCCGATCATCAAAATGCCTTTAAAGGAATTAAACAACCCTTTTCCATTTATTAACACCCCCTTCCGATCGCATCAGACTCCTTCCAATTGCGGAATCCTTCCTACAATCGCAAAAGCCCCTTGCCAATGGCCTTAACATACTTCCGATCCCTTTGGGTCCCCCTCCGATGCGATATCGCTATCGGAGGGTTCAGTGGCATTGTCGGCTCTGTTTATCATATACCCCAATCATATTCCGCTGATGCGATTATTGCTATTGGCATATCGCAAAACATATGTGCCATATTCATCTTTCCCGACCCCTCCGCCGATGCGATATCGCTGTCGCACCCGACAGCGATATCGCTATCGCAATCCATCCATTTCCGCATAACTCTGCCTATCACAATTTCATTGTTTTGCGTGAAATCCCCGTTATAGCGCAAAACCACTTTTTCTCCACAAACGCATGCATTTTCGCAAGTTATGTTAACGCTCGTCGCTTATCATAATCACAATAATACCAAGCCTGCTCCCCATGGTCCCCGCCGACGCGATATGTCGATCGCGCGACATCCACGCTCCCATATATAATATTGCATCGCATCGCCATCACTATTGTTTATATGACCATCGCCCCTCCACTCCCGATATGCGATCGCCGATAGCGATGTCGGCGATCGCTGTATCACTGTTCGCATCCATTCATAAGCACTACACCCCTGGCCTGGCCGATAGCGATATTGCGATATTTTTTGCGGCCATTGGATTTGCTCGCGCTAGATCCAACGGCCAGGATCTATTTTGAGCAACAGTGTCACTCCCGCCCAGTTTTTAATCAATTTTCCTGTATAAAGTAGTTTTTGCCTTTTAGAAGGCAGAAAGGCGTTTTTTAGGCATTTTCAGTTCGCTCCTGTGCGCTCCTTCTCCAAAGGCAGCCCGGATCATTTCCTCATTAGTTTTGGATCGCTCCACCACAGATCGACTATAAGAAGCAGTATTTTATCCTCAGCAAACCATTACTGGCAGTCCTCCACCATTTTAGCAGTTATTCTTCCCTTTTGAGCAGATTTTGATCGGCCAAGCACCGAAACTCCTCCAAGACCTCCAGAAGCCCGCGGATTGCCAAATCAATGTTTCTTTTGTGCCAAATATGGTAGGCAAGGGCGATTTTGTAGTGGCAAAGTGTATCAGCGGAAGGAAAGAGCCCAGATTCAGTTAAAGTGTATCATAGATGCGGCAAAGAGTATCAATTAATGTCTTTCAGTGGAAATCTTTATTGCCAAAGCAGATGAACATTAAAAAGCCCCAAACAAAGTCAAAGAAGCAGTTAAAGGCCATTAAAGGCTCACCAAGATAGTTTAATGTAGTAAAAGCCACTTATGAGCAGCGCAGCAGAGCCGAAGGCACAGTTATGGCCTAATGGCCAGCGCATGGCTCAAAGGACCCATATTACCTCATTTTGTGATGCTGCTCCCTCCAGCATAGCTTAGATAGATATTTTTGCATTTATTTCAAGCAGATGTTAGGTTAAAGAGACTTATTTCATGAGATTTGTCTCAGATCTGTTTATTGTAGATATTTTTTCCTATATAAACCACCCTATGCATTGTTTAAAGGGTTGATTGGTTGATAATCTCATTTGAGACTTGCGCTGTATTCTTTGAGAGCCTCTATAATCAAAGTTTGCTGGAATGCTTGGATGATGAACTGTCTGTTGTGTTTTAATGGTTGAACAGTGAACTATGGAATTCTTGTGCTTCTACATGGCCTAATAAGTGTTTCTTACCTCTGTTTACAGTTTATATGTGTTTATGCCACCATTGTGTCACCATCTAAATAGCAGGAAAGAAGAATAGCTTAGACTTTGCTTAGCAGCACTCTATGCTCAATTTCTGTTATTTCTCCATGTTTTCCTTAGAAATAGTTATGAATATGCATACTTGAATGATCATGTTTACGCTGTTTCTCTCATTTATGAATGATTGTTTAGGAATCCTTGACTGCTCCTAGATAAAGTTCATTCACCTTCCTTCTGTTAGCTGATGAAAGATTCTTAGTTGCCTTTCATCTCTGACCTTCATTCCATCTTTATTCCAGCTTGATATTGTTCCATTTGTAGCTATCCTGCTTTGTATTCCTCTTGTGACCAAGAAAACGCACCAGCAGCCCTTATCCTTGACTCCATGCCCAATGGTTTGAACTTCTCACACTTTGCAGTCCAACTCCGTTTGAAAGCATCATCCTTCCCACCAAAACTTAAACAAAACCCTTGTACACCATATCTAGCCTAAGATCATATCAAAACAAAGCTAAATCCTAAAGAGAGAGCCCTCTCTGATTGCAGGTAGGCTAGGACCTACAATCCAAAGATTGGTTTGTGGTTACCTCGGTCGTATCCCTTAAGGAGCCAAGGGACAACCTGAGTGATAAAAACACTTGAGGTCGACGTTGCATCACTCTCAATAGTACTACTGGAGGGCATCCTTGTGAAGCTTGGGGGCTTGCACTAGCGCAGGCTGTTGTTAGGAGGTTAGTGTAACTTCCTCTGTTACCTTCGCTGATAGGACTGGGCTGTCATTATCCCAGACTATCTTCAGAAGGCCCCTTAATTCAATTTCTTGTATTTTGGTGTCCGGTCCTAATCACCTGGAGTGGAAATACTTGGAAGTTGTTTGACTGGCTGATATCTTTAGGGACTTTATAGTGTGTGCTCTGTGCTCTTAGTTGGCCTAGATTTCAATTTTTTGAGTCTTTAGTTAGATCTTAATAAAAAATTCAAAGTGGCTGACCGATCACCTAGACAGTCTCAAAGACTTCGTGGTCTTTCACCACCAAGTTTAGAGCCTTCTCCTAGGAGGCGAAGAGGTAATACTGCTAGTGGGTTTCGTCCCATGGCAGCTAACGCATCGGGGATTGATCCTCCTCTCGGGGAAATTAGTGTTTAAGCAAGGCCTGGCACTTCCGTAGAACAAGAGAGGAACACTCCTGTTCTTTCTAGAGTTCTCTTTCAAATAGAGAATAACATAGAGGTAGAAGAACTCTTAGAGTCATTAGCGGCTCTGAATTCTCCCCTACCATCTAGCCATCCGGAAGTATTACAATACGTTGGGACTCCAACGCATAGACCGTCAAGTCCAGGTCACATTACACGCTTACCATCGGTGACCACTACTGGAAGCATGGCTTCTACTACAAGTGCTACAACTATGCAGATTCCAACATCTGTACAAGGGGGAGGAACGATTTCCATCTCCTCTGCTTCTTTGTTTGGATCTTTTGCTAGCACGTCTTTATTTGGGTCTACCTCCATTCCGTCCACGAGTGGAAATTCCCAAACCAATGCTTCTAGTTTTGGATTCTTCCCCTTTGGCACCCATTCACAGGGTATTCCATTAGTTCCGTTTAGTGCTGCCACGTCCATGATGGGTGGATCAGATTCATTCCAGGGGTTTCCTTTCGGAAGTGGTCATATACCACATTCCAACCCAATGGTAGTATCCATGCCTTTTTCTTCTATAGGACAAAGTAGTAATCCTTTCCAAGGTTGGACTAACCCTGGGGTTAGTGGCACGGGAACTGGGAATCTGTTTTTTGGCCAACAAGGGAATAGGTCATACTCCATAGTTAGTTCATTTCAAAGTATTCCTCCCTTAGCTTCGGCTTGGAATCCGTATCAGGGGTTATCAACTCCTTATAATCCTTTAGGAGGAAACTTTGCTGGTTATGGAGGCTTTGCGGCCGGAGTTGGTCAAACTCTGAATTTTGCTGGATCACAAGGCTTGCCTTTTGGTTCAGCCGGTTCTGCTGGTTACTTCAGGCAGCCTGGTGCCTTCCAAAATCCAGGCCAATCTTTTCAGAACTTTGGGAGCTCCGCCCAATCTAGGTGGAATCCCCAAGGTCCTCCTAGGCTTCCATTTCTGGCAACTTTGAACTTGCCAGATCTCACTAAGTTAACAAACGATCCAATCAAATACAATCCGGCCTGGCCTTCGGTCCCAACCAAACTCCCTTCGGACATTCCAAAATTCAAAGGGAAGAGCGGTGAAGACCCAGGCGACCATGTAACCACATTCCATTTGTGGTGCTCATCGAACTCCCTTATTGATGACTCGATTAGGTTGAGACTTTTTCAATGCACCTTGACTGGTAATGCGGCCAAATGGTATATAGAGTTGCCAGGGGGCAGCTTTACATCTTTCACTGACTTAGCTAATATTTTCTTAAATCATTTCTAGTGGCCTGTCCATTATGATGCCGTAACTGAACTTCTAGCCACTTTTCATCAGGATAAGGCAACTCACATTTCTGACCATATTCAGGAATGGAGATGGATAAAAAGGCTCATTAAAGCTGAAATCCCTCTGGAGTACTGTCTTGAATGGTTTTTGAAATCTTTACAACCCTAGATCTCTAACGATGTCTCCATGTCTGGAGTCTATTCTGAGGAGCAAGCTATTTTTAGGGCCCAACAATTAGAATTGATCTACTCTTAGTCTGGGATCCTACAAAAATACTTGCCAGATGCTCCTAGGTCTAAGGTTGACATAGCCAAGTTGAAGCCAGGTCCCCATGCAGATGGTATCATTGGGTCAGTAGACACAAATGCGGTGAACTTGTTGAACTAATTGCAACAGTTGTCTTTACAAACTGCTTCTAACAACGAAGTCACATCGTCTAACCCTCCAGCTTCCCAAACCTCTTTGATTAATGCCGTCCAATCTGATAAACCTGAAGGAAATCAAAATACCAATGGGAAAAAGAAAGGACGAGGTAAGAAAAGGAACCAGGATGGGAAGCCTGATGCAAATAGATCCGACAATAATGCTGGTGGTGGTAGAAATGAGTCTAGAAAGAAAGTCAAGTTTCCATGCAAGCTATGCAGTGGAGACCATTTAACTCATCTTTTCCCAAATATTGAAGACACTCAGCGCTTGTTAGGGCAGCAAGGGACTTCTAGTTCTCAGGCTGTGTTAACCAACCCCTTTCCCTAAGGGCAACAACTTCTTGCTGGCGCGAGTTCAAACCTTGGAACCTCCGCAGGGGGCAACCAAGAAGGGGAAAAATCATCAAATGTTTTCATGATGGGTTCTAACGTCCATGTGGCTACTCGGTCATGTGATTACAGTGAAGTCGAAACTTCCAAGGACAAGACTGCTCTCGGAAATAATGACCTTCATATTGAGCGACCCCCTGTCGAGACTATACCACGAATACCGAAAGGTTCTGCTAAACGTGCAACTATTAATCCTAATGCTAGGGCCGCCCATAATTACTCCATTGTTGAGGATCTAGCTCAAAGTCCGTGTGCCATGTCCACTTTAGAGGTTCTCTAGTCATGTCCGGCTCAACGAAGTGCTTTACTTTCCGTGATTGGGGTAGTCGATCCAACTAACTCTTTAGTGCTCACTTTAGACATGTTAAATGTAAAAAAGCGACTCCCTCATTATATGGCTTTCCAAATAAAGTATACATACCGGAAAATTAACATTTTTCGTACCATTATTGATGAAGGAGCTTCCACGTGCGTCATGTCGATGTCATGCTAGAAGGCTATTGGATCACCTTCGGCTATTCCTTCACCTACCGTCTTGACTGCATTTGATGGTCATTCTCATAAGCCGAATGGGATTATCCCGGCCTTTCCTATATGTGTTGGGGGGAAGGTTGTCAATATTGAAGTAGAAGTCATAGATGCTAACCTAGACTACAATCTGCTCTTAGGAAGGAACTGGGTATACGAAATGGACGCCATTGTTTCGACTCTGTTTCATGTCATTTGCTTTCCTCATGAGGGGAAAATCGTTAAGGTTGATCAATTGGATTATTGTCCAATCGATCCTCAAGCAATCTCTGACTCTATTGTTCCTTTAGTGGATAACCCTCGTCCACCTACTGAGAATCTAGGAGTTGGGATGTATTCCTCATTGATGGGTACCTTTGATCTTCCCTCTCTTATCGCTAGAATCAATGTCGTTTCATCCTCTAAGGAGTCTCCTCGAGAAGAGTTCTTCCGAACTCATTATTTGTCAGACCCTTGGACCTTGCCTTCACCAATGACCACATTGGCTGAAGGACAAGTAAATGGAATGGCATCCCCTATGTCTGCATCCGAGCTTAGATATCAGGCTATCGTTAACTCTGCAGATGACCACTCTACTTCTTTTTCCAGAGAGGAGTTAGATGGTGATGTGGCCCTAGCCTGAAGCCTTGATTCTACCTCTGCCCTGGACTACTTAGATATGGTTTTACCATCTAAAGAAGCAATCCTCGAAGTAATTATGGGTTTAGATCGACCTTGGGAAGAATTACACCATCATTCATATTTTCTTCCTCCTTTAAAGGAAGTAGAATCTAGGTTCTCCAAAATTTTTAATAAAAAAGTTTGTACGGTATCAAATCCTTTGGCTCCAGCACACTTTCGTGCCGAAGGTAATATGACGGTGATTTCAAAAACGATACTTATAAACATCTCTAGGGACCCTAATGTGATCGAGAACCTCTTCATTGGAATCGAATGTTCCCCTTAAGAGATTCAAATTTACACCAACCTTTTTAAGGAATTTCAAGATGTATTTGCTTGTTCTTATGAAGAAATTTCTGACATTGACCCATCTATAGTTCAACATGAGATCAAGACGTATGAAAATGCCAAACCGGTTTGTCAAAGGCTTGGGCCAGTTAATCCTAGGAAAGCAGTAGCTATCAAAGTTGAAGTTGAGAAGTTGCTAAAGGTGGGTTTCATATACCCTGTTCCTCTTACTGATTGGGTTTTTAATCCAGTCCCTGTGGATAAAAAGCAAGGAACAATCTGAGTATGCACCAATTTTAGGGACCTAAACAAGGCTTGTCTGAAAGATAATTACCCCATGCCATTCATTGATCATATTATTGACGAGTGTGCGGGTAATGAGATTTTTTCCTTCATGGATGGTTTTTCTGGTTATAATCAAATTTCTATCCATCCTGAAGATCAACATAAGACAGCCTTTATATGTCCCTAGTGTACCTTTACATATAGAAATATGCCTTTTGGTCTTAAAAATGTTGGAGCCACTTTTCAGCGGGCCATGTCATATGCTTTCCATGACATCAAACATATCATCAAAGCATACTTGGACGATCTCGCTGCTCGTTCTCGAAAGAGAATTGATCACCCTAGTCATCTTCGAATGGTTTTCAAGTGATGTCGTTTTTATAAAATCTGGTTGAATCCAAGCAAGTGTCTTTTCGCGGTTACGTCCGGTTGGTTGTTAGGGTTCATTGTGTCAAATGAAGGGATTCGGGTTGATCCCTTCAAGGTTGAGGCAATAGTTCAGTTGCCTCCCCTGTCCTCAATTCGACAACTTCAAAGTCTTCAAGGGAAGGCTAATTTTTTAAGATGGTTTATAGCGAACTATGTCGAGATCACTAAAGGGTTCATGCGTTTGCTACGGAAAGGAGTTCCATTTGTGTGGGACGAATTTGTGCAGCGATCATTCGATGCTTTGAAAAAGGCACTAGTCTCTGCCCCACTTTTGAGTCCACCAGATTATGGTAGGGAATTCCTTTTATATCTGGCTGCAGTAGAATCAACCATTGGTATGGTTCTCGTTCAGGAGGACGATGCTCTCACTGAGCATGTGATTTATTATTTGAGTCGAGGCTTAATAGCTCCTGAACTTCGCTATTCTCTGGTTGAGAAGTTGGCTTTGGCAGCTGTCCATGCTGTCAAACAGATCCGTCATTATATCCTGCTACACAAAAATTTTGTCTTAGCGGTGGTCAATCCATTTCAATTTGTCCTCGGTAGGCGAGTGATTGGGGGCAAATATAATCGATGGATAGTCATTTTGCAAGAATTTTATCTCGAGTTCTTGTCTGCCAAGTCTAAGAAATCCATGGTTTTTGCTGAGCTAATTTCTAAGCTGCCTTGTGGAGAGGATACTGTTTATGAGGAAAGTTTTCCCGATGAACATTTATTCCTCATCTCTTCACTCGACCCGTGGTATGGATATATCATTGTCTATCTCCAGACTTCGAAGTTTCCCTCTACTTTCTCCAAGGATGAATGTCGAAAATTACATCACCTGGCTAAAACTTATGTTATCATTAGTGACACATTATACCGTCGAGGGGTTGATTCAATCCTTCGGCACTATTTAACCTTAGAGGAAGCAGAGTCAGTGCTAAATGACTGCCACAATGGAGCTTGTGGTGGTCATCTATTAGGGCTTGCTACAGCCCAGCGCATCTTGTGTGCCGACTATTTTTGGCCTTCACTCTTTAAAGACTGTGTTGAAGCGGTCAAACACTATCACCCCTGTCAAATTTATACTCGAAAGATGCATGCACATCCAGCTCCTCTTTTTCCCATTGTCATCGTCGGTCCCTTTACTAAGTGGGGTATTGATTTTACAACTTGTAATCTACCTTTAGCGGCGAATCACAGGTACATTATCGTGGTTGTAGACTACTTTACGAAGTGCGCCGAGGCCATGCCCACTTATAAAAATGATAGTGAAATGGTAGCATTGTTCCTTTTTAATCAGATTATCTCAAGATTCGGTATCTCGAGAGAGATTGTCACTAATCATGGTAGTCATTTCCAGAATCAATTGATGTCTGAATTGGCTCTCAAATTGGGTTTCCGGCAGGAGAATTCATCTCCTTAATATCCTCAAGCCAATGGACAAGTCGAGGCAGTCAATAAAAATCTTAAGATGATCCTCCAATGGACAATCGACAAAAATCGGTCCAATTGGCATCTTATGTTGTATCCGGCTCTTTGGGCATACCGGACCTCCATAAAGACTGCTACTGGTTTTACACCTTTTTAGTTGGTTTATGGAATGGAATCTATCTTTCCGGTTGAATGTGAAATTCCATCTCTTAAGTTAGCTGTTGAGCTCCTTCTAGAGACTTCAAGTCTCAAAGAGCGCCTCCTTCACTTGGAACATCTTGATGAGCAGTGTCGAGATGCTGCCACGATGAATGAGGCTCATAAGAAAAGGGTTAAAACGTGGTATGATAAAGCTTTCCGTCCTCGAGTCTTTTCTAAAGGTGACCTTGTCTTGGTCTATGACCAAGATAAATACACCTTGGGGGTAGGCAAGTTTAATCCTATGTGATACAGTCCTTTCATTATTAAATGAGTTTTAGAAAAAGGGTCATATGAGTTAATCGATTTTGAGGGAAACAAGCTAGCGGAGCCCCGAAACGGACTCTACCTAAAGAAGTACTTTGCTTAAGTAGGAGTTAGGCAATGGCTTCTTTGTACATTATGTATATTTGTACATATATCATCAAGAGTTTTTTGATATCAACACTTTTTGGTCTGCTGTGACAGGTGTTGATGGATGACTTGGTCCGTTTTGGGTTCGCTGATGGTGCTAGTCGGCACACTCAGAATCTTGCTTCCGCAGCTTGGGTACTCTATTATCCAACTAGTCAGTTGATGGTATCAAGCAGGGTATGCATTGGTCCTGCCTCAAACAATATGGCTGAGTATACTGCCGTTATTAATTTACTATCCGAGGCAATTTCTCACGAGATCAACTCGTTGGTATTTTATCTTGATTCTCAATTGATAGTGTCACAATTAAACAACATTTATCGGGTAAGGGATCAATGTTTATATCGCTAGTATTTAAGGGTGAGGTTGTTACAAAGATCATTTACTTATATTAATTATTTGCACATTCCAAGATCTCATAATTGATTAGCTGATTCTATTGCTAATCAAGCATTAGACTGGCACATCAATCATTCATCATAATAAAATCAAGCATCAAAAAGTCGGAGTGTGTGTATATATATATATATATATATATATATATATATATATATATATATATATATATATATATATATATATATATATATCATAAAGCGTCTCGAGTGTACATATGTTTGTCCAAAAGTATACGAAATTGGGACTCAAATGCCCATAATCATGTCTGGCATATCTAATGCCTCGGCTCAGGATGAGCGGCTAAGTAGGTAACTATCGCATTGGCCACATGCCGAAAAGTGCGAACCCAGTCACATGGAATGCCAACCACATGACGCTGCATATCCTCAGGAAGGTCCTCTACGGCAGCCATCGGTACCCGGTGACTCAGTCTTTCCAAGTGTCGTTGGACGTTATGTAGAAGTCGTTCTGTATTAGCATCCGCCTCTTCGGCTCCTCGGTCGCGCCGTCCATGCCGCGAGAACCCATCTGGTTGTACCGGCCCAATATCTGGAACATGATCATCATATTAGTCATTTGAATCCCATCAAAAATATTTTTCAAAATTCATCATTATATTTGAAAAAATCCAAAAAAATCATAAAATCAACAAATAGTTACCAATGTCGCCCCATGCTGCGGTTGGTGGTAATGCTAGATCGGGATCTCCTCAGACGTCCAACCAGACATAGGGGTAGTCATTTATGGCGATGATCTGTTGATCCCACAGGTAAAGAAGTCATCATCAAATGCAGTCTGTGGGACCTCCCCACCCCCTAGACATTTCATCAGGTCAGCCCACCGGCCCATGCGTGGATCTCGTAGGGTGCTGATGGAAACTGCTACCCTAGGGCGGAGTGTTGGGACCCTCTCAAAAAAGAAAGAACATAGAATAGTCCCATATCCAATGTTTTTGGTCTGCCCCCTCTTGATAGAAGTGAGCCGGCTCTTCATGTTGGCCAGAAGAGGAGTACACCAGTCAAATATAGTGGTGAGATAGTCAACTGCCATGCTCATGGTTGATGTAGAGAGGCTGATCTGTTCACTTGAGCGTGGTGAACATGATTATCCTCAGTGATAAACTCGCCACATGTGTGATGGAAATTTGACTCCCAACCTTCTTGGGATGTCTCGGGCAATATATATGTTCGTAGTCCTCGATCAAGAGACTGCTCCATGTCCTGCCCCAAGAATGTACTACCTATCCCCTTCAGGAAAGACCCATGATGAAATAGATATCTTCCACTTCTATCTTGAGTGGCATCTGGTCAATCATAAAGGCATCCTCCTCGATATCCCAATAATCAATGAGCATCTCAAGCAGACGTGTGTTTGCTTTCATATTCAGCAGTTTGAAGAATTTGAGCAAACCACATCCTCGTAGGGCATCCAAAGCATCAAGATCATTCATGACTTCATTATCCACCACGACATGCTCTCTTTCTTGCCAGGTGACCGGCATCCTGAGAAAAAATGATTTTCAACCGTTAGTTTTTGTTTAAAAATGTTCGTGGTGTATACGCAGGTCCCTGTGCACATAGTCGCGTATAGGGCCCACGTGTACGCGGATTTCATATTACCAACCTGCGTATACACCGCGGTGAAATTTTTGGCAAAAATTCAAAGGTGAAACATCAATTAAAAATCCTAAAACTAGTCACAATCAATTGCACGACAAGTATAAGAGTTACCTAGAGGTTTTTGAAGAATTTGAATGGTTGAATTTGGTGTATGGGAAGTTCGCTCCTTTTGCTCCAATTCTTTGCTCTCAAACTCAAATGGTGGAAATGGTGAGTCCAAAAGCTCTTTTATAGGTTTTGAAAATGCAAATTTTTTTCAAAATTTTATTTTGTTTGGCCTCATGTGACTTTTAACTTGGGAGCTTGGAATGTCGAGAATGGTTTGATTTTCATGACATTTTGGACGTTTTTTCAATAGTTTCGAGACGGTTCCATGACTGCTGACCCATAATGGCAGGTATCATTTTCTCACTGGCATATAGGTTAGGGAATCCATTTTTCTGTTGCATTATGCATACTAGCCTCCATTTGTCGATACATTTGCCATAGGGTCGACCCCATCGTGTTATGGTTCGTAAGCCATCTTCACTCGCCGATTCTTTAAATCATGACACGATGGTAAAGCCATCCTTTGCATGGAGATCGTAGTTATCACCTCATTGACATTTGTTGCCCATGCTGCTCCGATTTGAGTAGGCTCGGGATTCCTTTGTAGTCCCGCCATGACTTATGCATTGAAGACTCATTCCTCTTTGCTTCTTTGCTTTGTTCTGGCCTTATACCCTAGAGGCTCCTTTGTGCTGAGTTGTACTACTGCATTGCATGTTGACCACTTGCACCTTTTGGCTTAGAGCCGGCTTTACTTGGACTCGTGTTTAAGCCAACTTTTTACCATGATGACTGCAAAATCAACCTTGCATACCATTCACTTCTGCAGCTTGACACACCTTGACCCATGGAAGGAACACACCTTTGAGTGTCACTGACCAGTTTTCACCTCCATGCATTGAGCATAGGAACATTCCATTCCCAGGAACTAGATCATCTATTTCACCGAACTCGTTCTTTCCACTATACCATAGCATTCTTTTATTCTTTTTCAAGCTTAACAGGAAAAGACAAAAAAATTAAATATTCCAAAAAAGAGCGGGAACGAGACAATATTTCCATTTATTGTTGGCAGTTAGAGTCAGTCGTGTCACCGTTGAACAAAGCACTCAAAGAAAAGTCTCCTCTGTTTGGGCGGGATTTATTTTGACTTAGGTATGCCTTAACCTTGTTATTGAGTCAGTCCTCCCCCGATTGGTTATCTCTTCCAATCATAT
The DNA here is from genome assembly GCA_031772625.1 of Pinus tabuliformis. NCBI lineage: Eukaryota > Viridiplantae > Streptophyta > Pinopsida > Pinales > Pinaceae > Pinus > Pinus tabuliformis. The sequence goes on along the minus strand of CM062810.1, from coordinate 58,953,350 downwards.
GGAGGGTTCATTCGTGCCTCTTGCATGATGAACTTATACAGAGTCATCATATGCTGCCACATAGTCACATTGAGTCATGCTTTTCTTCAAGGGAAGTTAGCCTGAGTCGGCCTCTCTGCGGTGTTTCTTGACTCATTTTTCAGTTGGCCATCCCTGGTTGTCAGTATCATGCCTATCATCACATAATCTATATTGGTCCTTTACTCGTGCCGGTTTGAGAAGGTCTCCATTGACTTCTTGCTGGCGGGTCTTGTCCTTATCGACGACGACATCTTTCTCTGAGGATAGGCCTAGAGTTGCACCCTGGCCCTATTTTTCTTATTGATAGGTCACCTTGTGCTCAGCATTGATCAGTATCATGGGTCTTTGACTGAGTGGTTTCCCTTGTGTTCGACATCAACGTACATTATCACACATTGGGATTCGTGTAGTACCTTGGTTTCCATTTGAACCTATTGGTGGATACCTCGCCTCTGTGTCAGCTTCCATTATTGGTTATGTTATCACGTAGGTTGTCCTTAAGCTCCAGAAAGGATACGGCCGAGGTAACCACAAACCAACTTTCGACTGCAGGTTCTAGCCCACCTGCAATCAGAGAGGGCTCTCTCTTTTAAGTTTAGCTTTGTTGATGAGGAATTTAGGCTAGCTATTAGCTTCAGGGGTTTTATTTGTATTTTGGTTGGAAGGATAATGCCTCCAAGTAGAGAGGCAAAATACTATCTGGTCGTTCTCAAACCATTGGGCATGGAGTCAAAGAACAGGACCGCTGGTGTATTCTCTTGGTCTCAGGGAAATCATGGAGCAAGGTAGTTGTATATGAATCAACCTTTCAAGCTAAAGAGTGGAATGAAAGCTAAGCCATGAGAGGCAATTAGAATCTCTCAAAGATGTTTAGTAGAGGGAATTGAGTGAACCTTGCCCAGGAGCAATTAAGAATTCCTAGCTAACAGTCCATCATATGTGAAAGAGGTTAAACATGAGCCATAAAGGAATTCATATTCATCCCTAATCCAAGAGGAAAACATTGAGAAACCACAGAAACTGAGCATAGAGTGCAAGCATGCAAATTCTAGACCAATCTTTCTTTCTGTGATTTGAGCATATATGAGATGAAAATAACAGAGATGAAGAAGACTTATTGATTCATATAGCAGCGCAAGAATTCCACATTCACATCCTCAACCATTTGAATACAGTGCAGACAGTTGTCCTCCAAACTTTGAGCAGTCTTTGATTATAGAAAAGTTTCAGACAATACAGTGCGAGTCTCTCTTCAGATACATTAGCCGACCAACCCTTTTAACAATGCTGAGGGTGGTATTTATACAAAATTGGACACAAAAATATCTAGATGAGAAGTTAATAGCTAATAACTTCTCCACCAACTCTTAAGGAGTGGTTGATGAAAAGTAAATGCTGAAATAAATACAAGTTCAACAACTGTTCTTTTTTTTTTTTTTTTTTTTGTCAGTAAATTTTGACTTTTGTGCTCATTTTAGCCAGCTGGGCGGCACTTTCAAAATTCGCGCTCCTTGGCTTGTCGGTCCATCAACATTTCTCTGCGACCGCTTCAACCTGTTTACTGTGCTCTTTGGTTGCTTTGGCTGGTGTCCTTGTGCTTTAACCTGCGCTTGATGGTGACCTATAGCTGACCGAGATGTTTGAAAACAAACAAAAATGGAGTGCAACTGATGCTTACCTAGGCAAGACCACCAACATTGCCCGCCACCAGTTCTCAGAAGGCAACTGATGCCTTTGTATTCTGACGAGTGTTTCAACGGCCTCTATGAATTTGTAGTAACTGGGCAGCATCTCAAATAGATGTTTGACTTCATGTTCTAGGTAAAACAAGCTTTCCAGCTTGTCATAGATTTCCTGACCTGTAGACGGCCCTGTCTCTGTTGTAGAACTAGATGCAGCAACAGTAAGCTGATTAGTGACAAAAGTGTTGAGCCTGGTAGTGTACTGCTCACATGTTAATAATCTCCCAGCACTAGTCAGCAGGCTGGGTAGTCCTCTAATCTGTAGTGCTACAATCCTTATGTCAAAATTGTCCAGATCCCTTTGTATGTCTCGACATCTTGCCTCCAGAGTCTGCACCAAGCTCCTCAAGGTGATCACACTTTTTGCTGTTAATATAGCATCAGTCCTGTTCATGATGCTGAGTGCTGCCAGCTCTTCCCTAGTCTGATGATTCAAGAAATTGATCATTCTGTTGGCTTGATCAGGCATATTACCTAATGCTGCCTTGGCCCTCTGGATTTCATTTTTAGCACGGCCAATCAGTTCCACCTGCTCATATATTGCCTGAATTGACCTCCATTGGCTAGCGATTGACTGATTTATTTTGGCCCACAGGAGCTTCTTTATTTCCGAAAAAGCCTTGTCTAATGACAGCTCTTTCTCCAATGTCTTGATTCTGTCCTTCAGGGCCTTGATTTCTCTTGTTTGCTCCGCCACTGTCATTTTGGACTTGTCATATTTTGTTTCTAGCTCAGCCAATCTTTCTCTGGCTTGCCTAATCTCTGTTGCCTGAAGTTCTACCTCCTTGATAGCCTTTCTTAATTCGTCCATGCTCATACTGGCCTCTGGAACTGTTGTTGTCGCTGCTGTAGCATCTGTAGTTGTTGTTGTTGTTGGAATAATTGGAGGGGTGGCCATTGCTTGTGCTGGTGGGACGGCAACACCAGTTGGGATTGCTTGAGGTGGCTGGGAGGCCGACTCTTCCTCCTTGCTTTTTAATGCCCTCTCCAAGTCTCCCTCTAAATCAATCACTTTCTGATTTAATCTCATTATTAAATCCCATTGATCCTCAGCTTCCTTTTCCTTTTGCAGCTCTCCTGTCTGAGGGTGCTCAGTAGGCTGCAGCCTCAATCTTTTCTTTAATGCAGCAATGTCCTCATCTTTCTTTTTCATAAGGGTCCTCACACCCTTATGATCTTTTGGATCATGACCCAAGTCAATAATGATCTCCTCCAAGGTCTTGATTCTATTATCCTTTGCAGTGGAGGACAATCTTTCAAAATCCAACTGAGTGTTGGCATTCTTCAGTGATTCACCCAATTCATGGGACAGTGTGGCCTTCTCCGCAAGTGTAGCATAAAGCATTTCAGCTGTCTTCTTGTGTAATTCTATTTGGTCCATTGGGTGGATGTCCTTAGACAGGACTTCCAACCTTGTTTTAACAAAATCTGCAGCTGACTGCGGCTGCGGGACCTTGGGTTTGAAGTGGGTCAGAAATATCTTTTCTTGCTTTATATCATATGCTGCCATCAGTCTTTCCTGTTTGGCAGGCGTTGCTTTTAAGAATTGCTTGTACACTTCCACTCTCAATTGCTCATTTTGAGCTTTGATTTGTATAAAGCTGGCCTTGGTGCTGGCTGGTTTCTTACTCTGTTGTGTGGAGGAAGACACCTCCATGCCTTGTTGTCGATCCCGCACTGGCTGGCTCGGTTGCTCGTGCTGAAAGGAGCTTGTTGGTGTGTGCAGGCTTGACTCTCTTCTTGGGCATTCTATAACTTCTTCACTGACCTCTTCCTCAATTGGAGAGTCTCCTCTTTGCCTTTTTGATTCAGGCTGCTGCAAAGATCCACTAGCAGGTGTGGAGTCTTCCCGGTCTCTTTTCCTGCCTCTCTCCTCATTGGCAGGAGTTTGCAAAGCTGGTATCTGGGCTATCCCTGCTTGCTGCAAAGGGGCCTGCCCTTGAGTCTGTTCCATTTAGGCATCTAGCTGGTCCGTGACCACTTTTTCTGTCTCCATTGGTTCCTTTCCCTTGGCTGGCCTTGCTGCTGCTGTGGATGCTTCCTGGGTAGCCTTTGAAACTGCAGCTACAGATGTGCCCTCCTCCACTTGGTAAGGCAGTTTGAAATTTACCTGGTCATAAGAATCTAAGTCAAAAAAAATTTCCAGATCTTTGGCAATTTGTTCCAACATTTCCTCTTGAGCTAATTCTTCAATTAAAGTTCCAGGTTCCCATGCATCCTGATTAACATATGGTTCAATGTCTGGCTTCTTGGAGTGCTCATAGGGTGTCAGCCTATATTTGACTCTTCTGGCATTAATATAACCAAGCGGGTCATAAGGGACCCACCAGAAACTCTTTTTCAACTTAAATTGATCACTGAGTATCAGGTCAGCCTCTTGCCAACCATCCTTCTTATTCATAATGAAGGGGCCTAGGCGGTCTCTGAATTTTAGTTGCGCCCTTTTCTTAGTGCTGTGGAAGTGAGTCAAATCTGAATTAATAAGCTGCCTGTAGTATTCCAATGCAAACAGCCTCATTGGCACATACCTTGGAAGCTTGTAAGGACACAGCTCACAGCCATAAATTCTGATGACAGTATGGTTTTCATATAGGTACCAATCTCCTAATTTGAAATTCTTAGACAGCTGCAAAATCTTTTGCATTTCATAGTTTATTCTGGGAGGAGGAACATTCATCAAAAGGCAAGACACAGGATATACAAACTGGTCGATGAACTCGCAATACGAATAGGGGGAGTCTTGAACTTGGTGGAATACAAATGACCAAAAGACAACAGACCTCCTTTCTCCTTTAGCGTCCAGCTTCTTGATAGGGCATTGGAAGATTTCTGATTGATAAAACATAAACAGATGATAGATATAGGAGGAATATTTGAAAATCCCCTGCCTGTCTAACCTAGTGAGCTGATCATGAATTTTATCTTATATGAACCTGGCATAATTATACTTGACAGCAAGAGGCTGTCCTTGACTGAAAGAAGACAATATAACCAGCACTGTCTCATCTACCAGTTCAGTTGATGTGAAGCCCAGCACATATGATATCATATCTATCAGTAACTTGCCTACCTCATTAAAATGGTCATAAGGATATGGAGGTGTTTCCTTTGGCTGGCAACCTGCCTTCATGAATGTCTCTGTGATCATTCCCATCTTGGTAGCAAGTAGCCAAGATGTCTCTTGGAGTAGAGTATTTATGGAGAAGGGCAATAAAGTGTGATTTGTTCCGAAGTTAAGCATCTGGTTAATGGAGTCAGGAGTAGTGTAGAAAATTATGCTTCCAGATGAAGACTTAATGGCCCTTTGGCTTGGTTCATAATTTGCAGCACAGAGATGGATAATGTCAGGAAAAACATTCACAAAAGGGAGGAAGTAATGAGGCAGATTGGACTCCCATATATGATACTTGTCAGTTTTATCCAAGAAGTTGTTCCTTAGTTGGCAATAGGTGCGTAGATGATTTCTTTTGGCAACAAAGTCTTGAATCAGATAATCTGTGTCGGCCAAGGGCATGGACTCCAGTTCTTTACTTGGTGGGTTTAAGGGAGCAACATTCAGAGCAGATGGAGCGGCCATTACGCAACCTCGAGTGCTTGAGCTGAAAGGAGGGCTAATGAAACAATTGGCTATCAAATTTACTTGCAGCAACTTGCAGGAGTAGGCGAACTGAACTCAAAATAAAATAACAGGTGGACGGCTTGAGAGCTTGTGCCGAAGGAGACCAATTTTGCAGAATTTAGGGTCAATTTCCCTTTTAATAGTGAATTTCTCTGAAGTAAGAAGCCGCGAGGAACAATGCAGAGGAGCAAAGGGCAAATATGGTTTCAGTGGGTGCTTTAAACAGCGAAAATAGGGTAAAACAGGCCAATGTGAGACTGCTGCGGGATTTCTTGCTAGGGACAGAGTCTAACCAAGATTTTACCAGTTAGATTGCAGATAAGCACCAGGTTTCTGAGATGTTTCTGATGAAAAAGGATTTGGAGTGGATTTAACAGAGTTTCAGGCGCAGCAAGGACACCATTTGGGCATTATTCAAGTTCACAGTCATGTGCAGTGGATAAACACGAAGAGCAGATGTGAAAAGAGAAGGATATGGCGAATACCTGGTTTAAAACAGCGCCAAAGGGGACGAACTGGTGCGCCGGTAGACTATAGACCTGAGATCGCAGCAACTGGCTTAGTCACTTTGAAGCTTTGAGAGTGAGCAGGTGAATGAAACAGGGGAGCCGAGCGTTCAAATGAGGCGATAAAATGAATGGTAACGGTCGTTAGCACGGTCTTTTATGCAAAAATATGATATTTGGGTGATTTGGCGCTCTTTGGGGATGACGCGCTTTCTCGGGATGACGTCAGGATGAGGTCATCGGCGGGTCTAGTGTACGGATGGATAACGTGGCGGGATGATGTCAGCGGATGACGTCATCATGTACGGATGAGTGACATGGCAATGCCATGAAGGCACGGCATGGGTACACAAAGGGTGAGGTGGAGGGAATGTGTCAGGGCAACGGAGCACAGAAGGTAACGTCAGCAGATAAGACGTGGCGCTGACGTCACGCAGGAGAGGGCGGTAAGCGGTTTCTGGGCGCACTGCTTATAAACACAAGTGGTTTTGGGAGGAGGGGCTCCGCCACACTCCAAAGCCTGATGCGTGGCGGGAGTACAGCGGCAAAACCACCGAACTCCCGGACGCTAAAGCTCTGGCACTTTGTGTATAGGAAAGCCCGCCCACCGTAGATCTGGGTCGAGCCAGATCTAACGGCTGGCGGGATTTTTAATTTGGCGGAGGGTTAGGGCGGGGACCCGCCCGTCATTAAATTTTAATTTAAAATGAATGGCGGGGGGGGGGTTAAAATTAATAAAGGGTTTATGTGTTATATGCCGGCGGGAGGTTAAAAACTTTGGGAAAGTGGGTTGTTGGGGTTCAGATTTATGAGGGTTAATGCGCAAAGATGTTTAATAAACACATTTGAATATTTCAGAATGGGGTTTAACTGCGAGGGGTAAATGGTAAGGGTTCTTAGTCCTAACCAGAGGTTAGACTAATCCCGGGGAAAGAACGCAGAAGGGTTGACTATAGCCCCAGATGGTCTAAAGTCTCCCATGACCACAATACTTAGCTATAGTGATATATTTCTTGGGAATTTGCATCGAATGTTATAATATTAGGGGAAGGGGAACACTTAGGGAATTAAATAATAAGGTTAGAAGTCAATATGAGGTGGAGATGTGAAAGAGGGACAGAGTACTAAGTTTAAGGAGTAAACTCAGATTTAGAAACAGATGAAGGTGAGAGATGATTTTACACAAGAAATGTGGCTTCTTTTCAGAAAAGAAGGTCACAACTTGTCATAAGATCCTGAAAAGAGAAATGGAAGGAGGGGCATTTAGGCAGATCCTAAAGCCTTCAAGGGGATATTAGTAAGAAACTTTGAAAGGGATGAGGGGAGTTAGACATGCTTCCCAATTTCTGCCATTGAACCACTGCTTTGCTACCTTTGCCACTGATGTGATGAGTCTACTTTGTAAAGGCAGCGCTGAAGATGACCTTATTTCTGCAACCCCAAGCTACCTACCCTTATATCTGCCAGGGGCTTAGTTTAAACTGTTGAGTACCCAAGATTCTTTACCTATCTTCACATCTGCCAAGCTTAAGCTATTTGGACAGACACATTCTCTATTCTAAGGAAAGCAATTTTACCTAGGGAAACCAAGCTTAGGCTGTTTGGCTTTCCCTTAACTGAGAAGTCTTTCAAAAATGGAACCTTTGCGGCTTGGAAAAGATGAACATTTTTGGCACTTCCACTGTCAATCATGAAATATGAAACCTGTTGCAACAGGAGGCTAACAGTGGCTCCACTTGGGGATGGCTTTTCCTCGTGAAAAGTCAAGAACAGCAGGTCAGACTGCCTTGTTCTTCATCTGCTTCTGTACTCTAAAAAACTTTCCCTTTGCTGGGTGCTTTATTTATATATATAATCAGCAGTTCAGAAGAGCTTAGGGCCTTCACTTCGGGCTTCAACTGCATAGAGCTGCTGTTTAAAACAGAAAACCGAAAACCTACCTACCTACCTAATCAGCACTTGTTTGCCGGTTAGGTAAAATGAAACAACCAGTGCAACCATTTTAGCACTTGTAGAAGAAAACCAACTGCTTGACTGATAGTTGGTGAAATCAAAGGCACTGCTTGGTTATGTGCTCTCACAATCCAGATTATGACATATGGAGGTATTTGCAGATTATCTTGGTTTCCATACAGAAAATTTTCTACAGAGTTCGGGTAGAGATAATCCTCCATGTATTCTGCTATAGAGTCTATAAAAGCATCATGCGGGAGAGTCTCTTCTAGGATTTCTTTGTCTGATGGAACAACTGTACCCTCATAATCTACCTCTGCAGCCAGTACATCTTTCTTACTCTTGAGAGCATGATCCACATTAATCTGTAAGCTAACAGGTAACATAATTTCCTTATGACTAGGAGGAGGAAGATTTTGGAAGAACTCTTTAGGACTAGGAAAATCATATGACTGTATTTCAGAATGCAACAATTTAATTTCATTTTCATGTTCTTCAACGATCAGGTCTAGTAAACATATTTTGATTTGAGGTTGCTCTATTGTTTTGACCTTCAGCAGCACAGCCCTAACAAAATCTTGATCGAGCTCATACTGGGATAATAGCTTCCTGAATTCATCTAAAGCTTGCTCTGTTGCAAGATCTGCCACAGCTCTTGTCATCCTCTCTCACTATTAGCTTTTGGTCGTGGAATAATTTGGGTGCATTGGTGTTCTGAAACCTTGAAACTTTAGATCTTTTTTTTTTTTTTTTTTTTTTGTAAAAACCTTTTTTAGAGCATTCCCTTTTCAGGTTTTCTCCTCCAGTGGAGTCTTGTTTGAAAATAAAGTGGAGCCGCCAGGTGGATGACTCAACTATGAAGTGCCTGATCTCTGTCCACCATCACAGACCAGAACTGAACTTGTAATAATGCTTCTGAAGGTCTGGTTCTCTTAGTGGAGCTTTCCAACTTTCTTTGCGAAACTTTGTAAAATTAACTGAGGAAGTTCCCCAGCGGAGTCGCCATTATGTTATCACTCAGGTTGTCCTTAAGCTCCAGAAAGGATACGGCCGAGGTAACCACAAACCAACTTTGGACTGCAGGTTCTAGCCCACCTGCAGTCAGAGAGGGCTCTCTCTTTTAGATTTAGCTTTGTTGATGAGGATTTTAGGCTAGCTATTAGTTTCAGGGGTTTTATTTGTATTTTGGTTGGAAGGATGGTGCCTCCAAGTAGAGAGGCAAAATACTATCTGGTCGTTCTCAAACCATTGGGCATGGAGTCAAAGAACAGGACTGCTGATGTATTCTCTTGGTCACAAGATAATCATGGAGCAAGGTAGTTGTATATGAATCAACCTTTCAAGCTAAAGAGTGGAGTGAAAGCTAATGCATGAGAGGCAATTAGAATCTCTCAAAGATGTTTAGCAGAGGGAATTGAGTGAACCTTGCCCAGGAGCAATTAAGAATTCCTAGCTAACAGTCCATCATATGTGAAAGAGGTTAAACATGAGCCATGAAGGAATTCATATTCATCCCTAATCCAAGAGGAAAACATTGAGAAACCACAGAAACTGAGCATAGAGTGCAAGCATGCAAATTCTAGACCAATCTTTCTTTCTGTGATTTGAGCATATATGAGGTGAGAAAAAAAAAAAACAGAGATGAAGAAGACATATTGATTCATATAGCAGTGCAAGAATTCCACATTCACATCCTCAACCATTTGAATACAGCGCAGACAATTGTCCTCCAAACTTTGAGCAGTCTTTGATTATAGAAACGTTTCAGACAATACAGTGCGAGTCTCTCTTCAAATACATTAATCGACCAACCCTTTTAACAATGCTGAGGGTGGTATTTATACAAAATTGGACACAACAATGTCTAGATGAGAAGTTAATAGCTAATAACTTCTCCACCAACTCTTAAGGAGTGGTTGATGAAAAGTAAATGCTGGAATAAATACAAATTCAACAGCTGTTCTTTTTTTTTTTTTTTTTTTTGTCAGTAAATTTTGACTTTTGTGCTCATTTTAGCCAGCTGGGCAGCATTTTCAAAATTCGCGCTCCTCGGCTTGTCGGTCCATCAAAATTTCTCTGCGACCGCTTCAACCTATTTTCTGTGCTCTTTGGTTGCTTTGGCTGGTGTCCTTGTGCTCTAACCTGCACTTGATGGTGACCTATAGCTGACCGAGATGTTTGAAAACAAACAAAAAGGGAGTGCAACTGACGCTTACCTAGGCAAGACCGCCAACATTGCTCGCCACCAGTTCTCAGAAGGCAACTGATGCCTTTGTATTCTGACGAGTGTTTCATCGACCTCTGTGAATTTGTAGTAACTGGGCAGCATCTCAAATAGATGTTTGACTTCATGTTCTAGGTAAAACAAGCTTTCCAGCTTGTCGTAGATTTCCTGACCTGTAGGCGGCCCTGTCTCTGTTGTAGAACTAGATGCAGCAGCAGTAAGCTGATTAGTGACAAAAGTGTTGCGCCTGGTAGTGTACTACTCACATGTTAATAATCTCCCAGCACTAGTCAGCAGGCTGGGTAGTCCTCTAATCTGTAGTGCTATAATCTTTACGTCAAAATTGTCCAGATCCCTTTGTATGTCCCAACATCTTGCCTCTAGAGTCTGCACCAAGCTCCTCAAGGTGATCACACTCTTTGTTGTTAATATAGCATCAGTCATGTTCATGATGCTGAGTGCTGCCAGCTCTTCCCTAGTCTGATGATTCAAGAAATTGATCATTCTGTTGGCTTGATCAGGCATATTACCTAATGCTGCCTTGGCCCTCTGGATTTCATTTTTAGCACGGCCAATCAGTTCCACCTGCTCATATATTGCCTGAATTGACCTCCATTGGCTATTGATTGACTGATTTATTTTGGCCCACATGAGCTTCTTTATTTCCGAAAAAGCCTTGTCTAATGACAACTCTTTCTCAAATGTCTTGATTCTGTCCTTTAGGGCCTTGATTTCTCTCGTTTGCTCTGCCACTGTCATTTTGGACTTGTCATATTTTGTTTCTAGCTCAGCCAATCTTTCTCTAGCTTGCCTAATCTCGTTGCCTGAATTTCTACCTCCTTGATAGCCTTTCTTAATTCATCCATGCTCATACTGGCCTCTGGAACTGTTGTTGTCGCTGCTGTAGCATCTGTAGTTGCTGTTGTTGTTGGAATAATTGGAGGGGTGGCCATTGCTTGTGCTGGTGGGACGGCAACACCAGTTGGGATTGCTTGAGGTGGCTGGGAGGCCGACTCTTCCTCCTTGCTTTTTAATGCCCTCTCCAAGTCTCCCTCTAAATCAATCACTTTCTGATTTAATTTCATTATTAAATCCCATTGATCCTCAGCTTCCTTTTCCTTTTGCAGCTCTCCTGTCTGAGGGTGCTCAGTAGGTTGCAGCCTCAATCTTTTCTTTAATGCAGCAATGTCCTCATCTTTCTTTTTCATAAGGGTCCTCACACCCTTAGGATCTTTTGGATCATGACCCAAGTCAATAATGATCTCCTCCAAGGTTTTGATTCTATTATCCTTCGCAGTGGAGGACAATCTTTCAAAATCCAACTGAGTGTTGGTATTCTTCAGTGATTCACCCAATTCATGGGACAGTGTGGCCTTCTCCGCAAGGGTAGCATAAAGCATTTCAGCTGTCTGCTTGTGTAATTCTATTTGGTCCATTGGGTGGATGTCCTTAGACAGGACTTCCAACCTTGTTTTAACAAAATCTGCAGCTGACTGTGGCTGCGGGACCTTGGGTTTGAAGTGGGTCAAAAATATCTTTTCTTGCTTTATATCATATGCTGCCATCAGTCTTTCCTATTTGGCAGGCGTTGCTTTTAAGAATTGCTTGTACACTTCCACTCTCAATTGCTCATTTTGAGCTTTGATTTGTATAAAGTTGGCCTTAGTGCTGGTTGGTTTCTTACTCTGTTGTGTGGAGGAAGACACCTCCATGCCTTGTTGTCGATCCCGCACTCGCTGGCTCGGTTGCTCGTGCTGAAAGGAGCTTGTTGGTGTGTGCAGGCTTGACTCTCTTCTTGGGTGTTCTATAACTTCTTCACTAACCTCTTCCTCAATTGGAGAGTCTCCTCTTTGCCTTTTTGATTCAGGCTGCTGCAAAGATCCACTAGCAGGTGTGGAGTCTTCCCGGTCTCTTTTCCTGCCTCTCTCCTCATTGGCAGGAGTTTGCAAAGCTGGTATCTGGGCTGTTCCTGCTTGCTGTAAAGGGGCTTGCCCTTGAGTCTATTCCATTTAGGCATCTAGCTGGTCCATGACCACTTTTTCTGTCTCCATTGGTTCCTTTCCCTTGGCTGGCCTTGCTGCTGCTGTGGATGCTTCCTTGGTAGCCTTTGAAACTGCAGCTGCAGATGTGCCCTCCTCCACTTGGTAAGGCAGTTTGAAATTTACCTGGTCATCAGAATCTAAGTCAAAAGTTTTTTCCAGATCTTTGGAAATTTGTTCCAATATTTCCTCTTGAGCTAATTCTTCAATTAAAGTTCCAGGTGCCCATGCATCCTGATTAACATATGGTTCAATGTCTGGCTTCTTGGAGTGCTCATAGGGTGTCAGCCTATATTTGACTCTTCTGGCATTAATATAACCAAGCGGGTCATAAGGGACCCACCAGAAACTCTTTTTCAACTTAAATTGATCGTTGAGTATCAGGTCAGCCTCTTGCCAACCATCCTTGTTATTCATAATGAAGGGGTCTAGGCGGTCTCTGAATTTCAGTTGCTCCCTTTTCTTAGTGCTGTGGAAGTGAGTCAAATCTAAATTAATAAGCTGCCTGTAGTATTCCAATGCAAACAGCCTTATTGGCACATACCTTGGAAGCTTGTAAGGACATAGCTCACAGCCATAAATTCTGATGACAGTATGGTTTTCATATAGGTACCAATCTCCTAATTTTAAATTCTTAGACAGCTGCAAAATCTTTTGCATTTCATAGTTTATTCTGGGAGGAGGAACATTCATCAAAAGGCAAGACACAAGATATACAAACTGGTCGATGAACTCGCAATACGAATAGGGGGAGTCTTGAACTTGGTGGAATACAGATGACCAAAAGACAACAAACCTCCTTTCTCCTTTAGCGTCCATCTTCTTGATAGGGCATTGGAAGATTTCTGATTGATAAAACATAAACAGATGATAGATATAGGAGGAATATTTGAAAATCCCCTGCCTGTCTAACCTAGTGAGCTGATCATGAATTTTATCTGATATGAACCTGGCATAATTATACTTGATAGCAGCAGGCTGTCCTTGACTGAAAGAAGACAATATAACCAGCACTGTCTCATCTACCAGTTCAGTTGATGTGAAGCCCAGCACATATGATATCATATCTATCAGTAACTTGCCTACCTCATTAAAATGGTCATAAGGATATGGAGGTGTTTCCTTTGGTTGGCAACCTGCCTTCATGAATGTCTCTGTGATCATTCCCATCTTGGTAGCAAGTAGCCAAGAGGTCTCTTGGAGTAGAGTATTTATGGAGAAGGGCAATAAAGTGTGATTTGTTCCGAAGTTAAGCATCTGGTTAATGGAGTCAGGAGTAGTGTAGAAAAGTATGCTTCCAGATGAAGACTTAATGGCCCTTTGGCTTGGTTCATAATTTGCAGCACAGAGATGAATAATCTCAGGAAAAACATTCACAGAAGGGAGGAAGTAATGAGGCAGATTGGACTCCCATATATGATACTTGTCAGATTTATCCAAGAAGCTGTTCCTTAGTTGGCAATAGGTGCGTAGATGATTTCTTTTGGCAACAAAGTCTTGAATCAGATAATCTGTGTCGGCCAAGGGCATGGACTCCAGTTCTTTACTTGGTGGGTTTAAGGGAGCAACATTCAGAGCAAATGGAGCGGCCATTACGCAACCTCGAGTGCTTGAGCTGAAAGGAGGGCTAATGAAACAATTGGCTATCAAATTTACTTGCAGCAACTTGCAGGAGTAGGTGAACTGAACTCAAAATAAAATAACAGGCGGACGGCTTGAGAGCTTGTGCCGAAGGAGACCAATTTTGCAGAATTTAGGGTCAATTTCCCTTTTTACAGTGAATTTCTCTGAAGTAAGAAGCTGCGAGGAACAATGCAGAGGAGCAAAGGGCAAATATGGTTTCAGTGGGTGCTTTAAACAGTGAAAATAGGGTAAAGCGGGGCAATGTGAGACCGCTGCGGGATTTCTTGCTAGGGACCGAGTCTAACCAAGATTTTACCAGTTAGATTGCAGATGGGCACCAGGTTTCTGATGAAAAAGGATTTGCAGTGGATTTAATAGAGTTTCAGGCGCAGCAAGGACACCAATTGGGTATTATACAAGTTCACAGTCATGTGCAGTGGATAAACATGAAGAACAGGCGTGAAAAGAGAAGGATATGGCGAATACCTGGTTTAAAACAGCGCCAAAGGGGACGAACTGGTGCGCCGGTAGACTATAAACCCGAATTGGAGATCGCAGCAGCTGGCTTAGTCACTTTGAAGCTTTGAGAGTGAGCAGGTGAATGAAACAGGGGAGCCGAGCGTTCAAATGAGGCGATAAAATGAATGGTAACAGTCGTTAGCGCGCTCTTTTATGCAAAAATATGACATTTGGGCGATTTGGCGCTCTTTGGGGATGACGCGCTTTCTCCGGATGACGTCAGGATGACGTCATCGGCGGGTCTGGTGTACGGATGGATAACGTGGCGGGATGACATCAGCGAATGACGTCATCATGTACGGATGGGTGACATGGCAATGCCACGGAGGCGCGGCGCGGGTACAAAAGGGTGAGGTGGCGGGGACGTGTCAGGGCACGGAGCGTAGAAGGTAACGTCAGCAGATAAGACGTGGCGTTGACGTCACGCAGGAGAGGGCGGTAAGCGGTTTATGGGCGCACCGCTTATAAACACAAGTGGTTTTGGGAGGAGGGGCTCCGCCACACTCCAAAGCCTGACGCGTGGCGGGAGTACGGCGGCAAAACCACCGAACTCCCGGACGCTAAAGCTCTGGCACTTTGTGTATAGGAAAGCCCGCCCACCGTAGATCTGGGTCAAGCCAGATCTAACGGCTGGCGGGATTTTTAATCTGGCGGAGGGTTAGGGCAGGGACCCGCCCGTCATTAAATTTTAATTTAAAATGAATGGCGGGGGGGGGGTTAACATTAATAAAGGGTTTAGGTATTATATGCCGGCGGGAGGTAAAAAATTTGGGAAAGTGGGTTGTTGGGGTTCAGATTCATGAGGGTTAATGCGCAAAGATGTTTAATAAACACATTTGAACATTTCAGAATGAGGTTTAACTGCGAGGGGTAAATGGTAAGGGTTCTTAGTCCTAACCAGAGGTTAGACTAATCCCGGGGAAAGAACGCTGAGGGGTTGACTATAGTCCCAGATGGTCTAAAGTCTCCCATGATCACAATACTTAGCTATAGTGCTAAAGGGGGGGGGGGATATCTAATATATTTCTTGGGAATTTGCATCGAATGTTATAATAGTAGGGGAAGGGGAACACTTAGGGAATTAAATAATAAGGTTAGAAGTCAATATGAGGTGGAGATGTGAAAGAGGGACAGAGTACTAAGTTTAAGGAGTAAACTCAGATTTAGAAACAGATGAAAGTGAGAGATGATTTTACACAAGAAATGTGGCTTCTTTTCAAAAAAGAAGGTCACAACTTGTCATAAGATCCTGAAAAGAGAAATGGAAGGAGGGGCATTTAGGCAAATCCTAAAGCCTTCAAGGGGATATTAGTAAGAAACTTTGAAAGGGATGAGGGGAGTTAGACATGCTTCCCAATTTCTGCCATTGAACCACTGCTTTGCTACCTTTGCCACTGATGTGATGAGTCTACTTTGTAAAGGCATCATTGAAGATGACCTTATTTCTGCAACCCCAAGCTACCTACCCTTATATCTGCCAGGGGCTCAGTTTAAACTGTTGAGTCCCCAAGATTCTCTACCTATCTTCACATCTGCCAAGCTTAAGCTGTTTGGACAGACACATTCTTTATTCTAAGGCAAGCAATTTTACCTAGGGAAACCAAGCTTAGGCTGTTTGGCTTTCCCTTAACTGAGAAGTCTTTCAAAAATGGAACCTTTTCGGCTTGGAAAAGATGAACATTTTTGGCACTTCCACTGTCAATCATGAAATATGAAACCTGTTGCAACAGGAGGCTAACAGGTTATTTCAAAGGGTTTCTGTCATGTGCTAGCCACATATTATGTACGCCAAAAACGTACTTCAGGTTGGTTACTACATCTCTTTCATCCGATTCCTTCCACATTATTGGCCTACGGGTTACACTCACAATAGATTGATGAACGATGCCTTAATGCCTTCCTTCTGGCAGATCTTTCCCTATCAACTCCGACTCATTGCTCTGGGGCAAAGATCTAGAGTCCATTTGGCAGTACCTTGGGGTTTGCAGTCATTAGTGGCAGATCCTTCACTATCGACTGTGGGAAACCATCATTGTCTCCTGATAGATAGATTCTTACAGGTGTTTGACTCCAGCTCATCTATTCACACTTGTTAGATTGTACTGGCTACCTTGATGCTCATTATCATTATCGGTGAGTCGTCTCACGTTTTTTAACAGTATACATCAATGACCGGTAATCAAATGATTTCTCACATGGTTGACTTCAGATCATTTATTCCCATGGTGTATAAATGTACCACGTCGGTCAATGAAGACCTCAGGTTGTATCAACATTCATTGGTTCACTTGACAGTTGCTCATGTTGCTGCTAGTTGATACCACCCCACCTTATATGTTGCAGTCAGTCATGGCGACATTCTATATGCTGGCACCTGAGTTTGCAGTGTAGTACCATCCTATTCCATCATGTTCAGTTGGTACCTTTTGGGATCAGTCTTTGATATCAGTGATCTGTTGCATCTTTCAGCATCATTGACAGTCGCATATGAGATATTCAGACATGTACTTGTCTGATCATGATCGGATGATCCATTATGTATTTTCCAGTCATTTATACTTGTATACTTAGTGGATCCGCTTGTACTTGATATGCGGACATGCTTTAATTTTTCTGAGCATGGGTATGCCCGCCTCAGACAGTGTTTCTTTCTGATCTCCTTTTGTGGCTTGGCAGGCTGAACTCTGGTGAAGTCCTTCTCGGTTTTTGACAGATTTCCTTTCCATGTACTTTCTTAATACATTTCAGCCATCATGTACCCCTTCTAACCTCATATATTAGGGGGCATTTGTTATAGCTCCAAATCTCACTCTTATGGTTTGTGATGCTGCACTCATGGCCTAGGGCAACCCCTCCTTCCAGACCTGGTCCAAAAATTTAAAAAACAGTGTTTTATCCCTTATACGTGACATTTCCCTGAGTTAAATGCGTGTATACACGGGTAGGTGTATACCCAACCTGGGGCAGAGATCGCGGGTTTTACCTGCTAATCACTTGTTAGTGCCCGTGGCCCAACTGTTCCCAAGCAACTCCCAACTAAAAAACTACTTTGGGAGAAGTATAAAAAGGCTTCAATGGGAAGGCCTAAGGCCGGGGAGAGGAGAGAAGAGAGAGAGAGGTTATTATGCTGAGATTTCCCTAACCATGTCTGAAGATCCTTATGCCTCCTGCACTTCCCCCATTTGTACAGGAAACCCTTATTTCCTTGTGTGTTGATGTCCATCCACTACTTGTGATATCATGGAGTAAGTCGTGGAAGGAGTTTGTTAAAGGCTTGAGGCTGGACGAATCCGGAAGAAGGCTTTACTTGGAGCTTGCGAAAGGATGACTCAGGTGAAATTATTCCTTTTCTATACTTCATTTGTCTATAATAAAAGAAACACATGTCTTAGTTGTTGATATAAATCTTCTTCATGTTTATGATATTCATGTTAGAATTCATATGTGAATGGTTGTTTAAATTTCATAACTAACTACCTTTCTTTATAATATGAAGATGGTTTCTTTATAAGGTTTAGTCCATATACTGTTGTACTCTCCGGAATTGGTTGTTTTGCAAGTCAAAGGAGCAAAAGGAACTCCAAGAAGGGTTTGGACCCTAAAGGACCTTCTCAAACGTAGGAAATTAGGTATGCCCCTTACCATAGAATTTGATTATAATAGCATAATGGCTGTGTGAATGTGCATTTCTTTGTATAGACAACTTTCAGTCTGCTAGGGTTTCAACCCAAAAGCCCCAGGGGAACATTTCCCTTAATAGCAGGTGGATTGATGCTCAAGATGACTTGATTTTCGGCAGTAGCAGGTACTTGAGAACATCACAAGATGTTGAGAAGTAGCGGGGAAAAAATATTACATATGAGAAGATAAAATTACATAGAAAATGGAGATGAAAACAAAATACTCTGTTTTCACCTCAAAACAAGTTTTGAGGTGAGAACTGCATTTGGCTCTCAAGTTGATAAATTGTCACTTTACCCGTTATTATTAGCCTCCTCATGTCCTTGTTGATCATTATTGGCATGTAATAACTGGATTTGACCATGATGGAACCCTAAAACCTAATGAGACCAAACCCTAAGGTTTAATGAAATAAACTGCAGAGTGAACGTGAATCATGACTGAAATATATGAAAGAGGATCAACAAGTACAGTTTATGAGGGAAAAACTGAAGTAAACCCTACCATCAGTGAATCCATGACCTGATGGAATGAAAACTCATCAGTATGGGACTCCTATAATGAAATGCAAAAGAGCAGATTTTGATCAGTCATGGCAATGTGAAGACACTGACACTAACATTCGCTCCAAGGGGGGTGGCGGCTCCTTGGAGGTGCCAAGAAAACTGTAGACCTAGTAGCCTTATCCATTGCGCAACAGAGTCAAAACTCTTCAAAAATTGAAAACCGACACTATCCAAACTGAAATCGACTCACAACTCAAACTGTCATTAGAAACTCAACTAGAACCAACAAACCTTACACATATCATTCAAAATTTATAGCCTTCACCTTGGGCCCCAAGATGAAATGACTGTGTACCTTGAAATCTTGCAATGAAATGGAAAATGGTATGTACAATGATCATATCATGATTTCAAAAATCACCTCATAAGTAGTAGTGCTTCAGGAGCCTACCATTTACTGGCCTTCCTTTTGGATCAGTTTGTATTAGCACATCCTTTACTACTGCATTGGGGATGTATGCTATGATGTGTGAGTGCAGAATATACCCTATGAAATCCTTCAACAATTTGACAAGAGCAAGAGACTGTTTTTCAATTATATTGTACTGCAAAGCAGCATCTCTAATGGTTCTGTTGAAAAAGGCAATGGGCTTCTCTAGTTGATCTCTCTTTTGCATCAATACTGTATCCAAGTTATGCTCAGATGAAAATGAAAATATGATAAAATCTTGAGTATAATCAAGAGTAATCGAGAACGAGGTTGTAGCTAAGGCATACTTTACTAGATTGAATGACTTCATGGCATCCTCCATCCATTTTACCATGCTGTCCTTTTTCAACATGTTAGTTATTTCTCTTAAATGCTTAGCTAGATTTGGTATGAATCCGTGTAAGAAATTCATCTTACCATTAAAAGCTTGTATCTCCTTCTTGTTTCGAGGAAAATCTATTTGCTGAATTGCCTCCACCCTTGAAGGATCAATGCGAATGCCTTCCTTTGAGATATATGACCAAGCAAATTTCCTTCATCCATGGCGAAGAGACTTTTCTTTGGAATAATAGATATCCCAAACTTCCTACATCTCTAAAACTCAATCTTTAAATGGTGTAGACGCTCATCATCGGACCTTGAAAACACTGTCAAATCATCTAAATATACAACCCGAAATACATACTTTTCATTAGCGAAAGCGATGTCCATTTCATGATGAAATGTGGCTCCATCATTCTTCAAACCAAATGGCATTTTAGAATAATGAAAAGTTCCCCAAGGTGTGGTAAATGAAGTTTTGTATTTATCATTTTCATGGACCAGAATCTGATTATAACCTGAATATCCATCGAGTAGTGACATGCGCGATGCTCCAACCACTCTCTTTAGGATATGATCCATCTTCAGAAGTGGGTAATTGTCCCTCAAAGATACCTTGTTAAGGTTCCAGAAATCGATACACAATGTTATTTCTCTGGTCTTCTTTTATGAAACTAGCTCAAGAAAAGATAGAAAAGATAGATCAATGCCTTAGAATTCAACATCTTTGAGGGGGCAACCTCCTTTACATTAAATAAATGAACAGTTATTGGATGATTCAAATGACAAAACCTCCTTTCTATATATATGAGTCTAAGGAGTCACAATATAATCCAGCCGACCTAACAATAATAATATAAAGCCACAAAAATAATAATAGAGTGATCCTATGGGGCACAGTAATAATAATATGGGGGCAATAGGGGCACAACAATATTAATAAGGGGTATAACTACAATAGTAATGGGGTAATCACTAGTATTATAGGGACCCAACATGCCCCTCGCCTTCCAAAAAGTGTTGTCCTCAACGCTTGAGTAGTTCTGGATACTTTTGCATAAAATTCTCATCCTCCCATGTGGAATCTTCAGTGGATAAGTTCTTCCACTTAATAAGATACTATGAAATTAATCAATTTCATAGCTGTTGAGTTCTTGTTTCTATGACTACTTCCGGTTCCAATATAATTTTTCCTTCGTCATCAAGTTCTGACAATATTGTTTGAACTAGGAGCTTGTCGCCTATAACCTTCTTTAAACATGAAACATGGAAAACTAGGTGTAATGGAGAAGCTGCAGGAAGCTCCAATTTGTATGCCATAGTACCAATATTTTGCAACACCTTGTATGGACCATAATACTTTGGTGATAATTTATTATCCTTCTTAGCTTGCTGAGGGACATTTTCTTATATGGTTGTAGCCATAGGAATACCCAATCACCTACATCAAAACTTCTTTCACTGCGACGTTGATCTGCCTGTTGTTTCATTTTATTCTGTGCCAACACAAGGTTATCCTTTAAGAGTTGGAGGACTTGTTGTTGATGTTCGATGTGATGTTCCACTGCCTGAACCTTAGAATTTTATCTTAAATATGATGTGATGGATGGTGGTTGATACCCATAAAGTGCCATAAATGGGGTAATTTTTGTTGTTGTATGGAAGGAAGTGTTATACCACCATTCAACCAGAGGCAACGATTTGACCCATTGTGTCTGTTTATCAGATACAAAGCAACGAAGATATCCTTCCAAACATTTGTTTACTATCTCAGTTTTCCCATAAGATTGAGGATGATAAGATGAGCTATGAGCTAACTAAGTACCAAGACAAGAAAATAATTCTGTCCAAAAATTTCCAGTGAAAATGGGATCTCTGTCACTTACAATAATCTTTGGGTTTCCATGTAGCTTTTGAATTGTTTCCATAAATGTAGTAGAAACTGTACTGGCTTTAAATGGATGTGATAATGCACAAAAGTGTGCATACTTGGTAAGTCTGTCAACTACCACCATGATGACACTCTTTTCCTCAGACTTGGGTAAACCTGTGATAAAATCCATTGAAACCTCCTCCCAACGTTGGCTTGGAATGGATAAAGGTTGTAATAGACCCAGTGCCTTAATTGTTTCAACTTTATTTTGTTGGAAAACCAAACATTCCGCCACAAACTTTTGAATATTTGATTTAAAGCCATCCCAAAAAAATTCCTTCTTAACCCTGTGGTAAGTTTTTAAAAATCCTGAGTGCCCTCCTAAGGGAGAAGTATGAAATTCCATAAGAATCTTTTGTTTTAGCTGGGAATTGTTACAGAGGTATAAGCGATCTTTGTACCATAATGAATCATTTTGCTAGCTAAATGTATTAGATGTATTGGAATTTTTTTGTAGCTTTCGAATAAGTGCCCACACTTCTTCATCATTCTTCCATTCCTCCCTTGCTTCGTTTATCCAATCTGGTTGGATAATAGAAATGGCGCACAACAATGCTTCCACATCCTCATCCTTTATTGAGAGTGCATCTGCCACCACATTTTGCTTCCCTTTTTTGTAGATGATTTCAAAGTCATAACCGAACATCTTTGTGACCCACTTTTGTTGCTCTTTAGAGGATAATCTTTGTTCTAAAAAGTATTTAAGGCTATCATGATCCATTTTTACCTTGAAGTGTCTTCCCATTAGGTAGGGTCGCAATTTCTTAAGTGCATGGAGTATTGCCAACATTTCCTTCTCATAAATAGCTTTTCTTAAAAACTTTCCCTTGATTGGACGACTTTCAAAAGCAATGGGTCTTTCATCTTGCATTAGAATAGCACCAATTCCATTTCCTGAAGCATCACATTCCACAATAAAGGTTTTTGTGAAGTCCGGTGTAGCTAAGACTGGTGCTTGGCACATTGCCTCTTTAAGATGTTCAAAGGCCTTTGTTGCTTCCGGAGTCCATTAAAATGCATCTTTCTTCAATAATGTTGTTAAAGGTGCTGCTATTCTCCCATAATTCTTAAAAAACTTGCGATAATACCCTATCAACCCAAGAAATCCTCGCAGATGCTTTATGGATGTGGGGATTTTCCATTCCTTAATGGCTTTAATTTTGCTAGGGTCTACCTTAACTCCTTCATGAGATACAATATGACCCAAATATTCCACCTCCTAGACTCCAAAGAAACATTTGGATCTTTTTGCATATAATTGTTTCTCCTCCAATAGTTGTAGCACCCTGTCAACATGTTCAACATGATCCTTTGAAGACTTGCTGTAGATTAGTATATCATCAAAGAATACTAACACAAATTTTCTAAGGAATGGTTTGAAAATTGAATTCATCAAACCTTGAAATGTTGAAGGTGCATTGGTAAGGCCAAAAGGCATGACCAAAAATTCATAATGACCCTCATGAGTTCTAAATGTTGTTTTTCGAATTTCTTCAATCTTCATTCTGATCTGATGATATCCTGAATGAAGATCCAACTTGGTGAAGTAAATTGATCCATGCAATTCATCCAGTAATTCATCAATGAAAAGAATGGGGAACTTATCTTTAATGGTGAGCTTGTTGAGCTCCCTATAATCCAGACACATGCGCCATGATCCATCCTTCTTGTGCACCAATACTACTGAAGCAGAGAAAGAACTTTGACTCGGTTGAATTATACCAGCCTCTAGCATTTCTGCAACCATACGTTCAATTTCACTCTTTTGGACATAGGGATATCTGTACGGCCTGATGTTTGGAGGAACACTTCCTGGAATTAGATGAATAGCATGATCATGATCACGCATAGGTGGGAGAACTTTGGGAGTCTCAAATACCTTGGAATGATTGTCTAGGACTTTTTGGAGATCTGGAGAGATAGATGATTCCGATGTGGAAACATCTAGCGAACATAATTGTGCAATTACACCTCTTTGCTCCTTTTTTAGAAGCTTTGTCATACCATTAGAGCTGATTATCTTTCCTGGTTTCCCTGCAATACCCCTTAATTTAACTTCCTTTCCTTCCGTAGAAAATTTGATGAAAAGTTCTTGAAAATTAAAAGATATTGTACCCAAGGATTGTAGCCATTGGACTCTTAGTACAACATCAACACCTCCCATTGGAATGGAAAGCATTGGGCTAGTCAATACATATTCTCCCATGGATAGCTTGATATTATGGCACTTTCTAGAGCAATTTATTGCTCCTCCATTTGCAATCATCACTTGACACTCTGGTGCTGGATATAGGAAGCAATTCAATTCTTTTGCTACCCTACAATGAATAAAATTGTGGGTTCTTCTTGAATCAATCAACACTATTACCTTTTTCTCCTTGATTTATCCTTCTATCTTGATGGTTTGAGGAGTGGTAATTCTAGCCAATGAATTACAAGATATGGTCAGATTTATTTCTTCTTCATCTAGGCTTTGTTCCTGGAGTATATCCTCTTCTTTTGACCTTTCTTGCTCCTTTTCTTCTTCCTCTTCACAATCTATGTAGAATAATTTCTTCTCATCACACTTATGACCTTTAGTGTATTTGCTATCACAACTTTAACAAATCCCTTTTGCTCTTTTTTCTTCCAATTGTTGTGGTGTCAACCTTATAGGTTTTGCAAGACTAGGGGCAACAACACTTCCGTCTTTATAGTTGTGAGTGGTATGCTTCCTAGTTGCCATAATTTTGCTTTCCATTTTTCTTGCTAACCTGAATGCCTTCTCTAACGAATCAGGTTCCCAAAGGCGAACATCATGTTGGATATTATCCTTTAAAGACCCTATGAACACATCAATCCTATGCTCCTATGGAATATCTTTTACCCTTATGTTGAATTTTTGGAACTCCTCAATGTGCTCCATTATTGAACCCTTTTGTTTGAGACTTATCAATTGGCTAAAAAAAGTGTTGCTTTCTGTATCCTCATAATGTGCTATCAATTCTTCTATA
This sequence comes from Pinus tabuliformis, assembly GCA_031772625.1. Lineage (NCBI taxonomy): Eukaryota > Viridiplantae > Streptophyta > Pinopsida > Pinales > Pinaceae > Pinus > Pinus tabuliformis. Next base: position 58,929,180 of record CM062810.1, on the reverse strand, counting down.
AAAATTGCCCAAGTGATAAATTTTTTACGAGAGCAAAGCCATTGATACCATACAAACTGATTTGGTTCCAAATATAAAGTTGCCATACGTACCTTTTGTGTGTTTTTCACATTATTGAGATTGAAGAACTTCTCCATCTGTAATATCCATGTGGTAGGATCCTTGCCATCAAACTTCCTCATATCGATTTTTGGAATATGGTGAGTCTTCAATCCAACATTAGATTCTATGGAATCATGATTAACATTTCTTTTGTTCTCATCACGAGTTTCCTTTAGTACCCTTTCACCCTTATTGACCATTTCTTGTAGCAACTTATTCATATTTATCTTCAATTCTTCCATCTTATTATCCATGCCATCAATTTTAGCTTCTACGCCTTTCTTTAAACCATCCATCTTAGATTCGGTTGCTTTTTGTGCAAGTGACACTTGTTGCACTTGTTCTTGTAATTTTGATATATCATATAGCATTTCTTCTTCTTCTTCATGAGTCATGCTAGAGCTTCCAAGTTCCTTACTACGTGTTTGCATTTTCTTTCCTCGGGGTATCAGTTACCACTAATAATGCTCTATTATGCCCTTTTAATTCCTTCAAAATAAATTTTCAAACCAAGATTAAGCAAAAATTTAAGAAAATCTACACACCTTTTTTTCACTTTGTAGGAGCTCGATATTGCCTCTGATGTATCTCTATACTTTCCAATCATCTAGTTCTAAATTTTTGGCTTGCAGTAGCCCTTTGTGTCTGTTAGCCTCCTGCTGCAGCAGGTTAATCATCTTTCATGATCGACATTTTTACATGCCAAATATGTCATACTATGCATGTTGCAATGCTCCATATTTGCTACAGATGGCCAGAGAAGTATCCATGAGAGTGTGCTAGTCTAAATGCCACTGTTGTGTTCCAATTTTGATGAGTAATCCATTTTGATCAGTTTTCAAGTATAGGGAGGTCCAAATAGCTTAATCTTGGCCTCCCTAGGTTTCAGTTTCCTGTTGTAGAATATAGAGAATGAACATCTGTCCAAACAGCTTAATCTTGGCAGATTTGTAGATAGGTAGAGAAACAAGGGTGCTCAACAGCTTAATCTGAGCCCCTGGCTGAAATAAGTGTAGAAGTAGATAGGAGCACAAGCAACAAGAAAGAATGAAAAGTTGGGTATGCTAGTTCAAGTTCACCCAAACCAAAAAGAAGAGAAAATTCTAGGTGAATAGGCCGGGTAAGTAGCTTTGTGGTTGCAAAATCATGGCTTGTGATCCATTTCATATTGTCAAGTGTTATATCTATCATATCACAAGTTGAAGGTGATTTTTCAGTTGGAAGACTTCAAGAAATGCATGTCTAACTTTCCCCTTCCTCCTCTGTCCCCAAGTCACTCACTAACTTCCCCTAAAGAGGTCAAGATCTGCTTGATACCTCTTAGATTCATCATTCTCCATATCATCTACCTTGATGAAGATCTGCTTCACTAAAGGAATGTTCACACTTCTTCTATCAGTCATTTTCCCCCATTGATAGCCTAAGAATTCATTCTTATTGCTTTTTCTCATCATTAACTACTAACTTTATTATGTAACTCCCTATCTATTTCCCCTTCCCCTACTAAAACTATGTATATAACTCCCCTGTATACTTATCCCTTCCCCTTGGTTGAAAAATAACCATATATATCCTTGGGAATTGCTAAGTTTATCTGAAACTCAGCAAGAACCCTCACTGACCCCTCTAACCATCTTCCAAATGCAAAAGGACTCATTCCTTTGCATAGTTTACCTTCATATGTATAAAAATCATCCCTTTGGCCTTGGCTTGCCTTTATAAGGCATGAAACCCTCTTTGGCGACTAAACCCCTCTCAAAACCACATCACTTCCCCCCTAAGTGCCTTTGGACTCCTTCCAAGGCATAAGAATGCAAAAACCATGAAAAACCTTCAAAAAAGGATAAAATCCTCCCTTTTTTGGCTATCAGACCCCTTCCAATGCCTTAGAATCCATGTCAAACTATAAAGGAACCCTTCCGATTTCCCAAAAGGCTTGGCAATTCACAAAAACATGGGTTCGATATAATAAAATTTCATTTGGACCCCCTCCGATGCGATATCGCTATCGGGAGGGGGCAATCATATGTTTAAAACATCATATATAACCCCTCCGAATTCATTTGCATTGCCTTTTCATAAAAAAATGTGCTCTGATGAGAATAAAGATCTGTTTGATCTCCCTCCGATGCGATATTGCTATCGGGAGAGGGAAGTGGCATATATAAGCGAAAATGGCTAAGTCTCAAGGCATGGGGCATAGCGCCGATGGGCCGGACCTGAAAACATATAAAGTGGACCAGTAATAGTATATCGGGTTCGCGCAATTCGGCGATCACATATATGTCAACCCTCTGTCCCGCCGATGGGCCGGACCCGAAATAAAATAAAGAGGGCCTGTATAACTTATCGAGTCCGATGGGTTTCGGCGTTTTTATGTGGCAGTCCCATGACCCCGCCGATAGCGAATTGCCGAGTTAATCTCAGCCGCCCATTCAGGCCCAGAGATCAACGACCCATATTTAATCGCATCACTCCTATATGGCTCCGACCAGCGGAGCCAAAAAGTAATAAAGCGCGGCATAAAGGCATATCGGGTCCGAAACGGTCCGCACTGTGTGCTCCTATATCCCGGAGCCAAAAAATATTAAAGGGCAGTTTTAAAGGATTTCGGGTCCGCATATTGATTTTGTTAAAACCCGCCGATATGAAATCGCCGACGGACTGGACCCGATCTCCATAAAGGAAGGGCATATAAGCATTTCAGGTCCGCGGCATTTCGGAGGTTTTATGTGTTGGGACCAATGGTCCGCCCCGATGCGAGTTAGCACCAGCTGTTGGATCTGCCTTCACGCGATCCAATGGCCAGGATTTAATCTCCGCTACAGTGCCGCTCCCGCCTATGTTTTTCACGAATTTTACATAGAAATTGGTCTTTTTCTGTGTAAAAGAAAAGGCGGCATTCGTTCATATTTTCACATATATGCCCGTGCCCAGCTCCCGATAAGGGAATTCATGCATCCCTAAGCTTTCTGAGATCGCTCCAAGGCCCAGTTTTGCTTCAGATAGCCAGTTTCGGCCTCGGCACAATCGGCAACACTTTTTCCTCCTGTTTGCACCATTTTTTAAAGTTTAATGCTATTTTTGATTGGCCAAGCACCGATTGCACCCAAAGGCCACAGAGGACCTTAGCAGCATTTATTTTTGCATTAAAAGGCAGAAGGGGGCAATGGGACAGTTTAAAGAGTATCAGCGGTGAGAAAAGGCCCAGATTCAGTGCCAAAGTGTATCAGGATGCGACAAAGAGTATTAGTCCAGTTTTTCAAAGCAGATGAAAGCAAAGCAAGCCCAGCAAAGTCAACAAAGCATCATTCAACCATTAAGGCTCACCAACACTTCTTTTGTTGCTTTAAAGCCACCTAAGGGCATAGACGAAGGCTTTCAAGGCAGAGTTATTGTAGAGACATTGTTCCCAGTCATATTTTTGGAGCAGCACTGCTTCCTTAAATGCATAGTTATCACACAGAGGACAGCGCGTGGCTCAAGGCACTCTTTCAGTCCATTTTTGAAGCTGCAGGACCCTGTGCAGCCCTAAAGAGCCATTTTGATGAGGCTGCTACCTTATGTGCAGTTGTTTTAGATATTTTATTGCATTTATTTCCAGCACAACTTAGCATTAGAAGCAGTTATTGCACAGATCTCTTTTGAATCTGTTTTGATAGATGTTTTGAGATATTTTCTCCCTTGACACATGTTCAAGGGATGTTTGTGAATATTTTCTATTTAAACCACCCTCTGCACTGTTTTAAGGGTTGGTTGGTCGATAACTTCCTCTAGACTTGCATTGTATTTTCTGAGAGTCTCTTTAATCAAAGATCGCTGGAATGTTTGGGAGATGAACTGTCTGTTGTGTTTTAATGACTGAAGAATGACTATGGAATCCTAACGCTTCTACATAGCCCAATAAGTGTTTCTTATCTCTGTTTACAGTTTATATGTGTTTATGCCATCATTGTTTCACTATCTAAATAGCATAAAGAAGGAATAGTTCAGACCTCACTTAGTTGTATTCTATTCTCAATTTCTATGATTTATCTATGTTTTCCTCTGAATTAGTCCTGAATATGAATACAGATTTGCTCATATTTACGCTAGTTCCTTCATATATGAATGTTGTTTAGGAATCCTTGACTGCTCCTATATCGATGTTCATTCACCTTCCCTCTGTTAGCATAATGAGAGCTACTGAGTTACCTTTCATTCATTTACCTTCATTCCATCCTTATTCCAACTTGATATTGTTTTATGTGTAGCCATCCTGCTCTGTATTTCTCTTGTGACCAAGAAAACGCAACAGCAAGCCTAATCCACGACTCCATGCCCAATGGTTTGAATTTCTCACACTATGCATCCCAACTCTGTTTGAAAGAATCCTCCATCCCACCAAAATCAAAACAAAACCCAAGAAAATCATAACTAGCCTAAAATCAACCCAAAACAAAGCTAAATGATAAAGAGAGAGCCCTCTCTGATTGCAGGTAGGCTAGGACCTGCAGTCCAAAGATTGGTTTGTGGTTACCTCGGCCGTATCCTTTAAGGATCTTTAAGGACAACCTGAGTGATAACAGTGTCCTATTTCCAATTCCACAAGTCTGACCTGAATTGGTTTCTCCAAGGAAGAGTTATGTGAAATCTCCCACAGTGACTTGATTATAGACTAGTTCAGTAAAGCGAACTTGTACGACGTGCCACGAGTCACTGTTTCGACCTTTGGATCTGAAAAATGTATACAAGAAACTACAGTCCGTCCTTTTTCTGTACCTTCTTACGAAATTTCAATTCGATCCCCAAGAAGAAAGTTATGACGATTTTCCCCACGTCACCTGTTTGGAATGTAATTCAGGAGTCTGCAAAAAGACCAACTTCCTCAGATCATATCTCCGCAAATATAGCACGAAAATCTTTGAAATTTGGACTTGAGGTTCAGTGTGATTTCTTCTCAAATGATTTTTTTTTTCAACTTCTGAAACGTCGCAGAAAAAAGTTATAGCGAAAATGCCATGATGACCTGTTTGGAGCAGCAAAACCCTAGAATCCAAAGCTCTGATACCAAATGTTATGAAACCAGCTCAAGGAAAGATAGAAAAGATAGATCAACACCTTAGAATTCAACCTCTTCGAGGGGGAACCTCCTTTACATTACATAAATGAACAATTCTTGGATGATTCAAATGACAAAACCTCCTTTCTATATATAGGAGTCTAAGGAGTCACAATATAATCCAGCCGACCTAACAATAATAATATAAAGCCACAAAAATAACAATAGAGGGATTCTATGGGGCACAGTAATAACAATATGGGTGCAATATGGACACAACAATATTAATAAGGGGTATAACTACAATAGTAATGGGGTAATCACTAGTATTATAGGGACCCAACATCTTCTTTCGTACCAGAACCAGATTTGAAATCCAATTAGCAAATCTGATTGGGACAATTATACCAACTTTCAATAATTGTTTACCTCTTTTTCAATGGAAGATAGCAACTTGGGGTTGATTCTTCTCAACTTCCGTCTGAACGGCTTCTTATTTGGCTCGATGGGAATTGTTTGCTGAATTATATCTTTGTCATACACCTTTAGATTTGAATAATCCCAAGCAAACACATTAGAAAATTCAGATAACAATCTAACATATTTAGTCTTTACCTCGGGAGACAATGCTTTGGACAATTTCAAACACTTGGGTTTCTTTGTTGTTCCAAGATTGACATCCTCAACACCTTTATCTGTAGGTACCAAGCTCGGATTTCTAGCCACATCATATTGATCAAAAAGTTCTTCTAAAGGTATGAGACCTTTAGGAATAATGTTATCTTTCTGCTGCAATATCTCCATTTGGTTCACCTCAATCTTTGGTTCATCGGTATCATAGTCATCATCTGTGGAAGCATCCTTGTAATTTCCTTCATTGTGCAAAAAGGTATTGATTTCATTATCATCCCAAAACACTTGCCAATACCTTAAATTGTCTAAAACAGCAGGTTGGTGTTTGACATGAATTTCAATCTTGTTGCTGGAGTTCATTGGGATCTTCAAATTACTTGCAGTAGTGGCGAGTGAATCTGCGATAATATTCTGAGTCCGAGGTGCAGCTGTCAAAGTATAATTAGGAAACATTTGCAAGATGTCTAGGACTGCATTTCTGTAGGCTCTCATCCACAGGTGCTTTGCTTGATACTCTCCCGTTACCTATTTGATTACCAATTCCGAATCTCCATAGACCAAAATCCTCTTTGCATTTAACTTCTTCAAAATTTTCAGACCTGCAATCAAAGCTTCATACTTTGCTTCATCGTTAGAGTAGTCAAAAACCAGTTTGTAAGAACATACTCTAACATTACTAGGAACCTTGTTAGGCTGGAAAGCAGGGCTCCAAATCAAAATCCCTATGCCATCACCATCCTTACCCACGGCTTCATCAAAATCCATGCTCCAAAGACCTACCTCCTCTTCTAGATGCTAAAATTTTGTTTCCTTCTCTTCCTTACCTTGACTGATCTCTTCATTTTTCTACTGTTCACTGTCTTTTTGCTGCTGTCGGTACATGGACTACTTAAAAGAACTTGCTATTTTTTGTGTTTCTTGATCAAGGGCTACTCTAAAATTTTTGAAATCTCTGGAACATCTTCTACTTCAACTAACTGACTATCAACATCCTTCAAACCATTATCTGAATATAGTAAAAATGATTCTAAATCTATATGTGCAACATTTATTGGATGATTGAGTGGTTTCTCCTTGCTAGTAATCATGTATTTCATTTTCTTCTCCCTGTATAGTTTTCTCAATTGGCTAAACACGGGAATGGTAGCATAAGAGAAATCAAATTGTAAAGTTCCTTTAATTTTTGCACCCCATGATCTGGACAAAGGCATACCAAAACATGGTGGAATGTCAGCAACAACCACATCCATCAGAACATTCTTGGCTGCGATTTGGTCTAAAGATACCACCAAGTCGTTGATAAGACCAATACAATGGACACTACCGAAATCAAAAGAGTATGGGTCATGATATTTTCGAGTAATGTTAAGGCCCACTTTCTCCATAATGGCTTTTGGCACCAAATTATGGGAAGCTCCAGAGTTGAACATGGCATTATGGAGAACATACTCGTGTAGTCTAAGGCTTATATAAAATGGAGGAACTTCACTATCCTCATACTGACCTTCTAAGGCAGGGCCAAAAATGAGCTTAGGGTGGTCATATTCTACATTAACCATATCAGATAAAGGATCTATATGCAAAATTTTGGACACTTGGTGTTTATAGCTGCTGTGCTTAATCAACTCAGTCAAAGGAATTGAAACTTTTAATTTAGCAATTTCATTTTCTAAACTAAAAGTTGAAACTTTCTCTACCTCTTAGATTGGAAGGTCCTTCTTTTCTACTCTTTCTTTTGTTGCACTTTGTTGATTACTCTTCTTGTTTGCAACGCTATTTGCTGATGGTCCTTTGTTGGAAGTCAAATTAGCAAGCTCTTTCCCTTTCTTCTGAATGTTTGTGGAGTCATTTTTGGATTGTGCTTCATTTCTCTTTTGAATTGGATTCACTGGTACATCTCTACTTCACAATGAATATTGTTTCTATTGTGCTGTCAATGCATTCATATATCCTTGTTGATAATCATTTGATTCATCCTCCAAAACTGCCTCATTTGATAGTATGTAATCTTCATCTCTTTGGGTATCTGGAACCTCCAAATATTCTTCGTCTTCCGTCAGAAAAATGGGCAAACCATCAGCAATGAAGAAATGATTTGCCTCAACCATTGGATCATCATCATCTTCATCCTCTATTCCATGCACATAGTTTTGTTTCAAAGGAGTTCTGACCTATTGTTGTTGTGTTGTCTGATCTTGTGCCTTTTGATCCCTTTGTTTAATCCTGAATTGGGGCTGCTGCTATCCTCTGAAGTTTGGATTCCTGATTGGTGTTTCGGGTTTATCTGCAACTGTCAACCGATCAAACATCTTGTCAATTTTCCTTAGCAAATTATCTGTCTTAACATCTGAGGCAGATGCTTCTTCCTTTATAGTCACCCTCTTTTCAGATTTCATCCTTACTCTTTTGGCTAGAAAATTTGCTTCTACACTTACAACATTCTTCTACATATCTTCAAGTGTGGTAGGATCTCTTTCTCGTAACTGATATGCCATATCAGCATCAAAACCATCTGGAAATTGGAGCAATGCTAACCCCATCGGTGGTTTAATGTCAGCCGGAATAGCATTATAAACTGAATTGAACCTCACACAATAATCTTGCACACTTTCACCTACATTCCTTTTAATATTTTCATACTCAGATAAAATTTGGACTCGGTTCATCTTTACCTCCTATTGGTCTGGGAATTATCTATGCAGAACCAACAAAGTGTTGATAGAGGCTACTGGTAAATCTTGGAACCATTTTCAAACCTCGCCTCCAAAATATTGCAGAAATAACCTCATAGTCACATTTTCTACATCTACCTCATGAAGGTCGAAGAAGCTGTTCATTCTACGAACATGTTGCTACGCTGTAATACTTTGAGTGGCATCAAAAAGAGGTATCTTACTTTGGTAATCAACGAGCATATCATCCAGATTCTGAGGCAGAACGAGGGGTGCATATCAGGCGATGATGACTCAAGGTGGATTTGAAACAACGGTTGGACTACTTGGGTTTAATGGAGTGGTTGATGGAGGAGTAGGGGTGATAGGTTTTTGATCAGATATGATAGGTTGAAGGGGAAGGGTAGGTATAAAATGAGGTTGAGAATGAGGTTCTAAACTTGATGGAAATACTGATGAACTGAGAGTAGTGGATGCCAATTCTAAAAGCTCACAGATATTGGTAGCGATGATGGATGATTGAAGAGAATTTAAGATATATTCATCAATTGATCTATTTGCCATTTATTTTTTCAAGATTTGCAACAAATTCTGGATTTAGAACTATAGTATCAAGTGAATTTTCAGATTTGGTTTCAAACAAAGAAAGATCGAAATACTCGTCAAAAGGGAGATCTTCAATAATTAACCACTCACTGGGGCAAGAATTGGATCTGAAAATAGGTCTAGGGCTTATTCAAATTTCTTGTCTCATTATTCTCAGAATGAGATTGGGACTTTTAAACACAAGGGGAGGATTTGGATCAGGATTGGACATCGTGTACCTTCTCAAAGGCAGTGTGTTTAGATTTCAGAATTTTTATTTTTCTTTACAACTTTCTGTTTTAGCCTAGCAAATTCTAAAACTCATCATTCAAAGTTCAAGAATTTGATTGAAAGATATTACCGGGGTGATTAGTCTTTCTTCCCTAGTATGGTCGCCACTATGTTATCACCTAGATTGACCTCAAGCTGAACAAAGGCAATTCTAGGTTAGACACGAACCAAGCTTAACCTAGTAGATAGCCCTACCAGGCCGGGAGAGGGCTCTCTCCTTATGAATCTCAGTCGAGATGACTGGATCAAGAACAAGATTTTATGCTAGGTATAGTAGTTCAAGGGTTTTGATTGAATTTGTTGATGTTTTTTTCCAGATTAGGAGGAGCTGGGAAATTTTGAATCTGGGAAATTAAGGTAAAATCATAGGGAATTCTATGCGGAAAGGTAGGTATGATCTTCAACACCTTAAAGCTTTATGGGGTGAAATGCTAGACTGGTGAGGAGCTAAGAAGGTCTTGATCAAGTCAAGAATCCTTCCTAAATAGATGAAAACATAAAATACTGCTGTTTTCCCAAGGCAGAGCATTAAAACCTAATGTATTCCACCTATCTGAATTGAAAAAAACCAATTAGAAGAAATTACATGAAAGAGGCATACATAAATATCATGTGAAAAAATTGACAGAAGAAGAAACACATGCTAACGGCCATATGATAGGAATACCATTAAAATAGCTGCAACTTTATTAGCTTCCTGCCAAAACTGCTATAAAATGATAAGTGTTCAATACATGAGCATCTAGCTAAATCCAACCCTTGCAAATGAGAAAGAAAATAGATAATATAGACATTGCAATCCCTCATCCTAACCATCAGGGGTTGAAACCATGAGAAGAGGAGCTGTTTCAACCATTTCCAAACAAGGACTAGGAATATAGGTAGTCAAACAACTTGTGTCTAAAAGTAGGGAAACTGATTCATTTGCCTCAAAACCACCTCTAACTAATGAATCTACCCTCTAACACTATTTTATCATTACATTTACATGCCATGTCATCAATTACATCAGTGAAATCATCCATGAGGAGAGAGAAATAAAATTCACAATCAAAACAGGCGAATTTTGGTTTTTCTGAGCAAAATGGTCATAAGCGCAGTGCCACTGGTCCTAAGTGCAGTGCCACTTTCCACCTAATTTTGGAGGCCTTCCCCTTAGCCAAATTGAGCCCATGATAGCTCATTCAAAAGGTCTTCAAGTCTAGTTTCTCGAATGCCTAAATATTTTGAATTTGGAGGTCATTTGCCTATTTTATTTGATCACTTGCAGCTCCATGAGGACTTGTTTGTTACTCAAATGTTTGTTTTCTTGTTCCAAGTATTTGATGATGAACTTGGCTCTCTCTAATTTGTCTGCTAAAGCTTGTATTTGAGCTTCCCTTTCTTGTATGATGATGTCTTTGATAGTTTTTTCATCCTGAGCCTCCAAGTCAATGATGCCAAGTGCATGATGAGTATAGTGCTGTTGTGGCTCTTCATGCTCAATCAGGTCAAAATCTCTTTTCTCCTCATCACCAAGATCTTCCTCCTACACTTTTTCCTTGCCTTTGCTCAACTACTCAACCTGTACTTGTTTTTTGGATGTAGAAGGAAAAGCCCCTTCCATACCTTGTGGAGATAACATTTTCCTGTGGACTGATGATGAAGGCAAGGTCCCTTCCACACCTTGTGGAGAAAACACTTGCCTAGCAGCTGCAAAAAGTCTCCTTATGCCTCTTTGATATGTCAAGTACACTAGCATCTCAACAGTTTTGGTTTCCTTGACCTATTTCGTTGTTTCCCCATGGCTAGAAGGCCTACCTTCTTCTTGATGCACTGGTGAAGGGATATGTGGACCTTTGAACATCTCATGAGTGATGAAAGTCTCCCAAGGAATGTTAAGAAGACTGAGATGGTGAAGAACAATTATTTTGATCATAGAGCAATGATAGATGTTGGTCAATTGCTGAGGGTATGGTTTCTTCTGCACAAGGTAAGTTATTTTGTCAATGTTTCTAAAAAAGAAATATGGGAGATTCATCATCTTTACCTTGGTGAAGTGCATGAGGAGTCTGATATGGTAAGCATACAACCGGGAGAATCTACCTTCACAAGTGAAATATTCGATGATAATCCTCATCAAAGTAACATACATGTTCTCCAAAAATTTAAAGGGGAAAAGCCTCTTCACCTAGTTTCTGTACTGAGGCTTGATGTAAGGCTCATAGTAATTGTCATCAAGGTCTTGATCCTTGTACCATTTTTCACCAACGGTACGGATTCTAGTGGCCTCTGAAATGACAGCTAGTGATATTGTGAAGGTTACTTCAGCAAGTGTCACCTCATGATTATGTAAATGGGCTACAAAAAGTCTGGCTAACTCATGGTGAAACTGAGCTCTTTCCACTAGTTCACAGAATTCAAAACATCCTTGGTGTCTGAAACAAGAAACTGCAAGTGGGCAAGCCTGTAATTCTCTTAGACTGGTGGGCTCCTCCCTTATAATTTTTCCTCCCTTGTGAGGCTTTCTTTTCCTATTTCTTTCTATAAAATTGTCACTGGATGCCTCCTCCTCATACTCAACATCACTACCTCTGTCGATGATTTAGATGACTCTCTTAGCTTGCACAGTTTTTACAATGGTATGGATTAGGTGGTATGTGAAATGGCTTGGAGGAATGGATGTAAGAGAAGCTATGGATAAAGCATAAGAGGGAGAGGGTTTATGGAGTAATGAATAGGTAGTAGTAGGTGATGATAGTGGAAGAGATAAGGGTTGAGTTTATGAGGTGAGTGATAGGAAAAATAAAAAACTAGGGTTTTATAGTGGAGATTAGGGTTTTATATTTGAGGGAGAAAAACCATGTAATTCTTCACATATGTAGATTAAAAAACAAAAGGAGCAATGATACTTACTTGGCAAGTGTTGAATAGGAGGAAATTTGGGAGAAATTGGAAGCTAGGAGAGTTTTTGGGCTTGGCTGGCCTAAGCGCAGTGCCACAACCTAAGAGCACAGCACCACCCTAGGAGCACAATGCCTCTTCCCAGGAGCACGACGCCAGGCCAAAACTTCCAAAAGCACAACACCACCCCTGTTTTGCTCAAGGACGCTTAGAAATCATTTTTTCTTCTCTCCTTGACTCCTTTAATTTTCATAATGATAGAATGGCATGAAATAGAAGAGAATAAACTTATATATAAACCTCCTTTTAATTTTTGCTTTTGAAAAACCCACTTTTGTAATGTCTATTTGTCTTTTTAAATACTCTGTTTTCCAGACTTGTTTTCTTTTGCTCTTGCATGTTGATTGACGCTCAAGATGACTTGATTTTTGGCAGTATTAGGTACTTGACAACATCACAAGATGCTGAGAAGCAGCGAGGAACAAATATTACATATGAGAAGATAAAATTACATAACAAATGAAGATGAAAACAAAATATTCTATTTTCACCTCAAAACAAGTTTTGAGGTGAGAACTACATTCGACTCTCAAGCCGATAAGTTATGACTTTACCAATCATTATTGGCATGCTCATGTCCTTGCTAATCATTATTGGCATGTAATAACTGGATTTGACCATGATGGAACCCTAAAACCTTATGAGACCAAACCCTAAGACTTAATGAAATAAACTGCAGAGTGAACATGAACCATGACTGAAATATATGAAAGAGGATCAACACGTACAAATTATGAGGGAAAAACTAAAGTAAACCCTACCATCAGTGAATCCATGTCCTAATGGAATGCAAACTCATCAGTATGGGACTCCTATAATGAAATGCAAAAGAGCAGATTTTGATCACTAATGGTGGTGTGAAGACACTGACACTAACATACTTAACCCTAGCCCACACCTTAATTTAAGGTCTAACCCTAGACCTAACCCTAATTTAAACAAGGAGGTTGCACAAAAATTTAAAACACTTGTTCTTCTCATTGATTCCCCTATTGAACGAAATGATATATCTTTGAGGTTGGGGGAGGGGTGACTTTAGAAACATCTCATATCACTACATAACATTCATCTTGGGAAGACCTAATTCTAAGACCATTATAGGAGCAATCTATAATTGGAACTTGTTCTAAAACTGTTTTTGATGCTCAAAACCCTAGAATTTCCTTTAACCATTCTTGTCAATCTCAAAAGAAGATATCAGAGCTCGAAACTGAGGGGCTTTTATTTTGTGTTTCGCCAGATCCCTTATGCCTCCAAGAGAATGATTTTCAAGTTGTGGAAGACTTGTATGAGTTGAATAATCATGAATATGAGGATCCCATTGAAGCCTGGTTTCAAAGAATTGTTAGCACACCTCATTTGCTCATCATCTAGAAACTCTTGATACTATGTCAATTAAAGAAACTCGTGTCTCATACTCCATTATGCATTAAATTTTACTTTATGAACCCAAGTGTGAGTATGTTTATTATTCTATTACGCACATGGCTACACTAGAAATACTCTGACACTTGAAGGAGATATTCCTCTCTTTGAATTAGGGTACGGTAGTATAAAAACAATAAATGAAAATATTATCTAAAATAAAATTATCACAAAATGATCTGAATTGGATCCATGAAAAATAATCAAGATGCCATGACTATATCAAAATAGGACAAACTTCGAATTTGTGAACAAAGAGCAATCAGGAAGACCTCTGACAGTGGGAGTTCATAGCCAGCGAGGAACGACGAGGACCTCAGTCAAAGCGCACTGACCAAGGCCCATGGAGACCGTGCAGGAGGCAAAAATAGTACTTGGGAAGCTCAAATCGAGAAAAGGAGGCCGTTTTTGATGCGCGATAAGCGCTAATCACGCATCAGAAATGACCTCCTTTTCACGATTCGTGCTTCCCAAGTGCCAGTTTTGCTTCCCGCGTGGTCTCCATGGGCCTCAGTCAGCGCACTTTGACCGATGTCCTCTTCATTCCTCACTGGCTGCAAACTGCCACTGTCAGAGGTCTTCCTGATCTCTCTTTGTTCACAAATTCGAAGTCTGTCCTATTTTGATATAGTCATGGCATATTGATTATTTTTCATGGATCCAATTTGGATCACGGCCTTCCCTCTAAAAAAGCTTTTGGACCACCGAAAGTTGGTTTTCAAGCATCGACTAAGTGAGGGTACAATTGTCTCACTTGTCCAATCTCTATCCACTTTGCACTACTCAGCTTTGAACCCTAGAGCCTAATTCTGAGGTACTCAACATCTCCTCTATGCATCATCCTCACCTTCCTGTCCAGAACTGTGTCCTCCTACAATTCATTAAGATATTCAGGTAGCAGGTCATCAATAGAAGGCAATTGGCTCTGCTCTTTGGGATCCTCAATTAGTGAGGGTTCAACCAATCTCAAGAAATCTGCATTCACGACTAAGTAGATGTGCATATAAGCTGGTAGATCAGGGTGAAAAGAATTTTCACCAATCTTCTCAAGTATTTTGAAGGGTCCATACCTGATGGGCTTTAGATTTTTACCTTCAACTTGCATCCTGTCCTTACTGATATATAGCCAGACTTGGTAACCGAGTTAGAAACTATGCTCCATTTGATGCTTGTCACGCCTTGCCTTGTATTTGGCTTGGCTCTTTTCCAGCTATTCCTGTACTGCCTGGTGGATCTCCTAGATTTGTTCAATGAACCTAGTTGCCTTGTCCACATTATTATGTCCCTCAACTGTGGTATCTTTACCAAAGACAAAATCCAAGGGGGAACTTGGTGTGAAACCAAAACAGGTCTCAAAAGAAGATCTCTATGTAGAAGAATGTTTTGCTCTATTGTAAGCATGCTGCACAGAACACAAATGTCCATCCCAAAGCTTAGGATGTTTGCTACAATATCCTCTGAGTAACTAGATCACTGTCCAGTTAACTACTTCTATCTGGCCATCAGTTTGTGGATGCGAATATGTGCCTGTTATAGACATATTTGGGCACTGCAACCCCAATCACATATGTCCATAAAAACAAGGGCTTCTAAACCCCTAAAAGTGTTGTTTCATACCCTAAAGGATCAAGGTCAACTGATTACATCATTTCCCAGAAGTTCTCCCTGAAAAACTGCTCAGAACTGGTCAAAACTAGATCATCTCACCTGCTCCATGGCCAAGGTGTGATGCATCTCACCTTGTACACACGCGAGGTGTGATGCATATTGAAAAGGACTTCTATAGGGTACGATGAGTGAGAATAGACAAATGGCAGAGATAGTTTGCTAAGTGGATGATGAAGGAATCTTCTAGAAACTTCTCATGTGACACTTGCCTCTTAGAATTCACCCAGGGATGAGTAAGAGATCAATGAAATCTCCACATGGAACCAAAAACTATCAGTGGAATGACACTAATAAAAAACCCAGAGCTGACTCACACCTCTACAAATATCTATATATGGATCCCTCATCTTAGAGATCAAGGGGCTGAAGGCTGGAATTTTGTAATTTGCAAGGAAGTGCTGTTGGTTTCTCTTTGAAGACATTGTTGGGTGATCTTGCTTTGTATGAGGTGAAGAGGGCTTTCATGCTGGGAGGATGGCGTTGGGTTAGGCCAAGTGGTTGTAATCCTCTCTTCTACTACTTCTATCAATAAAGCTATTTGAGTTTTCCTCCATATTCTTGTATATCTTTGAATATTGTGTTGATATATGCATTTGTATGGTCAATATATATCTGATCCTATGTTGTTTATGGTGATAGATCTCTATGCTTTGATGGTATTATGTTGGTTTGACTCTACAGGTGCTCTTTAAAGTGCGACAAGTAGGGAAGGAGTGGTGAGATTCTGTCAAAGGGGAAAGGAAACAAGCAAGGAGCCAAGTGGAAGACTGAGGTTGGTACTCTATGCTTCTTTCTCATCTATCTCTCGTAAAGGAAAACATAAGTGAGTTTAGTTTTTTTTTTTCTAAGATAGCTAACCATCTTAGTGGGACTAGAAGTTTTGAATAGACACTAGTTTTCCTGATAACAAAATGGCAACTTCGCTGGGGAGCGAATAGTTTGATTTCTTGTCTCTATTTGTTTGGTTCACAAACTACAGATGGAGCCTGAAGTTAAGCTAGCTAGCCTTTGAACTGCATTTGATATGCAAGTTCAAAGTAGATCAATGCTGCTTCAGTGAATCTCCGGGTTTGTTTATGAATTGGACAACTGACTTGAAAACATCCTAAGTGCCCTAGAGGTAGCTCAAGTAACCTCATTAGATCAGCCCCTATACTTTGTATTTACTGAATATCATTAGCTCGGCCTAAATCCCTAAACTAAGCTGCAAACTGTGACCAAAAACCAAGTTAAAGTCTCGTCCCTGGACCATCGCATTATCTCCTTTTGGCAGACTGGATGCATCATACCTCCCATGTGCAGTAGGTGGGATGCATCCCTATTTCCCTGTGTTATAGGTGCGATGATCAGGTAAGACTATTTCTGCCTCTAGATTTTGGTTTTTTCTTCATTGTCTTCAGCTTTATTCAAGAGTTTTGTTGTCTGTGATCACCAGACCACTATTGAAACCCCCTTCCTTTGCATTATTCAGCCTCTAGTATACAAAGAATTGTGAATGTTTTTATGTATTTTTCGCCATTTACAATTCTCCTTTACAAAATAGTAACTTAATCGAACTGTTGTCTTTTGATTTAAAAGTGTCGTAAGTGTCGTTTTTAGTCAAAGAAAAGAATACTTCTCTTTTTTATAGTTGATTACACTGTTACTCTTGTATTTGATCTAAATTAATAGTATTTCAAGTGTCGAAAGTAGTTTTCAATTCAAAATCGCAAAGTGTCGTCTTGTCTTCCTTTCGTTTTTTGAAAAGAAAATTGTTAGTACTATTGCTTTGAAAGAAGAAATAATTCAGATTTGTATTGAGCATTCTTTTTGTCATTCACACATTAATAAAGCAGAAAACAAATACATGCATGTGCATTTGCATTTAGACTGTTTGTTGATTTTGATTTAGGACAGTGCATCTAGTGTGTGCTCTCCGCTCTATGTTGAAAGAATTTTGCTTCTCTTTCCTTAGTAGCTAGTGTTAGCACCTAAATCTGCCCTAGGTTGAAGGAAGGAAAAATTCAGGGTAACCAGAAACCACACTCAGTCTGGTAGCTAGACCTACCAGAATAGGAGAGGGCTCTCTCCGAGTCACGCTCAGTGAATAGATAAACAAAACGGTCTGAGATGACTTACAGTGAAATATGGATACAAGAAACATTTTTTATGAATGACTGAGCTTCTGGGATGGTATGGGACCAACGGACAACAAAGAATAGAGAGTTTAATACAAAGGCATAGATTACTTCGTGAGGCAAGACAGGCGGAAAGTGTAGAAATTTAGTTCAAAATAACGCGGAATGGAGAGATTGCTTAGGAGAGTGAAAAGGGCATAAGTACATGAATCCTTTTCAGCAGAAGAAGAACATTGAACATGAAATTTTCCCATAGGCAAAGCAATAAAATTGAATTCTACCTTATCTAACTCAGAAAATTTCACTGGAAATGAATAGGAATTGAACTATGAGCATTACAAAATACATATGAAACATAAGAGACACATTTTCTACACTCACAACCACATGAATCTCATGAAACAGAGCCGCTGCCTTTCATTAATTCTCTGTCAAAAATATACAGTGAAGAAATAGAGTTTCTTTCCCACAGTCTCCCAGAAGTTACAAGCCAAACCACCCTTTGCAAATAGCTTGCATACAATATATAGAATGAGCTATGAAGGGATAGAATGCCCAAGGGTTGGGGTGTTACTCGAATCATTACAAAATGGAGGTGAAGAGCCAACCATCAGTTACAAGTGTAGCATTATAAACATGACAAATGGCTTGGGTGACCGTTTGCCTTCCTTTGCCACTTGGATAGAAGCCAATCTGGACAGAAAATACTTTAAATTCCATCTTAGGTGCCAAAAAACTGAAATGTAGATGAGCGGGCCCACTTGGAGAAGTCGCAAATCGAAATTTCGCGAAATGGAGGCAAATTTGGCATTTTTTCCTATATGCGCCGCGCCATTTTTCTGTGCACCGCGCCACTTTGGAGGCTGTTTTGAGGCACTTGTAGGAGTCCAAAATGTGCCCAAGTGTGCTTTTTGGAAATCCTGCCCTATCTACTTTCTAACCCAAGAGGAATTTTTGAATTTGGTGCTCATTTGCCTTTCCAAATCTTCATTCTCCCAAGACTTCTTCTTGTGTGTCAAAATAGGGGCAGAGAGGTCATTTTTTAGGTGTTTTTGACCCCCTAGAGACTTAGATCTTGCCCAAATTTCTTGTCCAAGCACCAGTAGTCGTGATTTTTCATGATGAATCCAAAAATTCAAACCATTCTTCATTTGGAGCTCCCAATCTTTAGCACTGTGCCACACAGTGAGAAAAAACCTGTGTTTTGCCCAAAAATTTGTCATGTGACCAAAATTTCCCTAAATTTCTTGAAATTTGGGCTAGAGGTTCTCTATGGAGTGCTATGCTCTGCCAAAGAAGATTCAGCTTGGATTCGAAGCTGATCTTTCTCTTTTGCCTCTTTTGCCTCTTTTGTTGCTTTGCTTAATTTTTCCTTCAAGCTCTTTATCCGGGCCTTTGCACTCATGTTTCGTGCCTTGTAATGGAAAGCCATGTGCCTTAGTAAAGCAAGGTCCTTATCGGCCTTGTCCAGCAGCCTCTCCATGTGCATGTTCACTCTCTCGAGATTGGCCTCCCGATCCTCATTGATCTCTTGCTCGAGTGATGTGAGCTCAACTCTTCTCCTTTATGCAGCTTGGCGATGCTCACAAATGTTTTGTAGCTCCATAATCGCCTGTTGATCCTCTAGCTGTTTGTTTCTCTACTCCAGGTACTTCATGTTCCACTTGGCCCTCTCCAAGTCAAGGGATAAGGCCTCAATCTCTGATTGCTTCTCTTGGATGATCTCTCTAAGCTCTGCATTTGTCGGTTCTGTATCTGTCTCATCATCATGAAGGAGAACGAATTATGTTTCTCGTTCACCTGATGGCTCACTTGAAGGCCCCTCATCCTGCATTGGCTCCTTACCTCTATCTTCTTCCTGTGTCATCGATGCTGGAAGCGAGGCCCCTTCCAACCCGGGTGGAGATAACACTCACTTTGCCACTGCAAACAAATTTCTACTGCCTCTCTGATAGGTGATGAATACGGGCATAGTAGCAGCCTCATGGCGCTCGTACTAATGAGAAGGACCACCTATCTCATGCTCTGCCTCTGATAATACCTGTGGAGTGCTGAAGAAGTCATGGGAGATGAAGTCCTCCCAAGAAATGCCCTACAATCCCAACTGATGATCCACCAAAATCCAGATAAGAGAAAAGTGATAAACACTGTTAAGCTGCTGCTGAGGGGTCTTATGTTGCATGAAAGTGCTCATCTTCTCTATGTTCCTGCAAATGAGAAATGGGAGGTTCATCATCCGCACCCTGGTAAAGTGCATGAGCAACTTGATGTGATAGGCATATAGGTGAGAGAACCTCCCCTCACAACTGAAGTACTTCATGATCAATTTCATGAGCGGAGCATACTCATCTTTCAAATATCTGAATGGGAAGTCTCTTGTGAGTTGTCTCAAACAACTGGCCTTAATTTAAGGCTCATAATGATGTCTATCCACCTTCTTCTTCTTATGCCACTGTTCTCCAACATTTGGTATGCCTGTTGCCACAGAGATAGTTTCGAGTGTCAATGTGAAGGTGCCCCCGGCCAAGATAGACTAACCTCCATGTAGGTGAAGCACAAAAGGACAGGCCAACTCATGATGAACTCTAACATTTGCCACCCTTTGACAAATTTCAAAACATGCTAGGTGCTAGAAACATGACATAGCAAGAGGGCATGCCTGCAATTCAGTGAGGGTGTTTGGCTCATCCCTAACATGTTTTCCACTCCTGTGATGTCTCCTAGGGGCCTGTTCTCCTAAATCTGTATCACTGTGAGCTTCCACCTCATACTTTGATGAACCCTCAGATGCCATGACTGCTGTTTATATACTGTACTTAGGCTGCCCTTCGATGATGGTGAAACTAGGTGTTGTTGTGATATCTGCCACCAAGGGGAACAATGAAAAAAAAGGAGTATTAGGATGGGAGTAATGTGATGGGAATAGGGATTATGGGGAGAAGTTTGTTTAGGGATATGTAGGGGTTTGACAAGGTAGGGTTTGGGGTTGTAATAAGGTAAGGTTTGGGGTTTGTATTTACCAATAGGAGGAGGGGAAAGGGAATAGGGTTTGGTAGTATTTTAAGGTAGTGATAATAGGAAAAATGGCATAGGGGAATAAGGAAAAATGGTAAGGAAGGGAAAATGGGACCTTAGCATCAACAACACAATTACACAACCCTAGCAAAAATGACCCTTTGTGTTTTCTTGTGGTTGTTTTATGAGTTTTGTTGCATTTCAATCATATGCATAAACCACCATAAAATTCACAAAATTTGATGAGAAAGCCATGATATAGAGCCTACCTGTTGATTTGAGGGGTTTCATAGGCAACTTGAGGCAATTTGGCATAATTTCAGGCCTTTTAGCCATGTGCACCGCACCAGTGTAAATTTACACCTGAAATTTTCTCTATATGCGCCGCGCTCCCTCTGTGTGCCGTGCCTTTTTGTAGGAGCCTTTTGGAGGCCTTCTTGGTGTCCAAATTGGGTGTAGGATAGCTCTTTGGAACGGTATTTGAGTCTAATTTGCAACCCAACCAGAATTTGTTAAGTTGGAGTTCATTTGTCCTATCAAAATTCAAATCTCCCAAGACTGGTCAAAATGTGCCAAATGAGGCTGCCTCAAGGCAGAGTACTGTTACAGTCAACTTTTGAATGCCTTTCTCAACTCCAAATTGAGCTCATGATAGCTCATTGGAAATATATTTGTGTCTAGTTATCATTTGAGTCACCAATAAAGTCATTTGGCCAACCAAGCTAAGAGAAAACTTGATTTTCCCAAGGTCACTTCAGAGGTGCATCAATTCTCCCGAGGCAATTGTATTTTTGACATTTCTCTAAAACCATGACACCTGTGTAAAAAGTGAAGGAGGTGTTTCTTCCTTGGCCTGTGGTGGACAAAAAAATCTCTTAGTTTTTCCAAATTCATCTTTCCTTGCTCAGAAACATCATTTGAGTGAAACCTACCCTGATGTGTGGAACAAAAGATTTGTCGAAATTAAGAAAAATGAAGGAGATAGGGAACTTCTAAATTCTTGAGGAAGTTTTTGGAAAGTAGGGAGGGATGTTAGGAAGTAGGGGAAAGTGGAATCTCAGAAATTGAGTGAGGGGAAGGGGTCCAAAAAGGCAAAACACAGGTCCAACCTAAAAAATTGCGAGGTTGTAGCAAGAAACTAGGGTTTGTGCGAAAATGAGGAATTTGGGGGATCTCAATGATGGGAAGTGTTTGATAAGGTACTTTAAGGATAGGGGAAGGTGTATGAACATCAGGATACAAGTTTTTCCAATGATTTGACCGTCCAAGAGAAATTGCCTTCAAAACCCTAGGAGAGGGAAATGACCTTACCTAGGCGCAACTGAAGCATGAACAAGGTGTAAAATGACCCAGTGGAACTTGACATGATAATGACAACCCTCTGAATGATGGTACACTCAGCTGAATGGTGACATGGACTAACATTTGAACAACTTTTACAGGAGTAAAAGCAAACCCTAGACCTAGTACCTAGTGACCAAATTTTTCTTGAAGACTCACTAAAATGATAAAATTTGACCTTGATGCCTTCAAATCACTTTGTAAGAGCATTTTTTATCTCTGCCAGAGGACTGACAAGACCGACTCTAACAGCTAGTATTTTCATTGCAAAAAGAAGAGTAAACGACTGTTTATCATCTTAGATTACATATTTAGGAGTTGTATATCTACATCACGCGGTGAACCTTAAAGGCAAACTTCTTAAGAAGGATCAACTATAAAATAAATTCAATGAACATAAAAATTCTTTGGAACCTAACGCACAACATCTAGAAGTCTAGGCTAGAGACGTATTCTGGCGTCATAAAGCCTAGTAACTGTTGCTTTCATTGTAGGTTGGGCGATTCCTCCTCTTTGAGATGACAAGTGTCAGTACGGACTTGTGCTCCCACGTACTGTCACGTATATATTGGGAGACCACAATAGGCTATATCCTTTATCCTTAGGAAGCCGTGTCTGCCGCCCTATCAATCGCAATGCACTAAACACAGCATTCGGGAAGATTGACTGTTGTATCGTAAAAAGTATTCTGCAGTTTTGCGATTGGTTTGGTAATCCCTCTGTTTAGATTTCCAGAGTACTCTCTTTCATTTCTTTTCAGACTCCTTAAAGGAAAAGGTCCTTCTGAGCACTTGTCACTTCAGGCTCATTAAAAATCGAAGGTGACTAGAGTCATCTTTAGCTTTTTCTCGACTCTTAAAAATTGAAAAAGCAAGTTGTGGCAAAGCGTCTAAAATTCATTTAATTCAGAATAACATTTCCCCCCCTATTTTGAGTTGATCAAATAATCCACAATTGTGGAAGAAAGTCAATCAAAACCCCATCATTCATGGAGACTGACAAGTCAACCGTCTTTGACTCTAGAAACGAAACCATTATGGGCCAAGCAAACTTGTTTAACTGGGTCAAAGTCTCCTGGTTTATTTGAAACTTGTGTTTCAACATACTTTGAGACTCCAGTTACTCCAACCATTTTTGGTATCCCTACCTCTATAGAAGAAGTTCTGCAGTTACAAGAGGACATTAGAATTGATCCTAGTGTAACTGTAAACACTTCTATTCCTGAACAAGCTCCATCTAGGGTTGATTCGGAAGGTGTTACCCCTCCAGCATTTGTCGCTGCAAAACCTATACCTTCTTTGGCACCAGAAATATTTTACGGACCTGAAGGTTTGCCTCTTCCACCTAGATTGATTGCTATAGAAGAGATTACGGAGGATCTTCCATCCAGTACTCCATCACATTTTGGAACTGGGATCCACCTATATCCTTCTACTTCAGAAGTTAGTACCCCTTCATCGCAAGTTCCTGTAGAATCGCTAGGAAGTCTTTTGGATAGACTCGATATGTCTGGACAACCATCGACATCTAGGACTGTGTCATCCAATACAGCGATAGTAGAACCTCCTGCCACCACTCCAATGATGTTCGCTAGTATACCATCTATCCCAACTAGCTCTCAACCGCTAGAGGGAGTCCACCCAGGGACTGTTTCGACAATATGGTCTGTTCTCGTTTGTTCATCCGTAATAATATCTGGAATTTCTTATGTTGAGTCTCAGCAAATTGATCCTTCACAACAGTATCAATTTGGGTAGTACAGTCTCCAAAGGCCAATATTTCCTTTGAGCACTAGATTGTCGCCATATGGGGGGCAATATTCCCTTTCATTGTTCCCTCCACGAGAATAACCATATGAGAGTTCACAACCGAATTCAGGTCAAGTTGGAATCACATCCAGTGGTTGGGTGCCAATACTGCCTCAACAACCAAGAGTTGTATACTCAATACAACCAAGTCTACATGTGTCGAATATCCCCACTACACTAGCTATTGTGATGGTGTCACAAGTACAAGTGTTGCCTATTGTATTCCAACCTCAAGTTTATCAGGTCATAATACAACACCCTCTTGTCTCTACGATGTAACCATAATCGCCGATTGGTGGCTCCTTAACTGGAGCGACTCAGGCTCAAACGGGTACTATTACCCCTCATCTTGGTGAAATATCTGGTATTGGGCAACAGCAAATGGTTTCACAACCATGGCTGGTGCAACATCAACAACCGCAATTCCAACAAGCTTACCAAGGACCTGAGCAACAAAAATTTGCAGGTAATGGGCAGCCGTATATTCAAAACGGTTATCATCAATCATCCCAAATTGGTTATGCTCAGCAACCTTATCAAAGTTATCAGCATCAAATGCATTATGCTGGTATGAAAATACCCATTTCTCAGGTGATCCCATCTTATGCTGGGTATGCTTCGCCGAACTTGAATCAACAATTGCCCTTCGTGGCAACTTTAGAGTTACCAGATCTAATTCGGCTAACAAACGATCCAATTGCTTATGCCCCTTGGTGGCCAGCAATTCCTCATAAACTTTCGTTAGATATTCCTAAATTCAATGGAAATCTAGGTGAAGATCCGTCGAATCATGTGATGACCTTTCATCTATGGTGTTCCTCCAAAACTCTAAATGATGATTCGATTAGGCTTTGCCTTTTTCAGCGAACGTTAACTGGTCCGGTAGCAAAATGATACATCAAATTTCCTAGAGCTTCATTTGATAACTTCAGTTCCCTTGCCACCACCTTTTTAACCCATTTTCAGTTACCAATAAGGTACAAAATAGGAACATAGCTTCTTACCAATTTCAAGCAGACGATGGCCACTCACATATCTAATCATATTCATGAGTGGCTACGTCGTCGTAGAATGGTAAAAACATATGTTCCTGATCAGCTACTAGCTGAATGGTTTATTAAGTCATTGTTACCTTCTATTATAGAAGATGTGGCAAAGGGAGGAGTCGTCACTGAAGAGCAAGTCATTGCTCGTGCGCAATATCTAGACTTGATCTATACTCAGTTTGGCATGCTTTACGACAAAATACTTGATGCTCCTAGACCAGAGTTTTCTGTTCCTCCTCCTCCTAAATCAAACAAAGACTCTCATGCTAGTGATGGCGTGATAGGTATGACAAGCAAAGAATCGACAAAGGCTACATCTAAGAGAGCCTGTAAGGTTTTTGGTTAAAATTCAAATGAAGAAATTATAGCCTTAGAGGTTAATGTCGTGTCGACCGACAAAGGTAAAGAATCGAAGTAACCAGGGGGCAAGAAGAAAGGGAAGAGCAAAAAGAAGAAATAGGACAATTCGTCTCCTGAAAAGTCTTCTGCAAACCCTTCTGGCCAAAAGAAACCTAGTCAACCATGCCTCATATGCGATGAGGATCATTGGACGAGAGATTGTCCATACAAAGCTGAAGTTAAGAAAATATTTAAGAATTCAAGAACTTCAGCAGTATTGACTGACCCATTTCCGAACCCAGGAGCCAATCTGGTTGCTAGTGATAATGCTTCTCCATCCCAAGTGCTTATGTTGTCCATTTCAAAATAGCAAAATGATTCTTTAATATTGACAAAGAATAGAGATTACGGGAATCCACAACTATCGAAGAACAAGGCTACTAATCAACCTAGTAGTTCGACAACAACTTCGATCGAAGTTGTGCCACCCATCATTCCTGAACTAACGATAAAGCCACCGAAGGGAGTAGTACACAAATCAACATTTAATCCTCGTTCCAAATTGGCACAAAATTATAATATAGTAGAGGGCATGGCCCAATCGCCGTTCGCTATGTCGACACTTGAAGTACTGCAAAATTGCCCCTCCCAAAAGTAGGCTCTATTATCAGCAATAGGTGGGATTGACCCAGCAGATTCCAATATTGTATCCTTTAATCATAAAGGATATGAACCTCAGTTACCAACTCAACTTGCTTTCCTCATTCAAGTGAAAGTTCTCAATAAAACTGTTCATCGAACAATTATTGATGAGGGGGCATCTACATGTATTATGTCAACGAGTTGCTGGAAAAATTTAGGATCACCACCCTTGTCGCGATTGTCAATGAAGTTAAAAGCATTCAATGGATGAACATACACTCCATATGATATTTTGAGTAACTTACAAGTTGAACTGGGGGGCAAAACAGTAGAAATTGATGTTGAAGTTATCAATGGAAATCTTGATTATAACATCCTACTGGGAAGGCCTTGGATTTATGCTATGGCCATTGTTGTGTCAACATACTTCAGAAAGATTTCATTTCCTTTTCAAGGAGGAATTATAATTGTTGACCATCAAACCTTTCTCCCCAAGAGTTCACAAGTTATGGGAAGCATCCCGATGATCGACAGAAGCTCTGAATTGCTTCAAAATATCGGAGTAGGCCTGCTAAAAGACCCTACATTGATGGGTACTTTTTCCCTACCGCCTCCAAACAACCTGGTGGAAGTGGCCACAGTGGGAACTTGCAATATGGTATCTTCCATTCAGAAGATGTCCGGACATGATGTTAGCATGGATCATCACCAGGTATTGCCTCCAAGCCCAATAGAAATATTGGAGCAATCAATGTTCTCGGCATGGGAGGCAAACCCAAATGGACGCATTAAGCATTTGGGTAGATAGGTCTAAGGAGTATGGCACCTCTTCAGATCCTTGGTCACATGTACATTCTATAGATGAAGGAATTTTTTAGTCAATGATCATAGGGGGACACCATGGGGAGATTACCACCATCGTTCCCATCTTCCGAATTACCACGAAGATTATTCTAGAGACCTTAATCATCCTTCAGTTTTTTATTTTATATCAAATACTATAAATACAGTGGATTCTGAGTGAAATCGTTATCTCCTAAACCTTCATTCCATCCACCTAATTTCCATGAGTAGTCTGGCGAATGTAATTAAGCTTGGGGGGCATGCACCTAGTTGTAAATATAAGTTTCCTTGTAGGTTATGTGATTGGTCTGTCACACCATTCACCTTTGTCTATTCTGGACGAAGCCATCCTACTTCACTGTAGTGATTTCCATCTGGTTACAAGAGACTCTCCTTTTCATCATGCTGGGGGCATGCAAACCCATGAGTAGTTTTACGCGAAGTTCAAGCTCGTTAAAAAATAAACCTAGCAATGAGCAGTTTTATGCGAAGTTCAAGTTTGTTAAAAAATAAACCTAGCGATGAGCATATGTTCCACTAGAGTTTAAGCTCATTAAAAAATGAACCCACCTTCAGTAAATAACCATTGTGATTGCATAATTATCAGCTTTTGAGCCTTGGTCATGTTCTTACCATCACCTCCACTCTTTTTTAGATCATATGCCTCCATTTGATTGTTTACCCCTTTTGAGGAACACCTATGACGAGTGATCCTATTAGCCACTTTCTTTACACTGCCATGATTGAAAAGTTCCAAACCTTACCTGGAACCAGCTGCTATCCAAAATCATCACTCGTTCCTCAAAAAACGAGTCTTCTTTAAGCTCTTTTCGTCTGAATCGTAAAATATGAAAATATCGCTGAGCAATTGGTCTCTCCAGCTCATTAAAGCAATCGGAAGTGCTATCCCTCCTCTAGATTTTAATCTTTTTGGGCCTGAGGGATCATTACACAAAAGGATCGAGCACTTGCCTTGTTCAGCTCATTAAAATGATTGAAAAGTCATCCCTTTCGTATTATTTTACACTTTTTTGGACTTAAGGGATTATATTATGAAAAAGGATTAATAGAGTTTTCTTTCCGACTCTTTTTAGAATCTCTAAAATTGAAAAGAACTGAGTTATCCTTGTCGTTAAACTGATTAAAACAATAGCAACAAACTTGTCCACGCAGACAAGAGTGAGTCTCACTGTTGCTAGGCTCATTAAAACATAGCAACAAGTTTGACCAAAGGGAAAATTATAGAACAAGCATATGTTATCCTCCTCAAGCTTGAAAAAAATAAAGAGGTACTGGTCAGAAATGACTGGGGAAAATTGGGAAGAAAACTTGAAGAAACTTTATTGGTAGCAGGTCGCTCTTGAACATGACGCTTTCACTCCATCACCATGATTGAGTCGGGTTGGGTTATTTCATTCACCGGTCATATCACCATTGGTCCACCGTACCATCCACTTTTGGGGTTAATGCTACAAATCCATTTCAGTGTCACCAATATGTTCAAGAGAACTCGCTCAGAGAATTCACCAACCCAGCTTGTGTCTCATCCACTACAATACCTTAACACTTCATTCTTTCATGACCGCCACCCTGAACCTTATATCATTAGATCGTTTTCACCTCCACAAAATCATTTCCTCCATTTCGTGTCATAGATGTGGGATTGATTAATTCCCTCATACAACGGGTCACTTCTTGTTGACATCAGCTCATTATCTAAGAAGTCGACCTAGGAACAACCCTTTCAGTATTTTGAAGCTTGCATGCATCAATGCCATGTTGCTCACTTCCGGCGACAAGTTTACATTAATGGCCTTCAACTGAAATATTTTTCGTGGTGTTCGACATCGACTCATGTATCCACACCACATGAATTGTATTGTAGTACCTTGAGGTTCATTATCATTATCGGTGATCCCTCTCGTGCCTGTTAACAACTTACATCATTGGCTGGTAATTAGTCGATGTATTTCCATGTTCGACTTTAGAACATCTTTTCACATGGATCAACTTGTACTTCGGGCAAAGATTGAATGAGTTTGAAGACCCTAGATCTAGTTTCATCCATCCAGGTTGCAATATATTCAGGAAAATAAAGACATCAAATGTACATCATTGCTGCACAGATAATCATCCAAGCCAAAGGATGATGGCTCTACCAGAATCATCAATCTGCCACACAGACGGTTGTCTGTCCTATGTACATGAAAATGAATTTATAAAGCTGAGCATGGGAATGCCTGCCTCAGCTAGATCATGAAAATATTATGAAGATAATGTATTGTATTATATCTTATTATAGGTCACCTTCCAGTTCGAAAAACCTCGGATCCTCATGATAAAGCATTTCACCCGACATCAAAAGATTTATGACCTCATGCTTTAGGGGGCAACCATTATAGAAATATTTGGGCACTGCACCCCGATCACATATGTCCATAAACAAAGGGCCTCTAAACCCCTAAAAGTGTTGTTTCATACCCTAAAGGATCAAGGTCAACTGATTACATCATTTCCCAGAAGTTCTCCCTGAAAAACTGCTCAGAACTAGTCAAAACTGGATCATCTCACCTGCTCCATGGTCAGGGTTTGATGCATCTCACCTTATACACATGGGAGGTGCGATGCATAGTGAAAAAACCTTCTATAGGGTGTGATGAGCGAGAATAGACAAATGGCAGAGACAGTTTGCTAAGTGGATGATGAAGGAATCTTTTAGAAACTTATCATATGACACTTGCCTCTCAGAATTCGCCCAGGGATGAGTAAGAGATCAATGAAATATCCAAGTGGAACCAAGAACTATCAGTGGAATGACACTAATCAAAAACCCAAAGCTGACTCACACCTCTGCAAATATCTATATATGGATCCCTCATCTTAGAGATCAAGGGGCTGAAGGCTAGAATTTTGTAATTTGCAAGGAAGTGTTGTTGGTTTCTCTTTGAAGACATTGTTGGGTGATCTTGCGTTGTATGAGGTGAAGAGGGCTTTCATGCTGGGTTGATGGCACTGGGTCAAACCAAGTGGTTGTAATCCTCTCTTCTACTACTTCTATCAATAAAGCTATTTGAGTTTTCCTCCATATTCTTGTATATCTCTAAATATTGTGTTGATATATGCATTTGTATGGTCAATATATATCTGATCCTATGTTGTTTACAGTGACAGATCTCTATGCTTTGATGGTATTATGCTTCTTTGACTCTACAGGTGCTCTTTGAAGTGGGACAAGTAAGGAAGGAGTGGCAAGATTCTGTTAAATGGGAAAGGAAACAAGCAAGGAGCCAAGCGTAAGACTGAGGTTGGTACTCTCTGCTTCTTTCTCATCTATCTCTCGTAAAGGAAAACATAAGTGAATTTAGTTTGTTTGTTTCTAATATAGCTACCCATCTTAGTGGGACTATCAGTTTTGAATAGACACTAGTTTTCCCAATAACAGTGCTTTTCTTCAATTTGGTGTCCATCAGTTCCCATAGACTTGACCAAAACTTCCCCACAAATTGGGTGTCTTAAGTAGATACAATGGAAGTGGGTAGTCCCAAATGAACCCATACATGTTCAAAGAACATTTTTGCAGTTTGTTCAACTGTAATCTGTTTATTACAAGGTATCAAAATACACATTTTGCTAAACCTATCCACAAAAACATATAGATAATCATGACCTTTCCTGGATTTAGGCAGTCCTCCAACAAAATTCATGGAAACACTTTCCCAAGGGTGAGAAGGAACTGGTAATGGAGTGTACAAGCCTAGTTTTCTATTGCTAGGCTTGCTTTTAGCACAAATAGTACACCCCCTTACATATCTAGAAACTGTCTCATTCATTTTTGGCCAATAACAAAATCTTTGTAGCTGTGCAACTATTTTACTTACCCCAAAGTGACATGATATTAGAGAATTGTGTGCTTCTCTAATTATCTTTACTCTTTTAGTTTGTGGAATGCATAACTTCCCATAATGGTATAAGAGTCGGCCCTTTACATGATAATCCAATTCTTCTACTCGTTTGCCTTGACTTAAAGTTGCATATACATCTTTAAATTCTATATCTTGAGCATATTGTTCACTGTAGCTTTCATGTAGCATAGAATTATGCTTAAGTATAATAGATGCATTTATAATGGGTCTAGATAACATGTTTGCAACTTTATTGTGTATGCCCTTTTTATATCTGATGATTAAATGAAACTGTTGTAGTAAACCCATCAATCTATAGTGTCTTGATTGCTGCAGCTTAGTTTGGGAGTGTAGATATTGAAGTGGTTGATGATCAGTATGTATTATTGTCTCTTTGCCCATTAAGTAATGTTTCCACTTCTTCACACTTTGAACTAATGCATACAATTCTTTATCATATGTAGGATAGTTAACTACTGCAGTATTAAAAGTCTCAGAATGATAACATATGGGTTTACTGTGCTGTGTCAACATTGCTCCCATGGCATAGTCACTAGCATTTATTTGGATCTCAAACGGTCTCTGAAGATCAGGCAGTGCTAGTACAGGTGTTGTACTAATCTTTTCTTTCAAGGTGTTGAAGGCTTTCTACTGTTTACCTCCCCACTGAAACACCTTGTTCAATCCTGTTAAATCATGTAAGGGAGCTGCAATTAAGGAAAAGTTAGAAATGAACTTCCTCCAATATTGTGCTGCTCCTAAGAAGCTTCTGACTTCTGTAGCAGATTTGGGTTTAGGCCAGTTTACAATGACTACCACCTTAGAGGGATCTATCTTCAATTCACCACCCACTACTATATGACCCAAATAATTCATAGATGTTTTGCCAAATTCAAATTTTGAGAGTTTAACATGAATTTTTTCTCTTTTCAAAACATCTAATGTCTGCTTAACATGCTTTAAGTGTTCTTCCCAAGTTTTACTAAAAATCAAAATGTCATCCAGATACACAATAACAAAATCATCAAGAAAAGGTCTGAATACATCATTCATTAATCTCATGAAAGTAGCAGGAGCATTGGTTAAGCCAAAAGGCATAACCAGCCACTCATACAATCCCTGCTTTGTTTTGAAAGAAGTCTTCCATGCATCTTGTTCTGCAACTCTGACCTGATGGTATCCACTGTGCAAGTCTAGCTTGGAGAAATAAACAACATCTTTCAATTGATCTAAAAGATCATCTATGTGAGGAAGGGGATAATGATTTTTTATTGTTATCATATTGAGTGCTTGGTAATCAATGCACATTCTCCATGAGCCATCCTTCTTTCTCACCAAAACGATTGGTGACCCACATGGTGATGTGCTAGGTCTGATGAACCCTTTCTCGAGTAACTCCTGCACCTGCTTCTTGATTTTAGCATTCTCTAAAGTGGACAACCTATACATTCTAATGTTAGGCAATGTAGCATCTTGCTGCAAAATAATATCATGTACTATTTCATTTTTGGGTGGCAAACCTTTAGGTTCTTGAAACAAGATATCATACTCTAAAACAACCTTTTCAAAATCAGCTTGCCATTTAGCATTACGGCCCTCAAATACATTGGTTTTATCAGGTTTCTTTTCCTTTACAACCATCAGAAAGAATTGTTTGCATGAATTTATCATTCTTTTCATCTGCCCTGAGTTTATGAGAGTATAATTATTCTTGAGCTTATGAGCTCTTACAAAGTATTCGATTCCATCTTTAACAAGTAGATACTTGTTCTCAACTCTATAGAAAATATCTTTTCTATCATACAAGTAAGGACTTCCTAAAACAATTCCACATATATCCAAAGGAATTATATCTAACTCAACCTCATCTACAAATGATAACCCAAAAGAAAACTTGAGTTTGCATTGTCTAGTCACTTGTAGTTGTGCTTTATCATTCAATCATCCTAATGGGTATGGTTTCTTGTGAGGTGTAGCTGCTAATCCAAAATTCTTTACAATTGCTTCAGAAATTAAATTTACTTGTGAGCCACTATCAAACAAAGTATCAATACTTTGATGTTTGGAAAGAATTCAAATATGGAAAAGCTCATGTCTTTTTCTCTCATTTTCTTCATCAATAACAAAGTGTGTAGAATTACTAGTAGATGCTTTAGAATTCTTACCCTTTATACCTGTGGCTGCAATGGTTGTTTCATCTCCTAATTCTAACCCCAAATATTTCTGAATAGCTGCAACAGTCTTCTTCTTCTTTCCCTCGAACTTCTTAGGTCTCAACTCTGGATGTAGAATCCAATAGTGCTCATCATCATGCCCATCCTTTTTACAGTGAGTGTATGAAGCCTTGCTTTTCTGTGTAATGTTAGCCTTCCTTGCTTTCCATTTCTACTTTCTTTTCTCCTTGCTCTTTCTTGCAGTGGGTTGGGATGGTCCCCCAACTTCTAGACTTCCATTCTTTCCTCTAGCTTCTAGATGAGTAGCTTGTATAGATACCTCATATATACTAGTAGGATTAAACATGAGGATGGTGTGCCTCATTTCACTATGTAGAGCACCAATGTACTTCAATAGAGTCTCTGGTGAGTCTATTGAGATTCCTAGAATCAATGCTCTCTTTCTAAATTCTTGAGTGTACCCTTGCACACTTTTCCCTTTCAACTGTTGAAGAGTCTGCCAACTCATCATGGCTTGTTGCATATAGGCCAATGGATAGAACTGCTTTTTGATTGTAGAAACAAATTCACTCCAGACAGAGATAGTCTTACCATGTCTTTTCATGTCAGCTTGGGTTCTACCTTCCCACCAAACCAAGGTAGTGCCTCCAAGGTGTAGGCTTGCCAATTGAATCTTGCTCCCATCTGAGTCGATATTCTGCACTCTACAATACACATCAATTTGTCTAATCCAATTGTCCAACTTTTCTGCATTTAACTCTCCATCATATATAGGTAGATCAAATTTAACATCTAGTTTGATCAAAGATGTTTTCTTTTTGTGTTCAGGGCTATTAGGAGGTGTGAGAAAACTTTCCTCTTTCCCCTTTCCTTTTGAGTGCTCAAGGAAGTGAGACTCATCTTCTCCTTTGTCTTGTTTAGAGCCTGATGAATCTTCATCCTTATGTTTTCTAAAGTCCCTATACATTTCTTCTACCATGGACTTTATGGCTAGGAAAATTTCTATGAATTGAGGGTTTGGCCCCATAGAACCTTCCTCTAACATTGTCTTCCGAGGATAGACTCTCCCAATTTTAGGATTAGTTTCGACCAACTCTCCTTCTCCTAATTTGAGCTTTGATATAGTGAGGATTCAATAGCTAAACCAACACAAGCTTGTCTAACCTTACAGCTTAGAGTTCTGATACCACTTGATCCAAAAATCACTCTTGAGTGACCTCAGTTAATTAATTATAAAATGAAGGTATTACAAACTCATGTGTTGGTGTGTGTCTATGTCATTTTAGGCAACAGATCGATCAGATTGCAAAATACAGAGACACTAGAAAATGGAAAACAGTAAGCAAATGCAAGAACACAACAATTAATAAGGAGTTCACCCTATCCTCCAGGGCTACATCTCCGATCTAGCTTTCAGTGGTGGCCTTCTTTTATTGTGTCTTTAAAGTAGAGATTTACAATGAGGAGCTCAATTTGAGTCTCCTGAAATAGATAATAATTGGTAGGGTGGTTCTTGGATCCCCTAACCCACTAGAGTGCATAGACTCTTTTCCTTACCAGATCTCGCCCTCTCTGGTCTTTGGTGGGAGGAGCCCAACATGGTGCTCAATTCCCGATGGATCCTTTTAGGGATTTCTTGAACCTCTCAAGCTTTCTGTCTGCTTGATGCTGCCTTAGGTCAACTCGGCTCTCTGTTTTTCTGCTTCTTGCTTCACTATCTTTTCTTCACTTTTGCTCTCTCTATCTTCGTTCTCTTCTCTGTGTGTTCTATTCTGTGTCTGCTCATGGCTTAAAGCCAATCTATCCTTAACTGCCTGCTTCCTCTCCCACCCTCGTCAGATCACCTGCTGCTGCTTGCTTGGAGTTCCCCCGTCTCTGCATCATCGTCAACGACTCACAAGGAGTGGCCACTTGTCCTCTCGCAAACTGTGCCAACTCTTCCTCGTCGGTTCAGTTTTTTTAGTTACATTGTGGAATGACTCATCCGCCAACTCAGCGCTCAAATCGGATGTCAAACTTCTATGTGTCACAGCTTAATCCCCTATCAAATCCTGTTCCTCCATGGGGCGAGATCTTCGCTGTCAGATCTGGAGCCCCCATATCCTATGACATTCGCTCATTTCGCACAGTTGACTTGCTCGACCGTTAGCATGAGATGAGTGACGATTTTCTCTCTCATTCGCCTGCCACACGTCATGCACTGAATGGAATCACTCGTTTTTCTCCAAATCCACTTACTACCCAAGGATGCCCCCGATATACTACTGGTTTTGGAGCGCAGGACCCTCTTTTTGCCTTAGTGCTTCCCCCACGGTTTTCCTGGATTCCATGCGATCGAGTGCTTTGGGGCTTTTTCCTTTTCAATGGGTTTCACCTAGTGATGCGCGATTAGCGCTTAGGCTACTCCTGAGATACTTTGTGGAAATTTTGATGGTTAGTTATTTCATGATAACTCTATCCTTGCAGTTTAGAATTTTTATGACAGCCATGATATTGGAATTTATTGAAATTAGTATTAATAAATAAATAATCCAGTGCAAAAATGAACTAGAAGGAATTCTCTTTTTAGGACAAGCTATATTTAAGTAGAGGTCTGAGAATTTTTTATTGCATTGAGTTTCAAGAACATTATTACAAGTGAAAAGGTCACCAATAGATGTTTCAATATTGTTTTTTTGTAAGGGAGAAAAATATAAACAATTGATTCAGTTTCATGAGGACGTGCAAGATGATTGGCATGGGGGGATTTTAGGCCTCCATTTTGTCTGGTTTTACATCAATTTTTGCTCTAGAATCCCTCATAGTTATGAGGGTTATTGTCGTCAATTTGTGCATTATAAATTTAATATTCAACATTTAGAACATTTCCCTTGTTTCAACAATATTTAACATTAAAAAAATATTAATGATGGTTTGTGCATATGCAGGTATACAAATTTCCTTTATAGACATGTATCGTTGAATGCATAATGGATGGCCTTGATCCTGCAAATTCTTGCACCAGGAAGAAATTATGCATGATGTTCTTATGAGAATTCACCACATGACCTCTCGATTAAACTTATCAACGTTAATTTTGAAGATTTTTTCAAGGTAAAATACACTTTCCCTCATTGATGGTGATGCGCTAAGTCTTTGGTTGTGCCTGCACAAGTCTTAGGTTCCTCCCTGCACCAATTTGGGGCTTTGACAGATTGGATTACTTTCAGTGAAAACCGAAGATGGTTTTTGTCCAAAATGATGTTTTAACACCTAAAAATGAGCTAGAATGCATCCAAGTCACAAATGTAAGTTTCTAGAAGCAAATTGACAATTCTGCCCCAAAGTTCACACGTTTTTCAAACTGCCACATTTGTCCTCGATTTGCGTACATATGAACAAGAATCCAAGAATTATAAAACATGGGTTTTGTTCAAAATATGGAAAAATAGTTTCTTGCTAAACATTTGTCCACAATTCGTCATGTTTTGAGAGTTATGTGGGGTTTTGTAAGGCGAATTGATTAAAAATGCAAAATTTCCCAGAATTGAAAATTTGGGCTATTAGAGCCAAAATTCATCTTGTAACCTTCATAAAAAGCCCAAACATGGCCTCCGGAGGGATGAGGATGTTATTTGGAATCCATATTTTTTTTGGGAGCTTGGAGCACATGGCCTCAGATGTAAAAGACTAATTATCATTCAATATACAAGACTCATGACCAACTTTCATTCTATTTATTTTTGCACTGTAAGTTTAACTTTGTCTCTGTGATTTAGATCTCTCATAGAGGGGACGCACTAGTTTGTTTGGGCCCACAAACCCAACTTTTCACCCTCTTTCTTATGTTTGTTTACTCAATAAGTTACAGATCTAGTGATTGACATTGTATTTATAGTTTAAATGTGCTAACTAGAGTGGATAAACTCATATCTAAATGGTTTTCAGAGAAAGAGTTATATATCTAGTTTCATTGCATACATCTTTATTTTATATGAGTTGTAGAAATGAATAATAGTGTGATTAGTTTATTGGTATGACAAGCATCATGTTTACAAGTTAGTATTGCAATTGATTAATGTGTGAGACTGATTCATGAGTTGTAACATAGCTTTCATATGCATATTGCAGTGATTGTATTAGCATGTACTCTGCTTCATAAGGACTTCATTCCTAGTTGCACTCTCTAGAATTATTATTACAAAGGTACATTTGATCTCATAAGATTTGAAATTCTTTGTCAAATTTATGACATAAAAGCAATACATCTACCTCTATTTGTGCCCTTTGTTGAGTTACAAACCCAACACTACAATTCCATTCACATTTGGCAACCCTATGTTGAATAGACTTGAAGTTGCTCCAAATTTGATGTTTATTAACTTAATACATTTGGTTTCACCATGGTCTGAGTGAGAATTGAATTAAGACTTGTTAATATTGGTCATATTCCCATCTTACGATTTGTTAACTTTTGTGAATCTTAAGAGAGTACATGTATGTTATTGGCTCATGATCTAAGGTTTACAAACGATGTTTTTTAACTTGATGTACTTTGTCTCATCTCTTCAATGTTTTTTCCACAAGACTGCAGTCAAGGGATTGATTTGTAAGAAAGGGATTTTAATTGATAAGTTAAAATTTTATAATTTATATCTGTAAATGCATATTAGTTTGATGGCTTGGAAGATCACAAAGTTTCTCTTTTGATACAAATCACTTGTGTCTATTTCTTTTATCATTTCCAGAATTGGTAATCAACTTATTGGTTTATGGAGCTTTGATGTTGAATGCAAGTTTATGTTATTAGTATTAAATTTGAGTGGAAGCATTTCTTGAGATATGGTTAGTGCATTTGAATTAAAACTATTTTTCCACAGAATAGATTTGGAACTTGTTCTTCATTTTGGATTTGCATAGAGAATTTTCAATAACATTGTTCATAACAACCTATTAGGCTTGGTTTATTGATATTTTTGTGAGGGTATTTATCTTGCATTCATGGATTGTCTAGGATTTAATTGTTTTAGTTTTCAGCCATTGTGAGGTAGGTTTTCCTTTGGAATTGCTAAATTAATGAATAGTCAAATTCTTAGGTTTCCAACTAATTAGTAGTTAGGGCTTGCTCTTTACTTGCCAGTAATTAGGGTTTTCTTGTCAATTTCCAACATTTAGGGATTGTTCCTCAAGTAGGGTTTGCTTTCCAGTTATTTATAGTTCAAGGTTTTCTTCTAATTGTTGATAGATTGTAGGATTGGTGTTTATGATTTCATTTCAAAAGATTTCTTTTCAGTGTAGGAAGCCAAAGGTGTGACCAGTTTCTACACAAACTAAGGTTTTATTTTCTAGGTCCCTCAAGTCCTTCCTTGGCATTTCCGGTGTTGCGCCTCGAAGTCCACAGACCCTGTGGTGCAGGTAAATTCTCAGTGCAGACACAAATAATTCCTCTAGCCCAAGAGGGTGGGTCTAGCGACAAACAAAAAATCTATTGAAAATCTCCTTAAGCTAGAATCAATTAAGAGGGCCTACCTCTTAGAATGTTATTCCACTTGGTGATGGTCCTACTTCCTCACTCCAGCTATCTTCCGTTTCATTCCTTCAAATACCTAAAACAAGAAAACAAAAAAAACAACAAACGTGATAGCATACAATATTGTAATCAACCTACAATTGGTGCCTTGACGTTGCTGGTCTCCTTCGATGTATTTGGGTTCCCACACTTCTGCTAGCACTTCGTGGATAACCTCAACAATGAACATTTTAAGGCCTCTTTCCCTCTAGTCTCAAACCAAATCAAACAAACTATTCTCCCTCAAACATACACTAGAAATCTACAAGCTATGACTCGTTGATCATTCAAACTTCAAAACTCCAACCAGCTTTTGCTTGGGAAAAAGAGAGGTTTATATAGCTTGGATGGATGGGAGATGGTTCCTATTATCATGGGAGAAGGTCTTATCTCTTGAGTTTTTTCCATCCTAATAGGGGAAAGGATCCCAAACTGACTTCCTTGGCTCCATGCAGCCCAACCATCTACCAGACTTCCGTTACAAAGCTTCTAGACATGGAAGCTTCAGCTCCTGATTTAAAATTCCTTCCAAAAGAGGATTAGTGTGACTGTAAAAGGGCTCAGTCACTCCATACGATGTGAGGGATAGTTTTAATCTTTGCAAATCAGCACAAGGGGGAAATTGGTAAGTAGTGCCAGTCTTGAAAAATGGGATAAAATGAAAGGACCAATCTGGGATTTGATCCTAAATTGTGAAATTTTCTTGGCTGCTACAAAATTCAATTCATATACATTGATCATTTGTCTGATGTATTCAAGTGCAAAGATCCTCATGGGGAGGAACTTTGGAAGCTTATAAGGGGCCAAATCACAACCATATACTCTTAATTCAGTCTAATTTTGGTACAAGTACCAATCACCTGTTCTTGCTTGGTCTGTCAACTGCATAATCCTTCTAATTTCTTCACTAATCCTAGTTTCTGCAGTCCCAGTGAGGAGGCTCATTGCTGGGTGAACAAACATTTCTACAAATGTATTGTAGCTGAAGTCCTTTTGGTCTTTCATCACTAATGTTTTCCAGAAACTCACGGATTGGGGTTCACCTTCTTCATTCATCTTTCTCATTGTAAATTGGAACTTTTCTACCTGAAAATAAACAAACATATACACCAAAATTGATGAGTATTTAAACACTTCCTCTGTGAATAAATTGACAAACTGTTCATGAATGGAATCTGCTAAAAATTGGCTAAAATTGAAGAGGACAGAGGGCTTGGATTCTATTGATAGAATAGATAGGAAAGCTATGATAGCTTCATCAAGCCATTGACCTAGATAATAGCCAAGTAAATAAGAAAGAAAAGTGACAATGTGTCTAGTTCTATCAAGTAAAATAGAGGAAGAATAAGGAGGATTCTTGTTTGACAGAGGTGTTTTCTTAGTCAGGAAGAGTTCTAAGGTTTTGGCTCTCTTAGAAAAATATATTTTCTGATACATTTTAGAGAGAATCTCATGGGGAAAGGGAGTAGTTCCTTCAATAACAAGAGCCTGCATTATTTTCATAATAGACTTTGCATCAATCGTAAACAATATATGTTCTGTTGGGGCCATCACTGCCCTTTACTGTGGATTGTAGCATGAGTGGCATTTCCTGATCAGTTCTGGGCAACTGTGTGGTTTAGGAAAAATATAAAAAGGTAAATTAGTGTCCCAGAGGCCTATGTCATCTATCTCCTCCATAAGTTTATCCTCCCACCAACAATATATGTCGAATAAATCAGACTCTCAGAGTGTTTCATATATCTTAAAATCCATGTTTGCAAGTGGTATGTGATCCAAATCCAATGGTGGGTGCACCATTGGATTAAATACCTCTTGTTCTTTCTTCTTGAGTGCCATGACTATCTTCTGAGAAAAACCTCTGAATACTGACCTGTGTTGAATTTGTAATAGAAGGGGATAAGAAGAAATGGGAATTCAAAGAGGGAGAAAGAAAGGGAATAAACCAGAAGTGGGATTCAAGAAAGGGAATATGTGATTACTGCAGAAAAATAAATCCTTCTGCAATTGTACTGCTGTTGAAGTGTGCTTACTGTGCTCTCTGTGTATACCTGATATTTTCTAAATTGCACCTGATAGCTAGTTAAAATTTGAAACTGGTGTGAAATGGCACTTTTATAACTTTGGAGTGTTCCCGTTGGATTGGTATGACTTGGCGGGCTCCATTGGCTAATGGTCTAGCCAATTGAATGCACAATGACAGGAATGGAGGTGATAGGTGGATGGGATGGGATGGTGTCAGGAGGTGGTGGGAGTG
The DNA here is from genome assembly GCA_031772625.1 of Pinus tabuliformis. Taxonomy (NCBI): domain Eukaryota; kingdom Viridiplantae; phylum Streptophyta; class Pinopsida; order Pinales; family Pinaceae; genus Pinus; species Pinus tabuliformis. Next base: position 58,888,788 of record CM062810.1, on the reverse strand, counting down.
ATAAAAAGTCACAACGACATAGTGGTTTAATAAATGGCATAAGCCATTTTTCGAGGGGCCCTAACAGTGGTAAGAGGTATGAGAGAGCGGGGTGCGAAATCGTGAGAGCGCAACACTTTAGTGGTTTGAAACCACTGATTTTAGACCCCCTCGGGGATTAAATTTTGGAGGATGAGGTGGGGCCGGAAAAGCACATGGGCCATCAGATCATATGGAGTGAGCGGAGATCAAATGAAAGGTGAGTGGTGGGTAGTGAGGGATGTGACAGGTGAGTGAGTGGTGGGGTGGGGAAATAAATAAGGGGGTGGACTATAGGGATATAGGATATAAAATAAGGTTAGGGAAAATGATATAAGACCCTTTTCTCTTTTTTAATTTCTATTCCTGACATTAGGAAAAAACATTGAGGTATATTATCAAGCCTTAAAGAGCTTATCATGTCCTTTTCCTTTCGAAATTTTTCTCAATATACCTACCCTTATTTTATAATCTAGCATTTTTTATTTTTTCATTTGCAGGGTGCATTTATACTTGCATACCCTTTCTCTTTTATTTCATTTCTAACCTACTCTATCACTTATTTCTCCCATTGGTCCAGATTAAATAGTTGAACCAATTTTATTTCTACCTAGCTACTGATTTGCCAAGATTAAATTGTTTGGCAGATCTTTATTCTCTACCCTATCAACATAAATTGAAATTTTTTCAATCATGCTTAGACTGTATGATTTGAACAACATTTGAGGTTTTCTTTTTCTTTTTCTTTTTTATATATACCCTCTTTTTATTTTATTTTTTGTGAAATCAATTGAATATTGAAATCTATGAACAATTTGAAATCTGCAAATTGTGAAATACTCAATCACCTTGAGATCCTATAAAATATAGGACCCTAACAGTGGCTCCAACTGGGGATGGCACTTCTCAGCTTGAAGTGTCAAGAACACATGATCTATAGCCTTGAATCCTTCAAATTTGCATTAATGAGCTCTTGCTACAATCATATGCTTCTACCAGGATGCCATCTCTTAATATGAAGCATCCTATCATACTTACAATGCTTCCTACCATGATAGCTATTATTTACAAAACTGAAAAGAACTTAGTGGAGGAGATTATCTCAATCATAGTAGAGATATCTCACGTCCTCCTCCTTTGATTTCTTCTTCTCATGTTCTTCCACTTCTTCGGTGATATGGGATTCTTCCCCTCTTTTGTTGTTTTCCTTCTTGAGTTTAGGACAATCTCTCTTGTAGTGTCCATATTTGTGACATCCATAACCTTGGATCTTTGAAATATTCTTCTTGTTCTTTTTCCGAGGACCAAACTTTCCTTTCTTCCTAGTGATGACATCAAATGCTTGTACTTTCTCATTTGATCCTACATCACTTTTTTCTTTCACTTGGATTCTTCAATTTTACATAACGACCAAAGTTCACTAAATTGGGTGGCTTCCTTATTTCCAAATATATTAGATGTGAATTTGCCCCATTCCTCTAGAAGTGCATTGAGCACTATGGTGGTCATTTCTTTATCGGACATTATGTCTCCCAACTCTTGTAGTTGGTCTCTTATTTCTAATATTCTAATAAAACATGAGGCAATTCCATATTCCTTTGAGATCTTCATTTTGTACAACTCGTTCCTCAAAGATATCACTTCTCTTACAATACTTATGAAGAACAATTTTACTAGCTTGTCATATATTTCTTTTGATGTCTCCAAATTTTCTATATACGGAATGAGGGGACCCTTGATGGATTCTATAAGAATCCTTTGAGCCCTTATTTCCCCTTTCATAATTTTTTCTAGAGCTTGCGCTTATTCCTTTGGAGGCTTAGCGATTATATTCTTAACATGTTCAACGACTTCATTTTCTATGAGGATCAAATCTGTCCTCTTCTTCCATGCGAGAAAGTTTGATGACCCAACCAATTTTTTGTTTTCTATAAAAAATGAAGTCATTTTGATAGCAGATTTGGTCATAAATATGAAGGTTATTACTTTTCAATTGAAGATTCTTCTTGATTAGAATATCTTCAACTTGATGTCTTCTCGATTTAGATGATGATGTTGATAATAGAAGATGTCTTCCTTCAAAAGTGATGCTTCAAAGAGAGGGATATCACCTTGATTATTTGATGATGATGCTTATGCTTCTTCTTGAATCCCTTGGATGTATAGAATTCAAGATGATTTAGTGAGTTTAAGTGGAGGAAAGGTTCTATAGATATTTTTCTTTGCGATGATGATGTGATTTTTTAAAGATTTCTTCAAGTACATCACCCTTCTTTGGATGAGCTATGGTTTTGAGGTCTTCTTCCTTTGAGATGTGATGATCCTTGAGATGAATGGTCCTTCTTGATGATTGATTCTCTTGATGATATTCTAGTGCTTCAACCCTTGATTTTTCTTATTTAAGATGCATTTCCTTGTCTTGTCATCTTAGCTGTGAATGCATGTTGAGAAATCTAGGAAAAACTAGATTAGGTGATTTCTCTTCCTTTGATAACTGCTTGTGATTTATTTGTATGTAACTTGATTATCTTATTCTTTCACTTGATTATTATTGGTATTATCTTCATCAAAAAACTACCAAACCATAAGGAACAATGAAACAAAGGAAACAAGATATAGGCAATCAGCTAAGGCCAAAATCTCTCCAACTAAGAGGAAAACCCACACGAATTCTTCTCTTCTTATAGAATCTTCAATTGATGAATTCCAAGACCTATGACCCTTGAGAAAGACCTTCTAAGACCAAGTCAAATATTTGTTCTTTAACAAGATTTTCTTCCAATGAAGTTTTCAATTTCTACCTCCCAACAAATTCTTTTGCAACTTCAACCTGCCCAACCAATTCTTTGGAAACTTGGACTTGCCCAAACAATTCTTCTGCAACTTCGACCTGCCCAAAGATTTCTTCTGCAAATTTGACCTGCCTAACTATTATAGCTCCAAATATCACTCTTGATGTTTGTGATGCTACATTTATGGCCTAGGGCAACCCCTCCTTCCAGACCTAGTCTAAATACTTAAAAACAATGTTTTACTCCCTATATGAAACATTACCCTGAGATAACGCATGTGTACGTGGGTCTGTGTATACCCAACCCACGCATATGTCTTAAAAAAAAAAAAAAATTAAATCTCCTTAATTTCGAGCGGAGATCATGGGTTTTACCTGTTGATCACCTATTAGTTCCCATGGCCCAACTATTCCCAACGAATTCCCAACCAAAAACCTACTTTGGGAGAAGTATAAAAAGGCTTCAATGGGAAGGCCTAAGGGAGGGGAGAATAGAGAGAAAAATCACTCTGCTAAGATTATCTCTAATCAGGTCTAAAGATCCTTGTGCTTCCAGCACTTCCTCCATTACAGGAAACCCTTGTTTTCTTGAGTTATGATGTCTTTTCACTAGTTGAGATATCCTTGTGTGAGTCATGGAAGGAGCTTTTTGAAGACTTGGGATTGGACGAATCCAGAGGACGGTTTCGCTTGGAGCCTACAAGAGGAAGATTCAGGTGATATCATTCCTTGCTTTGTTTTAGTTATCTATAATAAAGAAACATTTGTCTTGTTCCCGAAATCAATCTTCTTCATGCTTATGATGTTGTTGTTATGGTTTGCATATGAACAATTTTTTCATTTGTATAACTAACTACCTTTCAATATGTTATGAAGTTGATTTCTATATGATGCTTGGTCCATATACTACTATGCTTCTTTGAATTGATTGATTTACAGGTTTAAGAATCGAAAGGAACTCCAAGAGGGTTTGGACCCTGGCTGGATCTACCTGAACAAAGGATCCCCAAGTGCACCTCTCTTCGTGTGGTTTGATTATTTTAGTATCATGGCTATGTGGAATTTTTTTTTTTTTACTATAGATAACCCTCGCTATGCTAGGGTATTCACCCAAAACCCTAGGGGACTTTGTCCCTCAACAGAATTGGCAACTCCGCCAGGGACAACAATATTGTTGTTCCTAGTTTGGGTTATTTTAAGCCAATCATGGCTCAACCTTTGATTTTCTTGCTATAACTGAGTTGTCTGTTCCTATAGGAACTCAGACTTTAAGTCTGAGTAGTTTCTTCAAACTCCTTTTTTGATTTTTCTTGTGAACTGTTATATACGTAGTTTTGATAGGTTACAGAAGCGTATGTATGCAAGTTTCCCCATATGAACCCACATATACTCAGGTTTCTTTGGACCGAATCGTGTATACACGTAGCTGTGCATTGACACAGTCGTGCATACCCTAATTTTCCAAGATTTTCGCAAATCTTTCTTGCTCAGTAATTTTGTTTGTTGATCTGGGTGTTTCCTAAGCAGTCAAGTTTGGTTGTCATTCTATGTTTTTACAGCAAGTTTCTGGTTTCGAATTCTCTCCAGTTGTGGAAAGCTTTGGTATTCTTTTTGTTTTGTTGCAAGTGTCATCATTTGTATTTGAGCACACGAGATTTCTTCCTGAGAATCTTGGTTGTTCTGGTCTTCCAGAGCAGAAAGATTGGTTTCAATCTTTGTGACAAACTTTATCTTTGTGATCTTCTTGCTTTGTGTCAAAACTATATCTTGTGGCCATTTGCTTTTCTCGCTTTTTGAAAGTTGTTGAGTGATGATTTGAAATTTTGTCTTTCTTCGTCTTTTGATCATTGTCACCAAGCTCTTTTTTCTACTTTTTGGTCGTTAAGAGCATCTTGAAACACCTATTTTGTTCAGTTTTCGCCCATTTTGAGTTGATAACTTGCAAAGTGTTTTTGTTGCCTATTTTTCGGTCTCAAAGTTTTCAATAGTATTTGGAGCACTTTTGAAAAGTTTTTTTTTTGTTTTTCCTTTTGAAGAAAACTTCTTAGAAACTTTGTTTTTGCTTTCTTTTGCCTTGTTTTGATTTGGTTTCTTTTTGCGAGTGAAAGTGCATTTTTGTTTGTGTTAAGATTTGCTTTTAGTGCTTGGATGAAAATGAGCATTAGCAACTTATATTCTATATAAACATCTTAAGTGGCTATTTAGAAGCAATAAACAAGTTACTTTCATTCTTTGTTTTAGAGTAATCTTATGTTTCTTGCATCTTCATTACACCTTTCATTAGGATAATTTTGCATTGTTAAAGCATTTTAGTTTTTGCTTGTGTGAAGTATGTTGCAAGAAATGAAAAGGAAAAGGCTTTTTGCTTTCTAAGTGTTTCTTAGAACCCCAAGTAGAAGTTGCTTTTCATTGAAAGAAAAATGATTGCATTCATGTAGTTACTTTTTCTTTGTTTTGGTTGAGTCATACACGCATCATCAGTTTCACTTCCATTTGTCCCTTTGACTTAAAAAGAACAACCCTTCAAAACAAGCACTAATTAAAATATACTAGAACTTTTTTATATTGTCAATTTAGACACACCAATAAGTTTTAGGATATTTTAGGGCCTTGGATTAGGTTTGTGGAGAGAAAACTCTCCAAGGCCACTTTAGAATGTCAAACATAGAAGTTTGAATAACGAGTGCAAATCCAAAAGCATTAGGGAGACCAGGAAAGCTCCGGATCTAGGAGTTAAGCACAGGGGTTTTTGAAGATAAGGAAGAGAGATACCCCCTCTCCTACTTGTAGAAACTAACCTCAAGAATGTTTGGATTGGCTTCTGACATGAGTTGGTAACCTTAGTTGCTTCTCCTAGGGATCTACATAGGTGGTTGTAGAGGGGAATCCTGTTGCACCTGAGGTCGACGTTGTATCACTCTCAACAGTACTTTTGGAGGGCACCCTTACGAAGCTTGGGGGCTCGCACCGGCATAGGATTTTGTTAGGAGGTTAGCATAACTTCCTCTATTACCTTCGCATGTAGGACTGGGCCATCATTATCCTAGAATATCTTTGGAAGTCCCCTTACTTCACTTCCCTGTATTTTGGTGTCCGGTCCTCATCACCCGGAGCATAAATACTTGAAAGTTATTTGACTAGCTCGCTTCTTTTAGGGACTTTATAGTTGAGTGCTCTTTGCTCCTTGTATATAGTTGGCTTTCAGTATTTTTGTCTATTCACTTTTTGGACTTGGTATTCTGAGTGACTGACTTACCACTCCGCCGATCTTGAAAGGCTTTTCGTCGTTATTTCGGAAGTTGTGGAGTTGCTGCCTAAAGGGCAAAGGTTTTAATTGTGTATCTATCTTCCTTGAAAAGTTATTAGTTCATTCCTGTAAGGGAATGGTTTGCAAATCAGTTAGATATGGCCAATATACCTGTGGAAACCAACCGAGCTACCCTCCAAAAAGGGGATCCTCGTGCTTTTCCTTTCTTTGGAAACGTTGGCACCCCCTTGATGGCCACTTCGAATATTCCTGGATTGAATTTTGGACTAACAATTTGGCTGTGGTCCAATCCAAATATTCCTGATGTTCTTAAAGCTTCTTAGTTGAATGCTTTATTTCAGGGGCATCGCATGGATGTTAAGTGTTCATCTTCTTGTAAAGAGAAATCTAGGATTCCTCTTTCTCCTCCTTCTTGTAATAAGAAATCTAAAAATAGGAGAAAGAGGAAGTCAAAGAAGAAGAATAATTCTATCCATTCATCATAAACCCCTACTAGTCATGTTGGAGATGAGCCTTCAGCCGCTGCTAGTCATGAAGGGGGCACAAGTCTAGTCACTACAAGTCATACTAGCACTTCATCATCAACCTTTGCAAGTCATGTTGAAGATAAGCCTTCAGCCGCTGCAAGTCAAGCTGGGGGCACAAGTCTAGTCACTGCAAGTCATACTAGCACTTCACCATCAACCTTTACAAGTCATGTTGAAGATGAGCCTTCAACCACTACAAGTCATGCTGGGGGCATAAGTCTACTCACTGCAAGTCATACTAGAAAAGAGTCACTGACCTTTACAAGTCATGTTCAGGACTCTCTGCAAACCACTGCTAGTCATGTTGGCAGAATGGAGGTTGATAAGAAACCTGGATGTAGAATTTTTAAACCTAGGTTCACTTGTAAGATATTCAAGGGAGACCATCTTACTAATTTGTGCCCTGGTATTCCAGAGGTACAAGTGATATGGTCCCAGTATAAAAGTTCTTCTACTCCTGGATCTGATATGGTTTCTCATCAATCCCATCAACCATTGGTTGATAATGTGGTAGAGCCAATGCAATCACTAGATGATTACACTCCTCTTTTGGGGGGTGAAGTGCCTAGAAAAAGAGTCTGTTTGATCTCTAGTACAGAGTCTTCTAGTGTAGGGGGCATTCTGGTTTCTTCGAATGTTCCCCCTCCAAGTTCTAGGAGTGTCTCCTTTGATTGGGATAGTCTTGTCAAGTTTCTTCTTCCTTCTGCTGCACCTTTCCAAATAAAGGTCAGAGTTAATTCCACAAACATCTATCGGTGTATGGTGGATGAAGGATTCTCTGCAAGTATTATATCCTCTTTGACTTGGAAAGCATTGGGTTCCCCAAATTTGTTGACAGCTCAGAGTTAGTTGTTAGCCTATGATAGAAGACCTGGTGAATCTATGGGTGTTCTTCCTCAACTACCTATCACTTTAGGTGGGAAGACTATCTTAATCGATATGATGGTGGGTGATAGCCCTTTATACTTTAATATGCTACTTGGGTGTGATTATGTCTCTGTTATGAATGCTATGGTGTCTTCACTCTTTCGAGTGATGTGCTTTCCTCATAAATGGAATATTGTCACTATTGATCAGCTTGCATCTGATAATCACCACCCTAATTCGACTTTAATGTAGAATACTCCTTTGTTTGTTCCAAGTGTTCAAGTAGACTCTGCCCTACCATGGGTGAATTATGTGGCATTGAATCCTCAATCTTCAATCACTTCTAAGAAGGATCCTTTGACTTATTATTCTCCTTCTTGGGACTTGGTCCCATCTGTTAACTGAGAGATTCTTCCTATAGGGACATGGGACCCTTTAATTCCCTCTTTTGATCCTTATAGTTCTCATGATTTCTCAGAACTTGCTTTACCTTCACAAGAGGAACTCTTTGAAGCCATGAATTTTGACTACCAAAGGAGTCCTTCGCCTGATCCCTACAAGTGGTTTGTCCAAAAGAACTATTATATGTAAGCTACAAGGTTGCGTGGTTCCCTGTACCATATTGTATATATAAGGTACGCATTCTCAAATTTTGTATTCTATAACACAAGATTTTATATGAATTTTATATGTGGGATTTATTAACTTCTTGCCTAGTGTTTCTATTTATGTATATAGAACTTGGAAGATTTTTACTTTGGAAATTTTTATGGCTGGTCTATTCTGATAGGTATTGGTTCTCGAAACTGGCATATAGGTTAGGTTTTTCTACCTGCATTGTGTACTTATCATTTTCCTTTCCCATTTTTTGCCTTAGGATCAATCCCACCAAGTTATGGCGCAGAACCTTCTCATTGCTTAGAAGTATCATAACTTGTGTGGTAGAGCCTACCTTATCATGGGTGCCCTAGCTAGTACCTTGTTGTCACTTGACACTCATGATGATTTTTTGTCCCTAGGCTCAGGAGTCCTCTCTAATCCCGCCATGACTTATGCACTGAAGACTCATTCCTATTTGATTCCTCACTTTGTTTTGGACTTATACCCTAAAGGCTCCTTTGTGTTGAGTTGTACTACTGCATTGCATATTGACTGTTTGCACCTCTTGGCCTTTAGTCGGCTTCACTTGGACTTGTGTTTAAGCCAAATTTTGACCATGACGTCTGCAAAATCAAACTTGCATCCCCTTGACTTCTACAACTTGACACACCCTGACCCGTGGAAGGAACACACCGTTGAGAGTCTTTCACCAGTTTTCGCCTCCCTGCATTGAGCATAGGATTGTTCCATTCCCAGGAACTAGATCGTTTGCTTCACCTACACTCATTCTTTCCACTGTACTATAGCATTCCTTTATTCTTTTTCCAACTTAAGGAAAAAGACAAAAAAAATATATATTCCAAAAAGAGCGGTTATGCGACAATATTTCCACATATTTTTGGTAGCTAGAGTCAGTCGTGTCGCCCTTGAACAAAGCACTCAAAACAATGTCTCCTCCATTTGGGTGGGATTTAGTTTGACTTAGGTATGCCTTAGCCTTACCATTGAGTTAATTCTCCCTAGATTATTTATCTCTTCCAATCATATGGAGGGTTCGTTTGTGCCTCCTGCATGACGAACTTATATAGAGTCATCATATGCTGTCACATAGTCACATTGAGTCGTGCTTTTGTTCAAGGGAAGTTAGCCTGAGTCGGCCTCTCTGCGATGTCTCTTAACTCATCTTCCAGTCGGACATCCCTGGTTGTCAATGTCTTGTCTATCATCACATCAGTTATATTGGTCCTTTACTCATGCCGGTTTGAGAAGGTCTCCATTGACTTCTTGCTGGCGAGTCTTGTCCTTATCGATGACGACACCTTGCTCTGAGGATAGGCTAAGAGCCACACCCTGGCTCTATTTTCATTATTGATAGATCACCTTGTGCTCAGCATTGACCATTATCATGGGTCTTTGACTGAGTGGTTTCCCTTGTGTTTGACATCAGCTTACATTATCACACATTTGGGATTCATGTAGTACCTTGGTTTCCATTTGACCCTATTGGTGGATACCTCACCTCTGTGTCAACTTTCATTATTGGTTGGTTTAGAGGGTTTATGTTGTGTGCTAGCTACATCTTATGTATGCTGTAAACGTTCTTTGGTTGGGTTACTACATCTTTTTAATTCGATTCCTTCCAAATTATTGGCCTACGAGTTACACTCACGCTAGATTGATGAAGAATGCCTTAATGCATTCTATCTAGTGGATCTTTCCCCATCGACTATGACTCATTACTCTGGGGCAAAGGTCTAAAGTCCATTTCGTAGTACCTTCGGGTTTGTAGTCATTAGTGGCAGATCCTTCTCTCTCAATAGTGGGAAACCATCATTGTCTCCTGATTGATAGATTCTTAAAAGTGTTCGACTCCAACTCATCTATTCACACTTGTGATATTGTACTGGGTACCTTGACTCTCATTATCATTATCAGTGAGTAGTCTTGCATTCGTTAACGGTAAACATCAATTACTGGTAATCAAACGATTTCTCACATGGTTGGCTTCAGATAATTTATTCCCATGGTGTAGAAATGTACCATGGTGGTCGGTGAAGACCTCAGGTTACATCAGCATTCATTGGTTCACTTCGCAGTTGCTCCTGTTGCTGCTAGTTCATACCACTCCACCTTATATGTTGCAGTCATTCATGGAGACATTCTATATGTTGGCACCTGAGTTTACAGTGTAGTGCCATCTTACTCCATCATGTTCATTTGGTACTTTTGGGATCAGATTTTGATATCAATGATCAGATTCATCCTTCAGCATCATTGACATTCTTATATGTGATATTCAGACATGCACTTGTTCGATCGTGATCAGATGATCCATTATGTATTTTCCAGTCTTCTATACTTGTATACTTAGTGGATCGACTTGTACTTGATATGCGAACATGCTTTAATTTCTTTGAGCATGGGTATGCTTGCCTCAGACAGTGTTTCTTTCCGATCTCCTTTTGTGGCTTGGCAGGCTGAACTCTGGTGAAGTCCTTTTCAGTTTTTGACAGATTTCCTTTCCATGTACTTACTTAATACATTTTGGCCATCATGTACCCCTTCTAGCCTCATATATTAGGGGGCATTTTCTATAGCTCCAAATCTCACTCTTGATGTTTGTGATGCTGCATTTATGGCCTAGGGCAACCCCTCCTTCCAGACCTAGTCCAAATACTTAAAAAACAATGTTTTACTCCCTACATGTGACATTTCCCTGAGCTAAATGCATGTGTATGCGGGTTTGTGTATACCCAACCCATGTATATGTCTTAAAACACTTAAAAAAAAATAAATCTCCTTAATTTTGGGTGGAGATCACTAGTTTTACCTATTGATCACCTATTAGTTCCTGTGGCCCAACTGTTCCCAATGAATTCCCAACTAAAAAACTACTTTAGGAGAAGTATAAAAAGGCTTCAATGGGAAGGCCTAAGGGAGGGGAGAATAGAGAGAAAAATCACTCTGCTGAGATTACCATTGATCAGGTCTAAAGATAATTGTGCTTCTAGCACTTCCCCCATTATAGGAAACCCTTGTTTCCTTGAGTTATGATGTCTTTTCACTAGTTGAGATATCCTTGTGTGAGTCATCGAAGGAGATTTTTGAAGACTTGGGATTGGACGAATCTAGAGGACAGTTCTGCTTGGAGCCTGCAAGAGGAAGATTCAGGTGATATCATTCCTTGCTTTGTTTTAGTTATCTACAATAAAGAAACATTTGTCTTGTTCCCGAAATCAATCTTCTTCATGCTTATGATGTTATTGTTATGGTTTGCATATGAATAGTTGTTTCAATTGTATAACTAACTACCTTTAATTATGTTATGAAGTTGATTTCTATATGATGCTTGGTCCATATACCACTATGCTTCTTTGAATTGATTTCTTTTCAGGTTTAAGGATCGAAAGGAACTCCAAGAGGGTTTGAACCCTGGCTGGATCTACCCGAACAAAGGACCCCCAGGTGCACCTCTCTTCATGTAGTTTTCTTATTTTAGTATCATGGCTATGTGGAATGCTTGGTTTTTACTGTAGATAACCCCCATTCGGCTAGGGTATTCACCCAAAACCCTAGGGGACTTTGTCACTCAACACTAACTCTTTTTCTGCAACTTTGACCTTCCCAGCAAATTCTTCTGGAACTTTGACCCAACAGTTTATTCCTAGCACTTTAACTTGCCCAAAAACACTTTGACTTCCTAACAATACTTTGACTTTTCCAAAAGAAATTTGACTTCCCCAAGAACACTCAAATTTCCTAGTAGCACTTCAACTTACCCAAAAACACTTCAAATTGCCCAATAACAGTAGAAACCCTAACACAAGAGAGAGAGAGGGGCCCAAAACTTCGATGTTTCTTTTCTTCTCATTTTTCATCCTTTCCGAGCTTCTACCTTGAGGAGATCAAACTTTCTTGAGTGAGTGTGATAATGAGGTTGAATTCCTTCTTATTTATATGCTTTTGAGCAGTACAAATTGCTTCCTTTAGGAAGATTTGTCCACTTATATAGGCTGACTTGATGACAAGGTCTTGGAGGGTCTTTTGATTCAAATATATTTTTCTTTTCAATATGTAACCTGCCTAAAAGGGTCTTTCATACATGACAATGATTCATTTTACTTGTAGACTCAATGATAAGCCCTATTAGCACTCAATGGGTGCTTGACCTAAAATAAATTTCCCTTGAGAATGAAACCCATGCCTGAAGAATAAAAATAATAAATTTATTTTTCTCATTACATCAAATACATAAAATCATTATTACAGATGTCAATATGAAGACCAAACCTATTTACATATTTTAGCATTTCCTACTTACTGCATTTCACCTGTTGAATGTAATGAAATCCAACCTTGCCCGGGTAGGATAGTAACCCCCACTTCTCCCCCTTATAATAGAAAATGAGGAAGAAAATTTGTCAGGAAAAGGTGACGAGACTAAAGTTTCTATGGGAAAACAACAAGTTGTAACAACCAATCATGTGCAAAGTACTGAAACCATGGATGTGACTATAATAGCCAACAATGCTACTGTAACAACCATCACTATCCCATGTAACAACAAAAACCACTATAACAATATATGTCTCACATTGTGAAACCTATAATAGCTACTAGAAATGAGACTTCTTTGAGTCCACCTTATTCGGAAAGATTGAAAGAGGCTAAAAATGTGCTCCAAGTTGAGTCTGACTTTCTAACATAGTTAAAAAATTTGCATCTTCATATTCCTTTTCTTGAAGCAATTTAGGATGTCCCCACTTATGCTAATACAATTAAAGAGTTGTGTATTAAAAAGCTAGGTAGGAAACCTCATGACCCTCCTACTATGCACATTGTTGGAAAACTATATGACTTAATATTATGAAATAATGTGCCCACCAATTATGAGGACCCCGGAAACCCCATTGTAATTGTAGCTATTAGTGGAATGATTCTTCCTAATACGTTAGTTGATTTAGGAGTTGCCATCAATATAATGAATATGGAAATAATGGGACTAATTTGGCCAACTAATCTAAGACCAACTCCTATTGTTTGAGAATTGGTTGAGAGGTCTAAGATTTGAATACAATAGATATTATAAGATGTCATTATTACAATTGAATCTTGGAAATACCTAGTTGATTTCATGGTGCTTAAACTTTAAACATGTTTGGGTGGACACCCCTTGATATTAGGGAGACCATGATTTCCAATTGTTGATGCTTAGATAAGATGTAGATTTAGGTGTATGGCTATTTCATATGGATATACCACCAAGAATCTTGTCCTATATCCTCCAGCTAAACCAAGTGTTAAAACTGAAAACCCTTCAGAATCAGAGTTTGAGATGTAAGAAATGTGTGCTAGCCTAGTACTCATTATCAGTAAAGGTTTACAATTTAAAAGTGAAACTTAGCAGGATTCCATTAATAATTTCATTCGCGACCTATTTTTTGTTACACCCTATACATCCCAGTTATTAAACGATGCAATAGATGAATTTGACAAGGAGCCTCTTGATGAAACTCTTACACATGATATACCTACTACCTCTGACCTTGAAAGTGTACTAGTAGAAATCGAGCCTAGGAAAACCCTTAACATCAATCCTAGTTTATCTATTGAATAGAAAGAAAATTAGTGATGTTACTCAGGAAATCTAAGGAAGCCTTCAAATGGGGTTATAAAAACATTAAGGGAATCCATCCTATGTTATGTACACATCATATTTATTTAAAGGAAGGATCCTGACCTATTAGACAATCTCAGCAACAAATGAATCTAGCTTTGAAGGGTATTATGAAAGAAGAAATCCAAAAAATTTAGATTCAAGTTTCATCTATCCTATTTTAGAAAGTTGGTGGGTATCTCCACTAATTATCGTACCTAAGAAAAACAAGAAGTGGAGAATTTTTGTAGATTATAGGGAGTTGAATAAAGCCACTCAAAAGGATCATTTTACATTACTCTTTATTGAGAAGTCCTAGTTACCTTATCTGATAAAAAGTTATTTTATTTTCTTTGATGGGTTTAGCGGTTACAATAAAATTCAAATTTCCCCTAAATACCAAGATAAAACTACCTTTACTTTCCCTTGGGGTGCTTATGCTTATAAAGTTTTAGCCTTTGGATTTTGTAATGCACCTACAATCTTTCATAGGCAAGTATTGGGAATTTTTGATGACATGGTTAATGATAGTCTGGAAATTTTTATGGATGATTTCACACCTTATGGGAGTGATTTTTATAAAGCCTTGAAGACCCTTGAAAAAGTACTTAAGCATTCAGACCCACCTCTGTCTCAACAGTCAAAAGTTTCATATGATGATGACCGAGGGTATTGTTCTAGGACATTACCTTTATGTTGTAGGTATTCAAGTGGATTCAGAAAAGATAGAGGTAATATTGAGAGTTCGCACTCCTAAAACAAAAAAGTGGTACAAAATTTCATAGGAAAAGCAGGGTGTTATAAACGATTTATAGAAAATTTTGCTAAAATTGCATTGCCATTATTTTCCCTGCTAGCAAAAAAATAAAGATTTTGAGTGTACTAATAAGTGTGACAATGCTTTCACAGAATTAAAGAAACATGTAACAACAACTCCTATTCTGAGAGGACCTAACTAGAACTTGTTGTTCCACATTTATACCGATGCCTCTGATACAACCATTGGTGATGTGCTCGGTTAGAAATAAGGAAATAAACCATATTCCATCTATTACATCAATAAGAATTTATCCCTTACAGAGGTAAATTTTACTGTTACAAAGGAAAAACTTCTTATTGTTGTACATCCTATTAATAAATTTAGGTACTATATCACTGGTTCCCAAACTTTTGTTGATAATGTCCATTTAGATATTAGGTTTTTCCTCAACAAACCTATTACAAATGCTAGAGTTTCTAGGTGGTTGTTGTTGATCAGTTGTTGTCATTGATGTCAACCCAAGCAACACTAGGGGCTACCCTGATATTGCAAGGGCATTTTGACTTAACAAATCATATTATTTTGCATCAAATATCTTCTCGATGGATTCTACTTGTCAATATGTTTCTTTTTGTATATGGTACGCCTCCCAATTATTCACAGTTTGAGAGTTATCTGTGTTTGAAGTTGGAAACCCCCATTAGTGGGCTAAAACCTCAGGGGTTGAGACATCACCTTATTCCCCAATGATTGTCAATATATGATAGGATTCTCAACATAATCTCACCTTGTATAATCCAAATATAGTAAACCAATCACTAACTTTACTCTCAGGTAGGACCATATGCACTAAGCCAATCATTGACTTCAATATTTTAGTGGAAAAATGTTAATAAGTGTTAGTAATTAATGAAATTAAGAGTAATTATGAAAGCATCATCTTAGGAATAATTTTAAATTAATTCTATCCCATAAAAAGTATCCCTCCTACCTTAACAAATACTATCTCTTCCCATATGGCTCACAGCCTCCCTTCCTTAGCACACAAGACATAAATAAATAAATAAATATTTTAATATAATTAATTGAAACCCTCTAATATATAATGAATGGTTACCTATAGAGCCCCTTTAAATCAAAATTAGTCTATAAAAAGGAACATTACATATCTGATTCTTTGTTTTCACCAAAAACAAATATCAATTAAGGGGCTACCTCTGAAATATTTTTTGCTAACCTTTGGGCTACTAATGCAAAATTATATTGAGGATAAGGTCTGACATTGTGAGTTGTTTGGAGGTTCGTTTCATCATAGGGAATTCTGTTGTGGACATCGAAGGATTAAATGACATCTTAGGACTATTTTAGATATGATTCTCTATAGTTTTGGCTCGCTTTTATTTCAGGTTTGCATTAAAGAAAGAGCGAGGGTTCTATATAGAGTGTTGGCACAAATTTGTTTTCATTGCAGGGCTATTTGTGAAAGAAGAGTGAAGTTTTTGTGGGAGTATATAGTGTATTGGAACACAAAAAATTAAGTTGTGCTATACCTTTCGGTCTTCATCTAAGGAATAAAATTACTACAGAACAAAATTACCCAAGGATCTGAAATCTGTGAAAAATAGTGACTATTTACATTAAGGCTTCGACTGGTACCTTGGATGTATCATCTTTTGGCATAAGATAAGGGCATCATTATTGCAACACATTTCAAGCTTATGACAGTGTCGAGTTAGGGCTTGTATTTGTGACATAGACAATATTCAAACATCCCTTTTACATCATATTTCAAAGATAAGGTAAGTTTGCTTGCATTTATTATTTCATATGGTATTTGTATTTGACCAAATTTGTGCAACTAAGAAGATCAATTTAGAATTTCAAATTGTATCAAGGTAAGTCTTTTTGTGCTTTAGTTTAGCAACCACTTTTATAGTATTTATTGCAGACAAGTTTGTTGTCCTATTTTCCTTCAATACTATTCACTGCTAAGTCTTCATTGATATTTAAGGGGGTTTTGTATATAATTTTTTTTGGTCATTTAGGATTCACATGAGTTTTAGGTATTCTTGAATTAATCAATTGTTGCAGGTAAAGGTAAATATTTGGGAATAAGGTATTTACATTTTAATTTTTGAGGTTGGGGTTTCTCTTGGATACGTCTTATCTGCAGGTGCAGACATTCTCCAAGAAAAGATCATCCACATTGCCTAAAACTGTGAAGACATGAGAAGATTCAAGGACAACATCAAGCGAGCATTCAAGAAACGAAGTATCAAATCAAAGGAAGCATTGCAGTGGGACATATTTTGAAGACATGGCATCCATCTGTATATTGTGAAGAAGTGTCAAGGACAAGAGTCATCATTGTAAAGATGTAAAAGAGTAATTTGTAAACTGTCATCATTGGAAGATTCATTATTGTAAAAGAGTCAATCTGCCTAGAGTCGAAAAGGCATTATTGGGAGGTATAGGATTCTTTGTTGGGATGATGTCATGGTTGGGTTGCAGGTCATAGTGTGATTGGGTGTTCAATCAAAATCATTGTAAATCATATTGTATTGTGGATCGTTGTCCCTGGTATGGGAATAGACACTCTTGTCTCATTTTAGTCATTATAGGGTGGCAGGGAGGTGATATGCAAGAGCATGAAGTTGCCTATAGGTTGGATCCTGTGAACACTTCAGGTTGGTAGGTTGGTCTAGGATGTTGGGCCATCCATTCAGTTGATTATTGAAGAAACTAGGGTGTTGAGGGGTCCTTCTAGTGGGAGATGGAGAGGAATGCTTTTCTAGAATTCTAGGAAGTTGTAACTTTCATTGCAGTTGGGGTTGAAGATTAAAGAATTTATTAGAAAAGCGTTCAATGGTTTTTTACTCAAAGGGAGCTTTCCACCTAAAATTATTGTGCCTAATGTGTTCTATTGTTTACTATTTTACTACAAAAACATTAATAATAATTGAATATTAAATAATGCTCTGAAAGATTTTAAAAGTGCTAATTGCTAAGGAATACTGATTCACCTCCACCCCTCTCTTAGTATTTCCAACAATTG
This sequence comes from Pinus tabuliformis, assembly GCA_031772625.1. Taxonomy (NCBI): domain Eukaryota; kingdom Viridiplantae; phylum Streptophyta; class Pinopsida; order Pinales; family Pinaceae; genus Pinus; species Pinus tabuliformis. The sequence goes on along the minus strand of CM062810.1, from coordinate 58,871,246 downwards.
GTATCAGAGCTTGGTTCCTTCAATAACAGTCTAACAACTCGAAGGAGATCATGGAGTATACTAAGAATATAGTTCCTTTTTTCAATAGAAATAACTATGCACTTTGGAGTGGAAGAATGCAGGCTCATTTGCTGGTGCAAGGATACGAAGTATGGGAAATCGTTGACAAAGGCTTCACACTGACCTAGGATGAACAAGGTAAGACAAATATGGTATATTATGAAGAAACTAAAGATATTTTTATCAGTGGGCTTATTGAATCTGTTTATCTTAAGGTATTCAGTTACAAAACTACTAAAGAGGTATGGGGCAAGCTTGAAAACATATATGCAGTTGACTCAAAGGTGAAAGAAGCAAAGCTTCAAATTTTCACGGCAAAATTTGAGCAACTAAAAATGAGGGAAGATGAAGATATTTTTGCATACTTTCAGTGTTTTTATGAAACAACAAATACATTGGAAGGTTTTGGAGAACCTGTTGAAACAAAATTGTTGTCCGAAAGATCCTCAGAACCTTGCCAACAAGATTTAACCCTAAGGTATCTGTCTTGGAATATAGATCGAATCTGACCAATCTCAACATAAATGAATTTCATGGAATTCTTACAGTATATGAAATGAGGATTGAAGAAGAGGATGGCACATCTCACTTAGAAACAACATTTTCCGCATCCAAGAAGAATAGTAAGGACAATCAGACTCCGAAAGAAAAAACTTGCAATTGTAAGGATGAGGAAAATGAAGAAGATGAAGAAGAATTCTCAGATAAAGATTTTGCCTATTTCACGCAGTAAATGAGAATAGGTATGGGAAAATTAAAAGGTAAAATTCCATTAATATGTTTTGATTTTGGTGAGGTTGGGCATTTTTGCAGCCAAATGTCCTCACAAAAATGAGGTTGTTATGAAAGGTAAGAAAAGTCCTAGGAAGTTCAACAAGCAAGGCAAGAATAAAAGGTTTAATAAAAGTTTATTCTCCAAAGAAGATAGCTCCTCATTCGAAGAAGACAGTGATAATGAAGAAGAATTGAATGGAAGAGTATTGTTTATGGCCAAGCACAATAAGCAAGAGGCACCTAACGAAAAAGGAGTCAAGGAAGAAGAAACGACTGAGGTTGAATTTCAAAATGAAGTGATCAGGGTTATCAAAGAGCTTAAGGCTGAGAAGAAGCACGTCAACACTCTTGAAGAAGAATTAAAGACAGAATGGGAACAAGTCCTAAATCTTAAAATCAATGTTGAAGAATACAAATGAATTGAAGAATTTCTCAAGAAAGAATTAAAGGAAAGCAACAAGGAAAGAGAAGCATTGGAAGCTGAAATCATTTATTTACGAAAGGAAGTAAAAAATGGAAAAACTCTTAATAACTACGCCAACAGCTCAAAGACTTTGGATGAACTCATCAACAACTAGCGATCATGCAGTGGCAAGAGTGGCCTTGGTTACATAGAAAAATTTGAAAAGGAGTCAAGTCCTTCTATGACAACTAAATAAGATGGATATGAAAAGTCTACCAAGAAGGTATATCTCCCAGCTAGATCAAGAGATCAAGCCTCACAGGAAGAACCTTGGAAGAAAATTCCTCAAAGAAGATTTCCTCCCAAGTATCAACCTATATTTTATGGTCATTGTTATTCATGTGGAAGGTTTGGACAATAGAGCTACAGAATGTCACATGTATGTTTGGAATGAATATAATTCCAGGAGATCTCATAGAAATGGATATTCCTGAACTTAGAAGAATATCAACATATTTGATCATTTGAGAGATGATGTCGAATGTTACAAATGTAACAATTTTGGACACTTGGCCAAATATTGCAAACTTGGAAGTTCTTTAAAGGAATTCTCACAAAATCAGAATGAACAAATATGGAAAAGGAAGATTGAAAGGAATGCTCTCCCTCTCAAGGCTCAAAGCAACATAAATGTATGGTATGTTGACAGAGGTTGCTCAACGCATTTGACTGGATATAGAAATAAGTTCATATCCTTGAAAGAAAAGAAGGATGGAACAATTTCTTTCGGAAATGATGGGTCTTCAAACATCATAGGAGCAGGTATGGTCACTCTTGGAAGCAAGGATGCATTAGAAAAGGATTTGTTACTGGTTGAAAATATGAATCACAATCTGCTCAGTGTTGGACAGATGTGTGATCAAGGACACATGATGTTATTCAATTCAAAGAAATGTGAAAGAAGGAAAGGCAAGTTTGGTAAAATTTTGATATCCTTGAAAGAAAATAAGGATGGAACAATTTCTTTCGGAAATGATGGGTCTTCAAACATCATAGGAGCAGGTATGGTCACTCTTGGAAGCAAGGATGCATTAGAAAAGAATTTTTTACTGGTTGAAAATATGAATCACAGTCTGCTCAGTGTTGGATAGATGTGCGATCAAGGACACATGATGTTATTCAACTCAAAGAAATGTGAAAGAAGGAAAGGCAAGTTTGGTAAAATTTTGGCTACAACAAGTAGAGCTCCAAATGACATATATATTTTGGATGAGACACCTAAATTGTGTTTCCTGGCAAAAGAATATGAGAGGTTGTTATGGCACAAACGAATGGGACATGTAAATTTCAACAACTTGGTCAAGATCAACAAAACGGAAGCAGTTAGAGAAATGCCAAAAATCTCAAAACCTACCAATATGATATGTGAATCTTGTTTGTGAGCTCTAGTATTGTAGTAGTGATGATGCAACTCTTGGGATTCCCTACTTTACTTTTATCAACTCGGTAGTTCATAATAAACTTGGAAGCGACGATGCTGTATGCACAAGTACTAGCTCTTACTGCAGGCTATCACTTGATCAGCTGGCACAAGTTTGCTAGGAGCTTAAGCCAACTGATATGAGTTCTCAGAAGAAGCTTTTAACTGTGATGGAAGAAATCTAACTCAAAGGGGGCTATTCTACTTGCAGAAAGAAGATAAAAACTAAAAGGAAATGCAAACCCTAGCAAACACTAGTTTTACCCACTAATCCTATTTTTGCAAGAAAATAAAGGAAAGTACTGAAATGGATGCCATTGACTAATGAAAAGGAAAAATGCATGTATTCAAGCTGCTTCTAAAGGAAAATGTGGAAAAATTTTCTTTTTGTACTTTTGAGCAATTTTATGCATAACTATTATGCTTGTGTTCCAACTATTTGTGACTGTGCAGAGGCTTGGTGGTGAAGAGAGATGGAGTTGGCTATTAGAGATGATGAGGAAGGTTTGGAGAGGACCTAAGGAGTCCCTAGCACCCTTCTAGAGATTTCCATTATGGTCAGACTTTGAAAAATCGTTCGCATGAACTTCTACAGGAAGTCTACAGGGGATCTACAGGAAATTCTATAGGAAGTTCTACAGGAGGAGGCTGAAAGTGGTTTTTGGAGTTTAAGGAGGAAAAATAATGGGAAAATGGAAAGGAAGGCTAGATGGAGGTGTCAAAGGGTCTAGGACTCTGTGAATGAAGTTCAAACATGAAAGATATGGTTGGATTTGTTCAAGGGTCAAAGAAGTAATTTTGCACAAGGATGTAGAAATTAGGGCAGTTTGGGAAAGTATGGAAAATGAGTGGAGGAAACCTTGAGAGATGGGTTGGAGTAGGTTAGGTGATGAAAGGATGATAATCTGGGATGGTATTCAAGTGAGTTTCACACCTTCTTCTGAAAACTGATTCAAGCAGAATTTAAAAAACAGAGTTTTACCAATTTTAACCTAATTCTGGCCTAAAAAACAGAAGAATGCTGAACAGAACTATATGGACAGGAAATTATGCAAGAAAGCCATGGAAATTGAAAAATAACAGATCTAAGCATGTAAATACAACTAACATTAACTTCTCCAACTCAAAATCTCTCACTAGCAATTGCATTGGAAAGAAAAAATAGTGTTTTGGTGGCAGCAAGAGTGCCTTGGTCTCAATTCGTGGTCCCACGGTGGAGAAAGGAGATCAAGGCCTGCTTGGTAGCCTTTTGTGGATATTCTTCTATTATTTCAAAAAACTATCTAATCAAATTGAAACTTAGAACAACTATTCTAATCATAAAAAACAACCCAAGTAACAAAGCAAGATTTAATCTAAACAACATAAATTATTTCATGAATGCAAGAAAAACTCATATAAATAAAAAAAGGAGGTTTTGGGCACTTAGGTTGGGCCCAAACCCAAGAGCTATAGCCCCCTTAGAAATATCAGTGTTGGCTCAAGGCTGGATTCATCTTCATTGATCAAAAAATAATAGTCACATCACAAAACTGTCTACAGAAAGAACTTGAAAATGAGCTGAATGTAGGGCTGCACTAAAGTCCAAAAATAGACTGTTCCATAGCTAAAATCTAACTAAAAAAATTGAGGCCCTAAGCCTTCTTATTTATACAAATGGGGACCTCCAAGAGTCCTCCTAAAATGAAGGAACTTGGCTTCCTGGAACTGAAGATAACAACAGTCCTACTTGACTTGCTTGGCTGCCCCTTGGCTTTGTGCTCCAAGTTTTTGATGGAGAATTCAAGGTAAGGCTTCGTAAATTAAGGGGACACCCTCCTACAAATCCTCTCCCTTGTTCTTCCTCGAATTTGGCTGCCAAATGCTCATTAAACCTTTGATTTTGTCTCAAAATTGACCAAAAATATACATAAAGCACACATTAGACTTTTTGGCATAATGACTAACCCAATTCACTCTATTAGCATAAATATAATCAAAAACATGTAATAAACTAATGAGAATGGTGGATTAAGTCGAATTAAGAGGCAAAATGAGCCCATATAATTACCCATTTGTGGGGATTATCTTCACCCCGCTACTGAATGTGTTGCTAATCCTTTGAGCAACTAGTCTATCTCCTCTTCTTTGATGGCCCTAGTGGCCTCCTTATCATCCCAAGCTTTTGATGTGGTCTGCTCATGTGTGCAATAAAATTTTTCCTTCTTGTCCATGTCCTTCCACTGCTCCTCCTATTCTGCTTGTTTGAATTCTTATGCTTTTCCTGGCCTTGAAATACATGGAGGCTTGCCTTTTTCTCTTTTCTTTTGGCTTTATTGGTGTGCTCAGGGTAGTGAGGCCAACTGCTACCTCTCTTTCCAGAGTCTCAGGGGACTCTTTTCTTTGTTTTTCCTCTTCTTCCTCTTTTTCTCCTCCTTCTATCTCTTTTTCTTTCTCTGTTTGCTCTGTTTCTTCCTGTTCTGTCTCTTCATTCTTCTCCTCTTCTATTTTAGTTTCTTCCTTCTTATTTTCTTGTCCTACTGAGTCATCAGTTGCTTCATCTTCTCCCCCTTTCTACTCTTCTTCCCCACTGTCAGAAGGACTGATATCATAGGTGAGGGCTTTTATGTCACCTTCTGCTGTCATGTTTTTGAAGACTTCCCATGCTATAGGGGGTGTGAATGTATGGAGGGATTCTTCCACTAAAATTTTAATTAACCTATGGTGAGCTAGTTGATCTAGACTCCCTGCCTTAAACTTAATGCTGGATTCTATGAATCTTTTTTTCATTGTGCTTATACCCCTTCTGAACACCAAATGTAGGGATGGAGACAAGAATTTTGAAGAAAACAAGAAAACAGGGGAAAACTGTGTCTTTTCTTTTAAAGAAACAGGCAAACCTTTCTTAATGCCATTTCTCCCTTCTTCAGGCTTAATTCTTCCCTAAAATTGCAACACTTCTTTTGTAGAAACATGCAACAGATAAAACTGTTTTTTTCTCTTCTTTTTTAAGAAACAGGCAAATTTTTTGAATGCAATTACTCTTCTTTTTCAGGTTTAATCCTTCCTTAAAATGATATCATTCCTTCCACATATTGATAATCAAGGTGGGTATGCATGGAACCTACCTCCTGAAGCCAAAAATTTTGCAAAAACCTGTGTTTTCTTCTAAAAAAATAGCTCACTGCCCCTCCTGCAGAACTGGCTGTAGGTGCTCCTGTAGAACCTAGTACTGCTCCTGTAGAATACCAATAGCAGAAAACGATATAGAACGATGGTTCCAATGGTATGGAGGTGGTATAGAGCTTGTTGCAGCCGCAAGGACGATGATAAAATGGAAAAAAAGGTGGTGAATGAGTTTGAGGTAGAGTACTTATGTTTTCTGTGAGATATTTGCGTTAATGGTGAGCTGGCAAAAATGTGTGTTTACATTATTTGGACCGTTGGTTCCTACTACAGTGCCATCATGAAACTTTACACTTTCTACCTGTAATAACTTCCCATTATTTGCTCTGGAGTCAAAACATCTGGCACTACCTGTTTTTTTAGATTTCCCGTGAGTTAACTAGACATGTGTGCTGTATGATTTCTGGCTGAGCGCTATAGAACTGGATGAGGTGTTGTCTAAACTAGACGAGGGTGGCCAGTTAGCTGGCCACCAATCTCATTTAATCACAACCATCTCACTGTCCATGTAGTTTTTAAATTACATTCATGCAATAGAGGAACAGGTTTAGTCACTTACCTGGAAGTCGAATGCGTTTGTTGTGAGGTGCTGTGGGCCTTCCTTCTATTACATGCCTTTGATTCTATGGATGCATGCTTGTCTGGTTGTTGATATGTGGCTGTGCTTTGTGCAAGTTCCTTTTTGGCTGGATTTGATCTTCAGGAGTCTGCTTCAACCTTCAGATTTGCACCCTCATGCTGCTGATGCTAGATTTTTGCAGGACAGTTACTTGTTTTGTCCATAGCTCCCAAACGGTAAACTGGTTTGACCAAAAAAAAATTGAGTATGTTTCCTTCGTCATTATGCAGCTCCCATAGCAAAATTGTGGTCAATGGATGCATGGATTTCAAGAAAATCTGAAAATTACTGAAGGTGATAGAGGTCAATTTCTTGGAAACCATGCACTGGAATTGGTTGAAATTACTTGGGCAGGTTACTATCACCCTTATGCATCTCCACATAAAACAAGTTTTTAAATGGATGGATGGATATGGAGAAAATGGAAAAATGGTTGAAGGTGATGGGGGTTGATTTCTTAGAAACTGTGCACTAGAATTGGTTGAAATTGCTTGGGCATGTTGCCATCATCCCTATACAACTCCCCATGAAACAATTTTTAAATGGATGCACGGTTTTCTAGTTAGAGAAAAAACAAATTTCTGATCTATGTATTTTTGTATTAGAGCATTCTGTAGTTTTTGCACAGTAAGAAAAAAATGAGCTTGGGCTGTAATGCAGACTTGGAATTGATGGGAAAGAGGTTTGAAGATTGCAGGGGGATTTATAAACCCTTTATGAAGCTTCCCTGTTCTCTAAATTTCTTTTGAAGTCCATTTCTAGCTCTCTATAATTTCTATAGGAGCCTCCTGTAGAAAACACAGTTTTCAGAAAAGAAGCACAGTGAGGTGGAAAGAATGTCAAAAATGATGGAGAAGGGTGAGGAAAGGTAGGATAGGTGCTGTTATTGGTTTCAAAGCTTTCTTGGCACCTGCTGCTGCTTCCTGAGGTCCTCCTGCAAACCTACAATACAACTAGAAATTCATTTTTTTCTTTTTCTTTTTCTCTTTTTTTTGAAAACAATTAGGGTGCCTCAAGGAGGTTTTCACCCTAATTGCTTGCCCTGGGCACCCCCAACGGAGGTTTTCACCTAGGGACCTTATTCTCTTTTTATTTTCTCTTCTTTCCAACCCATTGACTGCCTCATAGAGGTTTTCAATCAATGAGCCAATCTGCGGCGCCTCTGAGGAGGTTTTCACCTTGGATTTTTTTTTTTCTCTTACTTTTCATTCTTTTCCTTTTTTTTTTCTTTTTTTCTTTTTTCTCTACCCTACCTTACTTGAAAAACAAAATCCTTTTCAAATATAAGAATAATTCCAATGGAGCCATGTGCACATTGAGATGCTAGAAAAATTGATGTGGAGGCTTGGAATGCATGCTTTGACAGGTATCCGGATTTCAGAGACCAAATGATTTGACTTTGAAGGGATCAAGCATAGTTGAGGAAGAGAGTGATGCTGCACTTTAGTGACCATCTGGAACCATATCTCAATATAGCTATGATTTCCTTGGCCTTTCTACTGATCTGGATCATTCTTCATGTCTTCTTCTACCATGACCTTCATATCTTCCTCTTTTTGCTGATTCTTCTCATGAATACATGGAGGATTTGATGGTAACCATGAGGGAGCTCTCTCGATCTCTGATTCTGTTGTCTTTTCTTTATCAAGTGCAGCCAATGGTTCCTTGACTTCTCTTTTTCATCTTCTTCTGCTAGATGTAGTCCTTCAATGATATCAATATAATCTCTTTTTTGCAATACTCTTCCTGAGCTATGGTGAATATCATTGAGCTCAAGAGGAGTTGTTTGGAAGTGTTGTACCTCAGCTTTGCAATTGGGTTGAGCTACTCCAATGTGTGGGTTTGGAAATGGTGGTTCCCCACTATATACTTGTTGGGCCTATTTTTTATTTGGGTTTGGGTTCGGTTGAATAGGTATTTGGAGTTGCCTTGGTGGAGTAGGAGGTAATGGTTGCGGTTGAGCAGGTGGTGGAGGAAAAGGAGTAGGAGGAGTGTTGTACTGGGGCCTCCACCCCTGATGAGGTGCATTCCACTGAGGCTGTGGCTGAGCATAGGGTTGAAATGGATGAGCAACTGGTTGGGCATAATATGGAGAAGTGAAGGACCAAGGAGGAGGTGGACCAGGAAGGATGAGCAGGGAGACCCCAAGAAGGCATGGAAGTGGCTTTATAGGGGTTGTAATAGGTCTGGGATGTCCCTTGAATTCCCTATTGGTAAGGTCTGGGTCCATGTGGCCTCCTCTGGTTCATGAAATAGAGTGGTTCAATGGCTTCTTTGGCCCTCTTATATGTAGCTTTGATTCTGAGTAAGGAAGGGTACTGATTTGTAGGATGGTCTTCTTCACAGACAAAACACGCTTCTATGGAGTGCAATGGACATTCGTTCCTAGGATGCTTTCTAGTGCACTTGGGACAAAAAATGGCCAAAGCCCTCTGTGCTTCCTCTTGTTTTCTTTTGATATGCATGGCAAGCATCTGCCACATCTCACTCTTGAAGTATTCCCACATGTTTTCAATTTCACCTTCAATGGATGAGTTGGAAGAAAAGGTACTCCTCCCAACATTTCTGTTTTCAGCCATTGGCTCCAGAGGAATGTTTTCTTCTTCTTCTTCCCTATAGTTTCTTCAAATGTGTCTTGTTGTCCACCTAAGGGTTCTTCTTAATCATAACTATTGAAGAATAATGAAGGTTGGTTGTGTGAAATAGTGGGGGTGTTGGGAAATTTTTTTTCCTAAATTATCTCTACTCCTACGAGGCATGAAAGGAAATCTTTTTGGTGATTTTTGTTTTTCTCTTTTGCTTGTACCTGCAAAACTAAGATGGATTGAACAACAAATTGCTAATTAAATTTAATTAAATAAGTTAAACTAGTTTAAGTAATTAAATTAATTTTAAAAATTAAAATTAAAACTGAAAATTAAATAAAAATTAACATTTGATAAAATAAGATAGATTAAAAAATAAAAATTAACTAATTAATTGAATTAATTAAACAAGAATGTTTCTTTATTTATTACTTAGGATTAATTAACTAAAATAAAATAAAGATAATAATAAAAACAATGGATAGAGTTATAATTAATTAATTGATTAATTAAAACAATTTATGAACTAATTATATTAATTAAAAGATATTTTTAGATTCTTAGGTTAAATAAAATAAAAATAAGAAAATTAATAGAATCAAGGGAATAAAAAGGATTAATAATCTACATATTAAAATCAATTAAGTAAAACAATTAAAATAAAAATAAAAATTGATTAATTAAACTAAACTTTTTATAATATTCATATGTATATATGAGGGTCGACTTCTTTATATAAGAATTTATCAAGATTTAGGTTTATTTATACTCTGGTCGCATGATTCTTCTCTAAAAGAACTATCAATCATATTCTAAAAATTAGTCCTGATGATGGAACCCCTTTGGGGTTTGAAACACTGACAGGTTGAACATGATACTGTGGATAATCTGGATCATGCTACTCCAAGAAACAACCACAGAAGCTTAAAATCTAACATGAAATGAACTTGCTAAAATGAAATTGCAAAATTGAAATGAAAGCAGGAAAGGACTAATCTATTTTGCTTAAATGAAATTGCAGAATTGAAATGAAAGCAGGAAATAGCTAATCTATGCTTGTTGAAATGTAATTGCGGAATTGAAATGAAAGTAGGAAATAGCTAATCTACACTTGCTGAAATGAAATTGCGGAATTGAAATGAAAGCAGGAAATGTCTAATCTAATTTTGCAGAATTGAAATTGCAGAATTGAAATGAAACAACTACTCTACTCTTGCTGAAATAAACTGTTAGTGTCAGTCTTTCCAGCCTTCCTACAGTGATCAAATATGCTCTTACAAAGTGGTCTCAGAGTGTCAAGGTCAAATTTTGTCATTTCAGTGAGTCTTCAAGCAAAATTTGGTCACTAGGCATTAGGTCTAGGGTTTGCCCAAATGTCAGTCCATGTCATCATTAAGCTGAGTCTATCATCATTCATAGGGTTTTCATTATCATGTCAGTGTCTAATGAGTCATTTTACATCTTGTTCATGCTTCAGTTGTGCCTTGGCAAGGTCATTTCCCTCTCCTAGGGTTTTGAAAGCCAATTTCTCTTGGACGGTCAAATCATCGGCAAAACTTGTTTCCTGATGTTCATACACCTTCCCCTATCCTTAAAGTACCTTATCAAACACTTCCCATTCCTTAGATCCGCCAAATTCCTCATTTTTGCACAAACCCTAGTTTCTAGCTACAATCTGGCAATTTTCTAGGTTTGGCCTGTGTTTTTCCCTTTTTGACCCCTTCCCGTCACTAAATCTCTGAGATTCCACTTTCCCCTGCTTCCTAACATCCCTCCAGACTCCCAAAAATTTCCCCAAGAATTTAGAAGCCCCCTATCCCCTTCATTTCGCTCCATTTCGACAAAATTCCTTGTTTCACACATCGGGACAAGTCGCACTCAAATGATGTTCCAGAGCAATAAAAGATGAATTTTGGAAAACTGAGAGAGGTTTTTGTCCAAAACATGCCAAAGAAGAAAAACCTCCTTCACTTTTTTCACAGGTGTCATGGTTTTAGAGAAATGTCAAAATTACAATCGCCGGATCCAAGGCGGTTGGCCAAGGCACAAAAAAGGAGAAAGAGGCCCGATCCCCTCCATATCTTGGCTGAGGCCTCACTAAAGGATCAAGGCACTAATTAGCCCAGCCACAGCTCAAATCCCAAATTTTTTTGAGAATTTTGGGTAATTTTGGCATTTTTTGGAAATTTACAGGTTTTGGCTCCTCAACGGGTCTCACCCCCGGTGAGACCCTTTGTCATGGCAGCTCCTTTTTGCAAAAACTCAGCATTTCTAGATTTTTCATGCAAAGTTACATATTCCTATGGATGGACTTGAGTTTTTATGGAGTTTTTGGCCTCCAGAAGGTCAAAATACATGAAAATGTTGACTTTCTGCCACTTTTTTGAATTGCAGAAAGCTGTCTTGGGAGATTTGATTTTTGACAAGGCAAATGAACTCCAAATTGAAAAATTCTAGTTGGCTTGGAAGGTAGACTCCAAGACCTTTCCAACGAGCTATCCTACACCCAATTCTGACACCGGGAAGTGCCTCAAACAGAGCTCCAAATGTGCGCGACCCGTCAGGCAGATGTGCGCGACCCGTCAGGCAAACTTTGCCAGATTTCACTGTACAACTCGGAAAAGCACAGTTTGACTTGGTTTGACTTTTTGGGGTGGAAGATGATTATCTTTGATGTAATTATTGTAACTATAAGACACTTTTACTCTTGTTTAACACTTCTAGAAGATTCATTCATGTCAAGGGTAAATATTTAATGAATGGATTGGTTTCCTAGCTTATAGAGGCAAGTTGTTTTGACTGCCTAGATTTTAGTGCTCAGTTTAGAATTAGTTGAAACAGCTCCTAGAAGGATGATCTCGACCCCTAGAGGCAAGGGAAGAGGTTGGCTTGCCTATATTATGTATTTTCTTAATCATTTTCAGAGGTTGGAAGGTTGGACTCTTGAGGGAGAAGCTATCATTGTATATTTTCACTGTATCTCTGCAATTTTTGGCTAAGGAAGACCAGGGTTTTGCAGTCATCTTTGGGATTCTTGTGGACTCATGTGTTAATGGTGTGTTTCTAAATGTTCTTGTAAATGTGTTTATGTGATCATCTCCTTTCTTTCCTTCTGCATATTAAACAAATGAAGTGTTAAAGTAAGAATTCATGCTTGCCATGCTCTGCTTTTAAATTTGTTTAATTTCTATATTTTCTACTGTTTAAGGAGAATTCAAAGTATTATTTGCTCTCCTTAGCTCCTCACCGGTCTTTTCCATCCACTCACCTCAACCAAAATCATCAATACTATTTCCTACCTTGCCCCAAGGAACCCCCTGCAGAAACTGTGTCAAATCCCCGCACCCAAAGTTGCAATTCCTCAATTTGCCACCAAAAACCCAAAAAACCCCAAATCAATCTTTCTAATCAGTTTACTAGCCTAATAGCAGTGTTACCTTGTTGGTCATCTCATCCCATTGAAGATCTGCCGAGATTGACCGGAGAGAGCCTTCTCCTGCCCCGTAGGGCTAGCTACGAGGCTAAATGGTTTGATGTAGCCTTGAGGTTTACCTTTCTCAGCCTGAGTTGAAATTTCAAGTGCTAACATAAACTACTTAGCAGAAGGTTTTAGTAAAAATAAAAGAAAAGCAGTAATTACAAATACTCTGACGCTTCCCCGATAACGGTGCCAAAAAGATGGTGAGCTTCAGTATTGCAGCAATGATGTTGCAACCCCTGGGTCTCCCTAATTTACTTTTATCAACCCGGTAGTTCGTAACAAACTTGGAAGTGATGGTGTTGTATGCACAAGTACTAGCTCTTACTGCAGGCTGTCAGTTGATCAGTTGGCACAAGTTCGCTAGGAGCTTAAGCCAACTTCTGTGAGTTCTCATAAGAAGCTTTTAACTGTGATGGAAGAAATCTAACTCAAAGGGGGCTATTCTACTTGCAGAAAGAAGATGAAAACTAAAAGGAAATGCAAACCCTAGAAAACCCTAGTTTTACCCACTAACCCTACTTTTGCAAGAAAAAGAAAGGAAACTAATGAAATGGATGCCATTGACTAAAAAATGCATGTATTCAAGATGCTTTTGAATGAAAATGTGGAAAAATCATCATTTTGTACTTTTGAGCAATTTTATGCAAAATTATTATGCTTGTGTTTCAACTATTTGTGATTGTGCAGAGGTTTGGTGGCGAAGAGAGATGGAGTTGGCTATTGTAGATGATGAGGAAGGTGTGGAAAGGACCTAAGGAGTCCCTAGCACCCTTCTGGACATTTCCATTGCGGTCAAACTTCAAAAAATCACACGCATGAACTTCTACAGGAAGTCTGCAGGGGATCTACAGGAAATTCCACAGGAAGTTCTACAGGGGGAGACCAAAAGTGGTTTTTGGAGGTTTGAAGGAGGAAAAATAGTGGGGAAAGGGAAAGGAAGGCTGGATGGAGGTGTCAAAGGGTTTAGGACTCTGTGAATGAAGTTCAAACATGAAAGAGATGGTTGGATTTGTTCAAGGGTCAAAGAAGCAATTTTGCACAAGGATGTAGAAATTAGGGCAGTTTGGGAAAGTATGGCGAATGAGTGGAGAAAACCTTGAGAGATGGGCTGGAGTAGGTTGGGTGATGAAAGGATGATAAGTTGGGATGGTATTCAAGTGAGCTGCACACCTGCTTCTGAAAACTGATTCAAGGAGAATTAAAAAATGGAGTTTTACTGATTTTAACCTAATTCTAACCTAAAAAACGGAAGAGTGCTGAACAAAACCTTATGGATAGAAAATTATGCAAGAAAGGCATGGAAATTGAACAAGAACAAATCTAAGCATGTAAATACAACTAACATTAACTTCTCCAACTCAAAATCTCTCACTAGCAATTGCATTGGAATGCAAAAACAATGTTTTGGTGGCGGCAAGAGTGCCTTGGTCTCAGTTCATGGTCCCACAGGGGAGAAAGGAGATCAAGGCTTGCTTGGTAGCCTTTTTGTGGATCTTCTTCTATTATTGCAGCAAACTATCTAATCAACCTGAAACATAAAACAACTATTCTAATCATCAAAAACCACCTAAGTAACAAAGCAAGATTTAATCTAAACAACAGAAATTATTTCATGAATACAAGAAAAACTCATATAAATACAAAAAGGAGGTGCTGGGCACTTGGGTTGGGCCCAAACCCAAGAGCTACAACCCCCTTATAAATATTAGTGCTTGTTCAAGGCTAGATTCATCTTCATTGATCAAAAAATAATAGTCACATCACAAAACTGTCTATAGAAAGAGCTCGAAAATGAGTTGAATCCAGGGATGCACTAAAGTGCGAAAATAGACTGTTCAATAGTTAAAATATAACCAAAAAAAAATAAGGCCCTAAACCTTCTTATTTATACAAATGGGGACCTCGAACGGTCCTCCTAAAATCAAGGAACTCGACTTCCTAGAACTGAAGATAACAATAGTCCTACTTGACTTGCTTGGTTGCCCCTTGGCTTTATGCTCCAAGTTTTTAATGGAGAATTCCAAGTAAGGGTTCATAAATGAGGGAGACACCCTCCTACAAATCCTCTCCCTTGTTCTTCCTCGAATTTGGCTGCCAAATGCTCATTAAACCTTTGATTTTGTCTCAAAATTGACCAAAAATCTACATAAAGCACAAATTAGACTTTTTGGCATAATGACTAACCCAAATCACTCTATTAGCATAAATATAATAAAAAACATGCAATAAACTAATGAGAATGGTGGATTAAGTCGAATTAAGAGGAAAAATGAGCCCATATAATTGCCCATTTCTCGGGCTCATCACTTATCAGCATGGAAAACAGAGAAAAGTTGAGTTCAAGACAAAGGAACATTTTGTGTCACATCCATTGGAATTATACATACTAATGTGGTCCTATGAGAACAAAAGGTTTAGATGATGAATTATACTTTATGTTAATGATAGATAATTACATAAGAATGACAGTCGTCAGTTTCCTGAAGAAAAAGTCTGAGGCATTCGAATGTTTCAAAATCTACAAGGAATTAGTCAAAAATGAAATATATTTGAAGATCAAATGTCGAACATCAAATAATGGCAGAGAATTCACGTCCAAAGCATTTCAGCAATGCTGTGAAGAACATGGAATAAAAAGGAAATTCTCAATAGCCAGAACACCACTACAGAATGGAGTAGCTAAAAGAAAAAATAGAACCATACAAAAAATGTCTAGAACCATGTTAAAATACTCAAAATTAGACAATAAATTTTGGGTTCAAGAAATTGATACTATCGTATTCATTATAAACAAAGGCCTACTCAGGAACAATTGTAACATGACTCCATATGAACTATGGAAAGGAAGACTAGCTAACGTCAAATACTTCAAAATATTTGGAGGTAAATGCTAAATCAAAAGAGAAGACCAAAAATTGGGCAAGTTTGATTCTTGTGTTGACGAAGGTACTTTCGTTGGTTATTCATGCAAAATAAAGGCTTATAGATGGTACAATCTGAGGCAAAAACAAATAGTTGAAAGTATAAATGTTAGTTTTGATGAAGACTGTGAGATTGTCTCTTCAAGAAAATATGAGGGGCTTGAGCTAAAATTTGTGAAGGGTGAAGAAGAAGCTCCAAAACAAGACCAATCAAAAAGGAAACACCAGTCAACCAAGAAGAAATAAGAAATGATTAGCAGGATTTACAAGAAGTTTCTCCAAAAGTTTCAAAAGAATGGTATCAAAAGAATCATCCATTAAATCAGATCATCGGAAACATAAACAAAGGTAATGGAACTAGATGAAGTCGACAACTTCATTCATCACAACAAATTCATCTTTCCCTTTTAGCGACTTTTGAGCCTAGAAATTTTGAGGAAGCTAGTCAAAATGAACATTGGGTAGTAGCTATGAATGAAGAACTGGATCAAATTGAGAAAAACGACACTTGGGAATCGGTTCCACAACCAAAGGATAAAAATGTTATTGGAACTAAATGGGTCTTTAGAAACAAATTAAATGAGGATGGATAGGTTACCAGGAATAAAGCAAATTAGTTTGCAAACGATATGCACAAGTTGAGGGAATCGATTTTGAAGAAACATTTGCTTCCATTTCCAGAATGGAAGCTATCAAGATGTTTCTCGCTTATGTATGCTTGAGAAAAATCAAGGTCTACCAAATGGATGTTAAGTCAACATTTCTAAATTGCGAATTGGAAGAAGAAGTTTATATTAAAAAACCCGAAGGTTTTCTGCTCACTAACAAAGAAAACTACGTTTACAGATTAAAGAAGGCACTGTATGGTCTCAAGCAAACTCCTAGGGCTTGGTATGATTATCTTGTTATGTATCTACATCAACAAGGATTCAAGAAAGGAAGTGTTGAGAAAAATCTCTATGTGGAAGTGGATCAAGATAACCTAACGACTATCGAGGTATATGTGGATGATATAATCTTTGGAAGCAATGATGATAGATTAAGTAGAGTCTTTGCCACAAAATTGAAAAGTGAGTTTGAAATGCCTATGCTTGGCAAGTTGAGATACTTTTTGGGGCTTCAGATTTCTTAGCAGGATAAAGGAATATTCATATATCAAACCAGGTACATCAAGGAAATGCTAAAAAATTTCCAGATGGAAGATTTCAAGCCAGTCCTTACTAGGTTGCAAGTTAAGCTTGGAATATTCGTCAAAGGATGTGGACCAAAGATTGTATAGATATATTATTAGTAGTCTCCTATATGTGACAACCTCCTGGCCTGATGTGATGCAGGAAGTTGGACAAGTAGCAATATTCCAAGCAGCACCAAAAGAATCTCATGTTATTGCTGTCAAAAAAATTCTTCGATATCTTAAGGGCATAGTGGAATATGGTCTATGGTATCCCAAAGGAAATGATATGGTTATACAAGCTTATACAAATGCAGAGTGGGTAGGAAGTGTTGATGATCATAAGAGTACCAGTGGAGCAGCATTCTATCTAGGTGGTTGTCTTGCTTCATGGTTAAGTAAAAAGCAGTCTTCGATCTCGTTATCCATAGCAGAAGTAGAATATATTGCGGTAGCAGCTTATTGTACACAAGTTCTCTAGATGAAGCAAACTTTGCAAGATATTCAAGTCAAGTTTGATAAGTATATTCCCATATTTTGTGATAACACCAGTGCCATTAGTATCTCCAAGAACCCTGTGATGCATTCCAAAACGAGGCACATTCTGATTAAATATCATTTCGTTAGAGAGCAGGTTGCTGAAAGGAATATCAAGCTTGAATATGTTGGCACAAAGGAACAAATTGCTGACATATTTACAAAACCATTAACTCGTGAAGCATTTGAGTATCTTCGCCAAAAGCTTACGATTCTCCAATGTTTTCATTAGATTCTTTCTCTTATCTATTTGAGTAGAAAGGGGGATTGGAGGTGTGTACAGGTCTGCATGATGCCTATTTGTCGAGGGAAGTTTCCCTTTTGCATTGATGACAAAGGGGGAGAAAAGGTAGTAGGAAGAGGTGTCATGATTGTAGGGGGAGTACTTGTGTTGCCATAAATGCCAAAGGGGGAGATTGTTGATCAGTGGTTGTCATTAATGTCAACCCAAGCAACACTAGGGGCTACCCCAACCTTGCATGGGAATTTTGACTTGACAAATTATATTATTTTGCATCAAAGATCTTCTCTATGGATTCTACTCATCAAGACGTTTCCATTGATATATGGTATGCCTCCCAGTTCTTCAGTGCCGAGTTAGGGCCTGTATCTATGACATAGACAATACTTCAGACATCCCTTTTGCAACATATTTCATAGATAAGGTAAGTTTTTTTGCATTTATTATTTCATACTATATTTGTATTTCCAAATCTGTGTAGATAAGAAGATCAGTTTAGCATTTCAAATTGTATCAAGGCAAGGAAAATTTTAAGGATGGAAAATTTTCTTGAAGTTTAAAACATTGGCGAATCTCACTAATCCCTAATATGCAAATTATAAATGTTTATTGATATATTTGTAAAATTATTCAAATTTATAATTATTTTATATATAGTCTCTATATAATGTTGGCGATTTTTAAGGTAAAATAATTTTATATTCTAAAATTTGGGCGAATCGTCTTTTATAAAATTGGAAATTGGCGAATCTTTTTTGTGGAAAAATCATGGAAAATTAGCCCACTGGGCGAACATTAGCCCCTAAAATTTTCCATGTATCAAGGTAAGCCTTTTTGTGCTTTAGTTTAGCAACCAATTTTATAGTATTTATTGCAGACAAGTCCGTTGTGTTGGGTCTAGGAATTGCTGTCAAGCAAACTCCTTCAACACTTAATTGTCAACTCGAGGATTTCATAAACTTAGATACGAAGCACAGGAAATGCCAGAAATGATATGAACTTTTCCAAACTCTATTCCTACTTCCTTAATTGCAATCTTGCAGAATAAAAAAGAAAAGATCACCCGTCAATTTACACCAAATATATTCTAGTGATGGAATATGAAAGTGAGTACTTTTGCAGGAAACAAAATGAAAGGAATTCTCAAAACTTCTTGAAACAATCTTGTAAATCTATTTTTATCTTGAGTATAGTTGTGTTTTAGGTTAATAATTGGACCCTTGAAGATATTTGTCTCTTTATATATCTTCCTCCCTGTACTAAGTTATTATTCCTGTACTTCTGCAATGTGCTTGCACTAGTACCAGAACAAAGCTTAGGTTATGGGAGTATATTTTACACCTGTACTGAAGATTTATGTCTTTATGTAGGAAATCTAAGCCTCGAGGCTAGAGCACTCTATTCCTATATTAGGAGATTGAGTCTTGTACTGGGACAGAGGTTCTTGCACCAAGTTTTCCAATCCTTCTTTCAAGAAAATAAAGAATGTGTTAACTAGGAAAAAAATAACTTCCAAAGGTGAGCATAGCTTTTAAAGTAAATTCCTCAAACCGAAAGATGCTTCAAATAATCTTTTAATGTCTAAAACAAGAATTAATTCCAAATTTGAAGCACACTTTTAATTAAGGAACTTCTACATTTAATCTAAGAGATCATTTAAATGTGACAATAGGCTTCAACCCTGTAATTTCTATCCACACTACTGATTTGCATGCATAACCTTTTGAACCCAGAAATATTTCCTTTAAGAATTATTACACACGAATCAGATATTTCCTACATAACATAAAGTGCACACATAAACCAGTATGTGTCACAATAACATTCTGTTTCAGAAGTGTGCTCAATTCAAAATATCAAAATAAGTTCATAATGGAAATCACACTTTTTAGAATCACAATAAGACTTAATAAAAATAACACTCTTTAGGATCACATTAAAACTTATCAAAAAAAAAAGATCATCACTATGATTAACCAGAAGAATCAATATGTGAAACTATAAATGTACTAGTGTAGGAATGTGTTCTTACACGATCTAGGAAAACAAATGATTGATGATTTCAGCATCCATTCTACATAAAGTACATCATCCCGGTCCTTGCAAGTATCTGGATTATAGAATATCCCATGTACGTATTTTCCTTTTTAAAATGCACCAAAAAAAGAGCCTGGCTTTTGTTGGGCATTTGAGTTTCCATAAGTTCCTAGCCCACCATTCAGGCTCTTCCCATCCTTTCCTTGACATAATGAATTTATATCCATTTCGTGGGGAGTACTCTCCAGTGTCTGCATGAGCCCAAACCAGCTGATCCGGTTCATCTTTTATTCTGACATTTGTTCTGGAGAGTTCTTGAATATAAGCATTCCATTCATTCCACCAAGGGGCCTCTAAGTCCAAGTCTTCACCTGATTTCCAAGCTTGTCACCATATTGTGGAGTGCCCAGCTTTCTCCACCTGATTTAGGGAGAGAATATCTTTTGATTCTAACTGTCCAATTAGACCAGGGGAGAGAGCATAATTTTCATTACAGCCAACCCAGGGATCTTTCCCTATCTTCAGATTTCTCCCATTCCCTATCTTCCATGCCAACCCTTGTTCAACCACTTTGAAGGATTCCACCGTTGCTTTCCATACCACCGAGACGTTCTTCTTTTTTTTGTTTTGGCTCCTAATCCAGTCTTCTAATGAGATCGGATCTATATATTTTCTCTTTACCACTCTTGTCCATAAGTTTTCCAACTTGATGAGCCTCCAGCCTGATTTGGCTGCTAGCGATAGACTGAATTCATAAAGGTTTTTTATTCCCCATCCTCCCCATTCTTTTGGTCTTGCCACTTTATCCCAGGCAACCCATGGGAGAACAGAATCTTCCTTCGAGCCTGCCCAGAGAAATCTACTGCATATTCTTTTTATTTTCTCTAGAATCCCTTTTGGTACTCAAGTTAAAGCTGCCCAGTAGACCGGCATGGCTAGAAGCACTGATTTGATTAGGGTCAATCTCCCAGCTCTGGACAACCATTTGTAGCTCCCATGCATAATTCTGGATTCTATTTTGGCTATCAACCAGATCCAGTCTTCTTTCTTGTACGCGTTAGGATTCAGCCAGAAGCCTAAGTACTTGAAAGACACATCCATATTGCATATATCAAAAGGAAAAGTTGAAAGAATATGTGCTTTCTCTTGTCTATTTAGACCTTCCTGTATTATTTAAGATTTTCTGTTATTTATACACATTCCAGTAGCTTTCAAGAAAAGGTAAAAAATGAGTATTAATTCCTTTATTTCATTTGAGGTTCCATTTGAGAATACCAAAATATCTCCAAAAAAAAGAAGGTGAGATATAAACATATTTACCGCCACTTCTATCCCTTTTACCTTGCCTTCCCTTTTGGCCTTTTGAATCAACTGGCTTAGTCCTTCTGCAGCTAATAGGAAAAGCAAGGGTGACAAGGGGCATCCTTGCCTCAAGCCTCTCTGTCCTTTGAAAAAAGAAGTGGCTACCCCGTTGATGAGAACCGCATAGCTGAAATTTGAAATGCAACCCATGATCTAGCTAATGAAATTAGTTTTGAAGCCTAAATGGGTTAAAAGCAGCCTGAGATAAATCTAGTTAATTCTGTCATAGGCTTTTGATAAGTCAATTTTTATTACAGCTCCCTTCTTGTTCCTCTTCTTAACACTGTGTAAGGTTTCCTACACCACACCTATAGCTTCATGTATCTGTCGCCCATTTAGGAACCCAAATTGTTCGTTGCATATGAATCTTGTCAAAATTGGCTTTATGGGAATCGCTATCACTTTGGCAATAATCTTGTAAATACTATTGCATAGTGAAATGGGCCTGAAATCTTCAAATGTTTCAGGGTTCTCCTTTTTAGGGATGAGGGCTATAAAAGTTGCATTAAACGGACTGTATACCTCTCCCTTTCTTCTGGATTCATCAACCACTTCAGTTATCTCAGTACCTATCAAATCGAAGAAATGTTGGAAAAGCTCAATGGTCCACCCATCCAGACCAGGGCTTTTGTCTTTGGCCATAGATTTGATGACATTTCTCACTTCCTCCGGAGTGACTTCACTCATCAGGTCCTCTGCTTCTTCCCCTTCCACATACCGAGAGAAACATTGGGCAATCTTGATTACTTCTGCAATTGTAATCTCTCCTTGGTCTGCATACAAGCTCTGGAAGTGCCTTTGCCCAAGAGCTGAAAGAGATTCGAAAGTCTTTACCTCCCTACCCTCTTCATTCTTGAGCCTCCAGATTGTGTTCACAGATTTCCTTCCTTTTGCATAGTTATGGAAGAATTTCGTCTTTTCATCCCCTGCCTTGAGCCAAATCACTCTGCTCTTTAGCCTCCATTCCTCCTCTCTTGCCAAAAGTATTTGGGATTGGCATTTTTCAAGGGAAAGGATCTTCTCTTTTGATTCCTTTGTTGCATAACCATCCTCTTCTGTGCTTTCCAACCTTTGTAATTCCTTTGTGATCCGAGTTAAATCATCATTCTGTTTTTGCTTCCTATCCTTTTCCCATTCAATAGTAGCTTTCTTTAATTTCTTTAAATTTTCCATAAAAAAATACCCCTTATCCTTGGTTGTATTCCTGTCTGGATGTTGCCATGTTTCTTTGAACATTTTTTCGAAGGATTCCTCTTGCAGCCATGTAGCATTGAACTTGAAAGGAGCTGCCGGCTTATGTGGAGGCCTGGTTACTTCTAGAGAGATTGGAAAATGATCCGAGGGTCCTCCCTCTTCGACCCATTGTCTAAACATGGACACTGTGGAGGATAGCTCTTCATTTATAAGGAAGCGATCCAGTGTTTTTGCAACTCTTGCTTCTCTTGCTCTTCTGTTCCTCCATGTCGGCTTGATCTTGATTGGAGTTGCATCTATCAAGTTATTAGAGATTAGAAGGTTGTGAAAAAAAATCAGAGAGTGAATCCTCTCTGGCTGTAGGTCCCCATGCCTCCGCCCTTCCAATTGAGAAATTCAGGTCTCCACCCATAATCAGATTTTTGTCTTTCACCACCGATTTTGACAGAAGGTCGGTCCAGAAGGGCACTCTCCCCTGACATGGCCCATAAATGTTTAACAAAGTTAAGGGGAAATCGAATTCAGGGGACTGAAATTCGATGCCCATTGTCTGCTTCATGCCCCATTGATTTGTGATCTTTATTTTCCCTTCCCTGAACCCCACCGCCAGACCTCCTGAGTGTCCTTCTGAGTCAATAGCTGAGAAGTGCCAGCCCGGCAAGAGAGAATTCAGTACAGATTCTACTTCTGCACCCTTACCCAGAGTTTCCTGAAGTAAAAGGATATCTGACTTTGAATTCATAATCATCTCCCTGAGCGCCAGTTTTTTGGGTTTACTGGCTAAACCCCTACAATTCCAGGATGTAAAAATCATTTTAAACCATTATCATGGGCCTGCACTGCTCTAAGTGCCCCGGGAATTGATAATTGTTTACCATCAGCTACATTGTGCTTTGCTTTGACTTGGGCCTTCGAAAGATTAGATATCCTTCCTCTAGATTTCCTTTTTAAACATTGAGCAGAGGACTGACCTATTCCGCCAACAGAATCTAAAATCTCAGGTTTATTATCTAGGGATCTAAGGTTATAGTGGCATGAAGGAGGAGCGGTCGAGGGGATAGGATCCTCATAAGGGCCATCATCACGATTCAGATCTAGGGAGGGGATAGCAGCCGAAATGATTTCAACACCATTTTCCATTTGGTTTTCAATATGCAGTTCCATAAGTTCATTATTTTCAGTAATGCATTTATTATTTTGTGCTTCAGAATTCAAGCGAGCATCTTTTATTTCAGAAGTAGGAAAAGATGTATTGCTTGAGTCTAAACACATACCCTTTGAATCCTCGGTTTGAGAAGGCTTTTGTAATTCTGTCGCTTCCTTGCAGATCTCCTGAGTTGCTCCTTCGATCCCGGTCTCGATTACAGCTTCGTCCCTACTGACCATATTGACTTGATTAGTATCCTCCGTAGTCTTCCCCTCTTGCGTAGTATCCACCTCCATAACCCCTTCTGGTTGGAAGAACGAAGGTTCTGTCCTCTGGCTTGATTGATTTTGATTCACTAACTTCTCTATCTGAGCAACTGTCTTCTGATATCTCCTGCTCCTTCTCCCTAAAGGGAATTCCTTAGCCAAGTGACCATAGGCATGACACCTATGGCATCTGAATGGCAAATTTTCGTAGTCCAAGACCTGTTCGAAGACATACTCTTTATATTGAAGATTGATTTTTTCTGCTAGACCTCCACCCAGGTTTAAACTGACTAGGATCCTTGCCATTGCTTTGTTCTGGGTTTGTAGGAATGACATGTCTGCTTCCAAGTATGTGCCCAACCTGTTCCCTATTGCCTTGAACACCGATTCCACCCAGAGAAAGGAGGGCAGACCCGGAGCCCTAACCCACACCAGAAAAACATCTGTTTTTTCATGCACTGCATCGAACATTGGGCTCCATTTTTTGAAGAGAACAGGGATGCTTCCGAAAGCCCAGTTCCTTCCTACCACCCAATCTGCCTCTGCCTTGTTCTCGAAACGCACCATAAACCATCCTTTGGCTAAGGCTGAAACCTGGAAGCTTCTGATGAGACCTGACTTCCAGTTTTGTTCTCCCCATGAATTGATGTAATTTGTTGAGTATTTATACCCCCTCGCCCGACCTACCAAAGTGCATTCAGCCACCTCCAGTGCCTCTTCTATCTGCACATCCATACCCAACACTAAATTTCCTGGGAGTTCCTGTGAATTTATCGTACTTTGCTTTTTTCTTTTCTCCCCTGTTTTCCTTGCCCCTTGGCCCTCCGTCCTTTTTTGCTTACTCTGTTCAACCCTCGCTTGCAGATCCGGCTCGTACCCCAAAATAGAGGACCTTGTCACATAAGGTGCTGGTGTTGTATCACTGGTCAGGGCATTGGCTTGCTCGAGAGAAATCTGAGATGGTTCCTGGTTCGCCAATTCCGTTCCTATAGAATTCTTTTGTAGATCTGATATTCCATCAGTTTCTGCTACCCTCCGTCCTTCAATCCTGTTGGGGCTTGCCAGGCCTTTTGCAATAGAAGCCCTAGTAACTGCCAGTGCCTTCCCAGAACCCCCTGCAAACCCTAGTCCTAAATACGTTCCGCAATTTACTATGTCCTCAAGGCCTCCTGAGAGAGCTCGCCCGATAGGGTAACCCTTACCTTTGTGGCCTTGGACAGGGGATTGGAAACCTGCATGCAATTTGATTCCTTCCAATTTTCTTGTCTGCTGCACTCCCTTGCTGCCCTGATGGGTTGAATCTTTCCCTTCCATGAAAACTGTTGGCTGAGGTATGCGCTGCTTGCTATCCTTTTGCCCTTCCAGAGAAATCAGGTCGATGCCAAAGCTGTCTAATGCTCTAAAATACCATTCTAGGTTTTGAGCGGTTGGATCCTTTCCCCAGACCGATAAGATGTCCTCCGGAGCTAGGTCCAGATCTACAACTTCTTTAGGTTTAACCATGGTTACTGGGCCGGTTACTAGAAAATGCTCAGATCAATCTAACTTCTCTAGGTTCGATGCTGGGTCTGTGTCAGCTCTATACACTATCTCCTTGTTTTCCACAGTAAAACTTCTTACCTTCCAAAACCTCTTGTTTACCCCCAGCTGTTTTACCTCCTGGGTTCTGCCGCCTTCTGCCCAGCTGCCGATGTCGCTCTCCTCCGATGTACAACCCTGCTTAGTCATCATTTCCTGCTGTCAATGATCTGATGGTTGCTAGGCCCTCGGCCCAGCCCACCCTGGGTCCAACCTGCGCTCCTCCATCCAGCCTGCCTCCGGGACAACCTTGATTCTAGATCTGTCAAGCTATAATGAAATCATATTTAAATCTTGTAGAAAGATAAAAGAAACATCTATTTACTTCACACTTCGCATTAAAAATAATTAACAAACCTTAATCGGAAAAGAGAAGAACACGAGGGAGAACAAGCTAGGTTGGTTGGGCCCTAGCCAACCAACTCATTTCCCTATTTAAGAAATGTAAAGACTTGGCTCTTTAATCAACACATCAACACAGAGTTACAGTGAAAGATTGAAAAAACATGGCGTAGTTCATTTCTATTAATTATCAACAAATATACATCATGAATTTGAATCCATCCCAGAATGAGGGGGATATAAGCAAAATTACAAAAGGACAGAATCACAGTATCCTTGCTATATCTATCGTTCTCTACCATTTTCTATCGGAGTCTTGATTTTTATACATTCATTCAAGCCTACAGCCATAACCAAATTACAACAAGTGTTCCAATCCGAGTCTTTCAGCTACAACAAAATAACAACAACAACTCGCTCTAAGCCTTTCGGCTATAACAACACTCTATTCTAGGTATTCAGTCAACAACCTAATATCCACCATATCCCTATTTTTTCTCTATGCTCCAAGCCCAAGTCGAGTTAATCATTCCAGAACACAGTGTCCGCATGGAGTGGTGAGCTATCACAGTAGTTGAAGATTCACCAGCGGTGCAGGAATCCTACCTACGCTTGACCATTCTAATAAGATAACTAATTCATTGTCCATCAAATACTTCTAGGAAGAGAATTATTAGTTACAAAGATTTAAAGGCATAAAATCTATGAAAATGATTAATTAAGCACATTCGTAACCCTTAAACATGAAACATAAAGCTAGTGCAGGTAGGGATACAATTCTTGGATTAGTGCAGGAATAAGGCGGTTTGCAAGGTTAAAATAGAGGTATAAGGCTATGGTTTTGAATGTAAAAAGGGTTTAAAATGGATCAATTTAGCCTACCAACATCCTCCCCTCCTTATGTTGTTGTGGGTCCTCACACAACCCTTACCTACTACAAAAAAACCAAAACAGAAGTGCCTCCCTTTAATTCTGAACTTGTATATTGATCCTTGCTTTCATCATCTTTTCCTTCCTACTTCAAACCTTTTTAAGTTTCTTGGTCACCTTCTTAAGACACTCATAACACTTCGAAGCACGATACTTCCATATTTTAACTTTTCACTTCGGTTCCTTCACCTCCCCTGCCAACTCTACGTTTTCTTAGTTCTTCTCTGTATGATGTTCCTTCATTGCTCAGTTTAACACATAAAAGCCATAAACATGTTGCTTGAGCTCTTCTATATGACTGTTCAAGTAGAGAGTGGAGTTCTCCATTCTCAATTCCTCGGGCACTGACTTTTTAGCAGTCGACTCCAGACATGTGTCATCATTATCAATGTTGAAATTATCCTAGCCACCTTTCAATTCCTGCATTGTGATATCATCAAGGGTTTCAACACCTTGAATATTAATGTTACTAAGGGTCTCAGTGCCTTGCATTTTTACCTTATCAGGGGTTTTAATACCTTACTCCTTAGAGTAATTAAAGGATTCAGCGCCCTTCTCATCTATCTCACCAGGGGTTTCAATACCCTATTCTTCAAAATTTTTGAGGGTTTCAGCACCCTACTCATTCATCACGTCAAGGGTTTCAGTACCTTACTCTTCAAAATCATTGGAGGTTTTAGAACCCTACTCATTCATCAGGTCAAGGGTTTCAATACCTTTTTCTTCAAAATCATTAGGGGTTTCAACACCCTATGCCCTATCATATAGTTGACCCTCTATCAGGTCCTTTCTTGTACTTTACATCACCTTTCTTTTCTTCATTCTTCCAAGGAGGATCGACAAGGGTGTGTCGTCTTCCTTCTCCACATAGTCACCATCAAGCACTGTGTGAGCTGCTACCTCAGCAAGAACCGAAAGATTATCTTTACCTGGCGAGGCAGGTGGTGAGTCATCCAATAGTATTGGAGAGGTTGACTGCATGTGACCCACTTTTGAGGAGGCAGTTCTTCGCCTGGGCGACCTCCTAGGCTCAGTAGGATGCAGGGTCACCATTTCTGATTTCTCATTTTTAGCTGCACTCCTCTTCTAAGCGACTTCAGTTTTTCTGCACTCTTCTTTTGAGTCAACTTCTCTGCACTTTTCTTTTGAGTTAACTTCTCTATGCTCCTCCCCCGAAACTTCTCAAAGAATTCCTCCCAAGTCACACTTCTAGCTTCCAGTTCCTTCTTGACTAATATTGTGATAAGCCTGTGGTGATATAATTTGCATGCAGCCTAATTGGATTTTCCTTTCTGAACCCCGTTTGCCATTGTTGGGCGCGGGATCCCCCAAGGGTCGCTTTTGGGTTTAAAGCCCATATTTTGGTCAAATTTTTTAATCCAAGAGTAAAGACTCTGCATTTTGTGGTTGCAGAGTGCGTAAATGTTAAAGAGTCATAGGGTTGTCCACCCTTATTTTGGAAATGTAATGTTGGTTGTAGAAGATCTACCCATGGTTTTTGGACCATGGGATTGTATAAATAGATCTAAGCTCTAAGTAGTTAGAGGCATTCAAAAATATTGGCATGTATGAGAGATAGCTCTGAAGTAGAATTCTAAGTTTGGGTTGTAGCATAGGTAGAGGCTCTACAGCTGAGTGCGCAGAGGCCTAGAAGTCTACAGCTGAGTGCACGGACCCCTGAAGTTGAGTGTGCAGGGGGAATCAAGTTTGTAATCATTTGGAATTATCAATAAATAGAAGTATTCCATAATTTTTGCATCCTCTTTCCTATTTATGCATCTGTTATATTCGATATAAATTTCACTTATAATGCTTATATGATGCGCGAATGTATGTAAATGTATTGGTTAAGTGAACGCAAGTAAGAACAACTATTTACTCAAAGCTAAATAAGATTAGTTAATAAGATAAGTAAGACACTTGGCTTGGTTTGGGAGATATTTCAGTTCCTTGCCCTAATAGTGTGAAACTATATCATCCCCGGGTTAGGGCTGCACGAAAGCCGATTGTATCCTTTTGCGAAGGTACTAAAGGGTGGAAAAAAGGGCTAAGAAACCTGCATGCAGACAGGTATATCCAAGATAAATCGACATCACATCCATCTCAAGGGTGTGGAAACTTGGTTCCAGCATCCCCCCATACTGCTTCGAGTGAGACTTCAGTTCGTGCACCGTAGGCTAATGTCGAAAGGGCCAGTAGTGTAGGGATTTGTTTGGATAACTAATGTTGAACCTGGGTCAGGCCCCCTTAAGCCAACAAATGGTTCTGTTGCCAGGATCAGAATCTTCATAAGAGATGTGTGATGTTGTATCATTGGAATCCAACTACGAAAGAAATCGAAGGCTGGCTGGACAAAAGGATTCACGAGTTCGCTGCATAAGAAAATAGAAACACGTGACTATCAAAAGAACAGTGGTTGGACCGATACCTGTATACAGAGATCCATGAAATATTTTTCACCTCCTTTCCTACTGAGCTAGATAAGTGGATCGCGAAGCTAGCAGATAGCCAAGGAAGGTGGAAACTTGATGATCCCATTGTGTGGACCCCAGATCTAGTGTGAAGGTTGGAAGCATCGGAGGATAAGATTGTGTGCACTAACGATCACTGGTTCGATCACATCATAGGAATTCACGGTGACACCTCAGTTAGCCATAACGAGGCAGAGCGACACTTTTTCAAAGGACCGCAAGGTAAGTATGCTAAATCTCTAAATACTTGGATTTAAATGTTGTTGTGTGAAAAATGGGTTATGCAACTACCTTGATGTTTGAGACTGTTGGCATTATGATTCAAGTGTTGTCCTTGATGGCAACTCACTCAGAGGTTGGTACAGGTGATGGCAACTTAATCAGAAGACAGATCTCAGTACAGCATGCCAAGGAAGCTCATACACGCCGTTTCGTTAAGCCCAAGTCGCGTGTACACGCTAGTTAGATTCAGAAAAAGCGCGTGTATGTGGAAAGGTTCCTTTGGTTCATGGTGGTTAGTCCTTGGAAGTTGTGCCTATGATTTCGGACCATTATGTCTCGACGGGCGTGTCGATCCCTAGTTTTAAAGTTGATGGTATTGTGTTACTATGGTTTTGGCTCTTGGTATTGAGAAAGGCCTAAGGCTATATAAGGAGAAGAAGATCATTAGGCAAGATCATCTTTCGACAAGGCTTGAATATCTAAGAGAGAAAGAGATCTGATATGCAGGTTCTGAATTACTTGATCTAAGCCAAGGAGAGATCACATCGGTTGATGGAAGACTAGATCTAAGGATAGATCGGGATCTAATGGTTTGAAATGCACTATCATGATATGGTTGATTATGCGTATTTCTAGATCTGCATATTGTCGCAATGTTACGTTCTGGGTCTAACTAATGTCTGGTACAGCTGCAAATTGAGAAAGTTTATTTTTAGATCTGTACGCAGGTTGGCTTCGGTAAAAGAGCGTGTATACGCGGGTTCTGCTCATTAAAGTAGCGTATATCTTTTGAAGCTTGATTTTGGGTTTACAGTGGGGTCTGACTGTTATTGCAGAGTTCTGTAGTCTGCTCTGTGTTCTGGTAACTGGTGATTGACAGGGTTCAGTGGTTCAGTGATTCAAAGTTTGGTTGTTTTATGATCTGTTGTGGAAATTGAATGAATTGTGGTCTTCAGATTGTAATGTTGTGCTTCAGGAATATCCAAGTCTGAAAATGTATGAAAAGTGATACCTGAAAGAAGGAAGATTGTAGGTCAGCACCTACGTACTAGTATCTTGGCTAGTACAAGAGCAAAGGGGGTTGGAGCTCCCTTCCAAGGAAGTTTGGAGAACGAGAGAAGGTTGAAGCCTTCTGCAGGTTGTAGCCTGCGTACTGGTATAAGGCTGCACCAGTACAAAAGATTGTAAACTGAAGTTTCATATTAAAGAAAGATAGAGACAACTTGCAGCAGGTGGTTTTCACCCACATTGGGTTTCCACCTTATATCTTGGTGTTCATGTGTGTGGCTTTTTATCTGTTCTGTTATACTGCACATGTTTACTGTTAATGTGATGAATAATGTCCTGATGCACTTAATTGTGAGTTTTCTTCTTATACGCTGTTTTACTTCGTCACAGTAGCGTGTACACGCTGGTTCACTTAACTGAAGTAGCGTATATGTTTCTGGGCATTTAAAAAGTTTGATTAATCTGATAACACTGATTCACCCCCCCTCTCAGTATTATTTCCAACAATTGGTATCGGAGCAGGTCCTTCAGAGAAGCTTGATCGCTTGAAGGAAGATCATTCATCATGAGCAACTACGAGAAAGAAGCATCAATCAGGCCACCGGTTTTTGATGGAACAAATTTCAATTATTGGAAGGTAAGAGTTACTGCATATCTTCAATCTCTTGGTACAGAAGTTTGGGACATTGTAGAAACAGGCTATGCTTTTCCTTCAGCTACTCCTACAGATCCAGCTGAGAAAAAGGCATATGAAACAAATGCAAAAGCAGTCAGTACTCTATTAGGAAGTATATCTCAAACAGAATTCATGAAGGTCATGCACTTCAAATCAGCAAAAGAAATATGGGACAAAATGATCACTAGCTATGAAGGAGATGAACAGGTAAAGCAAGCTAAACTTCAAACACTCAGGATTCAATATGAGACTCTCAAGATGTATAATGATGAAAGTGTGGCTAATTATTTTCTTCGGGTAGATGAGATTGTTAATTGTATGAAAAATTTGGGTGAAGAAATAAGAGAAACTATAGTAGTTCAAAAGATTCTAAGATCATTATCCCCCAAGTTTGAATCTAAAGTATCTGCAATAGAAGAAAAAGAAAATCTCCGTGTTCTCACTATGTCTCAGCTACATGGAATTCTAACCGCTTATGAAATGAGAAAGGGAGGTCCATCTGACAGAAGGGAAGCTGCTTTTAAGGCATCAGGAAAAGAAGATTACTATGAAGCAAGCCATGTTCCAGAAGAAGAGGAAGAAGAATCAAATTTTGTCAGAAATCTTCAAAGGGGTTCTGGAAGGTTCAGAGGTAAGCTACCTTTCAAATGCTTTGCTTGTGGGAAAGTAGGTCATTATGCTGCAAAATGTCCTTATAAGGATAAAGGAAAAGAACCTGCTAGATGGAACAAGAAACAAAGTGCAAATAAGAAAAGCTACTACACCCATGAAGATAGTGATGGCTTATCAAACAGTGATGAAGATGAACAAGGTAATAAATATAAGCTGTTAATGGCATTTGAAGATGATGATTATGAGGATGCTGTAGATGTGGATAATCTCTATAATGAAATCACTAGACTCAAGAGAGGCATAGAAGAAAAGAATGTGATCATTGATACTTTGCAATTTCAGATTGATGAAAAGGAAAAACATCTTGAAAAACTAGAAGGTGAAATTGTTGGTCTCAGAAAAGAAATTGAGAAAACAAAAGCTATTAATCTTAAATTTGTCAAAGGATCTGAAACTTTGGATGAGATTATCAGTGTGCAGCGGTCTCCTCTAAACAAGACAGGTTTGGGCTATAATGGAGAAACCTCTCAAGCATCCACCTCAAAAAGTTATCTTGATGCAGCAAGAAGAAATGAGCGGAAGAACAATGAAGATAATCAGGTAAAGCAGGGACGAATTACAAACAGAAACTATCAGGGACAATCCTCCTTAAGGATGAACAAAAGCTACAACCAACCACAGGTAAAATCTTCTCAGTTTGGCTCAAGAATAGATGAAAATAGAAATTACAATCAGTTGGCTGGTAGATTCAATAACCGCAGAAGCTTCTTCAATGGACAATGCTTTTCTTGCCACAACTTTGGTCACAGAGCAGCTCAATGTGTTGCATATAAAACAATCATGACTAGGGAAGCTCAAAAACAAAGAAGTATGACAGGGATTACAAAAAGGACCTATAACAACTTTTCGGTGCTTGAAAATGAAGTTGAATGTTCTATTTGCAATAATTTTGGTCATAAAGACTCTGAATGCAGGAGCAGGTTTCAGGAGAAAAAGGAACAAGCCACAAGCACCAAAACATGGAGAATAAAGGAACCTCAAACAGAAAGATGTGGGATAGCATTTTATGCAGAAGGACAGGAAAATCTATGGTACATTGACAGTGGATGTTCGAAACATATGACAGGTGATAAAGAAAAACTTGAATCTTATTCTACTTTAGAAAAGGGAAAGAAAGTTTCTTTTGGAAATGATACTCCTGCAACTATAAAAGGAAAAGGGATTGCTCCTTTGAAAGAAAAGGTCAAGGCTGGAAATGTTTTGTATGTTGATGGATTAAAGCATAATCTTCTAAGTGTCAGCCAGATGTGTGATCAAAAAACAGAGGTTATTTTCAGATCGAATGGATGTCTTGTTCGTGATCTTGATACAGGTAAAACAGTTCTCAAAGGCAAAAGAACTCCAAATAATCTGTACATATTTGAAGAAGGACAACAACAATGCTATCTTAGCAAGGATGAAGAGCACTGGTTATGGCATCGAAGGTTGGGACATCTAAGCTTCTCACAAATAAGGAAAGCATGCAAATATCAGGCAGTTCGCGATCTTCCAGATATCAAAATTCCAGACAACACCATATGCAAATCTTGTCAGTTTGGAAAGCAAACCAGAACTAACTTTCCAGAGAAGGAAGGATCAGCTAGCTTGCCTCTTGAGCTAGTCCATACAGATGTATGTGGTCCATTTAGGAAAAGGACACCTCGAGGAGAAGAATATCTGATATTATTCATTGATGATTTCTCAAGGTTTGTTTGGTTAGGGCTTATGAAGCACAAAGATGAAGCATTCGAAAAATTCAAATCCTTCAAAGCATTGGCTGAAAATGAATCAGGACACAAAATCAAGTGCCTCAGATCTGACAGAGGTGGGGAGTTCACATCAAATGAATTTTTCGATTTCTGCGATGAACATGGGATAAGAAGAGAATTCTCTACAGCTAGAACTCCTCAGCAAAATGGGGTTGTGGAAAGAATGAACAGAACTATCCAACAAATGGCTCGTGCTATGCTCGATGAATCAGGTACTCCTGCAACCTTCTGGGGTGAAGCTGCACATGCTGCTGTTATCATTCTTAACAAAACAAATGTCCGAGTAAACAGCACTCAAACACCTCATGAACTTTGGAGTGGTAAAACTCCTTCCGTGAAGCATTTCAAAATCTTTGGGAGCAAATGTTATATTAAGAATACTGATGAGCAACTTGGCAAACTTGAACCTAGAGCAGATGAGGGCATTCTTCTTGGTTATTCTCCACATAGCAAAGCATACAAGTGCTACAATAAAAGACTTGGCAGAATTGTTGACAGTATTGATATAGTGGTTGATGAGAAGGGATATATTCCTAGGCAAGTTCATCATGAAGACATTGAAGAAGATGAAGGTTACTCTCAAAGGCGAAATGATGAAGAAGAAGAACCTGAAGAAGAAGAAGAATCTCAAGAAGAACCAGAGGAGCAGACAAGAATAGAAGAGAAGACTCCATCCAGATATGTCCAAAAGAATCATCCAGAAACTCAGATTGTGGGGCAGAAAGAAGCAGGAGTACAAACAAGAAGGACACTTGCAGAAGCTTCAAGCTACTTGGCTCTACTCTCCTCCATTGAACCACAAAATGTGAAAGAAGCATGCAAAGATGAATGTTGGGTCAAAGCAATGGATGAAGAACTTGAGCAAATCGAAAGGAACAACACTTGGGAATTAGTTCCTAGACCAAAAGATAAGAATGTAATAGGAACAAAATGGGTCTTCAAGAATAAGTTAAATGAAAATGGAGAAGTAATTAGAAACAAGGCCAGACTTGTTTGTAAAGGGTATGCACAGCAAGAAGGAATAGATTTTGAAGAGACCTTTGCTCCTGTGGCAAGACTAGAGGCCATCCGAATGTTCCTTGCTCTCTCAAGCTTTCAAAACTTCAAGGTATTTCAAATGGACGTGAAATCAGCCTTCCTGAATGGAGACTTAGAAGAAGAAGTATATATTGAGCAGCCAGATGGGTTCATTCTTGGGAATGATCCAAACCTTGTATGTAGATTGAAAAAGGCTCTCTATGGGCTCAAACAAGCTCCAAGGGCTTGGTACTATCGGTTGGACAAATATCTTCACCAACAAGGCTTTTCAAAAGGATCAGCAGATAGCAATCTCTATATAAAAGTTGAAAATAACAAATTGCTAATTCTTGTTGTTTATGTAGATGATATTATTTTTGGCAGCAATGAAGAGACTATGAGTCAAAACTTTGCCTTGGTTATGCAGAAAGAATTCGAAATGTCACTTCTTGGAGAATTGACATATTTTCTTGGATTGCAAATCCAACAAAATGAAGGAGGTATCTTCTTGTCTCAAACCAAATACCTCAAGCAGATCTTGAAGAAGTATGGCATGGAAGAGTCAAAGCCAGTATGTACACCCATGGTTACAGGATGCAGCCTCAGTGCAAATGATGAATCAGCAGCAGTCCACCAACCCACTTATAGATCCATGATTGGGAGTTTGCTTTATTTGACAGGTACTCGACCAGATATTACACATGCAGTAGGAATGGTTGGAAGATTTCAAGCCAACCCAAAGGAAACTCATCTTCAGGCAGTCAAAAGAATCTTCAAATATCTTCAAGGGACCCAAAACTATGGCTTATGGTATCCTAGAAATACAGATCTCACTCTTCATGCTTACACAGATGCAGATTGGGCTGGAAGTGTGGATGATAGGAAAAGCACAAGTGGAGGTGCTTTCTTCATGGGTTCCAGATTAGTATCTTGGTTCAGCAAGAAACAAAGTTCGATTGCCTTATCTACAGCTGAAGCAGAATATGTGGCTGCAGCATCTTGTTGCACACAACTTCTTTGGATGATGCAGACCTTGCAGGACTTTCAAATCACTTGCACTCCACCTGTCTCTATCTTATGTGATAATACAAGTGCAATCAGCATTTCAAAGAATCCAGTCATGCACTCAAAGACCAAGCACATACCAATCAAGTACCATTTTCTTCGGGAACAAGTGCTTGAGCAGAAGGTCAAGTTGGAGTATGTTCCTTCTAAGGAGCAAGTTGCTGATATTCTCACAAAACCACTGCCCAGGGAAACTTTTGAATATCTCAGACAAAAGCTGGGAGTAGTTGATGCTTCATCCTGTTGTTGAAGTTTGTTTGTTCTACAGAAAAGTTGGTATACGCAGGTTACGGAAGGGATATGAGCGTATACACGCGGATTCATGCTGGGTAAGTCGCGTATATGCTGGACGCTTGTTGCAGAAAGAATCTCCGCGTACATACGCTGTTTTATACAGGATAAAACGCGTATATGAAGTTCTGAACAGCAAGGGAAAACTCTGAAGTTCTGAACAGCAATAGGAATGTCAGAATTATTCAGGCACAGTTTCAGGGAGTGCAACAGGCACAGGTTCAGGGGGAGCAGCTCAAAAGTCTCATAAAGCATTGTTGGCATTCAGATGTTTTGGTTGTTGGTTTCAGGAGAAGGAGCTCAGAAAGAAATTCTAGTTGCTGATCTAACAAGATGTTTATCAGATGCTGCTGGTGTCTTTCCTAAGTCTTGGTCTAGATCTGTTGTCTCTATGTCATGTATCTCTCTTGTCTCTTTTATGGTGTCAAGGTCATGTAACGGCCTTTGTTGGTTTCCCCACTATGCCTGGGATGAATGCTGTAATATAATTGGTTGTTTCTGATATGGTATGGTTGTATGTATTGAGTCCTTTGGTGATAGAAAGGTCCCTTATGGTGTATAAGTCTTGGTTCTTGTTGAAGAACATCTTTTGCAGATCTGGCCTACTGTCAGGGGGAGCACGAGTCAGCACAGCCAAGCAGAGGTATCAGCATGTCCTCAGGGGGAGCATAGCCCTTTGCCCTTGATGTCAAAGGGGGAGAGTGACTTGGTGTGGTGGTTGCCATCAAGTCCAAAGGGGGAGATTGTTGGCATTATGATTCAAGTGTTGTCCTTGATGGCAACTCACTCAGAGGTTGGTACAGGTGATGGCAACTTAATCAGAAGACAGATCTCAGTACAGCATGCCAAGGAAGCTCATACACGCCGTTTCGTTAAGCCCAAGTCGCGTGTACACGCTAGTTAGATTCAGAAAAAGCGCGTGTATGTGGAAAGGTTCCTTTGGTTCATGGTGGTTAGTCCTTGGAAGTTGTGCCTATGATTTCGGACCATTATGTCTCGACGGGCGTGTCGATCCCTAGTTTTAAAGTTGATGGTATTGTGTTACTATGGTTTTGGCTCTTGGTATTGAGAAAGGCCTAAGGCTATATAAGGAGAAGAAGATCATTAGGCAAGATCATCTTTTGACAAGGCTTGAATATCTAAGAGAGAAAGAGATCTGATATGCAGGTTCTGAATTACTTGATCTAAGCCAAGGAGAGATCACATCGGTTGATGGAAGACTAGATCTAAGGATAGATCGGGATCTAATGGTTTGAAATGCACTATCATGATATGGTTGATTATGCGTATTTCTAGATCTGCATATTGTCGCAATGTTACGTTCTGGGTCTAACTAATGTCTGGTACAGCTGCAAATTGAGAAAGTTTATTTTTAGATCTGTACGCAGGTTGGCTTCGGTAAAAGAGCGTGTATACGCGGGTTCTGCTCATTAAAGTAGCGTATATCTTTTGAAGCTTGATTTTGGGTTTACAGTGGGATCTGACTGTTATTGCAGAGTTCTGTAGTCTGCTCTGTGTTCTGGTAACTGGTGATTGACAGGGTTCAGTGGTTCAGTGATTCAAAGTTTGGTTGTTTTATGCTCTGTTGTGGAAATTGAATGAATTGTGGTCTTCAGATTGTAATGTTGTGCTTCAGGAATATCCAAGTCTGAAAATGTATGAAAAGTGATACCTGAAAGAAGGAAGATTGTAGGTCAGCACCTACGTACTAGTATCTTGGCTAGTACAAGAGCAAAGGGGGTTGGAGCTCCCTTCCAAGGAAGTTTGGAGAACGAGAGAAGGTTGAAGCCTTCTGCAGGTTGTAGCCTGCGTACTGGTATAAGGCTGCACCAGTACAAAAGATTGTAAACTGAAGTTTCATATTAAAGAAAGATAGAGACAACTTGCAGCAGGTGGTTTTCACCCACATTGGGTTTCCACCTTATATCTTGGTGTTCATGTGTGTGGCTTTTTATCTGTTCTGTTATACTGCACATGTTTACTGTTAATGTGATGAATAATGTCCTGATGCACTTAATTGTGAGTTTTCTTCTTATACGCTGTTTTACTTCGTCACAGTAGCGTGTACACGCTGGTTCACTTAACTGAAGTAGCGTATATGTTTCTGGGCATTTAAAAAGTTTGATTAATCTGATAACACTGATTCACCCCCCCTCTCAGTATTATTTCCAACAGAGACTACGTGAAGTAGAATATTTTACAGAAACGAAGGAAATAATGGTCCAAAGTATAGCCCCTTGACTTCACAAACACGAGGGGATGAAGAAGGGATCGCGAAGGTCTCTCCATGAAGTGTTATTCAGTTGATAAAAAAGGATTCTCATGAATACCACCTCCACCCACAACACCACCAGGTTCACCACCATCACCTCCAACTTCACCTTTACGACCTCCACCTCCACTACAATTCAGTATGACAAACATAGTGAAGTCACCTTTGTTCAAAGGCTTGGGAAATGGGGACCCAAATCAATTCTAGTTCATTCTGAGGGCTGTATGGGAAGCTCAAGGTGTTATAGATGACCATATAAAGAAAGTGACATTGGTTAGTGCTCTGCCAAATTGCGCGCTGACTTGGTATATTAAGTACTCCAACGATAACTTAAATGCTAGAGTAGAAGACATCCAAGCAACATTAAATAGGGAATTTAGCAGGCCTAAATCTGAACCGTAGTCGATTGTGGGATTCAAAGGGATTGCGATGCAACCAGGTGAGACGCCTTGGGAGCTCGATTAGAGGCTGAAATGTACAATTCATGAAGCCAACGTGAATTTGAGAAATGGACAACATCACAATTGGTTTGTGGCTTCGCTACTACCACACTTAAGGAGTGCGTTGTCGCAACAAAAGATAACCACTCAGGCAGATGTCTTGGAGATTGCCATGAGATTACATGAGACTCCGATGCAGGATCTTAATATAGGAGTCTAGTAGATCCTTGCATAACTGAAAAATATGTGCCTTGATTTGGGAGTCTAGTAGATCCATGCATAGCTGAAAAATATGTGCCTTGAGATACAAAGTCTGAAGCAGGACAGGACGGTTTGACCAGAGGTACGTGAAGAGGTATCATGCTTAAAATGCAAGAGTTAGGGTCATGACAAAGACCATTTCTCAGTCTTTTCAAATTAACTTGCAGGAGGAGGACCGATGCCTTTGAGGTCAGAAGCTCAAGCAGGACCTAGCACGGTGCCTACTTTATGGTGCACTATCTGTGAGGTAGCCAGAAAAAATTCCACGGATAACTGCCACTTGCTGCAAAAGTATGTGCAAGCACTGCAGCAGTTGTTCTACAAATTTTGTAGGTTGGTAGGACATGATGAACGTACTTGTAGGAGCTATGAATTGATGATGGATAGATCTCTCGCCTATCAGGTTCAAGCCAAAATGCAGCCCCTTGACCAGAATGTAGGGATGGCGTAGACAGGATTTAAGGGGTGCGTATGAGGCCGAGGCGGAGGAGGACTTGGTAGAGGTTGAGGACAGTTGATTTTCTATAATTGCAAAAGGCCAAGAGATTATGCCCGCAATTGCACCAATCCAACGTGCCCATTGTGCAAGTATTGCACGTTGTTTGATCATGAAACATAAGATTGTCCTATGGTAATAACTAGAATATGTGACAAAGGGGAACCTGTAGATGATGAGGTCTGAGCCACGCGAGGAAGATTCGAACATAAATATAGTGCTTTGGAGTGGAATCACTACAGGAGATGACAAGGGGAAATAGCTGGAAGACAGTACATGGGTTTGCAAAGCCCTGACAAAAGAGGCTAAGTTTTATTTGGAGCACGCTCATGAAGCATTCATGGAAGCTAAGAAGAGCTTCGTTGAGGCCTCCACTTCAGGAAAAAAGGATAAACCGGAGTCGGAGATGGACCCCTCTATGCTCACAACTTTCGTTAAAACCTATATGAAGTCACTGTGTGATAGTAAGGCTGTGAAAGTATTACAAGAACTCATCAATAAATGTGATGGGACCACGCTAGGTGAATCATGCGTAGTCCAAAAGATCGGTAAGCATGAGACAAGGATGTGGCATGAAATGCGACTCACAGCGCATATCAGAGAATAAGAAATGGATCAAGTCATTATGCATTTGGGATCATATGTGAATGTTTTACTGAAATAGACTTGGGAGCGAATGGGGCGACCTACACTGCAATGGTCTCCAATTCAGCTAAGGATGGCGAATGAGCAGAAAATCATATCCATGGGGCTGCTGCAGGGAGTGACCATGGATATTGAGGGAGCGAGTGCACTGGCAAACTTTGAAGTAATAGAGATTGTTGATGACAACAATCCCTACCTTCCACTCCTGGGAATTGACTAGGCTACTGATATGAACGGGTTAATTAATATGAAGAAGCGAAAGATGATCTTTGAGAAGAAATCACTGCGCGTAATAATACCCCTAGATCCTGCTAAAGGATTGCACTATACAGAAGTAGTCTGCAACTATAAGAGTGATGATGATCTGGACTGCATCTATAAGATAATAGCACGGGACCAAGTCTGGGTGAATCCAACCATGGATGGATGGATTACATGGGAGCGCGAGAGTTCCTGCACTTCGAATTTTGATGAAGAAATAGAATGCTGGCATAATCAGTTACATGAAGTAACTACGCTGAATTGCAATATGATGACCTAGTCGCTACGTTGTGTGTTTGTCTGAGGTAATAAACATGCCTACTTATGATGGTCTAACTGAGGTAGATACCTTTTTGGATGCATTTGAAAGGGAGGTGCCAAAAAAGTAATGCTTCTAGGCCTTGGACTGGGTACTACGTGCTACGCCCGCAAGATGGTGGGGTACACACAAGGGAATCTTTGATGATTGGCATGAATATAGGAGGATGATGAAAGCATGATTTGGGAAGTCTAAGATGCAACTGATAGACAAGTACGATGGACAAGATGATCCGCGTGTGCATCTGGCCAAATGGACTCAAGCTTATGGAGAAAAGCCACAACCTGAGTGGGTTCACCTATTTTGTCATACCCTGGATGTTATCCCAATGAATTGTATATAGAAATAGAGCTCTACCATGGGATATGTGAATGGGATATCCTGTGTGAAGGATTCATGATGACATTTAATTATGAGGACAAGTTTGACAGTATTGATGAGGTGCTACAAGAGG
This sequence comes from Pinus tabuliformis, assembly GCA_031772625.1. Taxonomy (NCBI): domain Eukaryota; kingdom Viridiplantae; phylum Streptophyta; class Pinopsida; order Pinales; family Pinaceae; genus Pinus; species Pinus tabuliformis. The sequence goes on along the minus strand of CM062810.1, from coordinate 58,830,635 downwards.
TGAAAGTAACCATCTTTAGGATACCGAAGGATCCTTTAGACCTGACGCAACCTGAATGGGCTACTCAGTTGAGTTGCACAGTGGAATGTTATAATGTAACTTCTGAAGAGGAGGATGAAAATCTGCGGAAGATTAACATTCCAGAAATAGAGGGCCACTGTGAGGTTCAAGGATCGCAAATTAAGAACCCTGATATAACTGTGCCGGTGAGAACTAAACAGGTGAACATTGCTACGGAGGCAGAACCCAAATTCATGAATATTGGAGACTATTGGGATGATGCGATGGTGGATAAGGTCACTGAATTACTCCGTGAATATCATGACTTATTCCCTACCAAGTTTATGGATTTGAAAGGAATAATTAGAGATCTAGGAGTGATGAAGATCGTGTTAAAACCTGACGTGAAGCCAGTTAAGCAGAGGCCTTATTGCCTAAATCCAAAATACAAGGAGAAGGTCCACTTAGAGCTTGACAAAATGATAGCAGCAGGTATCATTGAGCCCATGGAAGAGTCTGATTGGGTAAGAGTCTGATTGAGTCTGATGGTGGTGCAAGAGAAGAAGAAGGATGAGATAAGGATATGTGTGGATCTTAGAAAGTTGAATGATGCTTGTATGCATGATCCTTTCCCAAATTCATTCACGGATGAAGTGTTGGAGAATGTAGGTGGCTAGGAAGAATACTCCTTCATTGACGGGTTCTCTAGGTACCACCAAATCAAAATCACGTCGGAGGATAGGAGCAAGATGACCTTCACGACTGAGTGGGGTTTCTTTCAATATACTGTAATACCGTTTGGGTTGAAGAATGCACCTGCTATCTTTTCGCACATGGTTGTTGTGGCATTCAAGGAATTTATTTATAAGTTCTTGGAGGTATATTTTGATGACTGGACTGTATTTGGGCTAGTTAAGCGCCATGTAGCGAGCTTGCACTTGACGCTGGATACCTGTCAAAGATACCATATCGCGCTCAACCTCAAGAAGTGTCTGTTTTGCGTTCCTTTTGGGAACCTAATCAACCTCAAGAAGTGTCTACTTTTCATTCCTTTTGGGAACCTATTGGGGCATGTGGTTTACAGACAAGGACTGATGGTAGACCCCATGAAGATCGCAGTGATACTAAACTTGGAAGAACCAAGGAGTGTGAAGCAGATGTGTGCTACTTTGGGACATATGGGATATTACAGGAAGTTTATCAAAGGCTATGTCTAGATCACCACGCCGATGGAAAAATTGTTGAAGAAGGATGTTTTGTTCTGCTGGAACAATGATTATAAGAAGAGCTTGGATATATTGAAAGAAAAGATGGTTACTGTGCCGATTCTAGTCTTTACGAACTGGAAGAAAGAGTTTCATGTACATGTTGATGCATCATGTATAACGTTGGGGGTAGTAATAACACAGGAAGACGGAGAAAGCTTCGAACAACCTGCCACGTTCGTAAGCCACAAATTATCCAAAGCAGAGAAGAAATATTCCACCACTGAGTGCGAGGGGCTAACTATGGTGTATGTGCTTCAGAAGTATTGAAACTAGTTGCTAGGAGGTCACTTTAAGATGTATACGGATCACTTCCCGCTGAAGTATCTAGTCAATAAGCCTATGTTGGGGGGGGGGGGGAATTTGTAGATGGCTCTTATTTTTCCAAGAATACGATTTTGAAGTTGTTGTGAAGCCTAGACGATTGAACGCGGGACCAGATCACCTGTCGCACATCGAGATAGGGGAGAAACCCACTAATTTGTAGGAAGGATTACCTGATGTACAACTCATTGTTGTGCACATCACGAATGGACATTTCGAGGATATAATACACATTCTAACAACTGGAACTGCGCTGGAAGTATATTCTGTCTAGTAAAAGAAGGAATTAGTGATGCGCGCGGCAGACTTCTCTATCATTGTTGGGCATCTATACAAGATGGGGAATGATGAAATACTGTGAAGGTATGCACTTGAGTTTGAACGAAGCAGCATCCTCACAGATGCTCATGGGGACACTGTGGGAGGACATTACGTAGGGAGAGAAACCACGTAAAATATTCTATGCGTTGGGTTGTGGTGGCCAACCCTTCATCAGGATTCAAAAGCATATTGCAAGGCCTACGATGTATGTCAAAGAATAGGCAGACCATTGCAAAGGGTTGAAATTCCTTTGAATCCACAAATAACATTACAACACTACGAAAAGAGGGCAATAGATTTTGTAGGACCTATTCAACATCAAGGGAAGACATGCACGAGGTACATTATCACTGCGACAGAGTATTTGACTCGTTGGGCAGAAGCACAGCTGATGAAGGATTTCATGGGTGTGACTACCATGAAGTTCCTATTTGAGCATGTAGTGATGTGATTTGGATGTCCAAAGATCTTGATGAGTGATCATGGTATGCACTTCCTGAATGAGATGATCAGCACACTTATGGAGGCATTTCAAGTGTATCACCAGAAGAGCACACCTTATCACCCACAGGCTAATCGGACAGTGGAGGCGTTCAATGAAGTACTTGAAAATACGTTGACCAAGGTTTGCAATTCTCAACAAAGTGATTAGGACCTACGGATATTTGCAATGTTATGGGCTTATTGGACGACATGCAAGAAGTTAATGGGATAGACACCCTTTAGGCTGGTATATGGGGTTAAAGTGGTGATGCCAATGGAATACATCATGCCTAGTCTATGCATAGCAATGGTCATGATTACGACAGATCGCGGAGCCCTGGAAGAGAGGCTTGCACAGTCGGACGAGCTCAAAGAAGAGAGATTTTTGACTGGATTTCAACAGTAGGTCCAAAAGCAGTGTGAAAAAACATGGTGGGACCGACATACTAAGCTACACACCTTTTTGGTGAATGACTTGTTGTTGTTGTATGACAGTAAGTTTGATAAATTTCTAAGAAAATTCAGAATGCATTGGCTGGGGCCCTATGTTATTAAAGAGATTACCGATGGTGGCACAGTCTAGTTGGTTAATTTGAATGGATATCCCTTCCCAAGAAAGGTGAATGGCAGTCGATTGAAGCCATAGACAGGTTGCTTGACCATCTAACTAGGCGACAGAGGCATAGTATTAACACTCTAGGCAGCTGGAAAGAGGCACAAAACTATAAACTACATTGCCCGAGTTGCGGAGCTACACAATTTCAAGACGGTGCAAAGCAGCAAAGTGTCACAGGGTCCATGACAATGCGAAGACAATTGTGCTAGCACGCAGGTATATCGGAAAGTGACCATTAAAGTCGCTATTCACAATTTGATGGTCACCTTGAGGCCAAATGGAGTGGGCTACATGTATTTAAGGTGAAATTTATGGGTTAGATTCTTGAAAATATGCTGCCACTCTAGCGTTAATGGGCCAAATGTGGGGGGGGAATGGTCGGATTTGAATTCAAAAAGCCCTATAAATTACAAGTGGTTTTCTAGCGAAAAACATTTGGCATTTTAAAAATTCAATTGTTGTGCTATTAGCTGTGTATGGACCTTTCAAATTTTGAGGCTTTGAGAGCAATTTCAGTGTTTGAAAGCTTGTGGAAGGAGACACAGGACCTCCTGACCAGAATGATGTCGACACCCGAGGAAGCCGCATAGGAAATTGCAGTAGTAGAAGCCCCAGAGAGTGTCAGAGTGATAGTTGAGGTCCCTAAATCACCCAGAACACTGATACCTAAGAAGGATAAGCAGGCTATGATCCCAGTGCGTGTCTCACCAAGAAACCCATAGAGGACCAAACTCACCTTGTAGGAAAAAGGGAAGGCCATTAATCTGGAGGCCGAGGAGGAAGAATTTGAAGAAATCCTAGTGGATGAGGAGGATGCGGAAATGGAAATTGAAACCAAGGGTGCAGAACTTATTACCAGGTTACCTGAGTATGTTCCTCCATGCAAAGGTAAAGCCAAGGTGCCGAAGGACATAGACGATACCAAGAGCTCCCTGCAAACTCCATTGCTCCTAGATGACATTTTTTTTGAGGGGCCGCACTTAAGGTGATTTCCTATACTGAAATTCAAAGATTGGGACCTCGTAGATCACAAGAAATTCCTGCAACTAATGACTGAGTAGCCAATGCACCAACGGATTGACATGACTACTAGAACAATTGAATTAGAGCTGCAGACCTAGCTCAAGGGTGTAGAGAAAGCTGGGTTTCTTAACCTGCTTTGGGTGCTGCATTACCATCGTGCCCTAGTGACCATCTTCGTCATTAGGCAGCTGCTTTGCTTGGTTTATGATGGGTGTTTGTGGCTGGAGGAGCCCATTCCCATCACAAACCACTTGATCCATCCGATTACACAGCTACCTTACTCAGGGTAGGATCCAACCAATATTTTAGAAGGAAACAGGGGTGAGTTGGCCCTCCTGGGAGCTATGAAGAAGAAATTCAAGTTGGAGAAGAAGAAGAGAGGATATGCCATCTCCAGTATTAACAACCCTGTAGTGAAGGTAATGACGCAAATACTAGCAAGGAAGGTGATGCGAAAGTGTCATGCGGATGAGGTGCCCACACTTGTGATTGCACTAGTGGCCCACTGTGCTGAAGGAGTCCAGTTCAATTGGGAAAATTATCTTTGTGGCGAGTTCCTTGCGAACTGTCGCGAGGCATAGGAGTAGGGCAAAACATTTCACTATGCATGGCTCCTGTTGTCGATCGTACTGGTGGCATGGGAGCTGCTAGAAGATAGGCAATTCCCTTTGGCGGCGCTGGACCTTCCAGAGGTAGTGAAGTATGCTTTGTTGTGGGCAACCAGGGATGCACAACACATTAAAGAAAGCAAGATCCTTTGGGTATTAGTGGGGATGAGTATCTGGATGGGGATCAATCGCAAGTTGCAGTTGTCACCCATAGTATACGCTAGTTTGCAGACCTTAGAGTTCAAAGCAGATTTCCACCATGTTTTTATCAGGGCATAGAAGGACCCCGCGAAGACATGGCATAACTTACCATATCTGGCAAATGATGATGTGATCTTTGTAGTCCTTGAGACTTGGCCGCTGGAGTGGCATGCTCCAGCAAGCTCCACAGTGGAAACATACAAGTCTACCATCCAGTGTAAGAAGGAGAAAACAAAGCTCTAAATGGCATAGTTGGTTGAGAAGCACAAAAAGGATGAAGCATAGGCTAAGGCCCAGGCGGTGCATGACACAGCGAAATTGGTAGAACAACAAAAAATAGGAGGAGAAGAGTGCGAAGGACAGAAGTCACCTTCGCCTGGGACTGAGGCAGAAAGAGAGACAGAATAAGGTGGCACAGACCTGCAGACGATGTACACCCAACTCAAGCATCCACGACCGTAAGAGCAGGCAGTGCCATGAAATAAAACCAAGGCATCAAAGGTATCCTTCGACCCAATCACCCTCATTGAGGGGGATTTGCATGATATTGGAGAAATGGTTAGGGATGTCACAGCGAAGGCCCTCCAACAGTTCGAAGAGTAGCAACAGTTGATATTGGGGGCTCTCTGGAAAAAACTACAGGAGTTGTAGATTCACACTTCACAGGCACAGTGTCCACCAGCCTATTTATCGGCACTTCAGCTGCTGAGGAGATGTTACGCACAAGGATGAAAAACGTGGTACTGCTACCTGATGGGGCACTCATTACAGAAAATGACGCCAAGATACCCACAGTCAGTAGCCTGAAAGGGGTAATATTGAATATGGCCACGCTCCCTCGAGAGACACTCTACCTCTTATAAGATGGAGTCACCGGAGAACTTCGGGTTTGGGAGTGTCACGTTCTACAGGTGATGAACGAGTAGTGCATCAACATTGAGCAGTTAGGCCTGCAGTGCAATGAGGCAATGGAGCAGAATAAGAAAAAATGTAGCTAGTGGAGGAAGCCTACCAAATGGTCCTGGTGTTGGACATTCAAGTAGAAGAACCAATAGAGGCCTGGGTTAAGTTGAACCTACAAGGGTGTGTGACGCTCGAGCAGAGATGGCCCGGGTTAAGTTGGAGCTGAACCTACAAATCACAAAATTGTAGTTGCAGGCTCAGCCTTCAACTCCGCCAGAGGTTAGGAAACAGCATACCACTGCTACTACAATAGAAATAACGATGGTTGACAGTGCAGTGGCAGACTGCATGCAACTTTTTGAATAGTCATTCGAGCTCCTAACCACCCTGTAGAAGGACTAGAATGTAGATCACTTGAAGATAGAGTTGCATGAGCTACAAGAAAGGTATGACGAGGTAAAAGGGACCACACAAATAGTTTCCCTTACATAGAGGCTCGCACAAATGCAAGGGGCAAAGACGCTCAAGGAACAGGTGGATGTCGCTCGACACAAAGAAGCGGTCTTAAAAGTGCGCCTACAACCATGGATAGATGAGGCATATATGATCATAGCCTCCATTGAAGGAAAGCTTGCACAACTGCAGGAAACTCAGCAGAAAATTCAGGGAAGAAGTTCAGCATCGGTCACCAAACAATGAGTGGAAGAAGTCTAGCAGGCAGCCGCTCAGTGCGGTGCCAAAGTTGCGGTGATCCAAATGGAGCTGGGAGGTCTTCACGCTAAGATCTCCACACTTGCAAAGTGACTCGAGGACGAGTCACGAGGTTTGTGTTGGGGGCCTATTGGGCACAGGATTCCCAAGGGTAGTTTTAGGGTTTAAAGCCCATATTTTGGTCAAATTTTTTAATCCAAGAGTAAAGACTCTGCATTTTGTGGTCGTAGAGCATGTAAATGTTAAAGAGTCATAGGGTTGTCCGCCCTTATTTTGGAAATGTAATGTCGGCTGTAAAAGATCTACCCATGGTCCGCGGACCATGGGATTGTATAAATAGAGCTAAGCAATAAGTAGTTAGAGGCATTAAAAAAGCATCGACATGTATGAGAGATGGCTATGAAGTATAAGTCTAAGTTTGGGTTGTAGCATAGATAGAGGCTCTGCAGCTGAGTGCACAGAGGCCTAGAAGTCCACTGCTGAGTGAGCAGACCCCTGTAGCTGAGTGCACAGACCCCTGCAACTAAGTGCGTAGGGTGGGTTGAGTCTGTAATCATCGAGGATTATCAATAAAGAGAAGTATTCGATAATTTCTGCATCTTATTTCCTATTTATGGATCTGTGATATTAGTATTAGGTATGAATTTCACTTATAATGCTTAAATGATGCGCGAATGTATGTAAATGTACTGGTTAAGTGAATGCAAGTAAGAACATTTATTTATGGGAAGCTAACTGAGATTAGTTAATAAGATAAGTAAGACACTTAGCCTAGTTTGGGAGATATCGCAGTTTGCTACCCTAGCAACACAAAAGTATATCAGCCCCAGGTTAGGGCTGTGCAGAAGCCAATTGTATCCTTTCGTGAAGTTACTGAAGGGTGGAACAGAGGGTTACGAAATCTACATGTAGGCAGGTATAGCCAGGATAAATCGACATCACATCCATCTCAAGGGTGCGAAAACTTGGTTCCAACATCCCCCCATACTGCTTCGGGTGAGACTTCAGTCCGTGCTCTGTGGGATGATGCCAAAAGGGCCAATAGTGTAGGGATTTGTTTGGCTAACTAACGTTGAACTTGGGTCAGGCCCCCTCAAGCCAATAGCCATATTTTCTAAACTTCTAAGCAAATAATATGGGAAATTGATGAGCTTTCCAGACTCAAAGTGCAAGAGTAGGTGTATGTGGTAGAGGAATGTTAATGAGTAGTAGCCTTCGCAAGTAAGGAACTTCTGCAACACATACAGGAGATCCTTCCACTTCCCTATCATGGTGTTCTGCTGGAGGCTGTTCTTCTAGTCTACCTTCTGCTTTGGGTTGATCACGAACCGACACCACAGTTTCTTTTCTAACTTTTCCTTCTTGAACCATTTATCCCCTACTACTAGCAACCTTGTGGCCTGAGATATTGACCGTTCTGTTACTGCAAATTCTAATGAACCAACATTGTTTCGGCTCCCATCTAAGGTCTGGGAAAATTCTATTGCCATAGCTGAGTCAAACCCATCAAAATTATGCAGGGACGGGAGGAACCTAGATTTCTGCAACATTGCAAGACTATTCTTGTACTTAGCTGTCTGTTCCATCTCTATGGATCATGGCTCAATCCTTACAGGCACCATGTCTATTCAAATTCACCCACTCTCTATTTCAAAAAGATATTACAACAAAAATAACTCAAATGGTGATTGAGCTACACACCCATCGTTATATCCACCATTTCCCATAACGTGCTTCATCATTAAAATTACTTGGATGCGAAAGTGACTTGGTGTAGGTACAGGCAGGCTATAATGATTGGGAGAGGTGGTAGTTTAGACAATAATTTCACATAATGGTCATGCAAGGTCGAACACGGGGTGAGGCTATTATTATCAGGTGATGAGTTTTCAAGGGGAGGTAAGTATCGAATTTTGGGAGGATTGTACCGCTCTGCATTTACTCCATGATTTCAGATAAAGCATACTTTAGTACTCATTAAAAAGATAAGATTTTATAACCTAAAATATCCTTTCACTTAAATATTTCTCCCTAATATAGTAAATGGTGAAACAAAGCATTAATCATAATATAAACTAAATGTCATGATTTGCAGGTGGCACAGTTGTTCTGCCTGTACAAAGGTTCATGAAACAAAAGATAAGCTTCAATATGCATCATTTTTCTACACTAGGTGTTCTTTCACCGGAACATATGTTTTTGAATTGGGCATACTCAGTAGTGAGGATTCTTGCACCGAATCGCGCCTGTACTTGAATGTGCCTACACCAACCATGCCTGCACCAAGCATCCTTGCACTTCATACATGCTTGCACTACCCATTCCTACACCAAATCTTCTTGCACTTTGAACACACATTCCTGCACTAGGGATACTTGTAGCGTAATAGGAGCCAAAAGAGAATTCTGATAGAATACAATTATTAGACTGGATTAAAAATATTTGTAGAATATACAAAGGAGATTTTATTTTTCATTCCTTGGTGTTAACATATGCCTTTCGATCTGATTTGTAGGTTCACATCTGATCCTACAATCAATCCATGTGGGGAAAAAGAAGTGGGAAAATGGTAAATTTTTAGAATGGAAAGGAAATTACAACAGGGAATTCAAGAGTGAAACCACCAAAAGGGATAAATCGAAGAGGGATTTTGGGGAAATAATTTCAGGAGAAAAGAGGGAAATACAAAATTAGATAGGGAAAATTCTTTGAAGAAAGGGATGGTAAAATTTTTTGGATAAAAAGAAGAAAATAAGGGGGAATTTTTGTCGAAAATGGGAATAGAAGAAAGGCAGAATTTCATGTGATATTTTCTTGCATAGTGCTAATCCATAAAATAAATGCATCGGGAATTGAGTGTTTCCTGAAATAAAAATTTTCGTGCCAGCTATCCCAAACGTGGATAAAGGCCAGGTTCCTGTACTCTAACCTGCTTCTTCTTGGTGACAATTGACACATCTAAATATTAAGCGACATTCCCATTTTATTATAATTGATCTTCCTGCTAGCAAGCTAGTTTTCAGGTTGATACTTCTATAATCATGTCAGTAGAAATGATTTTCACAATCACAGGAAAAATTCTTTTTATTTTTCTTTTAATTTTTTTAATTATTTATATAATTTTTTTGGATTTTCCTTTCATTTCAAGAGAGAAGAAATCATATCACAATAGGTTGGCATAGCCACCTACCCACTGAAGTTTAGACTGTTGTTGCACTTGCTGCATGAAGTCTTCCTTTGTGATGGGCTGAAAATATACTTTAAGCCTATGCCCATTCACAAGGAAAACTGAATCTCACCCATCGGTGGTTTTGACTTGTAGAGCCCCGTTGTCGAAGACTTGAATCACCTCATACGGTCCCATCCAACAAGTATGGAAATTCCCTTTAAAATTTTTAAATCTAGAATCATAGAGAAGTACCCAATCACCTGGTTGGAACCGCTTTTTCCTGATAAACTTGTCATGCCACTTCTTGTGTTGCTGCTGCACCAAAATATTCTATTGAACAACATCCATTCGAAATTCATCCAATTCATTTAGCTACAATAGACTGTTATGCTATTGAATTGCGAGAAATTCCAAAATACCAAATATGTGAAGAAATACAACCCAGAACATAGAACAAAATGAGAAAAACAACAAGTTTTTTATTATTCATAGATGAAAGCAATGTTCACTTGCCTCTTCGAGGGGGCAACCTCTCGTAGAACAGATCTCAATTACAAACTAAGACTCGATATATATCAATGGGGAGTCTCTATCATTTATATAGGATTCATAAATACAATACCATGGGTCATTACCATGGTTCTATTAATACCATCTATCTAATACCATGGCCTGTTTGCAACTAACTGTGGTCCCTTTCTTAAATGCAGGTCAACCACTTACAATTATTAATACAGGCTTTATTGACTCTTTAACTAACTATAATTATGACTCAACCCTATTACATAAATTTTGGGCATGGAATCCCCCCACAACATGTTTTGGGGCTCAAAGCCCAAGTTTTGAGTAATATTATTGTAAAGACTCTGCGAATTGTGGGCACGGAGTGTGAATTGTATGTTAGAGTCATAGGGTTGTCCACCCTAAGTTTTGAATGTAGTGTCGGCCTATCCATGGTCTTCAGACCATGGGATTGTATAAATAGAGTGAGGCTCTAAGTTGTAAAGGAACGGATGGAATTTGATGGATAGAATAAGATAGCAAGCATAGAGCAAGAGTCTAAGTATCTTGGGTCGTAGTAGTAGGAGGAGGCTTTGTAGCTGAGTGTGCAGAGGCCTAGTATAGTCCGCAGCTGAGTGCATAGACCCTTGCAGCTAAGTGCGCAGGGTAGAGTTGAGCCTGTAACAGAAGGAAGAAAATAATAAAGAGAATTTTTATCTGAATTCTATGTATCTGTTCTTATGTTATTATATGTTTTATCTCATTTGCAATTATATTGTTTATTTACTGTGTGCAGTTGTATGAATTATGATTATTGTTAAGTATAACTGAAAGCAAACAAATGAGCTAAGTTAATCAATAATATTAGGCTACGAGTAACGACATTGGGTAATAACACTATTTGGTCCTTGAGTAGGGTTGTCCGAAGGTACCATGTTAGGCTGCGAGGTGCGAGTAAGCATGTGTAGCGACGTGCCCGTAGGGTCGAACCACGAACCACTTGAAACCATTAGACATCTCTAGGGTGTGGAAACCTAGTTCTAGCACCCCTCCCATACTACTTCAGGTGAGACCTCAGTCCGCACTCTATGGACTATTGCCGAAAGGGCCAGTAGTACCGTGATTTGTTTGGCTAAATCACCTCTAAAACTGGGTCAGGCCCCAACAAGCCAAAAAATGGTTCCGTTGCTGGGACCGAAATTTGCATAAGGTATGTCTAATGTCGTGTCACTATAATCCAATGAAGAAAGAAACTGAAGGGTGGTTAGACAGAAAGTTCCACGAGTTCATGGTGTCGGAAGACATGAATCCGTGAGTATCAAAGGAACAATGGTTGGAGCGCTACTTATATATGGAAATCCATGAAATTTTCTTTGCATCCTTTCCTTTTGAGTTGTATGAGTGGATCGCGAAGCTAGTAGACAGTCAGGGAAGGTGTAGGCTCAATGAACTAATTATGTGGTGCCAATATGTGTCAAGGAGTGTCAAGGAAACAAAAGGAATAACCGAGCTAAAATGTAAGGAAATGAACACAAAAGATGGTTAATAAGTCATGATTTTATCTATTTCAAAAGACGCATGCTAGGCACACTAATAATATGTTCCAATACATGCCAAGTGCCAATGTGTGCCAAGTGCTAATGTTTGTCAATGTAATATTATGCCAAGGTGTTTCAGGGCATGTTAGGGACTACAGGGCATGCCAACACATGATAACATGTGCTTGGATGTCCTACTCATGGCAAGATGTTTTAGGTACAAAGATGTTCCAAGACATGTGAGGTGCCAAGGAATGTTAGTGTATTGTTCCAAAGCATGTTAAGGTGTGCCATGAGTGTTGAGGAGTGCTAAGTCTCTCTCATGAATAGAATTGATAGAGCTTGATTATGTATTAAACAATATAGTTCCTACACACACTAGTGGAACTTTATTTAAAGGAAATTTGCTAGATAATAAGCCTAATAGAGATGAATCATGTGTTGACTCATAGGAAAACTATATTCTTATGACTTGAGGGAAATGAAACACACTAGTTACTTTTTAACAAATTGACTAACTATAACCACTATGACCATGGACACATAATGAAAAAGACTCCACAAAAATGGTCTTAAATTGTTATCTTTTGACAAAAATATAGTAATAGGTACATAGCATCATCAAAAACTCATTGGAATGATCAATGATGATGAACATTTTTTGACCGTCAACAAAGGTAACCAAAAAGAGCAGTGATGAGGGTTAGTAAAATATCATCACTAGAAGTGACACCAAAGAGAGAACTAGTTATGGGCCTTTAATGACCCTCACCAAAAGTGCCACCAAAGAGAGAATTAATGACCGGCCTTTAATGACCCTCACCAAAAGTGTCTTTGAAAATGGCTTTGGTGACAAACCTTAAAGGACCATCACTATATACACTTACAACAACGTTCTTTTAAAGACTCTCACCATATGCGACATTGGTGACGGACCTTAAAGTTCATCATAAGCATGAAGCGTCATCAAAAACTCATTAGAATTATCAATGATGGCAAACATATTTTGACCGTCACCAAAAGTAACCAAAAAGAGCGTTTGTAAGGGTCAATAAAATATCCTCACTAGAATTGTCACCAAAAAGAGAATTAGTGATGGGACTTTAATGACCCTCATCAAAAGTTTCACCAAAGAGAGAATTAGTGATGGGCCTTTATTGACCCTCACGAGAAGTGTCATTGAAACTGGGTTTGGTGACAAACCTTAAAGGACAATCACTATATAAGATTACAACAACGCTTTTTTAAAGATTGTCACCATATGTGACATTGGTGACGGACCTTAAAGGTCTATCATAGGCATGACCCTCACCAATGACCTTTTTTGTTGTATTGATCCTCACCTACATGGTTGAGTCTAGATAAGAAATCAGCTACATGATTTTCCTTTGTAGGTCTATCTAATACTGTGATGTCAAATTCCTGCAGCAAAAAAAGCCACCTAGTAATCCTGCCATTAGTAACTAGTTTATTCATGAGATATTGAATGGCAGAGTGATCGGTGAGTACAAAAACTTCATAGCCTGTGATGTAATGTCTAAACTTATTAATAACATAAATCACAGCAAGGAATTATTTTTCCACTACCATTTAATTCAGTTATGCAGGAGTTAAGTTTTTACTAACATAATAAATAACATGGGTTATAGGATCCTCCTTTTGTCCCAATAATGCTCCTATGGCTGAATCAGAGCCATCAGTGGAAATGTGAAAATGAAATTTCAAACTTGGTTCTCTCAAGACTGGTGCTGAAGAAAGTTTTTCCTTGAGTGTATCAATTGGAGCTTGAAATTCATCATCCCAATGAAATTCAACTTCTTTAGTCAATAATTTAAATAATGGAGAGGCTACTTTTGTAAATTTTTCAACAAGCCTTCTATAGTAGCCTGCATGTCCAAGGAAACTTTGGACTCCTTTCTGATTTGTTGGTGGGGGTAGCTTTGCAATGACTTCAATATTTTCTCGGTCAAATTTAATTCCTGTAGCAGAAACATGATGAGCCAAAACAATACCTTCATTCATAATCATAAAACATTTTTCATTACTTAATGAGAGGTTAGTTTCTCTACATCTCTAAAAAACTTTCTCAATATTATGTAAATATTCTTCAAAAGTATCACCCATGACTATAAAGTCATCCATATAAACCTCTTGAAATCATGCAAAAGATCAAATAAAATACCAAGGACTGCTTGCTAGAATGTGGGTGGTGTGTTGCATAGACCAAATGGTGGTACCCTATATGCATGGGTTCCCCAGGGACATGTGAGTGTAGTATTTTCCTGGTCTTCCAGAGCTATCCTAATTTGATTGTAGCCACTGAACCCATCTAGGAAGGAAAAATACTTTTTTCCTTCTAAAGTGTCCAAGACTTGGTCTATAAAAGGCAAGGGAAAGTGATATTTCAAGGTAGAGTTGTTTAGTTCCTTGTAATCCACACACATTCTCCATCTACCATTATTTTTGGGGTCAATATCCAATAGAGATACCCACTGGCTATCTGAGATAGGATAGATAAACCCTACATTTGATAATTTCTGCAATTCATCTTTCACATTTTCCCTTAAAGCGAGGTTCATCCTACTTTGTGGCTGTCTCATGAGCCTGACTTTCTCTTATATATAAATATGATGAATGCATGTGTCTGGGTGAATGCCTCTCATATGTGTGTATTCCCAAGAAAAAGTATCTGAAATTTTTTTCAATGCTTGAATTAATTGTTTTTCCTATTAAGAGGTTAAGGCAAAAATTAATATTCAAAGGCTTTTCAAGAAAAATTTCAACCACCTTACTCCCCTATTCAGTCATGGAATATGCAGGAAATGCAGACAATAAGGTTGAGTGTAGTTCAACTACTGTAGTATACTCATGAAAATCCTGCAGATTAGTAATGAAAGCTAAATTATAACTAGACTTCCCTTGTTCTTGCTGCAAAAAATCAGGATTAGAAATACAACAATTTATCAAATTTTCTTCTGAAATTTCTTTAAGGCTCATGGCTTGGCCGATTGTCAAAACTGGTCAGGCACATTCTGAAAAATGCTCTTCTTCTTCAACCCAATGTGTATTTTTTGATCTTAAGAGAGGTTGAGCAAGGGGGTAGAAATTAATATGTTTTATTTCAGTCCCATGAGTGATGGTCATGTTTCCAGACCTGCACCCTATATAATAATATGTCATGGCTAACCACGGTCTCCCCAAGATAAAAGGATGCCCTCTTAATTTAGCTTTGGGATGAAGACCATAAAAATATGTAGGGTACTTCTAGGAATCTAATGAGATGACAATGACTTCTAAAACCCCCTCTAGCTTTAGCTTAGACCTATCTACTAATTCTAACATGGTAGGAGCAGGAAATAAGTCAAAGGTGCCTATTCTAGATAAGGTCTCCATAGTCATCACATTAATGACTGAACCTAAATCAATTAAAGTATTTTTTATAGGTTGAACATTGATAAAGATGGTAACCATAGGGATTCCAGGGTCTACATATTTTTCAGTAACAAATCCAGTAGACATAAACCTTGCAAGCTTTCCACCTACTTAAATTGTAGAGAGTTCTTTGTTTTTTCTTCTTGGCCTCTTGGTACATAGCTCCCTTACTGTTTTAGCATAGATAGGGATACCTTTAATTGATTGCAACAATAGGATCTTAATGCATGCATTTTTCAATTTAGACACAATATCAAACTCGGGCTCTTTTAGTCTCATTTCCAACCTCTTTGGAAAAGGAGGTTGGATTGTATTGGATGAGGAAGGTTCTTGTGGCCTTGGAGTAGGTTGTTCTTCTTGTTCAGGTGTGGTTTCAACTTCAAGAATTTCTAGGATATCTTCCACTATAATCTCTTCAATTCTTCCAAGATGATTAACCACTTTTCCTGACCTCACCTTGATTTCCTACAGTGACACAGGAAATTCCTGTAACATGGGAACATAAATTTCATGCAACAACTGTGTTGCAATATGGTAAGTCGTAAAAGTGGGATAGGTGACCAATCCAATGTTGTGAGCAGATTGGATGGTTTTATTATTCGGGTTAGACACTGGCTGGGCAACAAGTTGCATAGGACGTGGTTGATTTGATGGGGCGGGAAACTAAAGCTATTGTTGTTGAGGTCGAATCATTTTCTGTTGTGTGGGCTGTGGAGGATAAAAGTCATGAGAAGGAAAATTATGAGAGGTAGGGTAAGAAAATTTCCCCTACCAAAGGCCATTGTGGAGGCCAATTCTATAGGGAATTGGAATATTCCACGTATGATTTTGATTATAAGGAACTTGAAAATGCGACTGAGCCATATCTGCAACACGTGGTTGCCATGGTCTTTGAGGTGCCATTGCATAAAGTGCATTGACAGCTCCTTGATTTGTTAGATATGCTTCTTTGATTTCAAGAAGTGAAGGACATTAATCAATGGAGTTCTCTGCTTCACAGATTGAGCATATCTTTATGCTATCTATAGGAAATTCCCTCAAAGCATGCTTCTTCCTGCATTTCGAACATAACACGGCTAGGGATTTTTCCAGTTCCTCTTGTTTTTCCTATTTCTTCTTAACCTAAAAAACATCCAATTGAGAAGATAATGTGGTAAGAATATTAGTTTTAAGATTTTCAAATAAATTACCCATTTCAGCTCTAGTTACTCTAGCTCCAACAACTGACTTGAAAACCCTGGAAGCAGTATCTCTTGTTCCTCCTCCAACTTTATAATTTTCTCTTAGATATCACCGACATATCTCACAAACTTCATTATAGGCCAAATTTTATATGTCACCTCCTCCCATCAGATTCAAAATCTCCAAAGATTTTGGTTTGACTTCTCTTAGCAAAATTGTTCTTTTAGTATCCTTGCTTAGTTGATTCATTTTGGATCTCTACAGATTATACTGAAATCTCTCCACCAAGTCTTCAAGACTCTCCCCCTCCCGAGTCATGCAAAAAATCTCTTCTCTTATGGTCTAGGTCTGGGTGTGACAAAGAACCCTTCCAAGACCTTTTACTTCCGTGATGTGTTAAATTGCATTTTTAAAAGAACAACAATGAATACATCTGCATGCTATAAAGAAGAGGAACATGACAATCATCAGCAACATAAAATAACAAGACGTTGATAACGTAGTTCATCTAGGAGGGACTACGTCTCCAGGCCCCGATATCAAGATGGTGTAGGCCACTACATTAAGTGTTGTCAATAGTGATGATGTACAGAAAAGGTGATGTCACTATCATACAAGGAAAATACCCTTGCATAAGAGTGGCACTAAGATATGTTCCACTACAGGAAATCTCAGTCAAAAGGACTCCTATCAGTATGACATAAACTCATGCATGATGATCATGAGCATCTCACCAACATGGCATAAAAAGGGATATCAATGCGAACATGCATAGCGACACATGAGTATCCCATCAACATACAACAAAGAGATCTCAAACAAAACATGACAAATCATGCCAACAAGTACATCACACAAATGATTCCGCATCACATCAAGCATGAATCATGAAATCAAGTAAGAAATAGGATCCCACATCAAACATCAAATAGGGATCTGTGCAACACAATGCATAGAAAAATAAGTACATGAACACACTGCATATACCTCACATCTAGGGGCCATCTAAATAAGTGAATGTCAAACTACTAAAGTTGTTTGGACCATCCATCTCATGTCATCGAATCGCATGGAAATGAATACTCGCACATGAATGCTAACACCTGCACTCCCCTTAGAAACATTACCAAAAAATGAAATGACAGAATGGAAAATCTAAACACACCATCAGATTTGTGGCATCGAATAGTGCAAAATCCACTGTTAAATTTCTGAATTCTGAGAAAGTGAGAATCTGGGGCTCAAGGAATCTTTTAGATTCCCCCTAGATTCCTTGAAGATTCCCTCCTCTGGGTCCTCTACAAATCGGTTGCTCAGATCAGGAAACTGACTATGCCATCGGGTTTGTGTCGTTGAGAGGTGTAAGATCAACATAAAGTCTGTCCAATTTGGACACTGTGAAAATTTCACCCTCCTGGAAATTTTGTTCAGTCATGGTTCCACCTACATAAAAATGAATATCACCTTGAATTCCATGCCCTCTCCTGGTTTCTCCATGCTACCTGGGCAGACTGTGAAAATGAGGGTTTATATAAATTCCCCAGTGGGTTTTCCAATGAATGGGTTTGGCATGTTGGTAAAATTAGTAGTTTGTTGAGTAGGGGTTAGGTGGTCAAACCTCGCCCCTCCCATATTAATATATTATGGTTTTTGTTTTAAACAACTGTAAACATTTTTGTTGGTGGTTGGGTCTGCATTAGGTGGGATGCCCCCCATAACCTCCATAATGTTGCGTATTAATGGGTATGAGGGTGCATGTTTTGGAATGGCGCAAAGGTGGTTGCATTAAGTTTAGGTGTTCAATCTGGGGCCATCGTGTGGGTGGGGCCAGCCCTCCTGCCAGCCGTGGGTTCAACTTCAACTGGATTCATTGATGGTGTATTGTTATGTGTAGTGGGGGATGGGTCGGGTCCATTGAAGGTGGCCCGCCCACATCCCCCTTTAATGTTAACCATAATATATGTGTGGGAATGGGTTGGAGGCTTGGCGGGGTGATGACTATCGAGCCATGTTTTAATGTAATTTAACGTTGTGGTTGGGATTGCGGGAGTCATTGCCCATCGGAATTTTAACAAATTTTTTTTTTTTATGTCATTGTTTAGGGGTGGTGGGGGTGGGGGCCCGCCATATATATATATATATATATATATATATATATATATATATATATATATATATATATATATATATATATATATACATATATATATTTATTTATTTATTTACTTTTTCTTCTTATATTATAGAGGTGTTTTCCAAATCTTTAGAAAATAAGGGATATTGGGAAAATTAATGATGCCACAATTTCGAACGATTTTGGGAGCTAGGTTACATGCCTCAAGGTCGGTCAAATTGTAGAACACTTAAACCTAGCCCACAACCCAACTTTGACCAGAACTTTGACTGGCTTGTTCTCCCTGATATGAGCTCAGATTGGCGAACTGTTCACACCACCACGATCAGGATGACGAGATCTACACTCTAGTCCTAGTTTGAAATCATTCTGATCACTTTGATTTTAGAGCTTCCATAAGCCCTCCTTGTCTTGTGTGTGTCTCTAGAGCCACCTAGATCAATCCTACCCACTGAGGTGCTTTTGGTCCTCCAAACTATTGGGTGTGGAACCTGATTATCTTCTGTATTCAAAGGTTTCAATTGGATGTATACCCCAGGAATACTATATACCCCTCCATGTGGGGGGGTGCGAGGGCAACTTGTCCCCCCCGGCTGGGGGGTTCGGGGGCTAGCAGTCCCCCGGCGGGGGTTCAGGGGCACCGTCCCCAAAGCTAAAAATAGATGGAAAATTTCCTTGTAAAAGTCTAGTAATTTCTAGTCAATCTTGGCCATTCATTAGGCGGATGATCTGACAGTAGAAGTTATGTTTAATTTAGGGTTTTTTTCCCTAGAAGGTAACCCCTCACTATATATGAGGGAATTGTATTGCGTCTATGTAGATTTGTATTCTAAGTGAGGAAGAGAGAGGAGATTGAGAGTGAAGAGGGTGTTACAGTGGATCTACTGTAGGTTGTATCTCTTCAGTTTGATGGATAATATAATAAAAGAAGGACTGGCTGTTTCTTCGTGGACGTAGCCCAAACTAGGTGAACCACGTATATCTGTGTCTCTCTTGTTTTATGTGTTTCCTGTGTTTATATTTCTACAATATTTTATGTGTTCCATTGCTCCGTAATATATAATTTTCTAACAACTAGTATCAGAGCCGAAGGTCTATTTGGCTAATAAACTCGCAGGAGAGAAGGGTTCCTGGTTTGAGTGGAAGCAATGGTGGAAGATGGTAGGTTCAGGGTCGAAAAATTCAACGACCAAAACTACCAGCTGTGGAAGATGCAGATGGAAGATTATCTGTATTAGAGAGATCTATACCTACCATTGAGCGGAAAGACAAAGAAGCCGACGAGTATCACATACACAGAATGGGATATTCTCGACAGAAAGGCACTTGGAATAATACGGCTGTGCCTAGCGGTGTCGGTAGCGTTTAATATTTCAAAGGAAATGACAACAAAGGGTTTAATGTTGGCATTAGCCAAAATATATGAAAAACCCTCAGCGTCGAATAAGGTATTTATTATGAAGCATTAATTTAATATGAAGATGTCAAAGGGTGGATCTATCGTTGATAATTTAAATGATTTTAATACAATTACAAGTCAGTTAAGTTTTGTAGGGGTAAATTTTGATGATGAAGTTATGGATCTGTTATTTATGTGCTCATTGCCCAAAAGTTGGAATGGCTTAGTTATGGCCATTAGTAACCGTGTCTCTGTATCTAGTACTTTAAAGTTTGATGATGTTGTTGGTGTAATCCTTAGTGAGGAAATGTGACAAAAAAGCTCTAGTGAGACATCAGGTAATGCTTTGACTACAGAGACTAGGGGAAGAAAAATGGAAAGAGGAAAGAGCCTAGGATATTGCAGTAAGTAAAGAAAAGGCAGATCCAAGTCCAGATCGGGGATAGTGTGCTAGAAATGTGGGAAGAAAGGACACCTAAAGAAAGACTGCAAGTCTCGGAAGGGAAAAGAAGGAGACGCATAGCAAGAAAACAATCATGAAGTGAATGTAACAGGTGATGTGTTGCAAGATGCTTTTATTCTTTCATTAGAAAATATTATTGATGCCTGGGTGGTATATTTAGGGGCCTCATTCCATGCCACACCTGATAGGAAACATTTTCATGATTATGTTCAAGGAGATTTTGGACAGGTTCGATTGGGTGATGATAAACCCTGTAAAATCATTGGAATGGGTACAGTTTTCATAAAACAAAAAAATGGAAATCAGTGGCTATTTAAGGAGGTAAGGCATGTTCGAGACCTGAAGAAAAATCTGATTTCAACAGGGCAGTTGGGAGGTGAAGGTTGCATAACTACTTTCACAGATAAAACCTAGAAGGTCACTAAAGGATCCCTGGTAATAGCGAAAGGAGAAAAGGTTGGTACATTGTATTTATGCAATGGTATTTCTAATTCTGTTAATGCTTTAACCTCTATAGGAGAAGATACGGCATTGTGGCATCATAGGCTCGAGCACATGAGTGAGAAAGGGATGCAGATTCTTCACTTAAGAAATTTGTTACCAGGTTTGAAGCATGTTGATTTAAAATTTGGTGACAATTGTATTTATGGAAAACAGAAGAGAGTCAAATTCCTTAGAGTTGGGAAAGAAAAGAAGAGTGAAAAATTAGATCTTGTGTATACAGATGTATGGGGACCTGCTCAGGTATCATCTCTTGGTGGCTCTCATTATTATGTTACTTTTATTGATGATGAAACCAGAAAAACCTGGATTTATTGTATTCGAAATAAATCTGATGTATTTGATACTTTCAAGAAATGGAAAGCTTTGGTTGAAAATGAGACATGGAAAAGGTTGAAGTGTCTCATATCAGATAATGGAGGTGAATATTGTAGCAAAGAGTTTGATAGGTACTATTCAGAGAATGGAATTCGTAGAGAGAAGACAATTATAGGAACACCACGAGAAAATGGTGTGTCAGAAAGGATGAATAGGACAATCATGGAGTGTGGAAGGTGCATGAGATTACATGCAAGATTGCCTTTACAATTTTGGGCATATGCTGTAGATACTATTGTTTATCTAATAAACAGAGGGCCTTCAAGTTTCTTGGATGGTGGTATTCCAGAGGAGGCATGGGTAGGTAAAAAGGTAAAATACTCTTTTTTAAAGACTTTGGTTGTGAAGCTTTTGTCCACATTAACAAAGAAAATAGAACAAAGCTTGAGGCAAAATCAAAGAAATGTTCCTTTATTGCATATAGTGTTAATGATTTTGGTTATTTCTTATATGATTATGAAAATCACAAAATCATTAGGAGAAGAGATGTAATATTCAATGAGTAGGTCTTGTATAAGAATTAGTTGCAAGAAAGGAAACAAGAAAAAGAAAATAGAGAATACATAGTGCTTGACGATATCATAGGAAAAGTGATGGTGCTTGAAAATCATAATGATCACAGCCAGAACAACAGCCAAAATAGCAACAAGCACTTCAAACACCTAAAAGTGGTGTTAGACGATCTACCAGGATAAGTAGACCCCCTGAACGATACTCTCCTTCATTATATTATGTATTGTTGAGTGATTCTGGTGAACCAGAATGTTATGAAGAAGTAGTGCGGGTAGAAACCAGGAAGAAGTGGGAGCAAGCCATGAAAGAAGAGATGAACTCCTTAGCACATAACCAGACTTGGGACTTAGTCAGGTTGCCTGCAGGTAAAACAACATTGCAGAATAAATGGGTTTACAAGTTGAAGGAAGAAGATGGAGGTAGAAAAAGGTATAAAGCTAGACTTGTGGTGAAAGGGTTTGCATAGAAAAAGGGTATAGACTTTGATGAGATATTTTCTCCTGTTGTGAAAATGACTTCAATCAGAACTATTCTAAGTCTAGTAGCAGCTGAAGATTTGCATCTTGAGCAGTTAGATGTAAAGACAACCTTTCTCCATGGGGATTTGGAGGAAGAGATATATATGCAACAGCCACAAGGATATGAGGTAAAAGGGAAGGAGAAACTAGTGTGCAAGTTGAAGAAGAGCTTGTATGGCTTAAAACAGGCTCCAAGGCAGTGGTATCTAAAATTTGACAGGTTTATGTCTGAACAAGGTTATACTAGATGTCACTCTGATCATTGTGTTTATCTCAAAAGGCAAAATGATGGCAGCCATATTATATTCTTATTGTATGTAGATGACATGCTTGTTGTAGGTTATAACATGCAGGAAATAAATGTGCTCAAAAGGAAATTGGCAGACTCATTTGCAATGAAGGATTTGGGTGCTGCAAAACAAATCCTTGGTATGAGAATAACTAGAGACAGTAAGAATCACAAATTAACATTGTCTCAAAATGAGTACATAGAGAAGGTGTTGAAAAGGTTTAATATGCAGAATGCAAAACCAGTTAGTATACCTTTGGCTAGCCATTTCAAATTAAGTAAGGAGGCTTGTCCCAAGACTTAGGAAGAAATGGCTTATATGTCTAAAGTTCCATATGCATCAGCAATTGGAAGCTTAATGTATGCAATGGTCTGCACAGGGACTGATATTGCACATGCAGTGGAAGTTGTAAGCAGGTACATGAACAATCCAGGAAAAGAACATTGGATGGTGATGAAATGGATTCTCAGGTATTTGAGAGGTACCACAAATCAAGCATTATGATTTGGTGGTTCAAAAATTTCTCTACAGGGATATGTTGATGCAGATATGGTAGGTGACAGCGATAACAGGAGGAGCACTATAGGATATGTATTTACTGTAGGTGGAACGGCTGCCAGTTGGGTTTCAAAATCCAAAGTGTTGGTGCATTTTCAACAACAGAAGTAGAGTATGTTGCTACTACAGAGGCTAGTAAAGAAATGATTTGGTTGCAAAGGTTTCTGGATGAATTGGGTAAGAAGCAGGAGTTGGGCAGATTATACAGTGATAGCTAGAGTGCCATGCATCTTGTAAAGAACTCTGCATTTCATTCCAATACTAAACATATAGATCTCAAGTACCATTTCATATGGTCAGCATTGGAAGATGGACAGTTGAAGCTGGAAAAGATACACACTAGCCAGAATCCTGTAGATATGTTAACAAAAATTGTAACCAGGGAGAAACTAAGAATATACTTTGTTTCAATTGGTCTTCAAGTATGATGAATAAGATGACAAACAACCAGGTCGAAAGTGGAGTCATTTTCTAGTAAATGAAGCACTGGTGGAGTTTCTATAATTAGTCTCCAAGTCGGAGATTGTTTGGTGTGGAGCCTGATTATCTTCTGTATTCAAAGGTTTCAGCCAGATGTATACCCCAGGAAGACTATACACCCCTCCATGCAGGGGGGACTTGTCCCCCCTACGGGGGTTCGAAGGGGTAAATCCCCCACGGTTAGGGGGTCTGGGGGGCCAGCGGGGGTTCAGGGGCAGCACCCCTGAAGCTAAAAATAGATGTAAAATTACCTTGTAAAAGTCTAGTAATTTCTAGTCAATCTGGGCCGTTCATTAGGCAGATGATCTGACAATAGAAGTTATGTCTAATTTAAGGTTTTTTGCTCTAGAAGGCAACCCCTCACTATATGTGAGGGAATTGTATTGCGTCTATGTAGATCTGTATTCTAAGTGAGGAAGAGAAAGAAGATTGAGAGTGAAGAGGGTGTTATAGCAGATCTACTGTAGGTTGTATCTCTTCAGTTTGCTGGATAATATAATAAAATAAGGATTGGTTGTTTCTCTGTGGACGTAGCCCAAACTGGGTGAACCACGTATATCTGTGTCTCTCTTGTTTTATGCATTTTCTATGTTTATATTTCTACAATATTTTATGTGTTCCATTGCTCCGTAATATATAATTTTCTAACAAAAATGCATGAAAAATAATATGCAACTTCTCTATACCTTGTTTGCATCACAAGCATCCTGAAAAAGGTCTCACTTCCATCTCCTTCACCTTTTTTCTTCAGAGCCTTAAGCGAGGAGCCACACCTGCAACCTCTGCAACTTGTAGTACATTATTTTGCAAATTACATGCTTGTCTTAGATGACAAACTAATGACCCAAGAATCCCACACTTGCCACGAGTTTATAACACATACTTGATGGTGAAGTTTACATCGAAATGGAAACAATACCCTAGATATGAAAAAAAGGCCAACATATCATTGTTGCTCCAACAAGAGATGGAAAACACATCATCATTGCAACACATGATTTACAACAATAAGGTCGAACACTATTTTTTCTTTTACAAGTGATGGAAACACGACATCACTTTCACAGTTTATCATGCAACACAAAATAAGACCAGACATCATTGTTTCTTAACAAGTGATGGAAACATGTCATCACTTTTACATTTTAAAATGCAACAAATGATTTACAAAAGCACGACTATGACAAGCTAACATATCTATAAACCATTTTTCACTTATCAAGGTGAATGGGTCGCCTCCAACAAGTGGCTCTTTGATGGCCACTTCTATCGCAATGATTGTAATAGGTTTTCTTCCTCCAGATCTGCTTAACATGTTTCTTTACATACTGTTGAGAGGGTCTTTCATGCCTCATCCTTTTGTGTGCTGCCATTATTTTCCAACACTTAGAAAATGTATGGTTATGTAATCCAAAAAAGGCACATGTTTTTTTATGCCATGCTTTATATCCATCATTAGAAACATGATTATAATTGAAATGAACATTCGAATGTTGAGATTGGTTATACCTTTCCTTGCTGTCTCTGGTGTAAGTATGGCAATGAGAGCTTGCCTCAGCTCTTTCCCTCCAATGGGCACCACCATGGGATGATGGGGATGTGTTCCCATCATTCTCTTTCCTTGACAATTTCAACGATGTCTCAGAAGAATATGACACCTTCGAGCATTCTCCCTTGGTGTATCTCAAGCCTGCAAATTGAGGTCTCTGCCTAACCTCCAATGGTTGAGTCATGTCTTGGTTATTTTTCCTCCTCGTGCCTCATCCTAGTAAGGAGCCTCATGTTTGTCCCTATAATTGGGATCTCAAAATCTCCAACATAAATCATACTATGTGATGATGAAACCGAAAGGAAATCAACATCTTTTACCTCCTCTATTGATTTGGAAAGGACTGATGAGGGCTTCTCATCATGTATTGTTGGTGGTTCGCTATCTGTCTTAGCTTATTCCCTAACTTCCTTTCTGACATACCCAAGTCCTATTTAATGGGGTAATTCCTCCATTTTGATGGGGTTTAAAATGACTTGGCCATTAATGCCCAAGCCTTTTCCTTCATACCCCATTCTCTTCAATAGTTTGGAGGCAATTCCTATGATATGATTTTCAAAAATGGTGAAATCATCATTAGGACACATACATGAATTGAGAGAATTACCTTTTACCTCACATGGGTCACACTGCAACTTTTCCAAGGCCTCATCCTTTTCTTGCATCTATCATAGCAAACTATGTTTCTCCTCTTTCTCTAATTGTAGATGCATCTTCAACTCAATGTTCTCTGTTTGAAGGTTTTGGTTGTTGTGCTTCAGTTCTTCTAGGACCTCTTCCATGTCTTGCAACTAAAGCTGCAATTACTCATGTTCCTTTGTCTCTTTGTATAGAGTTTCATACATTATTTCCACCCTTCTGGAAATATTGAGCATGTTCTTGTACCTCTTTCTCATCCTCTGTCGCTGCACATTCCATTGTTCACGCTTGCAATTCACATCCACTCAAAGACTGCTCTGATACCACTTGATCCAGGTCTGGGTGTGACATCAATGAATACATCTGCATGCTATAAAAAAGAGCATCATGAAAATCAACAACAACATAAAATAACAAGACATTGATAATGAAGTTCGTCTAGGAGGGATAGTGTAGGCTGCTCCATTAAGTGTTATCAATAGTGATTATGTACATAAGAGGTGATGTCACTATCATACAAGGAAAATTCCCTCATGCAGGAGTGGCGCTAAGAGATGTTATGCTACAGGAACTATCAGTCAAAAGGACTCCTATTAGTATGACATAAAATCATGCATGATGATCATGAGCATCCCACCAACATGGCATAAAAAGCGATATCAATACGAACATGCATAGTGACACATGAGTATCCCATCAACATACAACAAAGGGATCTCAAACAAAACATGAAGAAATCATGACAACAAGTACATCACACAAATGATTCCACATCACATCAAGTAGGAATCATGAAATCAAGTAAGAAACAAGATCCCACATCAAACATCAAACAGGGATCTATGTAGCACAATGCATAGCAAAAGAAGTACATGAGCACATTGCATATATCTCACATCCAGGGGCCATCTGAAGAAGTGGACGTCAAACTACTAAAGTTGTTCGGACCATTGATCTCACAGCATTGAATCGCATGAAAATGACTACTCGCACATGAATGCTGACACCTGCACTCCACCTAGAAAAGTGGTTGAAAAACGAAATGAGCAAATGAAAAATCTGAACACACCAATAGATCTATGGTGTCAAATAGTGCAAAATAGATTGTAAAATTTCTGAATTCTGAGAAAGTGAGAATCTGTGGCTCAAGGAACCTTTTAGATTCCCCTTAGATTCCTTAAAGGTCCTCTCCTCCGAGTCCTCTGCAAATCGGCTGCTTAGATCAGGAAATTGATTGCACCATCATGTTCATGTCATTGAGAGGTGTAAGATCAACATAAAGTTTGTCCAATTTGGACATTGCGAAAATTTCACCGTCCTGGAAATTTTTCTCAGTCATGGTTCCACTTGCATAAAAATTAATATCACCTCGAAATATGTTCCCCCTCCTGGTTCCTCCATGTTGCCTAGGCGCACTGTGCAAATGAAGGTTTATATAAATTCCCCAGTGGATTTTCCAATGAATTTGTTTGGCGTGTTGGTAAAATTAGTAGTTTGTTGAGGAGCGGTTGAGTGGTCAAACCCCGCCCCTCCCATTTTAATATATTATGGTTTTTGTTTTAAACAACCATAGACATTTTTGTTGGGGGTCGGGTCCACATTTAATGGCACACCTCAGATAACCTCCGTAATGTTTCGTATTAATGGGTATGAGGGCGCATGTTTTGGAATGGTGCAGGGGTGGTTGCATAAAGTTTAGGTGTTCAATGTGGGGTCACCACGTGGGCGGGGCTAGCCCTCCCACAAACTGTGGGTTCAACTCCCACCGACTTTGTTGATGGCATATTGTTACATGTGGTGGGGCTTGGTCCAGGTCCACTGGAGGTGGCCCGCCCACAACCCATTTAATGTAATTTAAGGTTGTGGTTGGGATGTCGAGGGTCATGTCCCATTGGCCTTTAAAAAAAAAATTGTTATGTAATTGTTTGGGAGTGGCGGGGGTGGTGACCCGCCACCACAATATATATCTATCTATATATATATATATATATATATATATATATATATATATATATATATATATATATATATATATATATATATATATATATATATATATATATATATATATATATATATATACATATATATATATAATTTATTTATTTTTATATTATAGAGGTGTTTTCCAAATCTTTAGAAAATAAGGGATATTGGGAAAATTAATGATGCCACAATTTCGACTGATTTCGGGAGCTAGGTTTCATGCCCCATGGTCAGCCAAATTGTAGGACACTTAAACCTGGCTGAGAGCCCAACTTTGACCTAAACTTTGACTGGCTTGTTCTCCCTCACATGAGCTCGGATTGACGAACCATTTTCACCGTCACAATTAGGATGATGAGATATATGCTTTGGTCCTAGTTAGAAATCATTCTTATCAATTTTATTTTCGAGCTTCCATAAGCCCTCTTTGTCCTGTGTGTGTCTCTAGAGCCACCTAGATCATCTTAAGTCCCTAGTCTTGCAATAATCTTGATACTTTCTTAAGAATACCTTTTTCATTTCTTCCCAAGTTGTGATGGAGTTTGAATCCAATACTATAAACCACCTGAGAGTCGCATCCTTCAATGTTGTATGAAACAAATTCAACTTCTGAGCATTGGAAGAATAGTTATAGCTCCTACATAACACATGGAACTCGAATAGAAAGGCATCAGGATCTTCACTGGGAACCCCACAAAAGTTAGGCAAGGATGAAGGAGGAATATTCTTCATCTGAGTAGCTCCTAGCCTCCCTGATAGGGAAATAAAATGTCACCAATTCTTCTTCCTTCTCATCGTATTCATATGTGTGACCAGTCTCCTCTTCATGAGCCATTCAACACCAAAAGGAAGGGGCCCTTTGTAAACTACAGATTCTGTGGAATCAATGGTTTTGAATTTTGGTTCTTGAACAAGATTGCCAAGGAATTCCTTTTCAGGATGACCACTGAGCAAAGATGTTGTTTTCCTTGTGACATCAGATTTGAAGTGGGCAACAATAGAAGATTTTCCTGCAGAAGTTTCTACTGTAGAAGTAGGAATAAGTTCTCAGTTCTTTTCAGGACCACATACCTCCTGACCAAACTCTTCTTCCCTTATTGCCTTATATATTGTTGACTTATCTTTCCTTGCGAGTGTATTAGCAAATGAAGTGGTGCTCACACGACCACAAAAGAAAATTGTAGATGTTGGACCAAATCATCTACTATGAAAACAAATTCAAAAGAAACTACTTACCAAACAATCAAGATGTTAGTGTCAGTCTTTGCAGACTTCCTCCAGTGATCAAATATCTTCTTACAAAGTGATTTTAATGTGTCAAGGTCAAATTTTGTCATTTCAGTGAGTCTTCAACCAAAATTTGGTCACTAGGTATTAGGTCTGGGGTTTGTTTTCACTCCTTTCAAAATTGTACAAATGTTGTTCCATGTCACCATTCAGCTTAGTGTACCATCATTAAGAGGGTTGTCATCATCATGTTAGTTTCCAATGGGTTATTTTACACCTTGTTCATGCTTCAGTTGTGCCTAGGTAAGGTTCATTTCCCTCTCCTAGGGTTTTGAAGCTAATTTCACTTGGATGGTCAAAATCATCAGCAAGACTTGTATCCTGATGTTCATACACTTTCCCCTATCCTTAATGTAACTTATTAAACAATTCCCATCACTGATATCCCTCATATTCCTCATTTTCGCACAAACCCTAGTTTCTTGCTACAACTTGACAATTTTCTAGGCTAGGCCCGTGTTTTTCCCTTTTGGACCTCTTCCCCTCACTCAATATTTTAAATTCCACTTTCCCCTACTTCCTAACATCCCTCCCTACTTCCCAAAATTTTCTCAAGAATTTAGAAGCCCCTTATCCCCTTCATTTCACTTCATTTCGACAAATCCCTTGTTCCACACATCGGGATAGGTTTTACTCCAATGATGTTTCTAAGAAAGAAATGATGAATTTGGGAAAACTGAGAGATTTTTGTCCATAATAGGCCAAGGAAGAAAAACCTCCTTCACTTTTTACACAGGTGTCATGGTTTTAGAGAAATGTCAAAAATACAGTTGCCTTAGGAGAATTGATGCACCTTTGAAGTGACCTTGGGAAAACCAAGCTTTCTCCTACCTTGGTTGGCCTAATGACCTTCTTGATGAGTCAAATGATAACTAGACACAAAGATATTTTCAATGAGCTATCATGAGCTCAATTTGGAGTTGAGGAAGACCTTCAAAAGTTGACTACAACAACACTCTGCCTTTAGGTAGCCTCATTTTGCACGTTTTGACCAGTCTTGGGAGATTTGACTTTTGACAAGGCAAATGAACTCTAAATTGAAAAATTCAAGTTGTGTTGGAAATTATACTCAATAATATTTCCAACTAGCTATCCCGTTGGATGCCGGGAATGCCTCCAAAAGTTTCCTGCAAAAAGGCACGACGCACCTGGGTAGTGGCGTGTCGCACCTGGGTAGTGGTGCGGCGCACTCAGTGGTCCGCATCTTTAACATAGAAAATGTGCGGTCAAGTGCACTGGACACATGACCATTAGGTGCAGGACCACAGGTAATACTAAAAGAAAGTGTGGAACTAGAAATTTTTGGAGCAAAACAGGTTTTTCTGCCTGATGCGTCGTGCCACTTGGCGCGCGCTTTTGCTAGGGACCTCCTTTTGAGGAAAACTCAGCATTTTTGGATTTTTCATGGAAAAATATGAATGCCCACAAATGGCCAAGAAATTTTGACAGGTTTTGAGCTTCCAAAAAGGTCAAAAACACCTCAAAAATGACCTTTCTACCCCTTTTTGGACATACAGGAAGTAGTGTTGGGAGAACTCAGTTTTGGAGGGGCAAATGGAGGCCAAATTCAGAAATTCTACCTATTTTGGAAAGTAGACAGGTAGAAATTTCCAACAAGCTCACTTGGAGCAAATTTTGACTCCAAGAAGGCCTCAAAAATCAACAACAAAAAGGCGCTATGCATAGGGAAATCAACACAGTGCATTGGAGGAATTTTGCTCATTTTGGCCAAAAAACTCTGTTTTTCACCTGGTTTCTTGACAGTTTGACTTTTCTCCTTCTAGATGTCAAACTCATGATATAATTTAATATGTATTGCTGTATCTTGATGTAATTATGCTAACATTTTCACTCATATAGGTAGATTCATCCATGAAAAGGTAGTTTGCAACTAAATGGATTAGTTCCCTAGTTTTCAGAGGCAAGTTGTTCCATTACCTACTTTTTAGTTCTTAGTTTAGAATTTGTTGGAACAGCTCCTAAACTTATGAGCTTGACCCCTAGAGGCTAGGATGAGTTTTTTTTTGCCTATATCTTGTGATTTTTCAGTCATTAGTAGAGGTTGGACTCTTGTGAATGCTTTGAGCATTATTATACATTCATCTCTATAGTTTGGCAAAGGAATAGACCAGGGTTTGTAGCACTTTATGGGATTCTTGTGGAAACTTGATTTGGTATTGTTTTTCCTTATGTAATGCAAGTTTACATGTGTTTATGTATGTCATCATCTCTCTCTGTTCATCTTAGCTAAATGAAACAAGGATAAAGGTAGAATTCATTGATGTTTGCAGTGCTCTACCTTGGGTTTGTTTAATTATTTATGTTTTCAGCTATTTGAAGAGGATCCCTGAGACTTTCATGCCCTATCCAACTCCTTACCAGTCTAAAAGCTCTCCATCTCACTCAATTTGAAGTATCAAACCCTTTTCCTACCTCACCCCATAGAGATCTCTGCAAAACTGAGCCTCATTCCCCAAACCCAAATCTGCCCTTCACATTTGAGCCAACAAACATCATCAAATCCAATAAAAAGTTTCTGAACACATACCTAGCCTAAAATTAGTCTTTACATTAGTCATCACAAGCCTCATTGATCATATTTTGCTAATATTGACAAGGAGAGAGCCCTCTCCCGACCTGGTAGGGATAGCTACTAGGTTAAGCGTGGTTTGACGTTACCCTAGATCCTGCCTTTCTTAGCCTGAGGCAGATTTAGGTGCTAACACAAGACACAAATTTGGCAAATTTCTGACCTCCTCTAGTGCATGGGCTTTTCCCTTCATCTTACCACTTCGACCCTCCCAGTCCTAAAAAATTCCAAACAATGCATGTAATACAAAACACTTCAGTATTATTCCTTTAGAACCTTCCCGGCAACAATGCCAAAATGTTGAGTCAAATTATAGCCTTATAATTTGATTAACATAAATCATCAACCTAGGGAAGTAAGCTTGTGAGATGCATGAAAAATATATGTAGGCTTAACACTGTAAGTACTAATTAATATAACTAGCCAATCGTATAAAACCAATGACTTTTTCCTACATTAATCACGTAACAACAAAGGCTATCGAGTGGATCAAACTGCCCTCTATAGCTCTTAGGATTGCTGATGATGATTAGGAAAAATACAAAAATCAACTTACATCAAACTCAAAGATTCAACCAACATTAGAAATGAAATCTTCATTAACTAAATTCCACACATGAATAGGAAACTAGTTCATTTAATCTAGTGTTGCTGATATATTGGAAATAGTGCATTAGCTGTAAAAATAAATTATTGCTACATAACATAAATAAAATGCATAAATACTAAACTATGGGAGTTGTGAGCAAAGGGGGCCCTCCCTTACTGACAACCCCTTCAAATTAGAAGAGCTTCCTCACTGAAATAGACAGAACAATATCTTTGTATTAATTTGAAAAATATATAATCGAGTATAATCTGATACATAGTCTTTGTTGAAACCAACCCAGTAATCTAACAACCCACTATCATAAAAACTAGGACAATATTTATACATTTACAAAGCCCACATATGGCTCGAAATAAATGAGACTACTAATCTAATCCATCGGCTAATATAACTGTTACAAAATATTTATTTTAGCCATACTGGGTCTAATCCATGACTGAAAGCATGGATTAGATGAAATTCATTACACGGTTGTAGCTTTCCTCCAAACGGCCAATGAGAGAAGGCTTCTAAATTTGGGCGATGTTGTTGGAAATTTTGAAACATGAAATAGGACAACAACCATATGTGATATATTCCCCACAAAACCCATGTTCTTATTTGACTTAGAAATTCATGGAACATGGATAAGTGTCAATGTTGCTATAGGAAATCCAGGCGGTTACAGGAAATCCTTGACTGTAGGAAATCTAGAGTGTTTGCAGGAAATAGAATCTCACAATTGTCTGTAGGAATTATGGGCCTGTCTCTGAATAAAATAAAAAAAGAATCTGCACAAGAACTTGAGATTATATGGCATGGTAATTAAATAAATAACAATTACCTAAGGAATACTCAAAGTTAAGGAAAAAGATGCTTTTTAGTGTTAAGTTTCATACCTTTAGCCTATGGAACCCTTTTGGCAAGAACATAAGTATTATAACAAAAATAGGCATATTAGCGGTTAAAGATAGTTCAAAATGGGAGAGGTAAAGTATGGAAAAGGGTGTACAAATCAGGCAAACCAAGCCCCAACACCAATAAGGGTGGTATGAGACACTCTCTTTTGATTGGGACTAACTTTGGGTCAGGAGAGAATGTTGTGATACATTCTCAATCAATTCTTGTTATTCGTAATTTAGTAGAGTAGAGCAGAGCAATTCAGAGCAGTTCATGGATGGCAGAGATAGTACAGATTGGTAAATGGATTAGCAAGTGGAGTTCTCCCTAGTTGAGAGGGAGTGTTAAAATTGGAAACTAGGGTCAAACTCCACATAGGTGATCGTGTTTATGACAATTGATATGTTTGCTTGATTCCTTTCTCTGAGAGGTGTAGGATTGATCTAAATATCATCCGATCCTAACATGTACAAATGAAGATATGAATTTATTTATATTATATATAAACTGTCAAGGTTAGTCAGCGAACTCATGTATGCTGAGAAGCCCAAAAATCACGTCTATTCATCCTTAACATTTTCTATAAATACATGATGACTTAGCCTCATTTGGACACACTCATCCTCACACATATCTCTCTCTCCTCATTGATTGGGTATGCATTTCTGGGCAGCTTTCTCTCTCACATGTCCAAAGGAAAGGAGGATGAATTTTTGTTTTTGGGCGTTGACCGAATTCTAGGACAGTTTGACAATGCGTTGACTAGCAGTGTTAACTCCTTTGAGGTATTTATGTTTGGGTAGGCAGCATTTCTAGGCACAGAAATCAAGTTCAAACATTGACTCTGACCAGTGTTGATTGCATCTACGGCTGACCGCAGGTTGGCTATTTTACCATATTTTCCCTGGTTGATTTTGGGTTGTTTGGGGGGTTGATTCATCTCATTGTTTGGAGGCCAAAGTTTACTGAATTTGACCAATTTTTTGAAGGTCAAGTCTTCCCTATTGACCAGCATTGAATTTTCTAGTTAGGGCTCTTTTTTGTTGTTATAAATTATCAGATTTGTAAATTCTACTATCTCTCTCTATTGAACTATTGAAGACTCTAAGAAGAATTGATCAAGGGTTTCCCCACATTGGGGTTTGTCCTTGGCTGGTGACACATCTTTTTTCCTCCTATATTGGTTTGTCTTCTATTGTTTATGTTTTTGTTCTATCTTCATTTTACTATCATGTTGATGTGATTGCTAATCTGGATATTGATATTGGGTTAACAAAGAAATTGAAGTAAAAATGCTCTAAAAGCATAGGACATACAATTATTTCCTAAAATTAACAAATAGTTTCTCACTTATTGTATGATGAACCACAACACTACGAAAAACAATTTTTTTGGTGAGGGTCATGCCTATGACGGACCTTTGAGGTTCATCACCAATGTTGCATATGGTGATAGTCCTTAAATAAACGTTGTTGTAAGTGCATATAATGACGATTCTTCGAGGTTTTTCACCAAATTCATTTCAATGACACTTTTGGTGAGGCTTGTTAAAGGCCCATCACTAATCCTCTCTTTGGTGATACTTCTAATGACGATCTTTTATTGGCCCTCACCAATTCTCTTTTACTTACTATTGATGATAGTCAAAAAATGTTTGTCATCCTGGATCACTCCAATGAGTTTTTGATGATGTTATGTGATTGTTGCTATATTTTTTTGTGAAAATATAAAAATTTAAGACCATTATTATGCATTATTTTTCATTATGTGTTCAATTCCATAGTGGTTAGAGTCAATTAATTTCTTACAAAGTAAATAGTGTCTATCATTTCCCTCAAGTAATGAGAATATTGTTCTCATATGAGTCAACATATGATTCATCTCTATTATGTTTATTATCTAGAAAATTCCCTTTAGATGAAGTTCCAATAGTGTGTCTAGGAACCATATTATTTAATATATAATTAAGCTAGGTCAATTCTATTAATGAGAGCTACCTAGCACTCCTAAACACTCTTGGCACACCTTGACATTCTTTGGAACACACTAACATTCCTTGGCACCTCACATGTCTTGGAAAATATTTGTACCGAGAACAACTTGCAATGACTAAGACACCAAAGCTCATGTTGGTATGCCTTAACACAACATAGCACTCCCCTGGCATATGTTGGCATGCCTTGTAGTTCCTTGCCTTCCCTCGAACACCTTGGCATGCATTGACATACATTAGAAATTGGAATGCATTGGCACTTGGCATGTATTGGAACTTATTGGTAGTGTGCCTAGCATGACCTTTTTAAAAATGGTAAATACTTGACTTATGAACACTCTTATTTGTTCAATTACTTGCATTTTATCTTGGTTATCCCTTTTTTTTCCTTGACACTCCTTGGCACATGTTGGAAAACCTCGATACTGTGCACATCCTAGCATGACTTAGCCCTTGGCATGTCTTGTCATGCCTTAGCACTATTTAGCACATGTTAGCACACATTGGAACTCCCTATCAGACTCTAAAACTTCTTAACGTACCTTGGTATTCCCTAGTATGCCTTACCCCTACCTAACATACCTTTTCACTCTCTCCTTTTCATTCCTAAGACTTATTGACAATCCTTGGTACACCCTCATATTAATTTATTTCCATGCATTTTGACCTAGTGCTCCCTTATGTTGCCCTTGTTGAGTACACTATCATTGATGTCAAAGTAGGTGCAAGATATCATGATTAATGTATTCAATATGTTTTCGTACATGGTTTAGATGATGCATTGATGAAGCCATAGCTCTAGGGTGTTAGAAAATTATATATTACAGAGCAATGGAACACATAGAATAATGCATAAATATAAATATAGAGAGACACATATATACGTGGTTCACCCAGTTTGGGCTACGTCCACCCCGAATAGCTAGTCCTTCCTTTCTATTATCCAGCAAAATGAAGAGACACAACCTACAACAAATCCACTGTAATATCCTTTGTTTTCTCTCATAGTCTCACCTTTCTGTTTTTCGCTCAGAGAATAAACGTTTATTACACAACCTCAATACAATGCTCTCATACAAAGAGAGGGGTTGCCTTCTAGGGAAAAAACCCTAAACTAAACATAAGTTCTACCGTCAAATCATTCGCCTAGTGAACGGCCTAGATTGACTAGAAATTACTATAGTTTTACAAGGAAATTTTACATCTGTTTTTAGCTTCGGGGGAACTGCCCCCGAAACCCCTGCCGGGGGACCACTAGCCCTCGGACCCCCCAGCCGGGGGTGATCAGCCCCCCCGAACCCCCAGGGGGGGTGGGAGGGGACAAGTCCCCCCCCACACCCCCCTGCGTGGAGAGGTGTACAAACTTCCTGGGTATACATCTAGCTGAAACAAAGACCTCTAAATAATCATGCTCCACACTCAACATAGGGTTTGGATCTCTTGGAATATGTGCATACCCCACACTTGGCTTGCACTTATTGATCATGTTCATCATTATTCTTGGCATGGTACCCCTCTAGGTTGATAACCTTCATCATGTCGATTATGTTGATATGTGGAGAACATTGACAACCCTCACCATTAGACAAATATGCTAGATTAAACTTGAAGCCACCTACTTCTGGTCAAAATCTCCAAAAGGGTGATAATGTGGCATTGCATAATTGCATTGGTTTTGGATCACACCTAGAATGAAAATGAACTTCATTCAAGGGTTAAATAAAATAATTTGAAGGGATGAATGGTTATTCTTACTATGGAGGTAAAAGGAAATTTTATTTAAGTCATCACAGTAAAACATCTTAAAAATGAATTTGTTTCAAATGGTCCAAAATTTGAGGGAGCACTTTGGCTCCAAAACATTCGGAAATTTAAAATTAATATTGTGGCTTCCCCCAAAAACATTATAGTCAGCCTCCCTCTTAGAGTCTTCTTGATCACTATAAAAGAAGATCAATTTCTCCTCAATTGGTAAGCAATTGTGACATGCCTAATATTTTGATATTGTTTTTGTGGCCCTCTGGAGTATTGATGATTTTTAGGAGGTCAAAATTCTTGTGAACTTTCTTCTATGACTATGGTTTCTTTTGGACTAGTTATTTGATGTTTGTCACAAATTTGGGAATGGATGCTAAAGAATATGGCTCCTTTCTAGTCCATTCCTGAGATATACTTTTGCTAATAGAGTTTGGACCTATTTAGTACCTGCATAACACCTATCGCCTAGAAAGGAGTTGTATTGCATGCCTCTAAGGTAGGATACATCTGTGAGCTAGCATTAGAAGGATTTGGAGACTATTTAGGGTTTGTGGTCTTTTTTTTTATTGGTTATGGAATTCATTGGGCTTTTTTTACAAAGAATGAATGATCAAGTCTAGCAACTATCCTAAAGAAGTCAACACCTTCTCTTCCTATAACTTTTGGCCCTCCTTAAGGGAAGATATCTAAGAAACTTGCGGAAACACTTGAGATGCAAATATTTTAAGTATTTTACTATCTTTGTTTATTTTAAAAGGGATTTCATTTGGATCCGAACCACTATGGCCATTCGATCATATTTTTTTGTAAGGTAATAGCAAAGAACACTTATTATTAGAACATTAAGGAGCAAGTTTGTCCTTACACAAAGATTGAAATGAACCATTTTTTGAGAATTAATCTAAGGCATAAATCAAGATTAATATGAGCCATATTCTCTCTATTGAAAAAGAAAATTTTCTGTAGGAACTTCAATGCTAATTGTGGAGTTTCGAAGCATAATTTTTTCATTCATGTAGACTAGCTTAAAATAGGCCTCATGTTCTATTTGCATAGGTTTTGAAGATCACCTAAGATGTTGGTTTACAATCACAAATATTCTCCATTCTCTTGTGACTTGATTGCAAAGAAAATTTCGCATAGTGAGCATTTGTGGACTAGTGGAGGGTTCTATCTAAACAAAATTTTGGAAATATTCTAGCCCTAGGGAAGGAAGACCTATGCATCTTCAATATGATATTTTGTGAAGTGTTTAAGGCATCCAAATATTAACCGAGCTCCTCAAGTAAATTTCTTATGGAATATGGTAAGGGAACTCAAGTTGTAGTACATTTCTGTGACCAATTCAGTCTTGACACTTGCAATCAAATTTACATACTATGCTAAAGGATTTTAAATGTGACACTCAAATAAACACTATGTATGATTTTTTGAAATAGGGTATTTTGTTTGGAGCTAAAGTGCTTGAAACCTTTTACTACCTAAGGAATTAATCCCAACTTAAGGCACAACAAGTATTTCTATAAAGGGTATTATGATAAATATATCCTTCTTTTGAAACCACAGGTTGTTGGAAACTTGTAGAATGAGGCGCATAACTTGGCTCTAACCAGCGGGCACATTTATTTTGATATTGCATCAATACATGGCAAGGTCTCTGAGCACAAATATTAGGTTGTTTATCCTAAGTTGAAAGCACAAATTTTGGTCGTATACCTTGATATGAATTTGAGGCCAATTCAATGGTGTCAAAAAATTGCAAAACCTATACATGTCTAGGGAACTCATTACTATTTTAGAATTGATATTTGAGACGCAATTTTCTTCCATGTTGGTAGAAATTATTTGACATCACTTCACATGATTCTTGTTCTGAGATACTTATTATGATGAGGAGCTCCTGCAGTTGAGGATCCACTGCAATTTTATGACCTAGACAATGATTTCGTTCAAGAAGTAAAGTTTGGTTGCAATCTCTTGAAGTATATTGTTGAAATCTTAAACAATGGTAAAGGTTACATATTAAATGTATTTCTATTTGAAGGATGTTTTTTCCTATTTGTCTATTCTGTTATCACCTAAAAATTTCAAAACATCATTGTGTCAACTATGCTTTTGGTCATGATTTCAAGAAGGTCTAAAGGTCATTTTAGTCTTGATAATGGGTAGGTGATAGGGTAAGAGTCTCATTTTCATATCCAAATAAAGTTAAATAAGCCTTGTTCCATGTCCTAGAAGTCTCACATGCTGTTTATAACCCATATATTTAACCATTTTGAAATCTGTGCTACGAAACTACTGAAGGTGAAATTTTAGCTATTTTTTTTGTTTTTAGAAGTCAACTTCCAAGGGGGTTCCTAAGCCATCTAAAACTCATTTTTGAAAACTGAAAGAGGTTTTTCTTCCTAACATAATTAACTAGAACAAACTCTATCAATGTCTTTAAATTCATTATGAGGTGGGAGATATTGATGACCCAACTTGCAGTACAAAATTGTTGAAAGGCATTGAGAGAAAAACTTTGTTTTCTGGTTTTAGTAGTTTACTTCATGATCAGTTTCTGCCCAAATGAAAAATTATTTTGGAATTTTGAAAGACAATTCTCTTCATAAAATATCGAACTATAATACGCTCTCTCACTATCCTCAGAAGGGTTACCAGTTGAGAGAAACAAGGCTTTCTTTGAAGCCATATTTTCAGAAATCAGAATTTTCTAGTTTTACACATGTTATTCAAAGACAATTTTTGGACAGTTAGGTCACGGATCAGCAGGGTTGGTAACAATGTTGGAGGCATCATAAAGGTCTAAGACATGGATTAGCAGCTGTCAAAAAATGTATTTAAGTCTTATATAAGGTTGTTGAAACATGTGTTAGGAGTTTCACTCCTATTTGTATTAAGACTCCTAAAAGACAATTAGTTGTCAACTTATAATTAAGAGTTTGTTTTATGAATAGATAGGTGTCAATGTTAGGAATTCGAATTCTCCTAAGGAGCGATCATATAATCCAAGGTTTTAAAGACTCTATATGAAGCATGAGGTCGAATTCCTCATGGTTGGTAATTTCATTATCAAAAGAATTTTGTGTTATTGTAAGAAACTGTGGTTTTTCAATCTTAATAAAGAGATCAGTTTGACTACTCAAGATTCACAAGGGGTTTATGTGTTTGATGTTCTTATGGCCTTTTTCAATTACTTATTTGCAGTGGTATGAGCTTTTGATACTTAGAATTCACTGGAAAATTCTCTAACTTCCTTCAGATGCTTGTAAACTGTGTTGATTCACTGTGAAGACACCCTGTGTGGACAGACAGGGTGTCTTCAAGTACTCCTCTTACATCTACCATCTTTTCATGTATTATCAGTCCCAGGTTTTTCCATGCTACATCAAAAAGCTGGATTATAGAGGGGAAAGAAGATCTGTCATCTTCTGGACATCTGTTTATCACCTGGTCCAAAATTCACCCTATTCCTATTGTGAGTTTATTGACCAGTTTGTATACCCTGTCTCCTGCTTGTTGATGAGGGCTCCTCCTCCCAGAATATCAACTGAAATACAAAAAGCTTTGCAGCTTTCCAAGAAGTCCAAAATAGGTGATTGGTACCTATATGAGGATCATACAGTCATCAGAGTGTATGGCTGTGAGCTTTGTCCATTCAGGCTCCCAAAATATGTGCCTATGAGGATATTTGCCCTTGAGTATTATAGGCAGCTGATTCAGTCTGACCTTACCCACTTCCACAGCTCCAAAAAGAAAGCCCACCTCAAGTTCAAACATCAGCTGGGCCCTTTCATCATGAATAAAAAGGAAGGTTGGGAAGAGGCTGACCAGATCCTCAAAGACAAATACCAGCTGTCATATAGTTTTCGGTGGGTCCCTTATGACCCTGAAGGCTTCATTTCTACTAGGAGAGTCAAGTACAGGCTAGTAGGCATTAAGCATTGCAGTTATCCCCACATTGAAAAATATGCCAACCAGCAGGAATGGCTACAGGATTCTATATTTGACAAATTAACTGAAGAAGAAATGATGATAAAGAATGTCAAGGAATTAGAAAAGACTCTTGATCTAGACTCTGTGCAGCAGGTACCCTTCAAACGGCCTCATTCAACAGGAGAAGGGACCTCGACCTCAAGGACTGCACCAGCCACACAAGCATCTTCTACAGCAGCACCAGACTTAGACAAAAGAAAAGGAATAATGGGTGCTGAAGAGGAAGCAGTGAAAGAGAAGGCTGCCCCTTCAACTGAGCAGCAAACTGAACAGCAAAATGAGCTGCAGAGGGAGGAGCAAACAGAACAGCAGCAAGAGCAAACTCCTCCTCCACAAACTGAGCCACTAATAGCACCAATTTTGCAGACCCCAGCACATGAGGAGAGGGGTACTAAAAGAGACAGAGAAGAGTCCACTCCTATTAGTGGATCCTCCCATCAGCCAGAGGCCAAAAGGCAAAGGGCTGACTCCCCAAAAGTTGAAGACATCACTGAGGAATTCCTTGACAGTTCAAGGAAAGACAGGGAAGCAAGCTAGCACACAGGTACCAGCTCATTCCAACAGGTGCAAGGCTTGCAACTTGGTTTGGAGGTGTCATCCTCTTCTCAGCAAAGCAAGAAGCCTAAAAGCACTAAGGCTTCTTTTAAGAAAATCAAGGCAGAGAATGATGTGCTAAGAGCGGAGGTGTACAAACAATTTATGAATGCTACACCAGCCCAGCAAGAAAGATTAATGTCTGTATATGACATTAAAGAAGAAAAAATGATATTAAGTCATTTCAGGCCTACAATACCGTAGCCGAGTTCAGCTGCAGATTTTGTGAAGACAAGGGTGGAGGTAAGGGCAAAGGACATCTACCCCATGGACCAAATTGAATTCCACAAACAGACTGGAGAAATGGTCTATGCCACCTTGGTGGAGAAGGCAACCATGGCCCATGAACTGAAGGAGTCACTCAAAAATACCAACACTCAGTTGGATTTTGAGAGGATGTCCTCCCTGGCCAAAGATAACAGAATAAAATCTTTGGAGGACATTATCATAGACCTAGGACATGATCCTAAGGATACCAAGGGTGTAAGGGCCCTTATGAAGAAAAAGGAGGATGACCTCAATGCACTAAAGAAGAGGTTGAAGCTGTAGCCCACAGAACACCCTCAGATAGCAGAGCTGCAAAAGGAAAAGAAGGTTGATGAACAACTGGACCTCATCATGCAGCTGAATCAGAAGGTCCTCGATCTGGAGAAAGAGCTAGAAGGAGCACTACAAGACAAACAGGGAGAATCCACATCCCAAGCTCCTCCAACAACTTCAACAACAGCAACAACTACAGGGGCAGCAGTGGCCCCCACATCAAAAGTAGCAGGAACAACAACGGCCCCAGATGCCAGTGCAAGCATAGAAGAATTAACTAATGCCATCAAGGAAATGGAGCTCCAGGCAAATGAGATAAAGAAGGCCAAGGAAAAATTGGCAGAACTGGATGCCAAGTATGACAAATCAAAGGTAACTGTAGCAGAACAGGGCAGAGAAATAAAAGCCCTAAAGGACAAAATAAAGGCCCTGGAGAAGGAGCTAAACCTGGAAAGTGCAATGGCTGACATAAAAAGAATTTTATGGGGTAAGATTGGCCATACTATCACCAAACAATGGAAATCCATCAAAACAATCCATGAGCAAATGGATTTGATTGGCCAAGCACAGACAGAAATCCAGAGGGCCAAAATAGTGCTGGGAAACAGACCTGAGCAAGCAAACAGACTGATAGATTTTTTGAACGGGCAAGACAGAGAGGAGCTGGCAGCCATTGGCATCAACAACAGAACAGAGGCCATCCTCACAGCTAAAAAGGTGCTAACTCTCAGAAATTATGTGCAAACTGTGGAGAGAAAATGCTATGAAATACAGGCTGAGGTGGAGGAGTATAAACTTAAAATAGGAATGCTGCAAGCAAGGGGACTGCCCAGCCTACTAAGCAGCATAGGGAGATTGATCACCAGAGATCAATTTACCAACAGGATGGCTACTTATATTGAAAATCAGATCACTGCATCTGGCAGTACTTCTGAGCAAACAGGGCCACCAACAGGACAGAGCTTGTACACTAAACTTGAAGGCCTATTCTTCATTGAAAATGAGGCAAACCATCTGTTTGAAACTCCTCCTAACTTTTGGCGGTATACAGAGGCCGATGAGACCTTAATAAAAATACGGAGACATCAAATGCCTAAGGAGGATT
Organism: Pinus tabuliformis; assembly: GCA_031772625.1. Classification (NCBI taxonomy): domain Eukaryota; kingdom Viridiplantae; phylum Streptophyta; class Pinopsida; order Pinales; family Pinaceae; genus Pinus; species Pinus tabuliformis. The sequence goes on along the minus strand of CM062810.1, from coordinate 58,787,598 downwards.
GGTGGCAGGCAATGCTCCAGATTTTGCCACGATAGCTTCAGTCATTCGGCCACTGCCAGCTCCAGGTCACTAGAAGACAAACAGCAGAAAAGGGTTAGCATTTAAAAAGCAGCTAAAAAGTGACTCATCACATAGACGATGACAGCTAGCCAAGTTTTGAACAGCGCATCTCCAACCGACTCTAACAGCCATAAAGTCCAAAATATCTTCTGACTATTTTGACAGCGGAAGCATTAAGGAATTACTGCAGCATTCACTCCTTCAGCTACTGCATTCCAGAGATTAGCATATCATAAATGAGATATTAACTCATTCGTTGATATTTTTGATGTAAAATTTTGTATATAAACTCCCCTGAGTAACTCATAAGGGGTTGGTAATTTTCTCTATGAGACAAATGTATTTGACACTTTCAGAATTATCTAATACAAAGGGCTGGAGGAGCTCAGTGATTTCTTGAAACATCTGATGTCATATTGATGCCATGCGTACTGGTGCAGAATTCCTTTGCAGTCTGATGGAATAATAAGTCTTTCTTAAGCTCTGTTTTGTCTTCTTATGTTTATCAATACACACTCATGTTTTACTGAACTAGCAGTATAGTAAAAGAATAGTGCTGGACATGTTTTGGTGACACCTAGTGCTCAATCTCTGCTGTTGTATATGTTTTCTTCAGAATTAGCCATTAACATGAATTCTTAATTGCTCATGTTTCGCTGATTCCATAAATATGAATGTTATTTAGAAATTCTTTACTGCTTCTAGATTTACATTCTCACTGTTTTCTCCATGATCATTTAAGTGAAAGATTCTTAATTGCCTTTCCTTACCTGAAACACATCACATCTAATTACAGTATCACACCATTATTTCTCAGACACTAAATTGGCTCTGCAGCATTACCACTGTATCAAAGCAGCATATCAAAGAACTAAAGGACCACTGACTCCATTGCCCAATGGACTAGAACACTCTGGACAATGCATAAGTATCTTGACTAAAATTATCATCCAACAAAGACCTTCAACAAACCTGAACTCATAGCTAGCCTAAAATCATTTCAAAACAGAGACAAATTATAAAGAGAGAGCCCTCTCTGATTACAGTGTGGCTAGGCACTGTAATCCAAAGATTGGTTAGTGGTTACCCCGGTCGTATTCCCTTGGGAGTCAAAGGGAACAACCTAGGTGTTAACATAATTGGCAACTCCACTGGGGACTTCTTAGGATTTTCCAATTTCTATACATCCCTCAAAGCCTGAAATCAAGCCTGAAACATGTCAGGAGGCCTTCAAAACTGTTTCTGTGTCACATTGACAGTTTTAGAGAAGAGCTCTTTCAGTGAATCTTAATCTCAGCTTTGAAATATATATAGCCATTCCAAAATCTTTATCCAGCCCTTGCAAATATAAAAACTTCCTATAAAATCCAAAAACGATTAGAAGCTGGCTCCCAAGAAAAATCCACGGCACACTAGGGCAAATCCTGACCCTAATCCACCCATCATTGCTGATAATCCAAATACCATCCCTAGAAACATTAGGAGGCAGCAAAGGCAGGAGCAGCCTGCTGATCTAACCTCAGATTCAGATCATCCCAGCCTTATCTCTACCCCATGCAAGGTCCTTTTCCGGTCTACCCCTAATTCCCCTAGTTCACCATCCACATCTCAAAGTCCTCCCCTCACATCTTCATCCACTGCACATATCCCCTTGACCAACACTCTAGGTTCACCCCTACATATTACCCCAGTGATACCCACTGTTCCTATTATCCCAGCTACCCCTGTTAATCCTCTAAACCCTGTGAATATGGCTAACAGATATGCACCTTTGCAGATACCAGCTAATGCTGCAGCTCTACCTCAAGATTACCAAACCAAAATCTCATATTTTGACTCCAATGACCCTCTGACGGCTGTCCAGCATGCTAAGAGGATGCAAGACCATTTTGAGACCTATGAAATAGATGATGACAGTGTCAGAATGAGGATGTTTGTTCAAAGCCTGACTCGGGATGTAAGAACTTGGTTTAGATCCCTGAATGCAAATTCCATCACAACTCCTGATGAACTGTATCAAGCCTTTACCAGCAGATGGGAGAAGAAGAAGGATCCTCTGCACATACTGGGGGAATATGACACCATCAAAAGAGGTCCCCAAGAGACTGTTTTGGAGTATTGTGCAAGATTCAACAATGTATATAACGCGATTCCACAAAATTTAAGACCTCCTCCTGATTTAGCCTTGTACAAGTTCCCTGATGGTTTTGACCCTGACATGGCCTATCAGTTGAAGGAAAGAGACCCTCAATCCCTTGCAGAGGCCCAAAGGGTTGCTGTTACAGTGGAAGCCAACCTAATTGCCAAAAGAAACAGGGCAAGGTTGGAAAAGAGGACTGCTTACAAGGAGGAACCCTTTGCCTTTGATCAAAAGCTAGATGCAATTCTCACTGGAATGAAAAGATTGGGCGATAGAGTGGAATCGGTTGAGAGAAAATCATCATGGGAAGAACCACAAAACAATCCTCCTAGGAATCCAAATTTTACGAGAACTCAAAACCCAGGCATTGGCAAACCCAGTGCTGATCAAGACATAAGACCCCCTTTCCAAGAAAATTATGCAGAAACTTCCACATCAACAGAGCCCAATGAAGATCCTGAGATTAATTTAATGGGTCGAGATGGTGAAAGTCAAGTTTTCTTAACACAAGAAGATCATGAGGATGATGAAACCAAACTGTTCCAAACTAAATCAGGTGAATCCTTTGACTTTAAGCAAGGCTATGACACTGCTGTTTATGAGGTCCATAAACAATACAAACTAAGGAGCAGAACTGTGAATATAAACCAGCCTGAAAAGACGAAGGATAATCAGCAGCCCAAAAAAGCCATAATCACAGAAACTAATGATAAAACAAATTTACCTATAGAAGAAGTGATTATTGAAGAGATCACTGAACCACTGTCCTCAAAACAGCAGCCTGCGGCCACTTCACCTTCTCAGCCTAATTTGAATGATACTCCCCAAGAGATGAGTAAAAGAGGCAAGTCCCAAAGTCAAGATAAAAATCAGGAAGAAGATTTAATGAACAAGGAAAGGACTGTTATCCATAACCCCAAGACCCAATCTGAAAAACCTTTTGATCTAGAAACAGAAATTGGCAAACTAAAGATAGCTATTCCTCTCTCAGAACTAGCCAAGCATGACATCTATAAACTACAGATCAAGAAGTCCCTTCAACTCACTAGCAACAAAGATGATGTCAATGTGCTGGATGACACCCCAGAACTATTGTTTGGCCCTGAAGTGGATGGAAAAACGGTAGTCACAGGGGTATTACCTTTCTATGTCAGTTTACATATTCATGATAAAATATTACATAATGTAATGTTTGACTCAGGTGCCTCTCACAATCTTATGCCAAAAGCAGTCATGGAGAGATTGAATCTAGACATAACAAGACCATACAAGGACCTGTTTTCCTTTGACTCCAGCCAAGTCAAGTGTCTAGGTCTCATAAAAGATTTATGTGTGTCTCTGGTTCAATACCCAAACAAGACAATCCTAATGGATGTGGTAGTTGCTGATATTCCACCTAAGTATGGGATGCTGTTATCAAGATCTTGGGGAGCTAAACTCCAAGGTTCCCTACAATTAGACATGTCATATGCCACCATCTCTGTTTTTGGGCAACCAAAAAGACTGTACAGAGAAACACTCATGAAATATATGGTCAGCAGTGAAGAAAAGCCTCAAAACTTTCCCATATATGTTGTCCATTCAGACATAGACTCATACATCCTCTTCAATGACAGCACAACTCCCTCAAAAGGTGAGGTGGAAACCAAGACACTCATACAGGAGGAAGACTCAAATGAAAGAATTACCACCCATGAAACAACAGTCAATCAAACACTAGATACTGCTGCCGTTCTAAATATCAAGCATACCCAATCAAATGATGAAACTGTCCTAGAAGACAAGCTAGATGAAAAACCACAACTTCTACTCACATTGCCAGCCCATGAACAGATCATTAAATCTCCTTCCCAACAGGATATTCTATGGTTCCTTGAATTTGATGGCTCAGTCAACAAGTTAGGGGCAGGAGCTGGAGTTTGGGTACACAACAAAGAAAATAGTCATGCGGAAGGCAGAGCCTATAGATTGAACTTCAGATGTACTAATAACATGGCAGAGTATGAAGCTCTTTTACTAGGCCTCAAGTTAGTAAAGTTCTTACAATCTGCCAGGGTTTCAATCATGGGTGATTCAGATTTAGTTATTCAACAAGTGAAGGGAAACTTTGTCACCAATGACAAAAGACTAAGGACTTAGAGGTCTGCTGTTGCAGAGGTACTAAACTTTTTCTCTGAATTCCAAATCACTAAAATTCCTAGAACCCACAATTTACATGCTCATAGTTTATCCACCTTTGCAAGTACCTACAAGCTGCCTTTTGAGCCCCATCATTGTTTTACAGCTGAGGTAAAACACAGACCCTCCATTCCAAACAATGTTAATGATTGGCAAATCTTTGAGGATGCCAAGCAAATAAACCAGTTTTTAACTCTGCAACAAGAATTTGCAGGATTAAATATTGACACTGAGACAACAAGTCAATCACAAATACTTGATACAACAAGTCCATCACAAATACAGTTTCAACAGATTACTCACCCAATATCACCTAGAACAGCAAAACAAATGCTAAATCCAACTATTTTCAATAAGGACAACATTCAGCAAATTCAATCAACCAATTGTGAGGAAGTGGCCAATGCTGAAACTAAAATCATAGAGTTGAAAGACAATTTTCTACCAACAGGCCTAACCCCACTAGAAGACATCTTTGACTCAAATGATATTCCCAGAAAACCAAAAATGCAGCCCTTAAATGCAGCCATTGAAGAATGCAACATAGGTACAATTGACAAACCCAAAATAATTAAATTGTCTGCTTCTTTACCTCCTGACCAAAAGCCTAAATACATTGACCTCTTTAAAGAGTTCCAGGATGTCTTTGCATGGAGTTATGAGGACCTAAAGTCCTATGACACCTCTGTTATCCAGCATACAATCCCTCTCAAACCTGATCAAAAGCCCTTTAAACAAAAATTGAGGAGAATCAATCCTATGCTTCTCCCAGCAATGGAACAAGAAGTACAGAAAATGTTTAAGGCATGCATCATAGCACCAATCAGATTCTCTGAATGGATCTCCAACTTAGTCCCTACAAGGAAGAAGACTGGTGAAATTAGGTTGTGTGTGGACTTAAGAAATCTGAACCAAGTATCCCTCAAAGACAACTATCCATTACCCAAGATGGATCACATTCTCCAAAGAGTGGTAGGGGCCTCAAGGATCTCATTACTGGATGGGTTTTCAGGCTTCAATCAAATCCTGGTACACCCTGATGACCAAGACAAAACTGCATTTACAACCCCATGGGGAACTTTCAAATATGTAAAGATGCCTTTTGGATTGAAAAATGCAGGGGCAAAATTTCAAAGAGCAATGGATATTGCTTTTTCCAAGGAGATTCATGACTTTTTAGTCATTTACCTAGATGACCTTACACCTTTCTCAAAATCAGACCAGGAACATATAAAACATTTGAGACAGATCTTCCTAAAATGTAGAAAATATGGAATTTCCTTGAATCCCAAGAAATCCCTGTTTGGTTTAGAGGAAGGTAAGCTATTGGGCCACATCATTTCTAAAGATGGCATTAGAATTGACCCAGATAGGATACAGGCTATCCTACAAATGCCCCACCCAAGAAATGTCAAAGAGTTGCAAGGATTCTTGGGAAAAATCAATTTCTTGAGAAGGTTTATCCCAAACTTAGCAGAACTAATCAGATTATTAAATAATATGCTAAAGAAGGATTCAAAAGTCAAGTGGACTGTTGAAGCCAATCAAGCCTTTGAAAGTATAAAACTGGCCCTTACCCAAACACCAGTGCTGACCAATCCTCAATTTGACAGAGAATTTATCATTTTCTCTTTTTCCTCCCAGCATACTATTGTTGCTGTTTTATTGCAAAAAGATGACCAAGGAAATGAGAAGCCAATTGCTTTCTTTAGCAAAGCTCTTAGAGATGCACCTTTAAAGTATCAAATCATGGAAAAGCAAGCTTATGCTTTGGTCAAAGCCATTAAAGACTTTAGGATTTACATCCTATACTCCCATGTTATAGCTTATGTACCAAGTCCTATTGTCAAAGACATTCTCACCCAAGAAAATTTAGAGGGCAGAAGAGGAAAGTGGATTGCCAACATCTTGGAATTTGACATTGAGATAAAACCTACAAAACTAATAAAAGGGCAAGGTTTGGCCAAACTAATGACAGAAGCAAATTTCCAAGCCTTAGACATCAACTAGCTGGACAGTGAACCGGAGCTAGCGACTCCAACGATCAATGTAGCCTTTGAACAATCCCCTTGGTACTCTGATATATGTTATGTATTGCAAAACCTGTGTGCTCCCCCAGGATTGTCCAGAACTAAATGTAGGTTCCTAAAAATGAAAGCTTCTAAATTTTGTGTTATGGATGGAAATTTATTGTGGAAAAACCATGAAGGAATATTGCTAAACTGCCTAATTGAGAATGAAACTGACAATGTCATAAAGGAATTTCATGCAGGTGACTGTGGTGGACACTTGTACTAGAAGTCCACTGTGGATAAAATACTAAGGGCTGGGTACTATTGGCCCACCATGTTCTCTGATGTCAAGAAATTCACCACCTCATGTCATAAATGTCAAGTGTTTGAGGGAAAGAGACAATTGCTGCCACTCCCCTTAAGGCCTATTGCAACAGAGAGACCTTTTCAACAATGGGGCTTGGATTTCATTGGGGAAATTCATCCCTCATCTTCAGGCCAACATAGATGGATCTTAACAGCCACTGACTACTTCACTAAGTGGATTGAAGCTGTTCCATGCAGACAAGCAAATGATTCCACCATCATTCAGTTTTTGGAGAACAACATATTGGCTAGATTTGGCTGTCCTGACAAAATAATAACAGACAATGCTGCTGCTTTCAGATCCAAGAAAATGGTGAACTTCTGCCATAAATTTCACATCACCTTGGGGCATTCTACTGCATACTATCCCCAAGGAAATGGCCTTGCTGAGTCATCAAATAAAAGTCTGGTAAACATCATAAAGAAAGTGCTAGAAGAGAACAAAAAGAACTGGCATAAGAAGCTTGTGAATGCCCTATGGGCAGATAGACTAACAACCAAAAGGTCAATTGGGACCAGCCCATATGAGTTGGTTTATGGATTAGAGGCCAAATTTCCTTCATCACTAGGAGTGCCTGTTATGAAACTTCTTCAAGAAAGCCAAGCTGAACCAAATGATATGCAAAGAAGAATCAATCAAATCATCTATTTACAGCAAACTAGAGACCAAGTTTTCAGCAGAGTTCAAGTTCTACAAGAAAAATTAAAGAAGGCTTTTGATAGAAGAACTAAGGCAGAAGATTTCAGCATGGGAGACAAAGCCCTCGAGTGGGATGCAAGAAGAGAGGATAAAGGAAAACATGGAAAATTTGATTCTCTTTGGAGAGGACCATATGCTATCCAAGCAGTGCAAGGAAACAATACTTATTTCCTTAAAAGTCTAAATGAAACTGACTTGGATGAAGGTCCTGTGAATGGCAGGATGCTGAAGCACTATTTTGACTACCATCCATAAGTACAGCCTGAGTTTCCATTGTACATATCCAAATGTATATATTATTTTCTGTCGACATGTAAAAATGCAATTTCTCAAATTTTTCTTAAACTGCCAGCAAAAGGTGAATAGAATCAGAGGTCTACCAAGAAGAGAAGCACACAATTTTGGCATTTCAAAGCAGCAAACTTCAAGATTGGCAAGAGCAGTCAAGGAGCAAGGCAATCTGACCTGCTGTTCTTAGTCTTTCAAATGAAACACCATCCCCATGTGGAGCCACTGTTAGCTACCTATACCAATAGGTTTCATATTTCATGATTGGCACTGAAAAGGTCCAAATATGCTCTGCTTTGATGATGCAAAGATCACATATTTCCATAAGAATACAATCTGTGCTTATAGCTTGGTATGGACTCAAATTTTGATGGATGGTACAACAGTCTAAACTGGATCATGTCATGTTTTAAATTTTCAGTTGTAGAATAGAGAAAGGAGTCTGTCCAAACTGTTTAATCTTGGCAGACAAGTAGTTCAGGTAGAGAAGAAAAGGCTCCCAACAGCTTAATCTGGGACCTTGGAAGAAATAAGGGTAGAAGTAGATAGAAAAACAAAAGAAAAAGCCAAAGAAAAGAAAAGGCAAGTAAGGGTCTGCAAGCCTAAGTGCACCCTCCAAGAAGAAACAAAAAATGCTAGGCAAAGTAGTGGGGTAAGTAGATGGGGTAGCAGAAGTGGTATTCATTTCAGATTTAACCTTGATGGTCAAAACGAGAAAAGAGAAACAAAGAAGCATGTCTAACTTCCCAATTACCCCTTTTTCCCACTCATTACTAACATCCCCTCATCAGTTGAGATACATGGAAAAATTTATGGTTTCATGGTGGTTCTTGTTCACTTAAAAGCCACATTTCTTGTCTAAAAATTCTTTTCATTTTGATCTACTCCCTGAACTAAGTAAGTTTCAAGTAAACTTAGTGATTTCTCCCCTTCATTCACATATTCCCCCATATTAACTCTGACTCTATTATCTAAATCCCCTATAGTCCCCTTTCCCTACTATAATAACACTATGGTGTATAAATCCCAGCATTATCTAAATATCCTCCCTAGGCACTATAGCCAAATTAGTGGTTTAGGGAGACTGTGGTCCAACTGGGACTATGGTTAACCCTGTGATGGGATTGCTTTAACCTTTGATTGGAGTAATAACCTTTCCCCTAGAACCCCCTCTCCTCTGGTTAAACCCACTCTCTGACCCCTTTTTCCTTGTAAAACCCTTGAAAAACCCAAAAAACCCCAAAAACTCACGAAAACCCACAATCCTAAAGTTTTCCACCCAAAATATTTAAATTGAATATTTTAATGGGCCGGCGGGACCCCCCCAACCTGCGCGATCTGTCGGAAGGCCCGCCAGCCGTCGATCCTCTGCCACCCACGATCCAACGGTGGGCGGGCATTTACAGATCTCGATCTGCCGCCCTTTAGCGTCCGGGGAACAGCGGTATTAGGGCCCGTACCCAAGACGCGTGTCAAGCGCTGGGGTTGTTCGGAGCCCCCCTCCCCGATACCGCTTATCACCAAAGGCGGTGCGGGGAGACCGCTTACCGCCTCCCCGTTACCACCCATCCGGCGCACGTCACCCTCACGCCATCCTGACGTCATATCCCTTCCGCCCGCCCCCGCGCCCCGTGGCCCTCCACGCTGCCCTGCCGCCACATCCGCCTGCCACCTCGTCCAGGCACGCTGGCCTCCAGCTCAGCGTCCACGTCACCCGTTCCCGGGCTCGCCATGACATCATGCTGACGTCATCGGCGGAAAGGCGCCAATGACTTATTTTTGCCAAATTGGTCGTTATAAACGCCCAAAATAGCCGTTTCGTGTCATTTTCAAAGCAAATTGCAAAGAACTCTTGTCGCTGCCTCACCACCAACTCACTTCCGGACCTCCAAATTCGAAATTTCGACCGTGCCAACTCATCAAATCAGCTACCACAAAGCCTTCACGGTCCGGCCCGCAGGCTTGTCGAGCGTTTATCCAGGTATTCACCGCAAATCTCATATTTTTCCCCATGCATGCCATTTCTCTGCTAATTCACCATTGAACACTTGTCAAAATCCTACATTCAACTCTGTCTGCTTCCTGAGAGTCAACTAAAGTAACCTACATCGCCTCTGCATTATATTTCGGCATTGAAACAGTCGACCCACGCACCTAGAACCATAAAATTGTCCTCAAGGTGCTCGGCATTGTTCCCTTTTGCCGAGTACAGGCCAGCTGCAAATTAACCAAGATAAATTCTGCACACCCTCTGCAAAGCATTCCTAACAATTCACAACCCTTGTGAATTTACTAAAACCTGCAGAAACAAGCCGGCCTCTTTCACTGTGAAGAAGAGTTCAATCATTGACAACATTGAGGCTATCACTGAACTCTGAGGAGCATTGCAAACCACTGCAATTACATTATTCACAATCAGATTATACAATGGCTGCCCCTGCACCCACAACTCTCAATGTTACTCCTTTAAATGCCCCAAACAAAGATCTAGAGGCCTTGCCTCTTGTTGACAGGGACTCCCTTATTGAAGACTTTGTGGGTAACAGGGACTTCATGCAAACCTTCAGGCAGTTGAGAGAAGACTATTTGAATGGCAGGGACACCTATGGGATATGGGAGTCAAACCTACCATACTACTGCCTCCCCTCTGTCAATGTTTTCCCTCAGATTGTGCGCCTATGTGCTGAAAACTATGATGTACAGCAGAGAGCCATTAAGTCTCCATCTGGGAGCATCCTCTTTCACATCAATCCTGAATCCATTAATAAAATGCTCCACTTTGACCAGACTGAGCTGCTATTTCCCTTTTCCATGAATTATCTGCTGGATGCTGCTGCCAAAATGACTAGTGAGGAGATTCAGAATGTCACCAGGACATTCATGAAACCTGAGTGCCAGCCTGCAGGGCCACCTCCCTATCTGGATGTCTCCTTTATAGAAACAGGCAGACTACTACTAGATATGATCTCTTATGTGCTGGGGTATAGAACCAGTGAGCATGTGGATGGAACAATGCTGGTTTTGTTATCTGTTTATAGTCCAGGCTAGCCCCCTGCCCGCAAGTTTAACTTTGCTAAGTTCATAGCTAACAAAATTCATGATCAGTTGAGCAAAGTGGACAGACAGGGTGTCTTCAAGTACTCCTCTTACATCTACCATCTTTTCATGTATTATCAGTCCCAGGTTTTTCCATGCTACATCAAAAAGCTGGATTATAGAGGGGAAAGAAGATCTGTCATCTTCTGGACATCTGTTTATCACCTGGTCCAAAATTCACCCTATTCCTATTGTGAGTTTATTGACCAGTTTGTATACCCTGTCTCCTGCTTGTTGATGAGGGCTCCTCCTCCCAGAATATCAACTGAAATACAGAAAGCTTTGCAGCTTTCCAAGAAGTCCAAAATAGGTGATTGGTACCTATATGAGGATCATACAGTCATCAGAGTGTATGGCTGTGAGCTTTGTCCATTCAGGCTCCCAAAATATGTGCCTATGAGGATATTTGCCCTTGAGTATTATAGGCAGTTAATTCAGTCTGACCTTACCCACTTCCACAGCTCCAAAAAGAAAGCCCACCTCAAGTTCAAATATCAGCTGGGCCCTTTCATCATGAATAAAAAGGAAGGTTGGGAAGAGGCTGACCAGATCCTCAAAGACAAATACCAGCTGTCATATAGTTTTCGGTGGGTCCCTTATGACCCTGAAGGCTTCATTTCTACTAGGAGAGTCAAGTACAGGCTAGTAGGCATTAAGCATTGCAGTTATCCCCACATTGAAAAATATGCCAACCAGCAGGAATGGCTACAGGATTCTATAGTTGACAAATTAACTGAAGAAGAAATGATGATAAAGAATGTCAAGGAATTAGAAAAGACTCTTGACCTAGACTCTGTGCAGCAGGTACCCTTCAAACGGCCTCATTCAGCAGGAGAAGGGACCTCGACCTCAAGGACTGCACCAGCCACACAAGCATCTTCTACAGCAGCACCAGGCTTAGACAAAGGAAAAGGAATAATGGGTGCTGAAGAGGAAGCAGTGAAAGAGAAGGCTGCCCCTTCAACTGAGCAGCAAACTGAACAGCAAAATGAGCTGCAGAGGGAGGAGCAAACAGAACAGCACCAAGAGCAAACTCCTCCTCCACAAACTGAGCCACTAATAGCACCAATTTTGCAGACCCCAGCACATGAGGAGAGGGGTACTAAAAGAGACAGAGAAGAGTCCACTCCTATTAGTGGATCCTCCCATCAGCCAGAGGCCAAAAGGCAAAGGGCTGACTCCCCAGAAGTTGAAGACATCACTGAGGAATTCCTTGACAGTTCAAGGAAAGACAGGGAAGCAAGCCAGCACACAGGTACCAGCTCATTCCAACAGGAGCAAGGCTTGCAACTTGGTTTGGAGGTGTCATCCTCTTCTCAGCAAAGCAAGAAGCCTAAAAGCACTAAGGCTTCTTTTAAGAAAATCAAGGCAGAGAATGATGTGCTAAGAGCGGAGGTGTACAAACAATTTATGAATGCTACACCAGCCCAGCAAGAAAGATTAATGTCTGTATATGACATTAAAGAAGAAAAAATGATATTAATTCATTTCAGGCCTACAGTACCGCAGCCGAGTTCAGCTGCAGATTTTGTGAAGACAAGGGTGGAGGTAAGGGCAAAGGACATCCACCCCATGGACCAAATTGAACTCCACAAACAGACTGGAGAAATGGTCTATGCCACCTTGGTGGAGAAGGCAACCATGGCCCATGAACTGAAGGAGTCACTCAAAAATACCAACACTCAGTTGGATTTTGAGAGGATGTCCTCCCTGGCCAAAGATAACAGAATAAAATCTTTGGAGGACATTATCATAGACCTAGGACATGATCCTAAGGATCCCAAGGGTGTAAGGGCCCTTATGAAGAAAAAGGAGGATGACCTCAATGCACTAAAGAAGAGGTTGAAGCTGCAGCCCACAAAACACCCTCAGACAGCAGAGCTGCAAAAGGAAAAGCAGGTTGATGAACAACTGGACCTCATCATGCAGCTGAATCCGAAGGTCCTCGATCTAGAGAAAGAGATAGAAGGAGCACTACAAGACAAACAGGGAGAATCCACATCCCAAGCTCCTCCAACAACTTCAACAACAACAACAACTACAGGGGCAGCAGTGGCCCCCACATCAAAAGCAGCAGGAAAAACAACGGCCCCAGATGCCAGTGCAAGCATAGAAGAATTAATTAATGCCATCAAGGAAATGGAGCTCCAGGCAAATGAGATAAAGAAGGCCAAGGAAAAATTGGCAGAACTGGATGCCAAGTATGACAAATCAAAGGTAACTGTAGCAGAACAGGGCAGAGAAATAAAAGCCCTAAAGGACAAAATAAAGGCCCTGGAGAAGGAGCTAAACCTGGAAAGTGCAATGGTCGACATAAAAAGAATTTTATGGGGTAAGATTGGCCATACTATCACCAAACAATGGAAATCCATCAAAACAATCCATGAGCAAATGGATTTGATTGGCCAAGCACAGACAAAAATCCAGAGGGCCAAAACAGTGCTGGGAAACAGACCTGAGCAAGCAAACAGACTGATAGATTTTTTGAACGGGCAAGACAGAGAGGAGCTGGCAGCCATTGGCATCAACAACAGAACAGAGGCCATCCTCACAGCTAAAAAGGTGCTAACTCTCAGAAATTATGTGCAAACTGTGGAGAGAAAATGCTATGAAATACAGGCTGAGGTGGAGGAGTATAAACTTAAAATAGGAATGCTGCAAGCAAGGGGACTGCCCAGCCTACTAAGCAGCACAGGGAGATTGATCACCAGAGATCAATTTACCAACAGGATGGCTACTTATATTGAAAATCAGATCACTGCATCTGGCAGTACTTCTGAGCAAACAGGGCCACCAACAGGACAGAGCTTGTACACTAAACTTGAAGGCCTATTCTTCATTGAAAATGAGGCAAACCATCTGTTTGAAACTCCTCCTAACTTTTGGCGGTATACAGAGGCTGATGAGACCTTAATAAAAATACAGAGACATCAAATGCCTAAGGAGGATTGGTGGCATGGAATGCTCCAGATTTTGCCACGATAGCTTCAGTCATTCAACCACTGCCAGCTCCAGGTCACTAGAAGACAAACATCAAAAAAGGGTTAGCATTTAAAAGCAGCTAAAAAGTGACTCATCACATAGACGATGACAGCTAGCCAAGTTTTGAACAGCGCATCTCCAACCAACTCTAACAGCCATAAAGTCCAAAATATCTTCTGACTATTTTGACAGCTGAAGCATTAAGGAATTACTGCAGCATTCACTCCTTCAGCTATTGCATTCCGGAGATTAGCATATCATAAATGAGATATTAACTCATTCGTTGATATTTTTGATGTAAAATTTTGTATATAAACTCCCCTGAGTAACTCATAAGTGGTTGGTAATTTTCTCTATGAGACAAATGTATTTGACACTTTCAGACATATCTAATACAAAGGGCTGGAGGAGCTCAGTGATTTCCTGAAACATCTAATGTCATATTGATGCCATGCGTACTGGTGCAGAATTCCTTTGCGGTCTGATGGAATAATAAGTCTTTCTTAAGCTCTGTTTTGTCTTCTTATGTTTATCAATACACACTCATGTTTTACTGAACTAGCAGTATAGTAAAAGAATAGTATTGGACATGTTTTGGTGACACCTAGTGCTCAATCTCTACTGTTGTATATGTTTTCTTCAGAATTAGCCATTAACATGAATTCTTAATTGCTCGTGTTTCGCTGATTCCATAAATATGAATGTTATTTAGAAATTCTTTACTGCTTCTAGATTTACGTTCTCACTGTTTTCTCCATGATCATTTAAGTGAAAGATTCTTAATTGCCTTTCCTTACCTGAAACACATCACATCTAATTACAGTATCACACCATTATTTCTCAGACACTAGATTGGCTCTGCAGCATTACCACTGTATCAAAGCAGCATATCAAAGAACTAAAGGACCACTGACTCCATTGCCCAATGGACTAGAACACTCTGGACAATGCATAAGTATCTTGACTAAAATTATCATCCAACAAAGACCTTCAACAAACCTGAACTCATAGCTAGCCTAAAATCATTTCAAAACAGAGACAAATTATAAAGAGAGAGCCGTCTCTGATTACAGTGTGGCTAGGCACTGTAATCCAAAGATTGGTTAGTGGTTACCCCGGCCGTATTCCCTTGGGAGTCAAAGGGAACAACCTGGGTGTTAACAGGAACTTTGGATTTTTCTTTTCTGCTTCCTTTTCAAACTCTCTTAACATGAAAAGGATGTCGAATTTCCCCTCCGTCAGACTCTTAAAACTTAAATAATGCAAGACATGCCACCATGACGAGACTGAGTTTCTCCTTCTTAGGGCTTGTAAAAATTACTAGGATGGATTCATCCAAAGGATGAACTTATATGGAAATAATTTCTATCCCATTTAATCTTGTGATTAAAAATAATGGGGTACTCACTAGGAATTATGGGGGGCAAGTGAAAGTGTTCATCTCTTGTATTTTGTAAATGCAACATGTCGCTCTTGAAGATGACACTCATCCGTTGCTCATGTTAGGTTTGGGACATCCTCATTTAGTCACTTGCCTTTTGGGGTTTGGGAAATCCATTTTGCCTCTCATGTGATTATACCAGTTTGTCATCAAGACCTTTGATCCTATGTTGTTTCAAATGTTTCCAAACTCAAGAGTCGTGTCACCGATATGCTCAAGAGAAGTCCTATCTGTAGTTCATTACCACATATACACTATCTTACTTTTTGTTATAGTCCTGGATAACACTTATCTACTCTTCCAAATCTTTTCTTTCATGTCGATGATGTGGGATTCATTATGACCCTCCTTCAATGGATCACTTCCTATCAACTCCAGCGCATTATCTAGAAAGATGATCTAGAAACTCCCTTCCAATACCTTAGAGCTTGCATGCATCAATGGAAAATTCTTCACATTTGATGACATGTGTTATCACAAAACCAGTACTAGGGACTGCAACCAAGCAAGGTCTCATGTAACTGTTTCAGACCATACTTTAGATTAGGAATGGTCTAAATCTTAGCATGTCTGAAAACATATAGGGCGCAACATCAGGTGTTATAAGAATGCTTCAGGGGTCCTTTAATAGACTACTCAACAATGTCACCAAGCTCAGCTATGCTCAAAACAATGTCTTCAACACCTCTTTGAATGTTCAAGAACTGCTTCTCAGTGGTGACTTCAAATCTGCTATTAATCTGTGATCTGTACTTCTACAAGAGGAAATCTGGTTTATAAATTCAAGGCTCCGGCTGAGTTACTTAAAGAATGCTTTTGTCTTATGTCGTGTTTTCAAGAAGAGTGGACGTATGGATGCATATTTTGAAGAAGAAAGAATGCTGGGGGAAATGTTGTCTGTGGCCTCACAGGACTATATTAATTCTAAACATATCATACTTCCCTTGGAGATAGCCGTGCTGATATTTTGAATGGAGGTTATATAAAGGTCAAGAATCTAATACCTTCCATAGGGGAGCTGGAGAATCATGATTCTTGTTTATGGGAGGTCCCTAATCCATCGTTTGATCTTGAGGGAACTGGAATCCAGATATGCTCTCGTAGTTCAGTTTTGGAGAATCATAAGCAAGGATTTTCATTTGAGGGTACAGCTGCAAGAGGAGTTTGTATGCAACTACACAAAACCAAGATCCTCGAAAAGGAATATGATGAGAAAGGCGATGTAAGGAATGCAGTTGAAGCCGCTTCGATGTTTGCTGGTTTTAAGATTGTCCCGAAATTAACTTTGACATGCGAAATCTGGGTAAAACAGAGACTGCATTTATTTCAAGTAATGGACCTGTTGATGTCATTAATGTAATGGTGGTTTTGTTTCTTTCTGGAATAAGTGTGAGCAGATTCATGAATCTTGTTTTGACATGCATTTTAGTAATGTAAATGACGGGGGTTTATCAGCAATGTTTGAACGCCAGAGCAGAGAAGTAGTTAATCATGTTCAAGTTATTGTGGCGCCGTTATAGCTGCCAGATGTTCAAAGGTTGCCACGCGCCAAATTGCGCATGCATACATTGAATTATCCCTATCTATTGCATAACTAATCTATTAATTACATAATGGCTAAACTGAAATCACAAATGGTTTTCATTTAATCAAAATCCTAAATCTTTGCTCCTTGTCGCATGATGCTTTTCTGGCTTTTGACACATGTCCTTTGGCTGTTTAGGTTGAAGTATCCTTGAAGGAAAGTACATAGAACGAACTAGCTTTGCATTCTAGTTACGTGTATGCTTATTAATTGATCAAGAGGAATGCTCTGTTTTCACGGTCTTTGTCTCCCACATTTTCCCAAAGTATAGCAGCATGTTCTCAAATCTTTTAATCACCCCATGCATGGAATGCTGCCATGTTTTAGATGTGCTGTAAGTAATATTAATAGACAGGTGCTTCTCTTCCTTAACTCCCGCTCACAGTATCACACTAGCTGCGCTGCACTTTAAACTCATCACCTACAGCAGTTTCGTATCGCGCTACGAAACTGCTGTGTGATTTAAAAAATACACTCTTCCTCTCTGGTTTTCTAAATAATCATCAGTGTTCATGACTTAAGCACTTGATTGTTTTGAAAAGGTTTGCTTGCAACCAATATTTTTCCTGAGGAAAAACTTGTCTCCTCTGTTAAAAGACTCTTGGAATCTCCCACATCATCCATGTAAGGTAATTTACTGCGTACTGGACCATCCACAAAAGGTGAATAATAATGTCTTGATCCTTCTGTTGGTATAGAACAAAGCCTTCGCATATGAGTTCAATTCCCCATAAGAACTGTTAGAACATTCTTAAAAGGTGCGCGTTAACCTCTTGAAGCATCAATCTATTATAGAGGGCTGTGTCCTTTCTCAAAAATTCCATTCTCTAATGTCAAATATAGATGGAAAGAGACTGTTGGAAAATTTCAACATTGAATGCTTAGACTACCAATGAATGTGACATTGGGAGCTCAAACCTTCCTTGAATGGGCCTTTTGGTCATCTAAAATCAACTGTGGCCACACAATAGAAACCTCTGGGATCACCATGAAATCTGCTCATCAACTTATTTCAAAAAGTTCATGCTTCCTTTTTTCCTTCCTCTACAACCTTAACTCCATCTCTATTGATGGCTTCCTTTAGATATGCTTATTGATGTGTTGCTTTCAGCAGATGAGTTTATAACAAGTCTCGGTTTGTGCTTTGACTTTGTCAAGTGAAGCTTTCTTACAGGATATAGTAACTGAAAGTTGGGAGGTTTCATTTTGAGAAACTTCTCCAGTTTCCAAATCTTGAAAAGAGGCAAGCTTCCATGATCACTCTTTCTTCATCATCTATAGAAATTGAAACTCGAGCAAATCTAGCCAAAGTACAATCAGGAACTCGGTTGCCTGTGAGAAATGCTGCTACAGTATTACTACAATTTCTGTCAAGGATGGTAGCACGCTACGAAACCACTCAAACAGGTAGCGCTGCGAAACTGCTAAAAAGAATTCTGGCGCTGCGAAACTGCTAAAAAGAATTCTGGCGCTGCGAAAATACCCTGACTTTAAGCCAAGCTAAAAAAATTTTTTACTACAGCATTTTCAGTGATAACAGTGGCTCCACTTGGGATAGTGTGCCCCTGTGGTGCACTAAGAACATGCAGCTCCAGTGCCTTATCCATTTGTGACAAACAAAAATTTGCTTGACAAGCATGACTGTAGGAGAAAGAAACTACTGCTACTGAAAAATAAATGCTCAGCCAACCTTGAGCTTATTTGCAATCTACCTACCTACCTACCCTAACAATTCAAACTCTTCAGCTCAATCAATATGAAACTTCCAATGCAGCCAATTATTTGCTTTATCTGACATTTGACTTCTTTGCCTGTCCCGGAGTTCAGCGCCAATGTGATAGTGAGATGACAGCTGCCACTGAAACTGTCTCTGATCTTCATAGGTAAACTGAAACACCGGAGAGTAAAACTCCTCCATGTAATCAGCTACAGGATCCCAGAACACATGATCAGCTTGTCCTTCCACGACACTTTCCAGCTGTGCAAACTGATCTTCAACCAAAGTGTTCAGTTCCTCAAACGTAAAAGAGAGGGGAACCAGCATAGTCTCCTTGCGCTCAGCCATAAAATATTTCTGAGAATAATGATCATGATCATGAAAATTATATTCCTGAATTTGTCCTTCTAAACCTTCAATTTCTTTCTCAATGTCTTTGGAAAATTCATCAAAAAATTTCATCTTATCCTCTGACTTGCAGTCAAAAGATTCCAGATATGAGGACAGGGACAAAGAAAAAGATTCATTTGTTTCTTCTTTATTATGATCATCATTCCACTGTTTAAAACCTTCAACTGAAGGAGATTTTACTTCCACCTCTGGCCTATCTATCCATTAAATGAGCCATCAGCGCTCTTAAGCATCCTAAATCAGCATCCATTGCACCTGTAGCTCAGCCATATCAGATTAATTGAAGGAGGACAGCTGTCAAAGCTTTCAAGAAAGCATCAAGTCTACGAGGAGAAAAGAATTATTGTTTTAGTTTGATTAGGACTTTATGTAATTATAGTTTAGCATGTTTGTAATTAATGCAGTTAGTTAAAGGCATGTAGGAGTAGTTAATAGGAGATTCAAACTCATTCTAGAGAGAGAAATGTATTCCTATATATGGTGAAAATTAGAATGTAATGGGGGTTGGACTGTATATACAAAAACAGAGTTTTTTAGAGCTTATGAAAAGACTGTTACAGTAATGGCAAACAGGGTTTTTTCTTCCCAAGATTCTCAATGCATCTTTTTGTTCAAATGTGATGGTGGTTTTGTTTCTTAATGTTCTTTTTACAGCCTTGTTATGGCACAATCCCTCAGAATTCATATTATATGCTCTGACTTCCTGTGTGCTTGACAAGCTGTGGGTTTTGGTGAAGCATGTTAGAACATCACTCAGAATTCATTTTTTAATGCTCTGACTTCCTGTATGTTCAGCAGGCTTTGATTTAGGTAAATTATGTTTGAACATCTGATGATGCAAAGAGCCTTGGCTTCCATGAGATGACTGTGATTTGGTTTATTAACTGTGAGAGACTCCATAGCCCAATGAAGACCAATTTGATGTATGTCCAGCCAGCTATATTTTTATAAATGTGTGAAGAGTTAGCCCTCTAGTGTTTGAAGGATTTTGTCAAGAGTCATGAGAGAGCCCTCTCTGATTAGGAAGGCTAATTCCTAATCTAAAGTATGGTCTGAAACAGTTACATGAGACCTTGCTTGGTTGCAGTCCCTAGTACTGGTTTTGTGACAAATTGTGACAACATCATTTTCAGTGATAACAGTGGCTCCACTAGGGATAGTGTGCCCTTGTGGTGCGCTAAGAACACGCAGCTCCAGTGCCTTACCCATTTGTAACAAACAGAAATTTGCTTGACAAGCCTGACTGTAGGAGAAAGAAACTAATGCTACTGAAAAATAAATGCTCAGCCAACCTTGAGCTTATTTGCAATTTACCTACCTACCTACGCTAACCATTTAAACTTTCCTCAACTCAATCAATATGAAACTTCCAATGCAGCCAGTCATTTGCTTTATCTGACATTTGACTTCTTTGCCTGTCCCGAAGTTCAGCGCCAATGTGATAGTGAGATGACAGCTGCCACTGAAAATGTCTTTGACTGCATCGGATTTCAGAGCCAATGTGATAATGTAATGACCGCTGCCACTGAAACTGTCTCTGATCTTCATAGGTAAGCTGAAACACTGGAGAATAAAACTCTTCCATGTAATCAGCTATAGGATCCCAAAACACATGATCAGCTTGTCCTTCCACGACACTTTCCAGCTGTGCAAACTGATCTTCAACCACAGTGTTCAGTTCCTCAAACGTAAAAGAGAGGGGAACCAGCATAGTCTCCTTGCGCTCAGCCATAAAATATTTCTGAGAATAATGATCATGATCATGAAAATTATATTCCTGAATTTGTCCTTCTAAACCTTCAATTTCTTTCTCAATGTCTTTGGAAAATTCATCAAAAAATTTCATCTTATCCTCAGACTTGCAGTCAAAAGATTCCAGATATGAGGACAGGGACAAAGAAAAAGACTCATTTGTTTCTTCTTTATTATGATCATCATTCCACTGTTTAAAACCTTCAACTGAAGGAGATTTTACTTCCACCTCTGGCCTATCTATCCATTCCTCCAAGAACAAAAGCCAAAAGTCTGGCAATGACTTAATGGACTTGGTAGGCAAGCATTCAACCCACTGTTTGCATTTCCCTTGGAAAGAATCATAAAATAACCTTATGCAAATATCTTCATGTTTAATTCTAAGAACCTCAGCAAAATGACAAAAATCTGAGATATGATCCAAGGTTAAACTCAAATCTTCTCCGTTAAATTTTGGACCATTCTTTAGAAAATAAACATCCTTGGGAAAATGGTTTGGGAAACCATGTAGTCCTGAGAAATCTATGCATGCATACCTTGAACAAATAATGGCAGCTTCTGGGTCTTTCATAGCTCCAGTGGAATCACCATGAATGTATAAACCTTGAATTCTTCAACAATGGAGTCGCCAAGGTAGTTTTGCAGCCTTGAAAATCATTTGAACTCCTGCTACCTTCAGAAGTTCAATCTTAAGCTCCCGGCAGACGCACCAAAATGTTATCACAAAACCAGTACTAGGGACTGCAACCAAGCAAGGTCTCATGTAACTGTTTCAGACCATACTTTAGATTAGGAATTAGCCTTCCTAATCAGAGAGGGCTCTCTCACGACTCTTGACAAAATCCTTCAAACACTAGAGGGCTAACTCTTCACACATTTATAAAAATATAGCTGGCTGGACATACATCAAATTGGTCTTCATTGGGCTATGGAGTCTCTCACAGTTAATAAACCAAATCACAGTCATCTCATGGAAGCCAAGGCTCTTTGCATCATCAGATGTTCAAACATAATTTACCTAAATCAAAGCCTGCTGAACATACAGGAAGTCAGAGCATTAAAAAATGAATTCTGAGTGATGTTCTAACATGCTTCACCAAAACCCACAGCTTGTCAAGCACACAGGAAGTCAGAGCATATAATATGAATTCTGAGGGATTGTGCCATAACAAGGCTGTAAAAAGAACATTAAGAAACTAAACCACCATCACATTTGAACAAAAAGATGCATTGAGAATCTTGGGAAGAAAAAACCCTGTTTGCCATTACTGTAACAGTCTTTTCATAAGCTCTAAAAAACTCTGTTTTTGTATATACAGTCCAACCCCCATTACATTCTAATTTTCACCATATATAGGAATACATTTCTCTCTCTAGAATGAGTTCGAATCTCCTATTAACTACTCCTACATGCCTTTAACTAACTGCATTAATTACAAACATGCTAAACTATAATTACATAAAGTCCTAATCAAACTAAAACAATAATTCTTTTCTCCTCGTAGACTTGATGCTTTCTTGAAAGCTTTGACAGCTGTCCTCCTTCAATTAATCTGATATGGCTGAGCTACAGGTGCAATGGATGCTGATTTAGGATGCTTAAGAGCGCTGATGGCTCATTTAATGACCAGAAGGTGTGCTCCTATTTATCGGTTTCTGTCTCCCAACATTCTCCTAAAATATAGCAGTCTGCTCCCAAATCCTTTAATAACCCCAAGTATGGAGTGATGCCAGGTTTCTAATGTGCTGTAGGTGGTCTTTGATAGACATCTGTTTCTTTTCCTCAAACCCCCGCTCACCGTGTCACACTAGCTGCCCTGCGCTTTAAATCATCACCTACAGCAGTTTCGTAGCGTGCTACGAAACTGCTGTAGATAACCTCTATTTGTTCCGTAGCAAATAAATCTTGAGTTGGTAAATGATCTGCTTGAGAATCTGTGTTTTCTCTGGTTACTTTGACTATGATTTGAGTCACTATGAGCTCCTTTATTGTTTTGATGCTGTGGTGCAACTTCAAATCGGATCTCTGCAACCTGAGAAGTTGACTGAACCAATAACACTGTATTAACATTATTGCAACCAGGGGCCATCTTCAAAATGTCAAATACTCCAGCTAATGCTGTTGGAATGATCACAAATAAATTAAGCATTCACAAGAAAATTATGAAGCATTCTGTTCTAAGCTATCAACCCTGGTGATCTTATAAGAACCATCCAATATCTAGTCAAATTATTTTAGCATAAATCTTTGGAGTCCGAGTGCACAAAATGATATTGAATGCTGCTCACAACCGTGCATCAAACATCCAAGTTGCATCTAGTTAGAAACTAGAGTGTTAAAACTGGAAGGGTGGTTCTGAAAAATCTCAGTTTCGTTTCACAGATATGAAACATGTATGAAGTTCAGCTACCCAATTTTACACTTTTTATCTAGCAGACTATCCCCTCTCTGGCTGGCAATTGGGATTCTGTTGAAACTAAAACCCATTGAGCTTCGATCCCTCCTATCCTTCAAAATGTTGTATCGTTCAGCAAATTTTCATCTTCCTCACAAACAATTCTTCTATCTCTGCCATAGTATAACGATACAGAAGACACTGCTGACCTGGGTTGCATTTCACAAAGTCATTCTTGTATGTTGTAGACAGACAAAAGCACCTGGTGTTAACTGCACACAACAATAGAAAGATGTAAAAATATCAACATATAATACATTCTGGATCCTCCTCAGTACCGCCAACATGTTCAGGATACTTTTAAATTCACATCTTCTGCGCAATTCAATCTACAATTGAAACCCTTGCTGTTGTAATTTGAACTCTGAGATATACTCTGAACCTTCTCCTTCCGGGCACTATTATGCAAATCTGACATTGATGCTCTCTGCGTGCCTCAGGCAACGCAAAAACACAATAACAGAAACCGAAACATGATAATGGAAACAGAAATCTTCATATCCCCCGTTGTTTTCGAATCACGCATAAATACTAGCCCTTGAATGTCTTCTTTCACTCCATCAGCTATTAAAATCTACTTTATAATCTCCCTTTCCAGTTGTCGTTGTGATTCTGGTGATTTTGCTAATGTATATGGCCATCTGAAGCGCCACATCTCAATCCGGGTGTCAATAATAGTGGCGACCTTGTGGCAATCAAACCCTCATAAAAGCCACTTGACATTTGGCGGTTAATCACTACATTTCGATAAAGAAAATTCTAAGACTGAAATTGTCAAACAGTTAATGCGCATTCCCCATGGCAATATAGAGCATCCAACAGCACCTCATGATCAAATGCGCCGCCTTCTAAGAGACCACAAATTCTGTATTTTTGAATATCGACAATAATGCCAAACTGGATTTGATTCGGGCTCCAACCTTAATAACCGTCTTATGGTGCTCTCGACCTCCCTCATTCACCGGTACCATGATATGCTCCATTCCATCACCAGTGAAAAATAATCCACCAGGTCCAATCTGAAGTGCTCGCACTTCATTTCTTGAGAATACTCTACCTCGTTCATGAAACGATGGCAAGTCATAAAGGCGCACACTCTTATCATTGCATGAACAAAGCAAAATAGGTTTGGCTTGTTCATCATTCATCATGCACAGCGCAAGAACACCATGTTCTTCAATACGAGTGTAAATCTCTTCAAGAGCTATAGTTGATGTAGCAGCCCAAACCTTCACTGTGCCATCCAAAGAACACGACAAGAGAAATTGGTCCCAACAAAGAAGAGACATTACAACTGATGTGTGATTTCTCAAGGTTTGGATACATTGAAAAGTTTCCAGGTCCCAAACTTTTATTGTGCGGTCCATAGAGGCAGAGTAAAGTTTGTCTTTCTGTGAGACTAATGAGACAACAGGCAACATATGCCCTGTGAGGGAAGTTGCAGGGTCAAATGTATTGGTTGTAGGATTAAACTTCCATGCTAAAATGGTGCCATCATGTGTTCCAGCCAAAATCATTTGATCAGCGATCGCCAGAGCATGCACTTGTCCATTAGGGCTGTCTAATAATAGCTCTGTCAAGTTGACGGTATTCAAAGCCTTGACAGCATTACGAAGGCCGACAAAAAGCCACGGACCTTCACTTAGAAGGCATCCAACTCCACTGTCGTCGCCTAAGGGGATATTTGTTCCCTGTCCTGTATGGCAGTCCCAGGCTATAAGCTTATTATGTCGGCCAACAGAATAGAGTTTGGCAGAGCCTAAATGCGAAAGAAAAGCAATTCCTCGAATAGGCTTGTTATCGTGGCCAACCAGCTTAGTCATGAAAGTGACATCGGAACCTCCAATAAAATGGGAGTGCAGATATCTGCAGTCGTCTTTTGCATACTTGCAATTGCCTGCAAGCCAATAACGGCATGCTTTATCCTTTTTGTTACAGGTGCACAAAGAAATCAATAGTCCACTTCAAATATCAGTTCGAGCCACATAAAGACAAGACTATCATATAAAGAAAAACAGATTCACATTGCATCCTTGGAGTGTCTGGCATAGCATCAACCTGTGTGTGAATTGTGTCCTCCTCAGCTAACACACTTTAAAAGTTTGAACTAGTGTCATCCAGAAATATGTCTAACCATTCCTTAAATGGCGCACTATCTCCAGTTGTATCAATTAAAATCTTAGATGAAATTTTGATAATAAATGTAAATTTGCATCAATCCCCTCCACTGGCTTTGACTGATCTTCTGATTGCACTTCAATGTCACCAGAGTAACCAGGGGAGGGATTCTTCTTTGTAGGAGATAAATCACCCATGAGCCAGAATTCAGAGATAACTCCATTAATGTACTTGATGCCAATCCCACAATAGCTGCATCATCATAGGGTGCCTCCTTGGACACACTGTCACTGCTCTCATCAACATTCCTGGAGGGAAACAAAACTCTATACAATAGGCATGCTAGGATTTGGACCTTCACTTAGAACTCGAACCAATTCCCAATTTCGTAGCACGCTACGAAACCACGCAAACAGGCAGCGCTGCGAAACTGCTAAAATAATTCAGGCGCTGCGAAAACACCCAATCTTTAAGCTAATCTAGAAAAATTGTGACAACATCATTTTCAGTGATAACAACATGTTTACATCATCAAACTTCGATTAGTTGATTCCACACAGGTTCAACTTCAGCTTCATTATTCACATTCATGGATTGTGGTTATTTTACCTTGAGAGCCATTGTCATTATTGGTGCTTTCTCTCATGCATGTTAGCGGTTTACATAAATGACAGGTAATCAGGTGGTTTTCTATCATGTTCAACTTCGACACATCTATTCACATGTTAGAATTCGTACATTGACTGGGCCGAGATGCAATGTAACACCCTAGATTCTGTTTGGTAAAATCCAGGTTGCATGGAGTTATGAGTTATTCATGATTGTAGACATGTTTCCTCTGGACGGATGGTTGTGACCATACCGTGGCTCCATATTCATGATTCTTTCTATTTGGATGGTTGTGACCATATTGTGGATCCATAAAATTATCCCTTCTATTCATATGGTTTCATCAATACCGTGGATTCATGTATTATTAGATTCCTATTCATGTATCATTAGGCATGATCATCAAAGATGTCAGAGATGTATTTGTATATGTATAAGCTTGATTTTCAGGTCTCTTGACATTGTTGTTATAGTCCTTGCACTCAATTCTAAAGCATCGCATCCATCACTCCCTGGTATGCCTTCATGCTTTAGGGGGTATTTGTTACACAATATTTTGGAACACCTACTTGTCACTTCATGTTCCATATCCTGAAGTGCCAAAACATTGACAATTGTGTAGCATATCCATCATGATATACATACCAAACCCTCCCTAAAGAATCAAAGGAAAACTACCCTGAGTCAATTCTGAAGAAGGTTAACTAAGAACCTAATTTGTAGGGCCAACACGTTCTGCTACAATACCTACCCATGCTTATGGTAGGTTGCACTATTCTACCATAACATTGGCAACATGGGTTTTGATATGAAAACCCGTGCTGAACCTCTTCTGGCAGGTTTTCCCATACTAGAGGAGAAAATTCATGCACTATGTTGGACACCAAATATGCCTATCTTTTCCTTACATTTTCACCTATCCTTTTATCCTTTTCACACCAATGATATGCATTAATTGTGATAAAATTACAAGGTAAACAACCCCTCTAACGTCTCTTGGAATATTTAATTAATGAAGTAAGGTCACAGGGTTTTGCCTATGCAAACTACTAAACTTTGCTATTTCCGCAAATTTTGGTGAACAATTATCATATTCATAACTCGTAGCAGTAGTCCCACATTTACAATAGCTGTCTGACATTGCTGCAATAGCATAACCAACTCCCAGCTGCTCACAAGCTTATTTCAGATCTTTATTGTTCTCTCTCTCAGAAATTAGTTGTTGTTCTAACAGTTGTATATTTTTGGACATTAGTTTCCAGACTTGGGGGAATATGTCTTTCCCATGCATTTGTATAAAAGGGGTTTCATTCATGTGCAAAGGGTTAGCCATGAAGAGACAAACAATGTAACAGTTCTTCATATATTAATTGAATGCGAGCAAGTTTGTTGTTATTCTCTTAGTTGTGAGTTAACGCAGCCCTGATCAGAGTGTTGGGACTGCTCTCTTGCTCAAGTGCTACGTATTTTATTTATGTGTGTTGTTTCTTTTGTTGTGTGCTAATTTCTTATTGTTGTTACAACCCTTTAATAAATTGTTTTGAATTCCTTTTTAAGTTCTGCGATTTATTTCTAATTATTGTTACAGTGATGCTTTAATTCTTTAGTTGTGAATCATTGGTTTATGATAGATTGTAACCTTGCCCCTGCATATACCTTGCGCATTACCTTGAAAAATGTACGCACCCGAATTAATAAATTAATGTGGAAATGGGTGGAATAGCTTATTCACACTCGAACACCAACATTTTGGCATTGTTTTCTTGTTTAATTCTCTATAATCTACACATATCTACCATTTACTATTTTTCTTGGGAACAATCACCAACGGGGAAACCCATTGGCTGTCTGAGATGGGGTAAATAAATCCTACATCCAACAACTTTTGAAGTTCTTCCTTGACAATTATTTTCAAAGTGGGATTCGTTCTCCTCTAGGGTTGTCTCATAGGATGACAATCCTCTTCGATATATATATGATGGGTACATAGATTGGCAAGAATCCCCTTCATGTCTGTATAGTCCTAGGTGAAGGCTTCTTTGTGATTTTAGAGAACATCTAGAAGTTGTTTTGATTGGGATTCTGACAGATTTGGGTTAATATTCAGGGTATTTCCTGGCTCTATCTCTAAAGAAATGCTATCGTGGGAGACAATTGTAGTTAGTTCTTCAAATTCATCTGATGTTTCAATACTTTCCTATGTTTCACAGCTCAAGACAGATTCTAGAATTCGCTGGTTTGAATCTAAAATGGAATAGGGGTCGTTAATGAATATAGTAATTATATCATCCTTAGTTTCTATTTTCAGCTGAAGGACCTACCCAATAGTAAGAACTAGTCTTAATTCTTCATCTTCAGACTTAGACTCTTCCTTTGGTATAGGTTTCTTATGACAAGATGGTTTCACCGACGGGCTAGGTTCTAAAATAGGGTATAACACAAGGTTTTTAGTGAACAGCCCATTTGAGATAACCATATTTCCAAAACGACACCCAATGTAAGTGTCTGTGGTTTCCAACCACGGTCTTCCTAGAATCAAGGGGTGGCCACCAACTGGGGACTGTGTTTGTAGCACTAGGAAATCCACAAGATAATGCCATGAATCAACTAAGATTGTAATGTCTTCTAACTTTCCTACTGGTTTGACTATAGATCTATCTACTAATTCCAACATAGTAGGTGTTTGTTTTATGTTTCGAAGAGCCAATGTATGCATGGCCTCAGAAGTGATGGCATTTATAGCAACACACAAATATACCACTACATTCGAAATTTCCACTACATTAATTTGTACAGTTAGAATTGGGTTCCTTGGATCCCCATATTTCACAGGCATAGCCTTTCCCAGCATAAAATCAGATAACTTTCCTGTCACGTGAATGGTGAGTGGGTCTCTTGATTTCTTTCTAGGTTTTTTAGCATAATATTGCCTAAGACTTTTTGCATATATAGGTACATCCCTCATAGCTTGTAACAGGGGAATATTGACAAATATATTTTGTAACTCCCCTTGAGGGATTTGTTTACTCAAGGCCAACCTTTCAGGATAGGGTGGGTCAGCCCGGTGTTTGGTTGTTAATATCTTGGTTTGATTTCTCTTCAATTTTTTCTGGTTTTTTAACCTCACTGCCAACTTGTTCAATAATAATAGGTGAGGGATGAGCATCTACTACCCACTCGGATCTCAAGTATGTCTCATAAAGTTTTGCGGTAGAGATACTGTAGGAAGGTAGGTTGAGGGTGTCAACTTACTGAGCCCATTTATTATCAGGATTCAGATTGGGTTGGATAGGAAGTTGAGGGCGAATAGGCAGATTACCAGGAAGTATGTTAGAGGGCAACTAAAGTTGTTGTTGTGGTATCGATCGGGGAAAGTGTCTTGGAGGAGAGGGTCCACATGAGTTCAGGGCCCATGAAGAATTTAAACTAGTTTGAGAAGCCCACTATTGCCAGGGTGGGAGCTAATATTGAGGCCACATAGGTGAATAAGGCATGGACTAAGGACCCATATTAAAATTGTTAAAATACTGGGATGGACCCTAAAACATACCTTTATTTATGATTGGTGATTGAGGTTGCCATGGATATTTGGATCCCATGAAGTATAGTTGATCCACCTCTTCGCTTGTCCTTTGAAAGACCGCCTTCAATCCTGGCAAGGAGGGGCATGAACTTGTTGCATGACTTAGTGTGCAAATTGCACATTCTTCCATGAAGTTCAATGGACATTCTCTAGGTGGATGTTTCTTTCTACACTTTGGGCAAAGTATAGCCATAGTATTTTCCAATTCCATCTGTTTATGTTTTACTTGTAGTGTGTTCATCTGTACAGACATGGTACTCAAGATATTAGTCCTTAAGTTATCCAACAAGTTTCCAATTTCTGCTTTCTTGTCACCTCCACCAGATACTTTTGCTGATTGAATTCCTTGTTTATTCCTTGCAGCTCCCCTTGAGCATTGGATTCAGAGTGAATAGGTGGTATTGATGTCCTATATTGATATATCTCCCTTTCCTACCATGTTTAACAGTTCCAGAGAGTCTTCTCGAAAAGCCCGGAGAAGGATAATTTTTAAAATGTCCTTATCCAGGTTAGAATGACTTGACCTTTGTAATGTGTACTTAAAACATTCCACATAATCCTCCATATTCTCGTCTTCCTTCTGCATGAACTTAAAAAGTTATTCCTTAATATCCCGAGAATTGAAGTAATCTTGATACTTCCCCAGAAAAGCGATTTTCATTGCATCCCATGTGGAGATAGACTTTCCTCCTAGACCCATAAAGCATCACAGGGTTGTCCCTTTTAATGTAGCAGGGAAGATTTTCAGTTTCTGTTCATCGATTATGTAGTCATATCTACGAAACACAATATCAAATTCAAAAAGGAATGTGTTGGGGTCTTCAGAAGTCAGCTCATCAAATCTAGGTAAAGTTGTCGAAGGAATGGGCTTCGTTGATGCACCTGTCCTAAGATCCCCAATTGGGAAGTCAATAGTAGAGGTTGGGGGTGCCAAAAATATCCTCCAATAATCATTAGGAATTTTAGCAGGTTCTGCTAGGAATGATGGATGAGGTCTTGTTACAGACATTTTGTGCCTTACAGCATTGAGCATGAAATGTCCATAATCTAAGGGATCCAAAGTCCCTAAACATGTTGTTCCTACCCCTAGAGGAACAAGGCTAACAAACCACAGCAATTCACAGAAGTTCTCCACCAGAAACTGCTAAAAAACAAGTCAATTCAGGATCATTTCAGTGGCTCCACTAGCTGTTTGCGCTGAATGTCAAAGCCAACACTGGCTACCTGCGCTGAATGTCAAAGGCAACATTGGCTACCTGCACTAAGCGAGATTGGACATGCGGCAAGTTCATTTCTCAAGGTGTCAAAACCCAGGAAGCTTCCGAAATGACACTTGCCTCAGGGAATTCGACTGGTGATGAGTAAGAGGTTCCAAATCTCCAAGTGGAATCAAGAACTGACAGAGGGAGAGGACACTAGTCAGATCTCAAGCTGACTCATCCTCTCTCCAAACATCTATATATGGATCTCTCCTCCATGAGATCTGGGGGCTGGAATTTTGTTATTGCAAAGAATTGTTGTTGGTTTGAGATTGGAATCATTGGGTGCTTAATGCTTTGAAGGGGGTGAAGATAGGAATTCCATTTGCTGGGAAGGAGATGCTAGATTGGAGCCCTCTGGGTTGTATCTCTTCCTGAACCTTGTTATTCATCAATAAAGCTATCTTGGTTTCTCCTATATACTGATGTATCTTTGATGTATGATTGCATTAGTATGTTTAGTTTATTTCTAATCCTGAACTAGTTATGAATATGAATCCATGTCTTGTGTAGTGTTCTCTTCTTGTGATCTCACAGAAACCTCTTGAAGCTGGGTGAGCGAGAAGACAAGTAGCTGGGAACTCACAAAGAGAAGAGAAACCGGATCGAGGGACAAACGAAAGACACCGGTTAGTCCATCCATCTCTCTTCATTCTTAATTCATAAAGGAAGAATACTAGAATAGCTGTCTCTGTTTGTTGCTAAGGCACTGTCACACCTTAGGTGGATAGGATCGTCCTGCATAGGCATTTTTCCCCACAACGAATTGGCGACTCCACTGGGGAGATCTGTTTATTCATTTTATTTGTGTTTCTATCATTGTTTGTTTCATAGACTCGACAACAACAATCGAACTGCATCTGTTATTCTCAGATGCAAAGTAGACAGTTGCTGCTTTGATCCAATCATTGGACTTGTCTATGATCTGAACAATGGACTCACAAATGATTTGATGATCCTTTGCGATAGATCTTAGTACTCCCTCAAAGCATCCCTTTGATTGTACCTTGCTTGTTGCTTTTATTTGGCCTAAAACTGTAGATTAAATAGCAATCTGTGACCCAGAACCAGTGAGAAACTCTCGTTTCTCCTTCAGCGCGACCCCTGTGAAGAGGTTCTGCATTTCAACGCAGGTCCCGTGAAGGCTACCTGCGTTGAATGTCAAAACCCCTGTGTTGAGGTTGCGCTGAACCAGTTAGGCCTTGTGCAGCTGGGGTTCTCTGCTCTGTTTTGCCTTGTTTTGATCTCTGATTTTTGCAGCCTGTAACCAGCATAGGTACCAATCTGATAACTCCTTTTTTCTGCTTAAATTCCGCCTCCTTTTGTACAAAAAGACTGTGAGTGTTTTTATGTGTTTGTGGCATCATTCGCAGTTTTCCTTTGCATGAGTGAAATAATCATCCTGTAGCCCTCGATTCAGATCTGTTGATTGTGATCTTAGGAGAGAGTTCATTGGCTGTTTACAGTTGATTATACATTTGCTTTTGCTTATTGGTTTGAGTTTTGTCTCTTTTAAGTGTCGAAACAAGTGTTCATTTCGGAAATCGTTAAGTGTTGTAATCTCTTCTACCCTCTCTGATTTCGAAAAAGTAAACTTGTTTGTATTTGTCATTTAAAAGCAAATTCAAAGTTGTACAAAAAGCTTTCTTTGTAGGCATCAATACTAAGAAAGCGGAAAACAAACACCTGCATTGTGCATTTGCATCTTGATAGTTTGCATGTTTGATTTAGGAAAAGTGCATTAGAGTGTGCTGATTGCTCTTTGAGAAAAGATGGTGTCTTTCTTTTCCCTTTGTAGCTAGGATTTTCATAAGTTGAAAAGATATAAAGCTTGCTTATCATCTTTAGACTGCATTTAGGAATTGTATCATACATCTCGTGGTGAACCTGAAAAGGCAAACTTCTAAAAAGATCAACCTAAAATAAATTGAATGAACTTAACAACGCTTTGCAACATAATGCACAACATAGAGGTCTAGGCTAGAGACGTGTTCTGGCGTCATAAAGCCTGGTGACTGTCGATCTCGTTGATGGTGGGTGATTCCTCCTGAGGGACGATAGCGCCAGTATGGATTGTGCTCCCATGTACCATCGCGTATATATTGGGAGACCCCTATAGGCATAAAACCTTTATCCTTAGGAAACCGTGTCGGCCGCCCTACTGATTGCAATGCACTGAACACAGCATTCAGGAAGATCGACCGCCTGTACCCTAAAAAGTATTCTACGGTTTTGCAAAAAGTTTGGCACACCCTTTGCCTAGAACTCCAGAGCAGTTCCTTTTGACCTTTTTCAGACTCTATAACGGAAAAAGTCCATCCGAGCATTTGTCACTTCGGGCTCGTTAAAACATCGAAGGGGACTAGAGTCATCTTTAGCTTTTTCTCGACTCTTTAAAACTGAAAAAGCAAGTTGTGTCTAAAGCGTCATTAAAATTTATTTTAAACGGAATAATCATCACCATTCCCTCGTTGATCTTTGAAGTTAGTCTCTTTTCATCGTAAGTTCTTGTAGAATTGCTAGAAATTTTTTTGGATAGACTAAATATGTCTGAACAACCGTCGACATCCAGGACTGTGTCATCCGACGCAGCAGCGGCAGAGCCTCCTGCTGCTACTCCAACGATGTTCGCTGGTATACCATCTATCCCGGCAAATTGTCAACAACAAGCTGGAGTCCAACCAGAGACTGTTTCTACGACATGGTTAGTTCCTATTTCTTCATCTGGATTATCATCTGGTATTTCTTATGTTGAAACTCAACAAATTGGTCCAATATGTCTTCAAAGGCCAATCTACCCTTTAAGTACTGGATTGCCACCATATGGAGGGCAGTATGCCTTTTCATTGTTCCCTCCCGGAGAACAACCATATGGGAGTTTACAACAAAGTTCAGGTCAAACTGGAATTACATCCAGCGGTTGGGTACCAATACTGCCTCAGCAACCAAGGGTTGTATATTCAATGCAACCAGTCCATCCTGTGTCGGATATTCCCACTATACCTGCTATGGTGACTGCGTCACAAGTACAAGCGCTACCTGTTGTATGTCAACCCCAACAGCCTCAGGTTGCAATACAACAGCCTCTTGTCTCAACGACTCAATCACGACCTCAGGTTGGTGCCTCCTTATCTGGAGCGACTCAGGCTCAAACAAGTACTATGACTCCTCATCTTGGTCAATCATCCAGTATTGGACAACAGCAAATGGTCCAACAACCAGGGCTGGTTCAATCTCAACAACCACCATTCCAGCAATCATATCAAGGACCTGAGCAACAAGTCTTTGTAAGTAATGGGCAACCATATTATAGTGGTTATGCCCATCAACCTTGTCAAAGCTGCCAGCATTATGCTGGTATGCAAAGACCCACCGCTCAGGCAATTCCATCTTATCCTAGGTATGCTGCGCCTAACCTGAATCAACAGTTGCCCTTTGTAGCAACTCTAGAATTACCAGATCTAAACCGGCTGACGAATGATCCAATTGCTTATGCCCCTTGGTGGCCAGTGATTCCGCATAAACTTTCGTCAGATATTCCTAAATTTAATGGAAATCCAGGTGAAGATCCATCGAATCACGTGATGACATTTCATCTATGGTGTTCATCAAACACCCTAAACGATGATTCGATAATACTTCGCCTCTTTCAGAGGACGTTAACGGGTCCAGCGGCAAAATGGTATATTAAATTACCTAGAGCTTCGTTCGACAACTTCAGTACCTTAGCCACAACCTTCTTAACCCATTTTCAATTACCAATACGGTATGAAACGGGAACGGAAATCCTTACCAACTTCAAACAGACAACGGCCACTCACATATCTGATCATATACATGAGTGGCAACGTCGTCGCAGGATGGTAAAAACGTATGTTCCCGATCAGCTATTAGCTGAATGGTTTATCAAGTCATTACTTCCTACCATCA
Source organism: Pinus tabuliformis (assembly GCA_031772625.1). Taxonomy (NCBI): domain Eukaryota; kingdom Viridiplantae; phylum Streptophyta; class Pinopsida; order Pinales; family Pinaceae; genus Pinus; species Pinus tabuliformis. The sequence continues at coordinate 58,752,915 of CM062810.1, read as the reverse complement.
TGGAAGATGTGGCAAAAGGGGGAGTCGTAACGGAAGAGCAAGTTATCGCTCGTGCGCAATATCTGGACTTGGTCTATACCCAGTCTGGCACGCTCTACGATAAAATACCTGACGCCCCTAGACCGGAATTCTCAATTCCTCCTCCTCCTAAATCAAACAATGACTCTCACGCCGGCGATGGCGTGATTGGCACGACAAACGCGAAATCGACAAAGGCTACTTCCAAGAAAGCCCGTAAGATTTCAAATCAAAATGAAAAAGACGAACTTCTTGCCTCGGAAGTAAATGCCGCGTCGATTGACAAGGGAAAACAACTGAAACAACCAGGGGGCAAGAAGAAAAAGAAAGGGAGAAAAAGGAAACCCCCTGCGGGGTGTCATATATGCGATGAGGATCATTGGACGAGAGATTGTCCACATATACCTGAAGTTAAGAAACTCTTTAAGAGTTCAAAAACCTCAGCAGTATTGACTGATCCGTTTCCAAACCCGGGAACCAAACTAGTTGCTAATCAAAATGCTTCCCGATCCCAAGTGCTTATGTTGTCTGTCTCAAAGCAGCAAAATGATGCTTTGACAAGGAATAAAGATTACGGGAATCCACAACTGTCGAATAACAAGGCTAATGAACAACCTAGTAGTTCGACGATAACTTTGACCGAAGTTGTGCCACCCATCATTCCTGAACCAATGATAAAGTCGCCAAAGGGAGTAGTACACAAATCGACATTTAATCCTCATGCCAAAGTAGCACAGAATTATAATATAGTAGAGGACCTGGCCCAATCGCTGTCCGCTATGTCGACACTTGAGGTACCGCAAAATTGCCCCTCCCAAGAGCAAGCTTTATTATCAGCAATAGGTGGGATTGGCCCAATGGATTCCAATCTTGTGGCCTTTGATCATAAAGGATATGACCCTCAGTTACCAGCTCAACTAGCTTTCCTTATTCAAGTGAAAGCCCTCAACAAAACTGTTCATCGAACAATTATTGATGAGGGGGCATCTACATGTATTATGTCGATGAGTTGCTGGAAGAATTTAGGCTCACCACCCTTGTCGAGATCATCAACGATGTTAAAAGCATTTGATGGACGATCATACACTCCATACGGGATTTTAAGTAACTTGCAAGTTGAACTAGGGGGCAAAACAGTAGGAATTGATGTTGAAGTAATTGATGGAAACCTCGATTACAACATCCTACTGGGAAGGCCCTGGATATATGCCATGGCCGCAGTTGTGTTGACCTACTTCAGGAAGATTGCATTTCCCTTTCAAGGAGGAATTACAGTCGTCGACCAACAAACTTTCCTCCCCGAGAGTTCACAAGTTACGGGAAGCATTCCAATGATCCATGGAAGCAATCATTCGCTTCAAAATATTGGAGTAAGTCTCCTAAAATACCCTGCCTTAATGGGTACTTTTGCCCTACCGCCTGCAAGTAATCTGGCGGAAGTGGCCACAGTGGAAACCTACAATATGAAATCTTCTATATCTAATGGATTCAAAAGATTCCTAAACATTTTTTCAGCGTGGATCATCGCCCTAATAGAAATACTGTAAATACAATGGGCTCCGAGGACGGTTCTAATCTCGTGTCAACCTCGTTAAAAAATGAAACAAGGAGTCATGAGGATAGTTCTTTTACTGTGTCAACCTCATTAAAAAATGAAACAATCCCCTTTCCAAATCTCAAAGGTAAACCTTTGCTCCAACCACCAAGTTGAATGAAATGAAGCTTGGGGGGCATGCAACTCGATTTGCATTGTTATGCTGGGGGCATGCAAACATAAGATCGAGCAGTTTTAGCACACAGTTCATGCTCGTTAAAAAATAAACGCAAGATCCAAGCAGTTTTAGCGCATAGTTCATGCTCGTTAAAAAATAAACGTAAGATCGAGCAAATGTTTCCACCCGCGTTTAAGCTCGTTAAAAAATGAACTATCCCGGTAAATAACCACAGTGAATGTAATATCATCAGCCATTAAAGCCTTGGTCGTGTTTGCACCGTCACCTCCACTTTTCCATTGGCCGATCGTTCACCTCCATATGTTTGTTTACCCATTTTGAGGAACTGCTGCGAAGAGTGATTTCACCTAGCCATCCTTGTGACACTGCAGTGATTGGAAAATTCCAACCTGTACCTGGAATCAGCTGCTAACCCCGTTTATCACTCATTCCTCAAAAGACGAGTCTTCTTTAAGCTCTTTTCATCTGACTCGTAAAATATGAAAAGATTGCCGAGTCCTTGGCCTTCCAGCTCGTTAAAGGGACAGGAAATGCTATCCCTCCTCTAGATTTTAATCTTTTTGGACCTGAGGGATTATTGCACAAAAAGATCGAGCGCTTGTTTTATTCGGCTCGTTAAAACTATCGAAAACTCATCCCTTCTGTATTCTTTTATACTTTTTCAGACTTAAGGGATTAGATGACGAAAAAGGACTTTTGGAGTTAACTTTATGTACCTTTTCAGACTCTCTAAAAATGAAAAGGACCGAGTTATCCTTGTCATTAGACTCGTTAAAATCATTAAATAGCGACAAACTTGTCTTTAGACGAGAACGAGTTTCACTATCGCTAGGCTCGTTAAAACATAGCGATGGGCTTGCCCGAAGGGCAGGTTATAGAACAAGCATATGTTATCCTCCTCAAGCTTGACAAAAATAAAGAGGTACTGGTCAGCAATGATTGGGGAAAAATTGGGAGAAACTAAAGAAAACTTTGATGGTAGCAAGTCGCTCTTGAACATGACACTTTTCCTCTGTACCACAATCGGGTTAGGTTGTTTCATTCACCGGTCACATCCATGGTCTCGCCATACCATCCATATTTGGGGTAATGCTACCGATCCATCGCATCAGTGTCACCATATGTTCAAGAGAAGTCGTTCAGAAAAGTCAACCGTGTCCCATCCACTGCCATACATTATCCTTCATCCTTTCATGACCGCCACCCTAAATCATATGTCACAGATCGTTTTCACCTCCATCAAAATCATTGGATCCATTCCGTGTCATTGATGTGGGATTCATTAAGGCCCTCCTTTGATGGATCGCTTCTTTTCGACATCAGCTCATTATCCAAGAAGTTGATCTAGGAACAACCCCTTCAGTACTTTGAAGCTTGCATGCCTCAATGGCAAGTTTCTCACTTCTGGCGACAGGTATACATCAATGACCTTCGACCGAAAGATTTTGCGTGGTGTTCGACGCCAAGTCCTTTATTCACACCACGTGAATTGTACTGCAGTACCTTGAGGGTCATTATCATTATCGGTGATTCCGATCGCGCTTGTTAACGGTTTACCTCATTGACCGGTAATCAAGCGATGTCTTTCCATGTTCGACTTCAGAACATTTCTCACATGGATCGACTTGTACTTAGAGTGAAGATCGAACGAGTTTGAAGACCCCGGATCTAGTTTCATCCATCCGGGCTGCGATATATATTTAGGAAAGATAAAGACATTGACATGTACATCATTGCAGCAGATAATCATCCTACCCAAAGGATGATAATTTCATCAAAATTATCAGTCTACCATCAGACGATTGTCTGTTATATGTACAGAAAAATGAATTTATAAAGCTGAGCATGGGAATGCCCGCCTCAGCTAGATCATGAAAGCAGTATGAAAAATAATGTATTGTATTGTAACTTATTACAGGTCTCCTCCCAGCATTGGATGAACTTCGGATCCCCCTGATAAAGCATTTCACCCGATAAACGGCCTCATACTTTAGGGGGCAACTGTTACAGACATTTTTGTGCCTTACAGCATTGAGCATGAAATGTCCATAATCTAAGGGATCTAAAGTCCCTAAACATGTTGTTCCTACCCCTAGAGGAACAAGGCTAACAAACCACAGCAATTCACAGAAGTTCTCCACCAGAAACTGCTAAAAGACAAGTCAATTCAGGATCATTTCAGTGGCTCCACTAGCTGTTTGCGTTGAATGTCAAAGCCAACACTGGCTACCTGCGCTGAATGTCAAAGGCAACACTGGCTACCTGCGCTGAGCGAGATTGGACATGTGGAAAGTTCATTTCTCAAGGTGTCAAAACCCAGGAAGCTTCCAAAATGACACTTGCCTCAGGGAATTCGACTGGTGATGAGTAAGAGGTTCCAAATCTCCAAGTGGAAGCAAGAACCTCCAAGTGGAATCAAGAACTGACAGAGGGAGAGGACACTAGTCAGATCTCAAGCTGACTCATCCTCTCTCCAAACATCTATATATGGATCTCTCCTCCATGAGATCTGGGGGCTGGAATTTTGTTATTGCAAAGAATTGCTGTTGGTTTGAGATTGGAATCATTGGGTGCTTAATGCTTTGAAGGGGGTGAAGATAGGAATTCCATTTGCTGGGAAGGAGATGCTGGATTGGAGCCCTCTGGGTTGTATCTCTTCCTGAACCTTGTTATTCATCAATAAAGCTATCTTGGTTTGTCCTATATACTGATGTATCTTTGATGTATGATTGCATTAGTATGTTTAGTTTATTTCTAATCCTGAACTAGTTATGAATATGAATCCATGTCTTGTGTAGTGTTCTCTTCTTGTGATCTCATAGAAACCTCTTGAAGCTGGGCGAGCGAGAAGACAAGTAGCTGGGAACTCACAAAGAGAAGAGAAACCGGATCGAGGGACAAACGGAAGACACCGGTTAGTCCATCCATCTCTCTTCATTCTTAATTCATAAAGGAAGAATACTAGAATAACTGTCTCTGTTTGTTGCTAAGGCACTGTCACACCTTAGGTGGATAGGATCGTCCTGCATAGGCATTTTTCCCCACAACAGGTCTTATCACGGAAGTTTGAGTTGCCTTAACAACACTTCCCCTATCCCGTAGTGATATGAATACCCTTACAACTCCTTCCTCCTTGCCACAATGGCTTAATTCCCAAGATATTTTTCTTACAACTTCTTCTTCCCTACTGGAATGGGTTGGTTCCTTAGATCTTCTGCTTACAACTTCTTCTTCCTCTATTACCAGCAGTGGTACTCCATCACGTACACTGTTGCATACTTCTTCTGCTACTAGAAGGGTTTGCTATGTTAAATCCATAGGAGATATTGTAGATAAAACTGCCGCTTCAATAGATTGTCCCTCTGATTTATTTGAGACCTTGCCCTCTGTTGTGCCCTACAACAACCCCCCATTTCATATCATTCTTATTTTTCAAAAATTAACATATGGAATGGGTCCCTTTTAAAATTTTGGCATCAATGCTTGCATGTTCAAAAAAGGCCGCATAATCAAATGAGCTTTCATGTATTTAAGCCTTTTTGGGACATTAATGTTTCAAATAATAAACAATCTTTTATTATTGCGATAAAGCGATCGCAAGATCGCATATCGCAACAACATGAGAGATGCATTCAAATGGCATTTTGGTTTCCGCCGATGCGATATCGCTATCGGCGATCGGCAATGTTACATACACACCAAGTAAAGGCACATAACTCATGCCCTGACGTGACGCTATATCGACGATAAGCTATCGGCGATACCCCATGTGAAACCGCTTTGTGATTTAAATCACGACCCGATGCGATATCACTATCGGCCGTCGCGCATTTCGGTAAGGCACTCGGTTCCTACCCCCAATGCGATGCGATATCGCAATCGGTAACCCCAAACCATTGTATATGCACCTACTTCTGTTTCCATGCACTAGCCCGATGCGATATCGCTTATCGGCTATCAGCACGGTCTTTTGGTAATAATTGTGCAGCACCTATTCCCCGAAGCGATGCGATATCGCTCATCGGTGGTCGGCAGTCTTAAAAGCCATCACTTAAAAGCTTTAATTTTATATTCATATCCGGTTGACAAAGCATGAATCCCAAAATGCCGTTAATACAAGGGATAAGGTAATGCGTGTGTATTTAAAAGATTTTGCCCCTTCGATTAATGAACACCTGCGTTTAACCGCCAGAATATCTGTTGCACGCTTAAGTGAGTCATTCACCTGGATAACGGTGTAATCATCACATTTAATGGGTAGTAGGCCTCAAATCACCATTAATGCATCTGCAATATACTCTTAGCGATTGGATCCGCAGCCACTTTTGAAAATTAATCTTGGCACGCTTCAAATGATATATCTATCCCACCGTGAAGCGTCATTGTTATTGTGTTATTACGATTTCTCTTGCAGTTGTGTATAATTTGTCTTTCGAAAGAAGCTTAACCATGATGGGGAAAAGATCCAAGAGGGCTACGGGCTCTACTGTTACACCTGTAGCAGGTCAAGCTGCTGCAAATAGCAAGAAAGGCCTCGTTTCAGACACTACATGCACTAGTCTTAACAAGACTACATGGCAGGGCATATAATCTATTAGAGGCCGAACAACCACAAGTTTCAGTAACAGTAGCTACTGCGGACCCACTCAAAAAGTCCGACGCAACTCTCAAAGAGTTGGCCGATTCCTTTCTTCATAGAATAGCTGCCAGAGAGCAAGTCCTTCCCTACACTGATGTAGTGTGATGGGCAATTGAGGAAATTCCAATCATTGACAGAACGTTCCACACAAGAGATGGACGGATTTTCGGGTCGTTCAAGCCAGAGCACCTAAGGGAAATGTATCATTTGCCTGAGCCAGAGAAAATCTACAACAAAGACTTCGTGGAGAAGTTTGCAGCTGAAAATGATGTACCATCTGAGCCCATTCAGGATTGGAGGCAGAACCCGTCCAAACACAAGCACGAAAGCTCGGGTAAGTACTCTGTCGATTCCTTGGCTTCTCCCTATTGCTATGCGGGAATTATGATGTGTAGGCTATGGGGATTACATGATTCTGCCAATTTCGATATAGAAATGGTTCCCCTAATGGAAGCAACTGTTAATAGTTTTATCATGGATTGGGCCACCATTCTTTCTGATAAATTGACTGTAGCTGTTCGGGATTTTAGAGCTAAATCTGTAGTCACCGAAAGGAAAATCCCCCCATTTTATTATAGCGCCTACATTATGGACACATTGTGTTTTAACTCTGAGTTTCCCATCCTCGGTTGGAGATGGACCACCCAAGACCCTTTGCCCATTCATTTGTATCATCGGAAATTATGGAAGTCCTCTTACAAGGACCATTTGTATCAAATTTGCAATGGTTTTATGGTTCCCATTCATTATTCCATTTTTGATTGGCCTATTCCCAAAATATCCTATCTCGCTTCCTTCGACTTACCAGCTATAGCAGGATGGTTTGGAGAAGAGCACTTTACCTATATTAGGGTTTATGGAAGCCAAGGCAAACCGCATGTTCTCCCTCTATATGTTCCAGACAAACTGTTAGCCCGAGAGATATCCTACCAAATTATGGCTGAGAGTGTAACCCAAACACTCAAGAAAGAGAAGAAGAGGGGCTGGCCCTCTTTTCCCTTGAGGATGGGTGTTTTTACTCTGCATAATCTTCAGCATGCAGAAAAGGAGGCTATAAAGATGCAAGCTTTATCCCTGCCCACTTTGCCAGCCAGACTCTATGATCCACATAAAACTGCTTACAATGCCCTAGAACAGGCCAAACTGACTAAGATTGACCATCAAGAGGATGAGTTTGATGACCTGTTCAGAGCTGCCGATTCAATAAGCCAAACCAAGCAGCTTGCCAAGATGAGATACAATGATGAGAATTTAACTAAATTCAATAAACTTAGAGAGCAGAGGTTGCAAACTCTGCCTCTGTATTTATTGACGTTAACCTCAGCATCCTCCTCAAGCGAGCCCGGTCAGAAACAGATAAGCCAACCTCCTGTTATAAATAAAGAACAAAATAAACAACAGGAGGAAAGGCAAGAGAAGCAGTAGGCAGAGAAGCAGAGAAAGGAGCAAATGGATAAGCAGCAGAAAGAGCAGAAGGAACAAGAACAGAGAAAGCAGAAGCAGATGGAGGAACAGCGGAAGAAGGAAGAAGAAGAAAAACAAAGGAAAGAACTGACAAATAGGCAGAAAAAGGAATTAATGGATAAGCAGCAGAAAGAGCAGAAGGAACAAGAACAGAGAAAGCAGAAGCAGATGGAGGAACAGCGGAAGAAGGAAGAAGAAGAAAAACAAAGGAAAGAACTGGCAGATAGGCAGAAAAAGGAATTAATGGATAAGCAGCAGAAAGAGCAGAAGGAACAAGAACAGAGAAAGCAGAAGCAGATGGAGGAACAGCGGAAGAAGGAAGAAGAAGAAAAACAAAGGAAAGAACTGGCAGATAGGCAGAAAAAGGAATTAGCGGATAAGCAAAGAAGAGAGCAAGAAGAGAAACAGAGAAAGGAGTTAGAAGAACAGCAGTAGAAAGAGTTGGAGGAGCAAAAGAGGTTGGAACAAGAAAAGGAGAAGAGTAAATCCCAGACCTCCATAGATCCTGAATTGCTGAAACAATGGAATCAATTCGATTCCATTATCAGTGGAAAGGAAGGCTCCAAAGACGCACCAGACACCACTTCTTCTCAGGATCTAAGCGGAACCAGCGGCCCACCCATTTCAAAGGATCTCGAGGTAATCACCAAAGACCCTTCCAATCAGATTGTACTCCAGGTGGAAGATATTCCTCCCATGGACGTTTTCTATAGCCCGAGGCTCAAAGCAATTGTTAAGCGCTCAAGGAAGAGACGAAGGCTTGATCAACCTTCCATCTTTCCTGAGCAGACAGTCACAGGGAATGTAGTCTGGAAGGAAGAATTGGACCCCTCTGATGATCTAACCAAGCTATCGCAGTATGCAGGAGCTTATTCTGCAACAACTATTGATAAAGCATCGGAGGTAAGTCTTTTGTTAAAAACTAAGGACCAATTAATTTGTACATTGCAAGAAGAAGTAGCCGAAGCACGAAATAAGACAGCACAGGTAGAAGAGCAGTTGCTGGCGCAACAGCAAGCAAACAATGCATTAACCCAGCAACTGCAGACTGAAAAACAGAGGATTGATCAGAGTGCAATCCAGAAGCAGAAAGAATTAACGGAGGCATTGGCACAATTGAAAGCAGCAAACGAGCTAATGACGAAGTCAAAGGATGAGCAAATTTCTCAACTATTAGCACAGCTTGAAGATATCAAGGGCACTAGGAAAGTCGAGGATTTCAGAGCAGAGGCAGCTCAAATAAATAATGCATTAATCTCTCAGGTTAGACTCTTGTGCCAACAATTAACTGAGGCTGAGCCATTATGTGAAGTATCTACAACAGTATGTCAGCAAATTGAAAAAGCCAGAAATGAGCTAGATCAGACCGAAGAAACCATAACTTCATATCTTGATTGGCAAGATACTGATATGGGGAAAGAAGCAAAATTTCCTAGGATCTATGAGCCATTCAAAGACATACTCTTCACGGAATGGAACACTCAGATGATGAAAGCGGAAAGGGCAGCTTCAAGGTGTAAAATGATTGCCAACAATATGATTGATTTGGTCAACAATACACTCTATTGGGCCAACATGATCTCTCAGTGTACACCTGGAAGCATAACCACGGCGAACATAATTGAACAAACAAGTTATCATGGACTGGAGGAAAAGAGAAAGTTAATCGCTGGAGTAAATACTTTAACCTCCGACGCATATTGGCACTTTCTAATCAAGCCGCACACTCAAAGGTCGGCTCTTAAGTGTTTAACAGATGCTCTCAAGTGCCTAATCCCCGACATTCAGGATGCCACATATGATGCCCAGCTCACGTCGCGTCTCAACACTCCACCGGAAGTAAAGCCAATGCTTGCGATATGTCAGTTGAGGTTTAAAGGCAAAGAGCCCACCGAATGAAGCATTGCTGCCGACTGCCAGATCACTAAGAAAGATGGAGAAACATTTATTGATGCCAATTTCATAGTTGTTCAGTTTTTCTTAGATATTTAGATTAGATTAGTATTTATAGACCCTTTCATTGTTTTGGAAAGGGTCGTAAAATTTTGTAATAGACTTAAAGGCTGAAGTTTGCACTATTGTGCTTCAGTCTATATTCTTTTGTGAAACTCGACCAATAGTCCTTAATTTAACGAGAAGGTTGTTTTATGCATTTGTGCACTATTGTCTCTTGTTTGGAATGCTTTCTGGTTTGAAGGAAGGACTGCGACATAGCGATTTATATAATGGATTGTTGAGCAGCTTACATGGTACTTTTATCTGCATCTGTCATCTTTCCTTTCATATGAATTGTTGTGTTATTATCTTTTGCTATTATTGAATACATGTATGCGCTGTAACAGCAAATCTTCATTTCATTCCACTATTGGATGTTTTGTGATATGCCTTTCTTTTAATCATGCATGTAGTAATGATATGAATGACAATGTGTAGTAATTCGCTATTATCGCTTTGCATAACTAATTATGCAGAGCAATCTTAAATGGTTTAAACGTCTATGCTTTAGTGTTAGAGTCATCTATATGCCTGCCTTAAAGCACAGATTATCAAATGCTACGCTTTGAAAGATCGATAAGTCCCGGGATTAGATTATAGTTAATATATATATTTCGCTGATAGTTTTAGCTGTTCACTTATCACTATCATACCTCATAAGCTACTCGTCCATCCCACTTTTATCTATTATTGGGAAACTGGTCCCATTATCCCCAGTCGGAGCCACTATTCCAAATGGAAAAGGAGCTGCTTTCAAGGTCCGGACCGGGTGGTTTCCCCTTTGTTGTGGCAGCGATTTTCGAGGCCTCAACACCCTCATAGAAGCATGAGAAGATGCCTCTGATTTAGCTCTTGTGATGATTTTTTGGATGTAAGTGTTCCTTCCCAAATCATGTCCTCCTTTCTTCAAGGCTTTTCCTCTACCCATTTTATTCGAATCTTTGTTCATGAAAATTGGTAAGAGAGAAACATCTAAATTAAATCACTATGCTCAAGACCTCGAGCAGGGTGTCAAAAGACTATTCCCTCCCTAAGATGAGAGGTTGGGTTTTAACAGACAAGAAAAGAAAATCACTGAAAGGAAATCTAAGGCTCAGGACCTAAAGCAGGGTTTCAAAAGATCATTCCCTCCCCAGGACGAGAGATTGGGTTTTAACAACTCAGGAAAACTCAGAACAAACAATCAAAACAAAGCAAATCTGCCCAAAAATGATAAAAGGCAACAATAATCAAAATACTAACGTTAGGACTTAGAGTAGGGTAGCACTTCCCTCCCTAAGATGAGAGATTGATCCTTTGGTCAATGCATATCATGTCTTGCACCTTGTGAGCCTTCCCTGACAATGGCATCAAAATGTTGGTGTCCGAGTGTGAATAAACTATTCCACCCCTTTCCACATTAATTTATCAATCCGGGTGCATACATTTTCCAAGGTAACATGCAGGGTATATGCAGGGGCAAGGCTGCAATCTATCATAAACCAAGGATTCATAGCTAAAGAATTAAAGCATCATTGTAACAGTAATTAGAAATAAATCATAGAACTTAAAACAACATTCACAACAATTAATGAAAGGGTTGTAACAATAATAAGAAATTAGCACACAATAAAAGAAACAACACACAAAAAAATATGTAGCACTTGATCAGGAGAGCAGGCCCAACTCTCTCATCAGGGCTGCATTAACTCACATCTAAGAAAAGTACAACAAACTTCATCACATTCAATTAATATATGAAGAACTGTTACAGTGTTTGTCTCTGCATGGCTAACCCTTTGCACAGGAATGAAACCCCTTTTATACAAATACATGGGAAAGACATATTCCCCCAAATCTGGCAACTAATGCCCAAAAATATACAATTGTTATAACAACAACTAATTGCCGAGAGAGAGAGAGAACAATAGAGATCCGAAATAAGCCTGTAAGCAGCTTGGAGTTGGTTATGTTGTTGCAGAATTTCCGAACAGTTGCTGTAAATGTGGGACTATTGTTGCGAGCTATGAATGTGATACATGTTCATAGAAATCTGTGGAAATAAAAAAGTTTAGTAGTTCACATAGGCAAAACCCCGTGACCTTCATTAATTAAATATTCCAAGAGACGTTATAGGGGAGGTTTACCTTGTATGTTTATCACAATTAATGCATATCATTGGTGCAGAAAGGATGAAAGGATAGGTGAAAATGTAAGGAAAAGATAGGAATATTTGGTGCCCAACACACTAGAACCTTAGATAACAATGATTTGGATATTGGTTGTTGTTGATATGGTTGGGCACTCCCATTTGGAGCTATTGATCTTATGATATTGGTCCTTTCCCCTTGATATGTGGACATTCCTCCCTATTTTCTGAATCCCTAACTCCCTCTCACTTCCTATAAATCAACTACCTTCCATCCCCAAATGGTTGGATATTGATTGTTGCATTCTTATATTGAGATTATGCTTACATGTTTCCCATCCTAACTTGGAGAAGGAGTGTTTGAAGAGTCTTTTCTTGGAATTGGACATCCACCAAAAGGAGGTCTCCAACATCAAGGTATAGGTTGTATGCTTCCCCTTTTTAGCTTATTAATATATACATCTAATGTTCACTTCCCATAATTGTGTAGATGTTTATGCTTTTAGCTTAATACTCCTTGATCTATTAAGTGGTTTATGTTTGATGTATGCCATATATGCTCTTGTATATTGCATAGCTCTTTGATCTTCACTGAAGGTACTTAGATGTGAAGAAGAAGTAAGCAGTGAGACATGGATAAAAAGAATAAAAGTTGTGTTCAAAATGATTGAGTGATTAGCATTAGAGCGAGGTAGATTTCTCCTTCTCTCTACATTTGTTAAATGTAAACTAGGAAAGTGTATTTTGTTTTGTTTAGCTTGTTGCTAGACCCACTCATTGGGCTAAAGGGATCACCTCTTTCTATAGAGGGTATTTACCTTCACAATAGTGGGATGGGTCGTTTTATGCCCTTGACGCTTCTGAAAATGATATCCTCTCTCCATATGTGACAAACGCAAACAAGATGTTGAGAACTCAAAATGGGAGCTCAAAGAAAAAAGATGATAATGGTGATGATGATTATGATCATGGTCAAGAATAGGTAAAAAATTGTCATATTTATAAGAAAGTATGGAGTTAATCTCGAAAATGGAGAATAATAAAATAATATTAACCAAATCAATATCTAACCACTTCGAATACTTTATTATATTTATTGGATAGGGAAAATATATTTAAAATGGTTAAATATCTTTATTTATGAATAATTAACAAATAAAATAATTTATTAATTATTTTGCAAGAATTAGGAAATGTGTGAAATCAAAATAATTATTAAATAATGATTTGACAATTATTCTAATAACAAAAATAAGGAAAATTAAATAAATAATGATTTATTTAATTATTGCTAAGGGGTTTAGTCAAATGTGACAAGCAATAATTATTTATATAGTGATTTCATAATTATTCCGAGAGAAAATTAAATAAATAATGGTTTATCTAATTATTCTCATGGGTTTTTTTAATTTAAATCATAAAATAATTTCATAAAGGTGGTTTACTAAATTATTTTCCACACTGAAAGTGATTTTACAAACTCTGCATGGTGTATTTCGATCCATCTCGTTAGAAATGGCTAGGTCACCATTTTTTGGTGATTGTTTCGGGTAGAATGAACCTAGGGTCTTGGGTTGAGAACCCTAACAAAGAGAACGGTATACATAACAAAGAGACAAAAAACAAGAATTCCTAATACTTAAACTACTGAAGTAGGAAGAATAGGTATTACCCAGAGGTCATATGTTTGAGTTCATTCTCGTATGGTCCAAACCCTCTGCCTCTTCCAATGCCTTAGTACCTAGAACTCATTCAAGCAAAGCATATATAACAACAGTAATAGAAAGAATGTTCATGATATAGGTGTTAGATCATATAAGCATGTAAGTAAATCAACAGTAACGTAAGATTTTATAAGAAAATCATAACATAAATTAATGCATAAAGACCATAATCATCAAGAACAAGACAAAATCTCTTTATTAATGTAAGCTAAATAAAATATGAAAGAACTACAACCCGAGTCATCCATCGACTCCAAGTGAAACCTACTCAAGATCTGTCCTACCCAGGCCTCAACAATCCTCCTCCATAAGTATGCACAAGGATGTCATAAAAAGATGATGGACATATCAAAAAGGAAATAGAGGTTTCCTACAACTTGAGAGTGAAGAAGGCACACGTATTTTTGTAGACTTGATCATGGATGTAATCAACTATAATATTAATATCTAATCCTTCCTCCCTTAGGCCTTCCCATGGAGGTTTATTTATACCTCTCTAAATTAATTTTTTTAGTTGGGAAACAGTTGGGCCACGACCTATAATAGGTGGATAACAGGTCATACCTATAAACCCCACCTGAATTAGGGGATATTATATATTTTTTAATGTTTTAACACATATACATGGTTTAGGTATATACTAACCCACGTGTACATGTGATTTTTATAGGGTAAAATAGCGTATGGGATTTAAAACATTGTTTTTTAGAATTTGGACCGAGTTTGGTAGGGAAGCATTTCCCTAGGCCATATCACAGACCATCAAATATACCAAGTGTGGTAAATGGTGCTATAATAGATGCCCCCTAATATATGAGGTCAAAAGGGGTATATGATGGCTAAAATTTATTAAGTGTATAGAAGGAATCATGCTAGGAGCTCAAAGAAGTTCACCAGATTTCAATCTGCCAAGGCAGTGGAAGAGATCAGAAAGAAAGATGTTGTTTGAAGCAGGCATACCCTTGCTCAGAGATAACGAATTATGTCCGCATATCAAATACAAAATCTGATCCAATATGTATACAATTATAGAAGAACTGAAAATACATAGAGGATCATCTAATTGTATCCATAGAAGTATATGTCACAATATCACATATAAAGAACTAATCAATGATGCTGAAGTAGAAATTTGATCACTGAAGTAATAAAGATGATCCAAAAAGTACCAACTCAAATGGTGGAGCAACTGGTACTACATGCAACTCGAGTGCCAACATATAGGATGTTGTTGTGATGAACTGCAACATATAAGGTAGCTGGTGTAAACTAGCAGAAACAGGAGGAACTGGCAAGTGAAACAACAAATGTTGATCCAAACCTGAGGCCTTCACTAACCACCGTGGTAAAATTATACACAATTGGAATAAATGATCTAAATTCAACCATGTGAGAAATCGTTTGATTATTGGTCATTGATGTTTATTATTAACAAACATGAGACTACTTACCAATAATGATGATAGCAACCAAGGTACCGAGCACAATCTAACAAGTGAGAATAAATGATTTGAAGTTGAACACTTGGAAGTGAAGGAGTCTGCCACTGAGGGCTGCAAACCCTAAGGTACTACCAATGGACTCTAAACCTTGCTCCCAGAAAAATGAGTTGAAGTTGATGAGAAAATATCTACTGGAAGGAAGGCATTAAAGCATCCTTCATCAATCTAGCATGAGTGTAATGTAGGCAATAATGTGGAAGGAATTAGATGAAGTAAAATGTAGTAACCAAACTAAATTAACACATTTCTAGCATACACAAGGTGTGGCTAGTGCACGAGAGAAACACTCTGAACGAACCAATAATGAAAGTTGACAAAGAGGTGAGGAATCCACCAATAGGGTCAAATGGAAAACAAGTTATTGCATGAATCCTAATGTGTGATAATGAAAGATGACATCGAACACAATGGAAACCACCTAGTCAAAGAACCATGATAGTAATCGATGTTGAGCAAAAGGTAACCTATCAATGATAGAAATAGGGTCAGGGTGCCACTCTAGGTCTTTTCTTAGAGCAATTTGTCATAATCGATAAGAGCAAGACCAGCCAATAAGAAGTCAATGGAGACTTTCTCAAACTAGCACGAGTAAAGGACCAAATAGTTGATGTGATAATGAACATGACTCTGACAACAAGGGATGGCCGACTGAAATTAAGTCAAGAGACACCACAAAAAGGCTGACTCAGGTTTACTTCCCTTGAACAAAAGTACAACTCAAATGTGACAATATGGTAGCATATTATGACTTTGTATAAGTTTGTCATGCAAGAGGTACAAACAAACTCTCCATATGATTCGAAGAGATAAAAAAACTGGAGGCATACTGACTCAATAACAAGGTTAAGGATCTCCTAAGTTAAACTAAATACCATCCCAATGGAGGAAAGACTTAATTTTTAGTGCTTAGTTCAAGGGCAACACAACTGACTCTAGTTTCCATCAATCATGGAAGTAATGTCCCGTTCCTGCTCTTTTTGGAATATTTTTTTTTGTCTTTCTCATATTTAGAAATCATGAAGAAGAATAAAAGAATGCCTATGGTACAATGGAAAGAATGAATGCCCAAATACAAATGCACTAGTTCTTGGGAGCGGAACATGCCTATTCTCATTGCAAGGTGATGAAACTGGTCAATGACACTCAAAGGAATGGTATTTCCATGGGCAAAAGGTGTCAAGTTGCAAAAGCTAAGTGATTTCAAGGTTGATTTTGTAGAAAGACATGGTCAAAAGGTGGCTTATACATGAGTCCAAGTGAAGCTAGATTAAGGCAAAAACATACAAATAGTCAACATGCAATGCAATAGTACAACTCAACATGTGGACACCTCTAGGGTATAAATCCAAAAAAATAGTGAAGAAGTAAGAGAATGAAGCTTCAACACATAAGTTATAGTGAGACTGAAAGAGGACTCCCGAGCTTATGCAATATAGCAACATGGGAAACATAACCTAGCAAGAATCTAACTAGGATGCCCATGTAAAGCTTGGCTCTATCATCGCGTAATGATTTTATAAGTCAGTGAGTGCAAATGGTTTAAGAACCAAGACATGATGGGGTCAACCCTATGGCCAAGATATCACAGTATGGAGGCTAGTATGCAAAATGCAAGAAAAATGATATTCCCTAACCTATATTCTAGTGAAAAAACGATACCTACCATGATGGGTCTATGGTCATGGAATCGAAGCAATCTCTCAAAATCTCCAAAGTATCCTGAAAAATGACCCATCCTAACACTCTAAGCCAGAAAGGTCATAAATCTCATGAAGTTTTGAAAAGAAAAAATGAACTTTAGAAGAAGTGATTTTCACATGTCAACCTATATAAATACCTTTTGACATAAAAATTTTCATTTATATTGTGAACAAGTGAGAGAAGGATCTCCAAAGAAAAAACTAAAGCAATCTCAATCCATCAAATTCGTTTGTTAATTCACCCTTTTAACCATCCACATAACCCTCTAAATGATTTTTTGATCACTTTTACTCCTTTCAAAATGTTTTCCTTGAAAATTTCACCGTAGAAAGTTGGTTTAAAAATTATTATTTGCATGCACATGGGTTGGACACGTCCGACTCGCATATAGAAAGGCCCTACATGCAACTGTGTATATACCAAACTTGCGTGTGTGAAATTTTAAAATTTAAAACACAATTGTTAATGATCCAAAACACTTGTTTTTCAGAATGTTGAATACATGGAGAGAGAGGGAACATAGTGTAATTGATATTGAAGTAATGAATGAGAAATTGGCATTAGATTCCTTGAAATGATGTGGTTTACTGAAATTTTTGAAAATCCCGAATATGAAGGAAAACTCCAGATTGCTTGAGATGTTGATCCATTACTAGGAACTAGAAGAAGATTCTTTTATTATTGACCAAATGCCTCTAAGGATAGAAATGGAGGATATCTATTTCATCACTGGTCTTTCTTGAAGAAGAGAGAAGGTAAAATCAATAGGAAGAACAAGAGGGAGCCTTAGTGTAGACAACTATGTACACATCTACTGCTGAGGAAACAAAGAGAAGATTGGAACCCAGATTCCAATCAAACATGTCGAGAACTTAGCTTTGAAAATTATTCTCTTCACCATTACCAGAGTGAATGGTTCAGCCTCTCTACACCAGGCTTCTCAAGTTTCAATGATTTTAGTTGTAGAGTGCCTCACTATAAATTTTGATTCATCCACACCCCTCTTGGCCAACATGAAGAAACAACTTAGATCGATCCGAAAAGGTCAGATAAAGAACTTTGGATATGGAACCATCTTGTGATCCTTTTTCTTTGAGAGAGTACCAGGGCTTCGACCCAAAGTATTTCTCACCATCAACAACCCAAGAGATCCTTGAATGGGAAGATGGGCTAATTTGATGAAAATATTAGGGGGCAGTGAGGTCCCCAGAAACACTTTTGATGACGATTTCTTCTCCTGGTGGGAACAACAACTCATAGAAGTGGATGACTACCCCTATGACAACATGGATTTTAGAGGAGATCCAGATCTATTGTTGCCTTCGGATGCAACATTGGGAGCCATAGGTACAAATGTTTTTTAATTTTTTAGATTTTTAGATTCTTTTTTAGATTTTAAGTATAAATAAACTGAAAATATTTTTTTTGAGCCAAATACTTACAAAATTATTTTGATCATGACACAGATGTGGGACCGATAAGACTGGAGGGTCTACTAAGACACATGTGTTGTGGAAGAGACGGAGAGCGAGTTGCAACAGAGACTAAGAGGACCCTCCATGCTGTCCATAGAAACTTGGTGAGAATGACTCACGAGGTACCTATGATAGCTATAGAATACCTTCCAGATGAGATGTAGAGGTGTGGGGTAGGAGTGCCACACAATTGGGTGTCATTATTCCAATGGGTGGTGTTAGTGTCAGTATTTCCAGCCTTCCTCCAGTGATCAAATATTCTCTTACAAAGTGGTCTCAGAGTGTCAAGGTCAAATTTTGTCATTTCAGTGAGTCTTCAAGAAAAATTTGGTCATTAGGCATTAGGTCTAGGGTTTGTTTTCACTCTTTTCAAAGTTGTCCAAATGGCAGTCCATGTCATCATTCAGCTGAGTGTATCATCATTCAGAGGTTTTTCATCATCAAGTCAAGTTCAATAGGGTCATTTTACAGCTTATCCATGCTTCAGTTGTGCCTTGGTAAGGTCCATTCCCCTCTCCTAGGGTTTTGGAGACAATTTCTCCTGGACGATCAAATCATCGGAAAAATTTGTATCCAGATGTTCATACACCTTCCCCTATCCTTCATGTACCTTATTAAACACTTCCCATCCCTTAGATCCGCCAAATTCCTCATTTTCGCACAAACCCTAGTTTCTTGCTACAACTTGGCAATTTTCTATGTTGGGCCTGTGTTTTGCCCTTTTGGACCCCTTCCCCTCACTCAATATCTGAGATTCCACTTTCCCTTGCTTCCTAACATCCCTCCCTACTCCCCAAAATTTCCCCAATAATTTACAAGCCCCTCATCCCCTTCATTTCGCTTCATTTCCATAAAATTCCTAGTTTCACACATCGGGATAAGTTTCATTCAAAAGATGTTTTAGAGCAATCAAAGATGAATTTTGGAAAACTGAGAGAGGTTTTTGTCCACACCATTCCAAATAAGAAAAACCTCCCTCAATTTTTACACGGGTGTCATGGTTTTATAGAAATGTCAAAAATACAATCGCCTCAGGAGAATTGATGCACCTCTGAAGTGACCTTGGGAAAATCTAGTTTTCTCCTAGCTTGGTTGACCAAATGACTTTCTTGATGAGTCAAATGATAACTAGACACAAAGATCTTTCCAATGAGCTATCATGAGCTCAATTCGAAGTTGATGAAGGCATTCAAAAGTTGACTGCAACAGCACTCTGCCTTGAGGCAGCCTCATTTGGCACATTTTGACCAGTCTTGGGAGATTTGCGTTTTGATAAGGAAACTGAACTCCAAATTGAAAAATTCCAGTTGTGTTAAAAATTAGACTCAAAGAACTTTCCAACGAGCTATCCTGCACCCAATTTCGACACCAGTAAGGCCTCCAAACGCCTCCTGTTAAATGCACTATGTAGCTGGGTGCACGCTACGCATCAGGGAGGGCGTGCTACGCGTCAGGGGCGTGCTACGCATCAGCGTGATTTTCTCAGTGTAATTTTGTTCAGGCGCTACGCATCAGAGGGGTGCTACACATTGGGCAAGGCGCGCTATGAGTTGGGTTTTTCGCCCAGAAACTTGCCAGCAAGCATTCAAAATCCTTTCTTAACTCAAGCAAACTACAGCACAGGTACAGGCACAGGTGCAGGATAGAGGTAAGCAATCCATGTTGGATGAGGGACCTTCAGGAGATCTGGACACGGATATTATTGATATTGATATCAGTTCTCCTACCTCGGAGCTAAAGGAGGTCATTCAACAACAAAAGGCTGAGAATCACTTGTTGCAACAGAAATTAGAAAAGGCCAATTGGACAATCAACTACTTGGAGCAGCACAACAAACATCTAGAAGATGAACACACTCTTTATGAGTTGCGGCGAATCCGAGAAGACCGAAACTTGGCCCACAAGAGACGCGGTGATTTGAAACCTATTGAGCGAGAGTCTATGCTTAGCCAAGGCAAACAGGGACAAAGATATGCTCCGCCACATGAAGAATCATTATTGGGCCCGCATGCATGTGTGCAAAGCGAAAATGAAGGTACTCAAAGGACGATTGGCCAAGGCACTAAAACGGAGGAAAAGGCCCGATCCACTTCAAATTTTGGATGAAGCCTCCTTGAAGGAGCATGGCACTCAATGATACACCCCCAGCTCAAAATTCATAAAATTTGGAGCAATTTTGGTTAATTTTGAATTTTTTTTTGCTAAAAACAGGTTTTTGCTCTCAATGCGTAGCGCGCCGCGTGCTACCCTGAAGATGGGGAGGTCCATTTCACAAAAATGATGCATTTTTGGATGTGTCATGACAAATTACACTTTCTCAGCCACTGCCAAGACATTTAATTTAGGTTTGGGCCCCCAAAAGGTCAAAAAACAAGCAAAAAATGACCTTCTGCCACTTTTTGGACACACAGGAAGCAGTCTTGGGAGATTACATTTTTGGAGGGGCAAATGGGCACCAAATTGAGAAATTCCACTTGGGATAGAGAGTAGACATCCAGAATTTCCAACAAGTCCACTTGAGCCTCATTTGGATGCTGGGAAGTGCCCCAAAAGTGGGCTCAAAGGTGCACTACGCGTTGAGAAATGGCGCGCTACGCATCAGGGAAATTTGCCAGTTTTTCATCTACAGCTCAGGACAACGCAGCTTTTGACTAGTTTTGACTTTTCATGGGATTTTTCACCCTCTTTGATGTAACTAATGTATTTTCATGATGACATGACACTTTTTTACCTATTCTAGAAGATTCATTCATAAAATAGCAAGAATTTAATGAATGAATTGGTTTCCTAGCTTATAGAGGCAAGTTGTTTTGACTGCCTAGATTGTAGTGCTTTGTTTAGAATTGGTTGAAACAACTCCTAGGATGATGAGCTCGACCCCTAGAGGCTAGGGAATGGGTTGGCATGGTCTATATTATGTATTTTCTAAATCATTTTCATGGTTGGAGAGGTTGGACTCTTGGGGGATAAGCTTAGACTGTATTACACATTGTATCTCAACAATTTTGGCAAAGGAAAGACCAGGGTTTTGCAGCACTATTTGGGATTCCTGTGGTGATTTGTGTTGATGGTGTGTTTCTCTCATGTACTTGTAAGTTTGTAATGTGTACAATTTTCCTACTCTTCTCTTCTGCAAATTAAGTAAATGAAGTGTTAAGGTAGAATTCATGGTTTCTATGCTCTGCCTTTAAGTTTGCTTAATATCTATGTTTTCATCTGTTTAAGGAGAACTCTCGATGGTTTCTTGCACTCCTTAACTCCTCACTGGTCATATCTATCCATTCACTTATTTCAAAGGCATCAAGACAATCTCCTACCTTGCCCCAAAAAGACCTCTGCAAAAACTGTGTCTCATCCCCACACCCAAAATTGTCGTGCTCAGTTTTCCAACAAAACCCTAAAAATTTAAAATCAAACTTTCCCTATCAGTTTACTAGCCTAAAATCAGTGTTCTTTATTGGTCATCTCAGCCCTTTGAAGACCTTTTGCCAAGATAGACCCGGAGAGAGCCCTCTCCTGTCCCCGTAGGGCTAGCTACGAAGCTAAGTGGTTTGATGTTGCCTTGAATTTTGTCTTTTTCAGCCTGAGGCGAAATTCAAGCGCTAACATATTGGCGACCATACTGGGGAGAACAAATGGTTTGCTTGTTGATGTCATTTGTTTTATAAGCTACCGACGGAGCCTGAAGTTATGCCAGGTAGCCTTCGAAATGCTTTTGCTTTGCATTAGCGGAAGTAGATAAACGCTGCTTCAGTCAATCTCTGGTCTAGCTTGTAATCGTGACATCTAACTTGTTAATTGCCCCAGTACATGTATCAAGTTCAAATCTGATTGTTGATGGTGGACAACGGTCAGACACTAGCAAGGCTGAAATCGTTCACCTGGTGACTCTAAATCATTTTTGAGATCAGATCCAAAGACTCCACTGGAGGATGATCCTGACCAGCAAAAACATGAAAGGACAACCTGGACAGATCAGGTATTCAAGTGGGAATTTCATCCAAGACAGTTTGTTCTTTGTTCTAAATTATTTCTTCTCTTTTCCCAAGAATGTCAAGAAGGCTTTGCAAAGTATACTATGCTTGCAAAAAGATCCTCAACCTGCAGTTGATTCTTTCCCTTTGAAGATTGTGAATACCAAAGATTTGCATACCTTTGAGCTTGATCAAGACCTTCCTTCTAAATTTTGTGATGACCATCTTCAAATTGATGAACCTCAAAAGACCAAGACCGATTCTATACCTACTATACATACCCATACACCTTGTAAAATTCCAGATCGGTATAAACTTCTTGTTTTACCTTCTGTTCTCCATCCTTTCCCCAAAAACTATGATCTATACTTGCCGAGGTTTGATGGTGAATGTAAGAATGTCAACGCTGAGCAACATGTGCAGAATTTTGAGTCTTTTCTTGACCTTTTTGAAGTTGATGAAGAGGATGTTAGTATTAGGCTTTTTGCTCTTTCTTTGCAAGCTAAAGTGAAAAATTGGTTCAAAGCCCTGCCTGATGCGAGCATCTCAGATTTCCAGCAGTTCGTCAAAGTTTTTCTCGACAGGTGGATTTCGGGCAGAACCTTTGCTTGATTGTGGAAGAGTATAACCAGCTGAAAAGATTGCCAGGGGAGACAGTACAACAGTTTTCTGCCAGATTTAACCAAGTTTATTATTCGATGCCAGTTGATATAAGGCCTACTCCTAGATCGGCTCTCTTGCACTATCCGGATGCCTTTGATCTAGATATGGAGTTTCAGCTGAGAGAAAGGGATATTGCAACACTTCACGAGATGCAAAACAGTGCAGTAAATGTAGAGGCTCATCTGCTGATCCGAAGGGCAAGGATGAAGGAAGAAGAGATGAAAAAAATAGATCCGAAAGAATCGACATCTCTAGAGGTAAAGCTTGACATTTTGGTAAGTGCAGTGGAAAAGATGATGGAGAAGGTCACCGCAAGAAATGCTTATGATGTTCAAGCTCATGGCTCGCTGATTGAAGAAGAAAAAGTTGTTGATCCAAAACATTTTGTTTCTTATCCTAGTTGTCATAGATCTGATAATGATTGTTTTCTAGATCACCTTGGAGAAGAGAGATCTGTTGATATGACCTGCATGCTTGATGATATGTTTTATACTGATGATTTGCCTCAGTTTGATCAGTATGATGATGATTATGTTCTCCAAACAAAAGCTAATCTTGCAGACAAATCAGCAACTAGTTTGTGGGAGGAAGAGGTTCACTTACAGCAGCTCGAGTACAATGATCAAATGATGCATAGCAGCTATGACAATGATGAGGAAAGTGCATCAAAGTTTGAAGTAAGTGAAGGATCTTTGCCTTTTTGTTTTGATTCGTTTCAGTTCATCAAAGATAACTACCATGCAATCAGAAATCAAATGTCAACAAGTCTTGATTTGAATCATCTTGAGAGCAATGAAAATTTTGTTCAAGATTTGCAACCCCCGAAAGCCATTGATTGTCAACTTGCAGCTGAAGACTTGGAAGTGGACACACATGATTTAATGATTCAAGGTGACTCCGTGTTGGAAATAATACTGAGAGGGGGGGTGAATCAGTATTATCAGAGTAATCAAACTTTTTCTATGCCCAGAAACATATACGCTACTTCAGTTAAGTGAACCAGCGTGTACACGCTACTGTGACGAAGTAAAACAGCGTATAAGCAGAAAACTCACAATTTAGTTAGCTTATTCTTCAATTAAGTGCATCAGGACATTATTCATCATATTAACAGTAAACATGTGCAGTATAACAGAACAGATAAAAAGCCACACACATGAACACCAAGATATAAGGTGGAAACCCAATGTGGGTGAAAACCACCTGCTGCAAGTTGTCTCTATCTTTCTTTAATATGAAACTTCAGTTTACAATCTTTTGTACTGGTGCAGCCTTATACCAGTACGCAGGCTACAACCTGCAGAAGGCTTCAACCTTCTCTCGTTCTCCAAACTTCCTTGGAAGGGAGCTCCAACCCCCTTTGCTCTTGTACTAGCCAAGATACTAGTACGTAGGTGCTGACCTACAATCTTCCTTCTTCCAGGTATCACTTTTCATACATTTTCAGACTTGGATATTCCTGAAGCACAACATTACAATCTGAAGACCACAATTCATTCAATTTCCACAACAGATCATTGAAGCATAAGACAACCAAACTTTGAATCACTGAACCACTGAACCCTGTCAATCACCAGTTACCAGAACACAGAGCAGACTACAGAACTCTGCAATAACAGTCAGACCCCACTGTAAACCCAAAATCAAGCTTCAAAAGATATACGCTACTTTAATGAGCAGAACCCGCGTGTACACGCTCTTTTACCGAAGCCAACCTGCGTACAGATCTAAAAATAAACTTTCTCAATTTGCAGCTGTACCAGATATTAGTTAGACCCAGAACGTAACATTGCGACAATATGCAGATCTAGAAATGCGCATAATCAACCATATCATGATAGTGCATTTCAAACCATTAGATCCCGATCTATCCTTAGATCTAGTCTTCCATCAACCGATGTGATCTCTCCTTGACTTAGATCAAGCAACTCAGAACCTGCATATCAGATCTCTTTCTCTCTTAGATATTCAAGCCTTGTCGAAAGATGATATTTGCCTAATGATCTTCTTCTCCTTATATAGCCTTAGGCCTTTCTCAATACCAAGAGCCAAAACCATAGTAACACAATACCATCAACTTTAAAACTAGGGATCGACACGCCCGTCGAGACATAATGGTCCGAAATCATAGGCACAACTTCCAAGGACTAACCACCATGAACCAAAGGAACCTTTCCACATACACGCGCTTTTTCTGAATCGAACTAGCGTGTACACGCGACTTGGGCTTAACGAAACGGCGTGTATGAGCTTCCTTGGCATGCTGTACTGAGATCTGTCTTCTGATTTAGTTGCCATCACCTGTACCAACCTCTGAGCACCTGTACCATCCACTGAGTGAGTTGCCATCAAGGACAACACTTGAATCATAATGCCAACAATCTCCCCCTTTGGACTTGATGGCAACCACCACACCAAGTCACTCTCCCCCTTTGACATCAAGGGCAAAGGGCTATGCTCCCCCTGAGGACATGCTGATACCTCTGCTTGGTTGTGCTGACTCGTGCTCCCCCTGACAGTAGGCCAGATCTGCAAAAGATGTTCTTCAACAAGAACCAAGACTTATATACCATAAGGGACCTTTCTATCATCAAGGACTCAATACATACAACCATAACATATCAGAAACAACCACTTTATATTACAGCATTCATCCCAGGCATAGTGGGGAAACCAACAAAGGCCGTTACATGACCTTGACACCATAAAAGAGACAAGAGAGATACATGACATAGAGACAACAGATCTAGACCAAGACTTAGGAAAGACACCAGCAGCATCTGATAAACATCTTGTTAGATCAGCAACTAGAATTTCTTTCTGAGCTCCTTCTCCTGAAACCAACAACCAAAACATCTGAATGCCAACAATGCTTTATGATACTTTTGAGCTGCTCCCCCTGAACCTGTGCCTGTTGCACTTCCTGAAACTGTGCCTGAATAATTCTGACATTCCCATTGCTGTTCAGAACTTCAGAGTTTTCCCTTGCTGTTCAGAACTTCATATACGCGTTTTATCCTGTATAAAACAGCGTATGTACGCGGATATTCTTTCTGCAACAAGCGTCCAGAATACACGCGACTTACCCCGCATGAATCTGCGTGTATACGCGCATACCCCTTCCGTAACCTGCGTATACCAACTTTTCTGTAGAACAAACAAATTTCAACAACAGGATGAAGCATCAACTACTCCCAGCTTTTGTCTGAGATATTCAAAAGTTTCCCTGGGCAGTGGTTTTGTGAGAATATCAGCAACTTGCTCCTTAGAAGGAACATACTCCAACTTGACCTTCTGCTCAAGCACTTGTTCCCGAAGAAAATGGTACTTGATTGGTATGTGCTTGGTCTTTGAGTGCATGACTGGATTCTTTGAAATGCTAATTGCACTTGTATTATCACATAAGATAGAGACAGGTGGAGTGCAAGTGATTTGAAAGTCCTGCAAGGTCTGCATCATCCAAAGAAGTTGTGTGCAACAAGATGCTGCAGCCACATATTCTGCTTCAGCTGTAGATAAGGCAATCGAACTTTGTTTCTTGCTGAACCAAGATACTAATCTGGAACCCATGAAGAAAGCACCTCCACTTGTGCTTTTCCTATCATCCACACTTCCAGCCCAATCTGCATCTGTGTAAGCATGAAGAGTGAGATCTGTATTTCTAGGATACCATAAGCCATAGTTTTGGGTCCCTTGAAGATATTTGAAGATTCTTTTGACTGCCTGAAGATGAGTTTCCTTTGGGTTGGCTTGAAATCTTCCAACCATTCCTACTGCATGTGTAATATCTGGTCGAGTACCTGCCAAATAAAGCAAACTCCCAATCATGGATCTATAAGTGGGTTGGTGAACTGCTGCTGATTCATCATTTGCACTGAGGCTGCATCCTGTAACCATGGGTGTACATACTGGTTTTGACTCTTCCATGCCATACTTCTTCAAGATCTGCTTGAGGTATTTGGTTTGAGACAAGAAGATACCTCCTTCATTTTGTTGGATTTGCAATCCAAGAAAATATGTCAATTCTCCAAGAAGTGACATTTCGAATTCTTTCTGCATAACCAAGGCAAAGTTTTGACTCATAGTCTCTTCATTGCTGCCAAAAATAATATCATCTACATAAACAACAAGAATTAGCAATTTGTTATTTTCAACTTTTATATAGAGATTGCTATCTGCTGATCCTTTTGAAAAGCCTTGTTGGTGAAGATATTTGTCCAACCGATAGTACCAAGCCCTTGGAGCTTGTTTGAGCCCATAGAGAGCCTTTTTCAATCTGCATACAAGGTTTGGATCATTCCCAAGAATGAACCCATCTGGCTGCTCAATATATACTTCTTCTTCTAAGTCTCCATTCAGGAAGGCTGATTTCACGTCCATTTGAAATACCTTGAAGTTTTGAAAGCTTGAGAGAGCAAGGAACATTCGGATGGCCTCTAGTCTTGCCACAGGAGCAAAGGTCTCTTCAAAATCTATTCCTTCTTGCTGTGCATACCCTTTACAAACAAGTCTGGCCTTGTTTCTAATTACTTCTCCATTTTCATTTAACTTATTCTTGAAGACCCATTTTGTTCCTATTACATTCTTATCTTTTGGTCTAGGAACTAATTCCCAAGTGTTGTTCCTTTCGATTTGCTCAAGTTCTTCATCCATTGCTTTGACCCAACATTCATCTTTGCATGCTTCTTTCACATTTTGTGGTTCAATGGAGGAGAGTAGAGCCAAGTAGCTTGAAGCTTCTGCAAGTGTCCTTCTTGTTTGTACTCCTGCTTCTTTCTGCCCCACAATCTGAGTTTCTGGATGATTCTTTTGGACATATCTGGATGGAGTCTTCTCTTCTATTCTTGTCTGCTCCTCTGGTTCTTCTTGAGATTCTTCTTCTTCTTGAGGTTCTTCTTCTTCATCATTTCGCCTTTGAGAGTAACCTTCATCTTCTTCATGATGAACTTGCCTAGGAATATATCCCTTCTCATCAACCACTATATCAATACTGTCAACAATTCTGCCAAGTCTTTTATTGTAGCACTTGTATGCTTTGCTATGTGGAGAATAACCAAGAAGAATGCCCTCATCTGCTCTAGGTTCAAGTTTGCCAAGTTGCTCATCAGTATTCTTAATATAACATTTGCTCCCAAAGATTTTGAAATGCTTCACGGAAGGAGTTTTACCACTCCAAAGCTCATGAGGTGTTTGAGTGCTGTTTACTCGGACATTTGTTTTGTTAAGAATGATAACAGCAGCATGTGCAGCTTCACCCCAGAAGGTTGCAGGAGTACCTGATTCATCGAGCATAGCACGAGCCATTTGTTGGATAGTTCTGTTCATTCTTTCCACAACCCCATTTTGCTGAGGAGTTCTAGCTGTAGAGAATTCTCTTCTTATCCCATGTTCATCGCAGAAATCGAAAAATTCATTTGATGTGAACTCCCCACCTCTGTCAGATCTGAGGCACTTGATTTTGTGTCCTGATTCATTTTCAGCCAATGCTTTGAAGGATTTGAATTTTTCGAATGCTTCATCTTTGTGCTTCATAAGCCCTAACCAAACAAACCTTGAGAAATCATCAATGAATAATATCAGATATTCTTCTCCTCGAGGTGTCCTTTTCCTAAATGGACCACATACATCTGTATGGACTAGCTCAAGAGGCAAGCTAGCTGATCCTTCCTTCTCTGGAAAGTTAGTTCTGGTTTGCTTTCCAAACTGACAAGATTTGCATATGGTGTTGTCTGGAATTTTGATATCTGGAAGATCGCGAACTGCCTGATATTTGCATGCTTTCCTTATTTGTGAGAAGCTTAGATGTCCCAACCTTCGATGCCATAACCAGTGCTCTTCATCCTTGCTAAGATAGCATTGTTGTTGTCCTTCTTCAAATATGTACAGATTATTTGGAGTTCTTTTGCCTTTGAGAACTGTTTTACCTGTATCAAGATCACGAACAAGACATCCATTCGATCTGAAAATAACCTCTGTTTTTTGATCACACATCTGGCTGACACTTAGAAGATTATGCTTCAATCCATCAACATACAAAACATTTCCAGCCTTGACCTTTTCTTTCAAAGGAGCAATACCTTTTCCTTTTATAGTTGCAGGAGTATCATTTCCAAAAGAAACTTTCTTTCCCTTTTCTAAAGTAGAATAAGATTCAAGTTTTTCTTTATCACCTGTCATATGTTTCGAACATCCACTGTCAATGTACCATAGATTTTCCTGTCCTTCTGCATAAAATGCTATCCCACATCTTTCTGTTTGAGGTTCCTTTATTCTCCATGTTTTGGTGCTTGTGGCTTGTTCCTTTTTCTCCTGAAACCTGCTCCTGCATTCAGAGTCTTTATGACCAAAATTATTGCAAATAGAACATTCAACTTCATTTTCAAGCACCGAAAAGTTGTTATAGGTCCTTTTTGTAATCCCTGTCATACTTCTTTGTTTTTGAGCTTCCCTAGTCATGATTGTTTTATATGCAACACATTGAGCTGCTCTGTGACCAAAGTTGTGGCAAGAAAAGCATTGTCCATTGAAGAAGCTTTTGCGGTTATTGAATCTACCAGCCAACTGATTGTAATTTCTATTTTCATCTATTCTTGAGCCAAACTGAGAAGATTTTACCTGTGGTTGGTTGTAGCTTTTGTTCATCCTTAAGGAGGATTGTCCCTGATAGTTTCTGTTTGTAACTCGTCCCTGCTTTACCTGATTATCTTCATTGTTCTTCCGCTCATTTCCTCTTGCTGCATCAAGATAACTTTTTGAGGTGGATGCTTGAGAGGTTTCTCCATTATAGCCCAAACCTGTCTTGTTTAGAGGAGACCGCTGCACACTGATAATCTCATCCAAAGTTTCAGATCCTTTGACAAATTTAAGATTAATAGCTTTTGTTTTCTCAATTTCTTTTCTGAGACCAACAATTTCACCTTCTAGTTTTTCAAGATGTTTTTCCTTTTCATCAATCTGAAATTGCAAAGTATCAATGATCACATTCTTTTCTTCTATGCCTCTCTTGAGTCTAGTGATTTCATTATAGAGATTATCCACATCTATAGCATCCTCATAATCATCATCTTCAAATGCCATTAACAGCTTATATTTATTACCTTGTTCATCTTCATCACTGTTTGATAAGCCATCACTATCTTCATGGGTGTAGTAGCTTTTCTTATTTGCACTTTGTTTCTTGTTCCATCTAGCAGGTTCTTTTCCTTTATCCTTATAAGGACATTTTGCAGCATAATGACCTACTTTCCCACAAGCAAAGCATTTGAAAGGTAGCTTACCTCTGAACCTTCCAGAACCCCTTTGAAGATTTCTGACAAAATTTGATTCTTCTTCCTCTTCTTCTGGAACATGGCTTGCTTCATAGTAATCTTCTTTTCCTGATGCCTTAAAAGCAGCTTCCCTTCTGTCAGATGGACCTCCCTTTCTCATTTCATAAGCGGTTAGAATTCCATGTAGCTGAGACATAGTGAGAACACGGAGATTTTCTTTTTCTTCTATTGCAGATACTTTAGATTCAAACTTGGGGGATAAAGATCTTAGAATCTTTTGAACTACTATAGTTTCTCTTATTTCTTCACCCAAATTTTTCATACAATTAACAATCTCATCTACCCGAAGAAAATAATTAGCCACACTTTCATCATTATACATCTTGAGAGTCTCATATTGAATCCTGAGTGTTTGAAGTTTAGCTTGCTTTACCTGTTCATCTCCTTCATAGCTAGTGATCATTTTGTCCCATATTTCTTTTGCTGATTTGAAGTGCATGACCTTCATGAATTCTGTTTGAGATATACTTCCTAATAGAGTACTGACTGCTTTTGCATTTGTTTCATATGCCTTTTTCTCAGCTGGATCTGTAGGAGTAGCTGAAGGAAAAGCATAGCCTGTTTCTACAATGTCCCAAACTTCTGTACCAAGAGATTGAAGATATGCAGTAACTCTTACCTTCCAATAATTGAAATTTGTTCCATCAAAAACCGGTGGCCTGATTGATGCTTCTTTCTCGTAGTTGCTCATGATGAATGATCTTCCTTCAAGCGATCAAGCTTCTCTGAAGGACCTGCTCCGATACCAATTGTTGGAAATAATACTGAGAGGGGGGGTGAATCAGTATTATCAGAGTAATCAAACTTTTTCTATGCCCAGAAACATATACGCTACTTCAGTTAAGTGAACCAGCGTGTACACGCTACTGTGACGAAGTAAAACAGCGTATAAGCAGAAAACTCACAATTTAGTTAGCTTATTCTTCAATTAAGTGCATCAGGACATTATTCATCATATTAACAGTAAACATGTGCAGTATAACAGAACAGATAAAAAGCCACACACATGAACACCAAGATATAAGGTGGAAACCCAATGTGGGTGAAAACCACCTGCTGCAAGTTGTCTCTATCTTTCTTTAATATGAAACTTCAGTTTACAATCTTTTGTAATGGTGCAGCCTTATACCAGTACGCAGGCTACAACCTGCAGAAGGCTTCAACCTTCTCTCGTTCTCCAAACTTCCTTGGAAGGGAGCTCCAACCCCCTTTGCTCTTGTACTAGCCAAGATACTAGTACGTAGGTGCTGACCTACAATCTTCCTTCTTCCAGGTATCACTTTTCATACATTTTCAGACTTGGATATTCCTGAAGCACAACATTACAATCTGAAGACCACAATTCATTCAATTTCCACAACAGATCATTGAAGCATAAGACAACCAAACTTTGAATCACTGAACCACTGAACCCTGTCAATCACCAGTTACCAGAACACAGAGCAGACTACAGAACTCTGCAATAACAGTCAGACCCCACTGTAAACCCAAAATCAAGCTTCAAAAGATATACGCTACTTTAATGAGCAGAACCCGCGTGTACACGCTCTTTTACCGAAGCCAACCTACGTATAGATCTAAAAATAAACTTTCTCAATTTGCAGCTGTACCAGATATTAGTTAGACCCAGAACGTAACATTGCGACAATATGCAGATCTAGAAATACGCATAATCAACCATATCATGATAGTGCATTTCAAACCATTAGATCCCGATCTATCCTTAGATCTAGTCTTCCATCAACCGATGTGATCTCTCCTTGACTTAGATCAAGCAACTCAGAACCTGCATATCAGATCTCTTTCTCTCTTAGATATTCAAGCCTTGTCGAAAGATGATATTTGCCTAATGATCTTCTTCTCCTTATATAGCCTTAGGCCTTTCTCAATACCAAGAGCCAAAACCATAGTAACACAATACCATCAACTTTAAAACTAGGGATCGACACGCCCGTCGAGACATAATGGTCCGAAATCATAGGCACGACTTCCAAGGACTAACCACCATGAACCAAAGGAACCTTTCCACATACACGCGCTTTTTCTGAATCGAACTAGCGTGTACACGCGACTTGGGCTTAACGAAACGGCGTGTATGAGCTTCCTTGGCATGCTGTACTGAGATCTGTCTTCTGATTTAGTTGCCATCACCTGTACCAACCTCTGAGCACCTGTACCATCCACTGAGTGAGTTGCCATCAAGGACAACACTTGAATCATAATGCCAACACTCCGTACCATTCTGTTTTGAATCATTTCAGTTTTTGAAGGGTAGATTGCATAGTACATCTTCAAATGAATAGCCTATAACAAATCAGCAATCTCTCAGTGTTAATGTTGAGGATGAGACAGATAACAAAATTCTTGAGTAGCCTGTAGCATCAGATTTGCAACCACCAAATGAAATTGAAGGGAAGATTACAGATGAAGCTGTGGAAGATGAAATACATGATTTGATGATGCAGGAAGATTCTATACCCTTTTGTTTCGAAGCATTTCAGTTTATAAGGCAGAATCTTCGTAAAATCTCTCAAGGAAAAGATGAACAGTTAGAAGGATGTCATACATTTTATTTGGATACATTACAGCAGCCTTTTCAAGATTTTCATGATCCAATAGCTGATGTTTTGGATGAGGTTTGCAGTCAAAGTCTTTCTCCATTGACTACATGTGAGCTTGAAACATGTGCTGATATGAATTTGATCCGGCAACCGGTTTCTTTCTCATTTTCAGCAGAGGTCTCGTCACAAGGCTTAGATCAAAGTTTGCATTCATGGTATGAGGAAACGAGAAGTAATCCATTGGATGAGCTAAGTTCCAGTGTGCTTGAATTTCAAGATCCTTATGCAGTGTTTTTGGAGGCGGATAGAGAATTCATATCATTCAACGGATCTGTTTCCAAGTTGTCATGGGAGTTGCCTTTTAGTAGTTCTCTCTTGTTGGTCATAAGTGAGCACTTGCGGAGAATTCGAACAGCAAATGGGATACTTACTTGGTTGCACTGGTTGTTTCATTTCACTTGATCAGGTGATGAATGAAACTGTTAGAGTAGGTTGTGATGAATAAGCTCCACTTTGAGCATCATTTTCAGTTGGTCGATTGTCTTTAAGTATCGAGTCAGTTTTTAGTTGAGTCATGAGTCCTTTGTGAGTCAATTTTCAGTCTTGTTGTTAAGTTAGTTTGTGTCGGTTTTCAGTCATGCATTTTAGTTTGAGTTTTTGACTCCATTGCCCAATGGATAAGGCGCTGGTCTGCTATCCCAAAGATCTGTCGTTCTTGGCACCTCCAAGGTGCTACCATCCCCATTGGAGCCAATGTTAGTGTCAGTCTTTCTAGCCTTCCTCTAGTGATCATATATGCTCTTACAAAGTGGTCTTAGAGTGTCAAGGTCAAATTTTGTCATTTCAGTGAGTTTTCAAGCAAAATTTGGTCACTAGGCATTAGGCCTAGGGTTTGTTTTCACTCTTTTCAAAGTTGTCCAAATGGCAGTCCATGTCATCATTCAGCTGAGTGTATCATCATTCAGAGGGTTGTCATCATCAAGTCAAGTTCCATAGGGTCATTTTACAGCTTATCCATGTTTCAGTTGTGCCTTGGTAAGGTCCATTCCCGTCTCCTAGGGTTTTGGAGACAATTTCTCTTGGACGGTCAAATCATCGGCAAAATTTGTATCCAGATGTTCATACACCTTCCCCTATCCTTCATGTACCTTATTAAACGCTTCCCATCCCTTAGATCCACCAAATTCCTCATTTTCGTACAAACCCTAGTTTCTTGCTACAACTTGGCAATTTTCTAGGTTGGGCATGTGTTTTTCCCTTTTGGACCCCTTCCCCTCACTCAATATCTGAGATTTCACTTTCCCCTACTTCCTAACATCCCTCCCTACTCCCGAAAATTTCCCCAAGAATTTACAAGCCCCTCATCCCCTTCATTTCGCTTCATTTCCATAAAATTCATAGTTTCACACATCGGGATAAGTTTCATTCAAAAGATGTTTCAGAGCAATCAAAGATGAATTTTGGAAAACTGAGAGAGGTTGTTGTCCACAACATGCCAAATGAGAAAAACCTTCCTCACTTTTTACACAGGTGTCATGGTTTTAGAGAAATGTCAAAAATACAATCCCCTCGGGAGAATTGATGCACCTCTAAAGTGACCTTGGGAAAATCTGGTTTTCTCCTAGCTTGGTTAGCTAAATGACTTTCTTGATGAGTTAAATGATAACTAGACACAAATATCTTTCCAATGAGCTATCATGAGCTCAATTTTCAGTTTAGGAAGGCATTCAAAAGTTGACTACAACAGCACTCTGCCTTGAGGCAGCCTCATTTGGCACATTTTTATCAGTCTTGGAAGATTTGATTTTTGATAGGGCAAATAAACTCCAAATTGAAAAATTCTAGTTGTGTTGAAAATTATACTCAAAGACCTTTCCAACGAGCTATTCTGAACCTGATTTTGATACCGGGAAGGCCTCCAAAAGCCTCCTGCAAAATGCCCTATGTAGCTGGGTGCGCGCTACGCATCAGGGAGGGCGCGCTACGTGTCAGGGGTGCGCTACGCATCAGTGCGATTTTCTCAGTGTAATTTTGTTCAGGCACTACGCGTCAGAGGGGCGCTACGTGTTGGGCAAGGCGTGCTACGCGTTGGGTTTTTCGCCCAGAAACTTGCCAGCAAGCATTCAAAATTCTTTCTTAACTCAAGCAAACTACAGCACAGGTACAGGCACAGGTACAGGATAGAGGTAAGCAATCCATGTTGGATGAGGGACCTTCAGGAGATCCGGACACGGATATTATTGATCTTGATATCAGTTCTCCTACCTCGGAGCTAAAGGAGGTCATTCAACAACAAAAGGCTAAGAATCACTTGTTGCAACAGAAATTGGAAATGGCCAATTGGACAATCAACTACTTGGAGCAGCGCAACAAACAGCTAGAAGATGAAGACACTCTTTATGAGTTGCGGCGAATCCGAGAAGACCGAAACTTGGCCCGCAAGAGACCCAGTGATTTGACACCTATTGAACGAGAGTCTATGCTTAGCCAAGGCAAACAGGGACAAAGATATGCTCCACCACATGAAGAATCATTATTGGGCCCGCATGCATGTGTGCAAAGCGAAAATGAAGGTACTCAAAGGACGATTGGCCAAGGCACTAAAACGGAGGAAAAGGCCCGATCCACTTTAGATTTTGGCTGAAGCCTCCTTGAAGGAGCATGGCGCTCAATGATACACCCCCAGCTCAAAATTCAGAAAATTTGGAGCAATTTTGGTTAATTTTGAATTTTTTTTGCTAAAAACAGGTTTTTGCTCTCAACGCGTAGAACGCAGCGCGCTACCCTGAAGATGGGGAGGTCCATTTCACAAAAACTCTGCATTTTTGGATTTTTCATGACAAATTACACTTTCTTAGCCACTGCCAAGACATTTCATTGAGGTTTGGCCCCCCAAAAGGTCAAAAAACAAGAAAAAAATGACCTTCTGCCACTTTTTGGACACACAGGAAGCAGTCTTGGGAGATTGCATTTTTGGAGGGTAAAATGGAACCAAATTGAGAGATTCCACTTGGGCTGGAGAGTAGACATCCAGACCTTTCCAACAAGCCCACTTGAGCCTCATTTGGATGCCGGGAAGTGCCCCAAAAGTGGGTTCAAAGGCGCGCTACGTGTTGAGAAATGGCGCGCTACGCATCAGGGAAATTTGCTAGTTTTTCATCTACAGCTCAGGACAACGCAACTTTTGACTAGTTTTGACTTTTCATGGGATTTTTAACCCTCTTTGATGTAACTAATGTATTTTCATGATTACATGACACTTTTTTACCTATTCTAGAAGATTCATTCATAAAATAGCAAAAAATTAATGAATGAATTGGTTTCCTAGCTTATAGAGGCAAGTTGTTTTGACTGCCTAGATTGTAGTGCTTTGTTTAGAATTGGTTGAAACAGATCCTAGGATGATGAGCTCGACCCCTAGAGGCTAGGGAATTGGTTGGCATGGTCTATATTATGTATTTTCTAAATCATTTTCATGGTTGGAGAGGTTGGACTCTTGGGGGATAAGCTTAGACTGTATTACACATTGTATCTCAGCAATTTTGGCAAAGGAAAGACCAGGGTTTTGCAGCACTATTTGGGATTCCTGTGGTGATTTGTGTTGATGGTGTGTTTCTCTCATGTACTTGTAAGTTTGTAATGTGTACCTTTTTCCTACTCTTCTCTTCTGCAAATTAAGTAGATGAAGTGTTAAGGTAGAATTCATGGTTTCTATGCTCTGCCTTTAAGTTTGCTTAATACCTATGTTTTCATCTGTTTAAGGAGAACTCTCGATGGTTTCTTGCTCTCCTTAACTCCTCACCGGTCATATCTATCCATTCACTTATTTCGAAGGCATCAAGAAAATCTCCTACCCTGCCCCAAAAAGACCTCTGCAAAAACTGTGTCTCATTCCCGCACCCAAAATTGTCGTGCTCAGTTTTCTAACAAAACCCTAAAAATTTAAAATTAAACTTTCCCTATCAGTTTACTAGCCTAAAATCAGTGTTCTTTATTGGTCATCTCAGCCCTTTGAAGAATTTTTTCCGAGATAGACCCGGAGAGAGCCCTCTCCTGTCCCCGTAGGGCTAGCTACGAGGCTAAGTGGTTTGATGTTGCCTTGAATTTTGTCGTTTTCAGCGTGAGGCCAAATTCAAGCGCTAACATATTGGCGACAATACTGGGGAGAACAAATGGTTTTCTTGTTGATGTCACTTGTTTTATAAGCTACAGACTGAGCCTGAAGTTATGCCAGGTAGCTGTTATATACCTAGGGGGGATAATATGGGATACCAAGGGAGGTACCCAAGGTAATAATGTAATAATGGGATGGGCCATAGTAATAAATAAGGTGGTTAACCCATGTCATGTAAGGGACCACAAGTAGTTAATAATAATGTAAAGGGCCCATGGTATTAGTTGATGGTATGAGGAAACCATGGTAATGATGCATGGTATTGTATGTATGAGGCCTATATAGAGGCTAGAGACTCCACATGGAGAGATATGAAGAGAAGAATTATTGTATGAACGAGCATATGGCTTGTGGAGTGTTCTCCTTCCTTAAGAAGTGAATGTATGGTGTTGCCCTACCTTAAGGGTCTTGATATCAATAAAGAATCATTTCATATTATTTCTGGGTTTATTTGCATTGTCTTATATTTTCATATCTGATCTATAATATTTTGGGTTATATCTACAACAATTGGTATTAGATCTATAACAAGTGGTATCAGAGCTACAACAATTGGTATCAGAGCACTTTCTTGGGCACTAAAGTGGAGATTTTTTTTTATTTTTTGCAGGGTTTCGGGGGGGCGACTTTGCAGGTCAGATCTGTACATTTTGGTGCAAGATATATAAAATATAATTACATATCTGGATTCTTTGTGCAAAAATAGTCGAATTCAAAAAAAAAATCAGTTGAATCGGAGTCCGGATGAAGGAGATATCACTGATCTAAAAAATCAGTGGGGTTGCAGACAATTTTCAGGGTAGCGATTTTGCGGCGCAGATCTAGACATCCTGGCACTAGATCTGCAAAATCTAATTGTAGATATGGAATCTTTGTGAAAAAAAACATGATTTCAAAAAAAAAGTCAGTCGAATCGGAATCCGGATGAGGGAGATATCGCTGAATTAAAATCAGCTCTTTTTGCAGAAATTTTGGGTGACGGCGGGAAAGTAGCAGCGCAGATCTGTAATTCCAGTGTTTGAATCAGGATTTCTATCACATGGGCAGATGCAGACTGGTTTTTCCATTTCCAAAAACAGGTTATAATAGAGATTCTGAGCAATATTGACGGATTTGTGGCCATTTCAAATTTTCGCAAAGTTTTTTCAAAACCCTCTTCATGGCTTCTAGCAAGTTTCTATATTTTACAGGAACAGATGATGGTTCTACTATTGAAGAATTTATACAAAGATACAAGTCCTCAGATGGGAAATATTGGAGGCTTCCAATAATATGTAGTATGAGAGATGAGGCTAAAAATTGGTGGTTATCACTTGACCACCAGCAATTGACCAAACTTTCAGATGCAGAATATGAAAAAGTCTTTCTGGACAAATGGTCTCGGCCTAGAAAAAAGGAGAATAAGACACATAAGGGGTTAATTGCTACGGGTGTCTCCTTATTGCAGGTTCATGGATTCATTCAAAAGGAGAAGATCGTTGTGTCTATAAATCCTAGTTGTAAACATAATTTTATCAGTGTTAATTTGGCAAAAAAATTGCAAGCCCCAGCAAAACAAATTGAACATACATAGGTTGATAATGAGGATGTTCAAGTGTACAAGGATTTGAAGATTTCTATGGATAAATATGTGTTGCATGGTGAATTTTATGCTTCAGAGATGGATAATATGGATGTTGTTTTGGGATATCCTTGGATGGAATCCGTGGGTACTATCAATATTAATGTGCAGAAGAAATTCCTGAAGCTATGGTATAAAAAGAAGAAAATTACATTACAGGATATTTCCATCCATAAACAGGTAGAGCACATGGAGGCTGAAGTAGAAGATGTTCAAGGGACTGACATATCAGATGATGAGCCTTTGATGATCGACAATCAAACACAAACAGAGGCTGCAGAAGAAAAGGTTACAGGTGATGATACATCAGAGGAGGGCTCAGTGGTTGAAGTCATATTGAAAAAGAAGACACCACAACAGGCACCACAGCAGGGTGAAGTCAAGCAAAAGCCATCGTGGGTTAAAACTTCAACATATCATCACCCACATCACCCCGCAAGACAACCATCAAGATGGAAACCAAGTAGTCACATGACGGATAGAAAGGAGAGACGATCCACCTACTACACATCAACATAGAAGAGCTGCCACGGTCAACTTCCATATCAAGCGAGCGGGGCACCAGCGAGATCGAGGGTTCACCTTTCTCTTGGATGGCTAGATGCACGTGCATGGTATCAGTGGACTACTCTTTTGAGTAGATCTTATTATTTGTGTTCTTCCCATGTTTCGGGGACGAAACATGCTTAGGGGGGTGGAATGTTATATACCTAGGGGGGATAATATGGGGTACCAAGGGAGGTACCCAAGGTAATAATGTAATAATGGGATGGGCCATAGTAATAAATAAGGTGGTTAACCCATGTCATGTAAGGGACCACAAGTAGTTAATAATAATGTAAAGGGTCCATGGTATTAGTTGATGGTATGAGGAAACCATGGTAATGATGCATGGTATTGTATGTATGAGGCCTATATAGAGGCTAGAGACTCCACATGGAGAGATATGAAGAGAAGAATTATTGTATGAACGAGCATATGGCTTGTGGAGTGCTCTCATTCCTTAAGGAGTGAATGTATGGTGTTGCACTACCTTAAGGGTCTTGATATCAATAAAGAATCATTTCATATTATTTCTGGGTTTATTTGCATTGTCTTATATTTTCATATCTGATCTATAATATTTTGGGTTATATCTACAAAAATTGGTATTAGATCTATAACAAGTGGTATCTGAGCTACAACATAGCCTTCGAAACGCTTTTGCTTTGCATTAGCGGAAGTAGATAAACGCTGCTTCAGTCAATCTCCAGTATAGCTTGTAATCGTGACATCTAACTTGTTAATTGCCCCAGTACATGTATCAAGTTCAAATCTGATTGTTGATGGTGGACAACGATCAGAAACTGGCAAGGCTGAAATTGTTCACCTGGTGACTCTAAATCATTTTCGAGATCAGATCCAAAGACTCTACTGGAGGATGATCTGTTGTGGGGAAAAATGCCTATGCAGGACGATCCTATCCACCTAAGGTGTGACAGTGCCTTAGCAACAAACAGATACAGCTACTTTGGTTTCTTCCTTTATGAAATGTGAAAGAGGGGAGATCGATAGACTTACAGTTGTCTTCCGTTTGTCCCTCGATCTAGATCCTCTTCTCTTTGGGTGTTCACAGCTACTTGCCTCCTCGCTTGCTCAAGAGAACAGCTACTTGATTCCCACGAGATCACAAGAGAACAGCTACCTGTGACAAGAGAACAACTACTTGCGACAAGAGAAGAACACAACACAAAGGCAGATATTCATATTCACAAATGATTCAGGATTAGAAGTAAATCAAATACACTAATGCAATCATACAAATACACCAGTATATAGGAGAAAACCAAGATAGCTTTATTGATTGATAACAAGGTTCAGGAAGAGATACAACCCAGAGGGCTCCAATCCAGCATCTCCTTCCCAGCAGAATGGAATTCCTTCTTCAGCTCCCTTCAAAGCATTAAGCACCCAATGTTTCCAGTCTCAAACCAACAACAATTCTTTGTAATAACAAAATTCCAGCCCCTAGATCTCATGGAGGAGAGATCTATATATAGTTATTTTGGAGAGAGGATGAGTCAGCTTGAGATCTGACTAGTGTCCTCTCCCTCTTTCAGTTCTTGAGTCCACTTGGAGGTTCTTTCTTCCACTTGGAGATTTGGAACCTCTTACTCATCACCAGTCGAATTCCCTGAGGCAAGTGTCATTTTGGAAGCTTCCTGAGCATTGACACATTGAGGAATGAGCCTGCCACTTGTCCAAACTCACTCAGCACAGGTAGCTAGTGTTGGAGTTGACATTCAACACAGGTAGCCAGTGTAGCAGTTGACATTCAGCGCAGATGCTCAGTGGAGCAGTTGACATGATCCTGAATTGACTTGTTTTTGAGTGGTTTCAGGTGGAGAACTTCTG
Source organism: Pinus tabuliformis (assembly GCA_031772625.1). Taxonomy (NCBI): domain Eukaryota; kingdom Viridiplantae; phylum Streptophyta; class Pinopsida; order Pinales; family Pinaceae; genus Pinus; species Pinus tabuliformis. The sequence continues at coordinate 58,711,821 of CM062810.1, read as the reverse complement.
TGAATTGCTGTGGTTAGTTAGCCTTGTTCCTCTAGGGGTAGGAACAACATGTTTAGGGACTTTGGATCCCTTAGATTATGGACATTTCATGCTCAATGCTGTAAGGCACAAAAATGTCTATAACAGTTGCCCCCTAAAGTATGAGGCCGTTTATCGGGTGAAATGCTTTATCCAGGAGGGTCCGAAGTTCATCCATTTGCTGGGAGGAGACCTGTAATAAGATACAATACAATACATTATGATTCATACTGCTTTCATGATCTAGCTGAGGCGGGCATTCCCATGCTCAGCTTTATAAATTCATTTTTGTACATAGAACAGACGATCGTCTGATGGTAGACCGATAATTTTGGTGAAATTATCATCCTTTGAGTAGGATGATCATCTGCTACAATGATGTACATGTCAAATGTCTTTATCTTTCCTGAATATATATCGTAGCCCGGATGGATGAAACTAGATCCGGGGTCTTCAAACTCGTTCGATCTTCACTCTAAGTACAAGTCGATCCATGTGAGAATTGCGCTGAAGTCGAACATGGAAAGACATCGCTTGATTACCGGTCAATGATGTAAACCGTTAACAAGCGCGAGAGGAATCACCGATAATGATAATGACCCTCAAGGTACTGCAGTACAATTCACGTGGTGTGAATAAAGGACTTGGCGTCGAACACCACGCAAAATCTTCTGGTCGAAGGTCATTGATGTATACCTGTCGCCGGAAGTGAGAAACTTGCCATTGAGGCATGCAAGCTTCAAAGTACTGAAGGGGTTGTCCCTATATCAACTTCTTGGATAATGAGCTGATGTCGACAAGAAGCGATCCGTCACAAGAGGGCCTTAATGAATCCCACATCAGTGACACAGAACGGAGCTAATGATTTTAATGGAGGTGAAAACGATCTGTGACATATGATTCAGGGTGGCGGTCATGAATGGATGAAGGATAATGTATGGTAGTGGATGGGACACGGTTGACTCTTTCAGAACGACTTCTCTTGAACATATGGCGACACTGATGCGATGGATCAGTAGCATTACCCCAAGTATGGATGGTATGGCGAGACCATGGTGATGTGACCGGTGAATGAAACAACCCAACCCGATTGTGGTACGGAGGAAAAGTGTCATGTTCAAGAGCGACTTGCTACCATCAAAGTTTTATCGATTTTCTCCCAATTTTTCCCCAGTCATTGCTGACCAGTACCTCTTTATTTTTGTCAAGCTTGAGGAGGATAACATATGCTCGTTCTATAACCTACCCTTCGGGCAAGCCCATTGCTATGTTTTAACGAGTCTAGCGATAGTGAAACTCGTTCTCGTCTAAAGACAAGTTTGCCGCTATTTAGTGGTTTAACGAGTCTAACGACAATGATAACTCGGTCCTTTTCATTTTTAGAGAGTCTGAAAAGGTACGTAAAGTTAACTCCAAAAGTCCTTTTTCGTCATCTAATCCCTTAAGTCCGAAAAAGTATAAAACAATACAGAAGGGATGAGTTTTCGATAGTTTTAACGAGCCGAACAAAACAAGCGCTCGATCTTTTTGTGCAATAATCCCTCAGGTCCAAAAAGATTAAAATCTAGAGGAGGGATAGCACTTCCGGTCGCTTTAACGAGCTGGAAGGCCAAAACTCGGCAATATTTTCATATTTTACGAGTCAGTTGAAAAGAGCTTAAAGAAGACTCGTCTTCTGAGGAACGAGTGATGAACAGGGTTAGCAGCTGATTCCAGGTACAGGTTGGAATTTTCCAATCACGGCAGTGTCACAAGGATGGCTAGGTGAAATCACTCTTCGCAGCTGTTCCTCAAAATGGGTAAACAATCATATGGAGGTAAACGATCGGCCAAATGAAAAGTGGAGGTGACGGTGCAAACACGACCAAGGCTTTTATGGCTGATAAGGTTACGTACACAATGGTTATTTTACCGGTAATGGGTTCATTTTTTAAAGAGCTTGAATGCGCCAAAACACTGCTCAAGCTTATGTTTATTTTTTAACGAGCATGAATTCCGCGTTAAAACTGCTCGGATCTTGCGTTTATTTTTTAACGAGCATGAACTTTATGCTAAAACTGCTCATTATACCAGTCATATGATAAGAGTGTCTCATTGGAGATGCTATTTTTTATGGAGCTTCATTTCACGTAAGCTTTGCCCCGGATCCTTTCGTTATGCAAGTTCGGAAGCGACTAATCCTACGAGTTTAAAGGGTTAGGGGTCCTAAAAATTTAAAAAATAAATAGCCGACCCTTGCTTACACTCCAAAAGGTTTGCATGCCCCCAGGCATAAAGTACGATTTCAAGGTTACCTCTACTTCTTCCGCCAAAACATTTGCCTTGCCGAGAGAGGCCTACCTCTTTCAGGTTACCCAAAGATTGTTTTGTTCGCGGCTACGAATAAAACACTTCTTCGGCGATGTCTACCATCGGTGAGCGACGACGACCGCCGACTCACATAACTTTGACAAAAGAATCTTATTCTAGAACAACCCCTCTTCCTCTACGGACGGGGTACGGACTAGTCATATTCTCCCGCGGAAACCTACTTTATACCCAAAGTTTCCTTGCCGAAGCAGGCCAGGATGCATGCCCCCTGGGTTCCAGTCATATCCTCCCGGATTACTCGCGCTCATCAGGAGGATGGACCGTGGGTTGAGACACTTCTTGCGTGAATAGACCATTTAGGGATGGTATATGACTATTTGCGATGCGTGATCTGGGGAATGAAAGTTGGTCCACGAGCTTGACCATTCTTCCTTCATGCGGAAAACACATTACTCTAAAGAGTGATGAGACGATGGCTCCCATGCAATATATATAGTCTCGTCCAAGGAGTAGGTTGTAATCCAAGGGTCCTTGAACGACCATCACGTTCATTTGAACGGTCTTCCCTTTCAATGTTATGGGTACATTGGGGAGGATCCCTAAAGGTCGACTGGTTCCCTTATCAAAGCCTGATAGATTTCTCATTTCAGGCAAAAGCGCAGGCGAACCAAGCGCTTTCCAAGCAATAGAGGAAAGGATACTCACAGATGCCCCTTCATCAATAACTGTGCCAGCCATTACCATTCTGTATATTTGGACAATGATTCTGAATGGTATGCTAGCTCGCAAGCGGGGTCTGCCTAGTTGGTTCCAGTCGAAGGACACAACCAGGTTGCTTGGTGGTGGGATCGAGTATACGGCCGGATATCGCTCTGTCGAACTTCCTTCCTGCGATAAAGGAATGGTGGCATTGCCCCCTTGATCATCAGAGTCAGTGTTGATGAAGAGAATTTGGACGGTGTCATCTTTATTCTCCTCTGTGATGGTGTCATTTGAAGATAGAGCCTCTGAAGGCAAAACCGGGTCAACTGCCGTTTCAACCTTTAGACTTTCGTCAGGTATGGATTCAGACGGTTCATCTTCAATGACAGGTGCTTCGGCTGACCACTTGGGCGGGTCAGCCGGGTTCTCAACTAGCGAGGGACTTGGCAAGAGTTTTTGATATCCAGGAGGAAGTTGCGCTCGTAAAATCGGGCGATCTTCCAGAACTCTTTTTGCCTCGTCTAAGAAGGGACAACGGTGGATGGCGTGATCGCCTTCACACAGTCTGCAGGGAAATTTAGCTTTCCCGCTCTGTCCTGGGGCTTCACTCCCACTAGTTGACGGTGAGCAGTCGACATGGTTATCAGAGGTCGATGCTACCGAATTGTGCAAATGGGGGGACCAGTCTCTTAGTATCCGGGGGATACAGGGACAATCTCTATGGAAGTGGTCTCCCTTGCATATGACGCATGGCGATTTAGGCCTTACGAGTGCTGTGTGTGGATTTTTGTCAGATGACATTTGTTTGCCCCCAGTCGCCTTAGGCTCCTTCTTCTTCTTTTCTTTCTTCTTCTTCTCCTTCTTCTCCTTAGGAACTCGGTTTTTTGTTCGACCAGTTCCGTCAAGCGAAGAGGAAGGAGGGGAGGAAGATGAAGTGGAAGGCTGGGAGGCAACTCTTGTCTGATCTAACTGTTGACTCGACTGTTCAGGAATGGTGGTATTCTGAATGAAATTGGTTGAAAAGAGCCAGACTTGTAGGCCAATTGTCAGTCCTGGAAGCGACAATGTGGCCATGTGGGGCGCACCAACATCTCCCCAAGGGGAGAAGGGACTAGGATTTCCACCAAGAGGACTTCCTTGGTTGGTATGCTCCATCTTTTCAACCTAAAGATCAACGCGAGAATAAAGGGTGATTTTTACGTTTAAAATAAATTGTTAACGATGCTTTAGACACAACTTGCTTTTTCACTTTTAAAGAGTCGAGAAAAAGCTAAAGATGACTCTAGTCTCCTTCGATGTTTTAACGAGCCCGAAGTGACAAATGATCGGATGGACTTTTTCTGTTATAGAGTCTGAAAAAGGCCAAAAGAAACTGCTCTGGAGATCTAGGCAGAGGGTGTGCCAAACTTTTCGCAAAACCGCAGAATACTTTTTAAGGTACGGGCGGTCGATCTTCGTGAATGCTGTGTTCACTGCATTGCGATCAGTAGGGCGGCTGACATGGCTTCCTAAGGATAAAGGATATATGCCTATAGGGGTCTCCCAATATATACGCGACGGTACGTGGGAGCACAATCCGTACTAGCGCTATCGTCCCTCAGGAGGAATCGCCCACCTTCTACGAGATCGACAGTCACTAGGCTTAACGACGCCGGAACACGTCTCTAGCCTAGACCTCTATGTTGTGCGTTATGTTGCAAAGCGTTGTTAGGTTCATTCAGTTTATTTTAAGTTGATCTTTTTAGAAGTTTTCCTTTCAGGATCACCACGAGATGTATGGTACAATTCCTAAATGCAGTCTAAGATGATAAGCAAGCTTTATTATCTTTTCAACTTTGAAAATCCTAGCTACTAAGGGAAAAGAAAGACACTATCTTTTCTCAAAGAGCAATCAGCACACTCTAATGCACTCTTTCCTAAATCAATCATGCAAACTTATCAAAATGCAAATGCACAATGCAGGTGTTTGTTTTCCGCTTTCTTAGTATAGATGCCTACAAAGAAAGCTTTTTGTACAACTTTGAATTTGCTTTTAAATGACAGATACAAACAAGTTTACTTTTTCGAAAACAACAAGGGTAGAAGAGATTACAATCACTTTGAGACTTTCGAAATGAATACTTGTTTCGACATTTAAAAGAGACAAACTCAAACCAATAAGCAAAAGCAAATGATAATCAACTATAAACAGCCAATGAACTCTCTCCTAAGATCACAATCAATCAGATCTGAATTAAAGGCTATAGGATGACTACTTTACTCATGCAAAGGAGAACTGTAAATGACGTAAAAACACATAAAAACACTCACAGTCTTTTTGTACAAAATGAGGCAGAATCTAAGCAAAGAAAAGGAGTTATCAGACTGGTACCTATGCTGGTTAAAGGCTGCAAAAATAGAGATCAAAACAGGGCAACAGACAGCAGAGAACCCCAGCTGCACAAGGCTAAACTGGTTCAGCGCAAGGCCAACACTGTGGGTTTGACATTCAGCGCAGGTAGCCTTCACGGGACCTGTGTTGAAATGCAAACTGCCTTCACAGTGTCTGCGCTGAAGGAGAAACTCTCGTTTCCCCTGGGTTCTGGGTCACAAAATGCTCAAAAATCAACTGTTTCAGGCCAAATCAGAACCACAAGCAAGGCATAATCAGAGGGATGCTTTGAGAGGGTACTAAAGACTATCACAAAGGATCATCAAATCATTTGTGAGTCCATTGTTCAGATCATAGACAAAATCCAGTGAAGGATCAAGGCAACAACAGTCTACTTTGCAGAAGCAGTTCGATTGTTGCTGTTGAGTCTATGAAGCAAACAATGATGTAAACACAAATAAAATGACTAAAGCAATGTCCCCAGCGGAGTCGCCAATTTGTTGTGGGGAAAAATGCCTATGCAGGACGATCCTATCCACGTAAGGTGTGACAGTGCCTTAGCAACAAACAGATACAGCTATTCTGGTTTCTTCCTTTATGAAATGTGAAAGAGGGGAGATCGATAGACTTACCGTTGTCTTCCGTTTGTCCCTCGATCTAGATCCTCTTCTCTTTGGGTGTTCACAGCTACTTGCCTCCTCGCTTGCTCAAGAGAACAACTACTTGATTCCCACGAGATCACAAGAGAACAGCTACCTGTGACAAGAGAACAGCTACTTGCGACAAGAGAAGAACACAACACAAAGGCAGATATTCATATTCACAAATGATTCAGGATTAGAAGTAAATCAAATACACTAATGCAATCATACAAATACACCAGTATATAGGAGAAAACCAAGATAACTTTATTGATTGATAACAAGGTTCAAGAAGAGATACAACCCAGAGGGCTCCAATCCAGCATCTCCTTCCCAGCAGAATGGAATTCCTTCTTCAGCTCCCTTCAAAGCATTAAGCACCCAATGTTTCCAGTCTCAAACCAACAGCAATTCTTTGCAATAACAAAATTCCAGCCCCTAGATCTCATGGAGGAGAGATCTATATATAGTTATTTTGGAGAGAGGATGAGTCAGCTTGAGATCTGACTAGTGTCCTCTCCCTCTCAGTTCAGTTCTTGAGCTTCCACTTGGAGATTTGGAACCTCTTACTCATCACCAGTCGAATTCCCTGAGGCAAGTGTCATTTTGGAAGCTTCCTGAGCATTGACACATTGAGGAATGAGCCTGCCACTTGTCCAAACTCGCTCAGCGCAGGTAGCTAGTGTTGGAGTTGACATTCAACGTAGGTAGCCAGTGTAGCAGTTGACATTCAACGCAGATGCTCAGTGGAGCAGTTGACATGATCCTGAATTGACTTGTTTTTGAGTGGTTTCAGGTGGAGAACTTCTGTGAATTGCTGTGGTTAGTTAGCCTTGTTCCTCTAGGGGTAGGAACAACATGTTTAGCGACTTTGGATCCCTTAGATTATGGACATTTCATGCTCAATGCTATAAGGCACAAAAATGTCTATAACATGATCCCGACCAGCAAAAACATGAAAGGACAACATGGACAGATCGGGTATTCAAGTGGGAATTGCATCCAAGACATTTTGTTCTTTGTTCTAAATTATTTCTTCTCTTTTCCCAAGAATGTCAAGAAGGCTTTGCAAAGTATACTATGCTTGCAAAAAGATCCTCAACCTGCAGTTGATTCTTTCCCTTTGAAGATTGTGAATACCAAAGATTTGCATACCTTTGAGCTTGATCAAGACCTTTCTTCTAAATTTTGTGATGACCATCTTCAAATTGATGAACCTCAAAAGACCAAGACCGATTCTATACCTGCTATACATACCCATACACCTTGTAAAATTCCATATCAGTATAAACCTCTTGTTTTACCTTCTGTTCTCCATCCTTTCGCCAAAAACTATGATCTATACTTGTCGAGGTTTGATGGTGAACGTAAGAATGTCAACGCTGAGCAACATGTGCAGAATTTTGAGTCTTTTCTTGACCTTTTTGAAGTTGATGAAGAGGATGTTAGTATTAGGCTTTTTGCTCTTTCTTTGCAACCTAAAGTGAAAAGTTGGTTCAAAGCCCTGCCTGATGCGAGCATCTCAGATTTCCAGCAGTTCGTCAAAGTTTTTCTCGACAGGTGGATGATCGGGCAGAACCTTTGCTTGATTGTGGAAGAGTATAACCAGCTGAAAAGATTGCCAGGGGAGACAGTACAACAGTTTTCAGCCAGATTTAACCATGTTTATTATTCGATGCCAGTTGATATAAGGCCTACTCCTAGATCGGCTCTGTTGCACTATCCGGGTGCCTTTGATCCAGAGATGGAGTTTCAGCTGAGAGAAAGGGATATTGCAACACTTCACGAGATGCAAAACAGTGCAGTAAATGTAGAGGCTCATCTGCTGATCCGAAGGGCAAGGATAAAGGAAGAAGAGATGAAAAACATAGATCCGAAAAAATCGACATCTCTAGAGGTAAAGCTTGACATTTTGGTAAGTGTAGTGGAAAAGATGATGGAGAAGGTCACCGCAAGAAATGCTTATGATGTTCAAGCGCATGGCTCGCTGATTGAAGAAGAACAAGTTGCTGATCCAAAACATTTTGTTTCTTATCCTAGTTGTCATAGATCTGATAATGATTGTTTTCTAGATCACCTTGGAGAAGAGAGATCTGTTGATATGACCTGCATGCTTGATGATATGTTTTATACTGATGATTTGCCTCAGTTTGATCAGTATGATGATGATTATGTTCTCCAAACAAAAGCTAATCTTACAGACAAATCAACAGCTAGTTTGTGGAAGGAAGAGGTTCACTTACAGCAGCTCGAGTACAATGATCAAATGATGCATAGTAGCTATGACAATGATGAGGAAAGTGCATCAAAGTTTGAAGTAAGTGAAGGATCTTTGCCTTTTTGTTTTGATTCGTTTCAGTTCATCAGAGATAACTACCATGCAATCAGAAATCAAATGTCAACAAGTCTTGATTTGAATCATCTTGAGAGCAATGAAAATTTTGTTCAAGATTTGCAACCCCCGAAATCCATTGATTGTCAAGTTGCAGCTGAAGACTTGGAAGTGGACACACATGATTTAATGATTCAAGGTGACTCCGTACCATTCCGTTTTGAATCATTTCAGTTTTTGAAGGGTAGATTGCATAGTACATCTTCAAATGAACAGCCTATAACAAATCAGCAATCTCTTAGTGTTAATGTTGAGGATGAGACAGATAACAAAATTCTTGAGCAGCCTGTAGCATCAGATTTGCAACCACCAAATGAAATTGAAGGGCAGATTACAGATGAAGCTGTGGAAGATGAAATACATGATTTGATGATGCAGGAAGATTCTATACCCTTTTGTTTCGAAGCATTTTAGTTTATAAGGCAGAATCTTCGTAAAATCTCTCAAGGAAAAGATGAACAGTTAGAAGGATGTCATACATTTTCAATGGATACATTACAGCAGTCTTTTCAAGTTTTTCATGATCCAATAGCTGATGTTTTGGATGAGGTTTGCATTCAAAGTCTTTCTCCATTGACTACATGTGAGCTTGAAACATGTGCTGATATGAATTTGATCTGGCAGCCAGTTTCTTTCTCATTTTCAGCAGAGGTCTCGTCACAAGGCTTAGATCAAAGTTTGCATTCATGGTATGAGGAAACGAGAAGTAATCCATTGGATGAGCTAAGTTCCAGTGTGCTTGAATTTCAAGATCCTTATGCAGTGTTTTTGGAGGCGGATAGAGAATTCATATCATTCAACGGATCTATTTCCAAGTTGTCATGGGAGTTGCCTTTCAGTAGTTCTCTCTTGTTGGTCATAAGTGAGCACTTGTGGAGAATTCGAACAATAGATGGGATACTTACTTGGTTGCACTGGTTGTTTCATTTCACTTGATCAGGTGATGAATGAAACTGTTAGAGTAGGTTGTGATGAATAAGCTCCACTTTGAGCATCATTTTCAGTTGGTCGATTGTGTTTAAGTATCGAGTCAGTTTTTAGTTGAGTCATGAGTCCTTTGTGAGTCAATTTTCAGTCTTGTTGTTAAGTTAGTTTGTGTCGGTTTTCAGTCATGCATTTTAGTTTGAGTTTTTGACTCCATTGCCAATGGATAAGGCACTGGTCTGCTATCCCAAAGATCTACCGTTCTTGGCACCTCCAAGGAGCTACCATCCCCATTGGAGCCAATGTTAGTGTCAGTCTTTCCAGCCTTCCTCCAGTGATCAAATATGCTCTTACAAAGTGGTCTCAGAGTGTCAAGGTCAAATTTTGTCATTTCTGTGAGTCTTCAAGCAAAATTTGGTCACTAGGCATTAGGTCTAGGGTTTGTTTTCACTCTTTTCAAAGTTGTCCAAATGGCAGTCCATGTCATCATTCAGTTGAGTGTATCATCATTCAGAGGGTTTTAATCATCAAGTCAAGTTCCATAGGGTCATTTTACAGCTTATCCATGCTTCAGTTGTGCCTTGGTAAGGTCCATTCCCCTCTCCTAGGGTTTTGGAGACAATTTCTCTTGGACGGTCAAATCATCAGAAAAATTTGTATCCAGATGTTCACACACCTTCCCCTATCCTTCATGTACCTTATTAAACACTTCCCATCCCTTAGATCTGCCAAATTCCTCATTTTCGCACAAACCCTAGTTTCTTGCTACAACTTGGCAATTTTCTAGGTTGGGCCTGTGTTTTTCCCTTTTGGACCCCTTCCCCTCACTCAATATATGAGATTCCACTTTCCCTTGCTTCCTAACATCCCTCCCTACTCCCCAAAATTTCCCCAATAATTTACAAGCCCCTCATCCCCTTCATTTCGCTTCATTTCCATAAAATTCCTAGTTTCACACATCGGGATAAGTTTCATTGAAAAGATGTTTTAGAGCAATCAAAGATGAATTTTGGAAAACTGAGAGAGGTTTTTGTCCACACCATTCCAAAGAAGAAAACCCTCCCTCAATTTTTACACGGGTGTCATGGTTTTAGAGAAATGTCAAAAATACAATCGCCTCGGGAGAATTGATGCACATCTGAAGTGACCTTTGGAAAATATGGTTTTCTCCTAGCTTGGTTGGCCAAATGACTTTCCTGATGAGTCCAATGATAACGAGACACAAATCTCGTTCCAATGAGCTATCATGAGCTCAATTTGGAGTTGAGAAAGGCATTCAAAAGTTGACTGCAACAGCACTCTGCCTTGAGGCAGCCTCATTTGGCACATTTTGACTAGTCTTGGGAGATTTGGTTTTTGGCAGGGCAAATGAACTCCAAATTAAAAAATTCCAGGTGTGTTGAAAATTAGACTCAAAGAGCTTTTGAACGAGCTATCCTACACCCAATTTTGACACCAAGAAGGCCTCGAAAAGCCTCCTGCAAAATGCACTATGTAGCTGGGTGCGCGCTACGCATCAGGGAGGGCGCGCTACGCGTCAGGGGCGCGCTACGCATCAGCGCGATTTTCTCAGTGTAATTTTGTTCAGGCGTTATGCATCAGAGGGGCGCTACGCATTGGGTAAGGCGCACTACGAGTTGGGTTTTTTTCCCAGAAACTTGCCAGCAAGCATTCAAAATCCTTTCTTAACTCAAGCAAACTACAGCACAGGTACAGGCACAGGTACAGGATAGAGGTAAGCAATCCATGTTGGATGAAGGACCTTCAGGAGATCCGGACACGGATATTATTGATATTGATATCAGTTCTCCTACCTCGGAGCTAAAGGAGGTCATTCAACAACAAAAGGCTGAGAATCACTTGTTGCAACAGAAATTGGAAATGGCCAATTGGACAATCAACTACTTGGAGCAGCGCAACAAACAGCTAGAAGATGAACACACTCTTTATGAGTTGCGGCGAATCCGAGAAGACCCAAACTTGGCCCGCAATAGACCCGGTGATTTGACACCTATTGAGTGAGAGTCTATGCTTAGCCAAGGCAAACAGGGACAAAGATATGCTCCGCCACATGAAGAATCATTATTGGGCCCGCATGCATGTGTGCAAAGCGAAAATGAAGGTACTCAAAGGACGATTGGCCAAGGCACTAAAATGGAGGAAAAGGCCCGATCCACTTTAGATTTTGGCTGAAGCCTCCTTGAAGGAGCATGGCGCTCAATGATACACCCCCAGCTCAAAATTCAGAAAATTTGGAGCAATTTTGGTTAATTTTGAATTTTTTTTTGCTAAAAACAGGTTTTTGCTCTCAACGCGTAGCGCGCCGCGTGCTACCCTGAAGATGGGGAGGTCCATTTCACAAAAACTCTGCATTTTTGGATTTTTCATGACAAATTACACTTGCTCAGCCACTGCCAAGACATTTCATTGAGGTTTGGGTCCCCAAAAGGTCAAAAAACAAGCAAAAAATGACCTTCTGCCACTTTTTGGACACACAGGAAGAAGTCTTGGGAGATTGCATTTTTGGAGGGGAAAATGGGCACCAAATTTAGAAATTCCACCTGGGCTGGAGAGTAGACATCCAGACCTTTCCAACAAGCCCACTTGAGACTCATTTGGATGCCGGGAAGTACCCCAAAAGTGGGCTCAAAGGCGCGCTACACATCAGGGAAATTTGCCAACTTTTCATCTACAGCTCAGGACAACGCAACTTTTGACTAGTTTTGACTTTTCATGGGATTTTTCACCCTCTTTGATGTAGCTAATGTATTTTCATGATGAAATGACACTTTTTTACCTATTCTAGAAGATTCATTCATAAAATAGCAAAAATTAAATGAATGAATTGGTTTCCTAGCTTATAGAGGCAAGTTGTTTTGACTGCCTAGATTGTAGTGCTTTGTTTAGAATTGGTTGAAACAACTCCTAGGATGATGAGCTCGACCCCTAGAGGCTAGGGAATGGGTTGGCATGGTCTATATTATGTATTTTCTAAATCATTTTCATGGTTGGAGAGGTTGGACTCTTGGGGGATAAGCTTAGACTGTATTACACATTGTATCTCAGCAATTTTGGCAAAGGAAAGACCAGGGTTTTGCAGCACTATTTGGGATTCCTGTGGTGATTTGTGTTGATGGTGTGTTTCTCTCATGTACTTGTAAGTTTGTAATGTGTACCATTTTCCTACTCTTCTCTTCTGCAAATTAAGTAAATGAAGTGTTAAGGTAGAATTCATGGTTTCTATGCTCTGCCTTTAAGTTTGCTTAATATCTATTTTTTCATCTGTTTAAGGAGAACTCTCGATGGTTTCTTGCTCTCATTAACTCCTCACCGGTCATATCTATCCATTCACTTATTTCAAAGGCATCAAGACAATCTCCTACCTCGCCCCAAAAAGACCTCTGCAAAAACTGTGTCTCATCCCCGCACCCAAAATTGTCCTGCTCAGTTTTCCAACAAAACCCTAAAAATTTAAAATCAAACTTTCCCTATCAGTTTACTAGCCTAAAATCAGTGTTCTTTATTGGTCATCTCAGGCCTTTGAAGACCTTTTTCCAAGATAGACTCGGAGAGAGCCCTCTCCTGTCCCTGTAGGGCTAGCTACGAGGCTAAGTGGTTTGATGTTGCCTTGAATTTTGTCTTTTTCAGCCTGAGACCAAATTCAAGTGCTAACAGGTGGAAAATGCCATTTTCTTCTTCAGTGCCGCTCATCCTGAGTAGGACCCATATATAGATGATGATTTTGTCCCAGTTTTGTATATTATTGTGAACACAAAACTTATATCTATGTACGGATGGTTTCACCATGATGATCATATATATACTGATGACTCTTCGATTATTTTTTATATTTAATGTGATGAATGATTTATGTGCCAATCTAATGCTTGATTAGCGATAGAATCTGCAAATGAATTTTTTGATCATGGAATATGAATAAAGGTGATATAAATAAATGATCTTTATAATAAATGCACTATTAGAAATTGGCGATATAAATAAGGATATCTCACACGATAGATGTTATTTAATTAAGATACCACCAGTTGCAAATCCAAGTATACTACTAATGAATCAATACTAAGAGATATTGCCTTAGCTAGTAAATTAATGACAATAGTATATTCGGTAACATTGTTTGAAGCAGGACTGATACATACGCCTCTTGAAACCAACAAATGTCTGAATAGATAATAAATCACCCAAGTCATGGAATCAAGGTTCCAGTTCTGTCTACTAGCACCATTGGTGAACTTTAGATATATCAAATCGTCGATCAATACCTACCAAATTAGATAAAAAATAACAACATCACTATGAAACCAATAGATAGATATGCAGAAATATAAAATATTTACAGTCAAGCAAGTGCTAGGCCGAAGCCTAAGAAAAATATGTTTTAATATAGAGACCATTTATGTGCTTTTCCAACTCATTTCCCTCAAAATAAACCAACTCATAAGCTCCCTTCTTCAAGACCTTTTTGACATTGAAGGGACCGTGCCACATAGATTTGAACTTGCCTTCCCGCAAGGCAACTTTGTCTTGGTCATAGACTAAGAGAAGGTCACCTTTAGAGAAAATCCAAGGATGGACAACCTTATAATATTGAGCTTTTACTCTCTTTTCATGAACTTCTTTGATTATGGCTTCATCTCGATGCTCCTCATCGAGATGTTCCAAATGAACGAGGCATTCTTTGATACTAGATGTATCTAGAAGAAGGTCAACAGCTAGTCTAAGGGAAGGAATTTCACATTCCATAGGGAAAAATGATTCCAGCCCATAAACTAGTTGAAAGGGAGTAAAATCTATAGCAGTCTTGACTGAAATTTGTTATGCCCAAAGCATTGGATATAACATAATGTGCCAATTGGATCGATCTTTGTTAATCATCCTTTGCAAGATGATTTCTAGGGATTTATTCATGGCTTCAACTTGCCCATTGTCCCGAGCATAATAGGGAGATGAATTCTCCTACCGGAAACCCAACTTAAGAGCCAATTCATACATCATTTGATTCTAGAAATGACTACCATGGTTAGTGAAAAGCTATTTAGGAATACTGAACTGGGAGATAACTTGATTGAAGAGAAACGGGGTTGTTGTTTCACCATCATCCTTGAAAGTAGGCATATCCTCGACCCGCTTAGTAAAGTAGTCGAAAACTACGATGATATACTTATGATTTCCTGCTGAAGGCCAACTGCGGGTAGTGAAATGAATACCCCAATTTGTGAATGAACTAATGGTGATCATAGGAAAGAGCGAAGCTTGATGTGTGTGCATTTTCTGAGTATAAACTTTACAAGGGTGGCATATATTGACCGCTTCAATATAATCCTTGAAGATTGAAGGCCAAAAGTAACCTGCACATAAAAAAATTGGGTCGTTGCAAGCCCAGATAGATGGCCACCAAAAGCTCCACTGTGGCAATCATTCAGCACAAACTAAGCTTCTTCTAAGGTTAAACAATGTCTAAGGATTGAATCAACCCTGAGATGATAAAATGTTTCACCTGTAATAATATATATTTTTTCCAAGTGTCATAAATTTGTACACTCATCCTTTGGAAAAGTGAGTGAAAGCTTCGAAGTAAAGAGATATCTAATGATATCTCCATACCAACAATTTTATGAGGAAATAAGGAAAAGATGTTCATCAGGAAAAGATTCCTCATGAATCATTTCTTCCTCACAAGGAAACTCTAAGATTAACTCTGCAAATACTAATGATTTATTATACTTGGATGACATGAATTCGATATCGAACTCTTGTAAAATGACATCCATCTATTGCATTTACCCCCAATCACTTGCTCACTGAGAATAAACATAAACAGATTGACAGCTACTAAGATGGAAGTTTTTCTAAGCATAATATAATGTCTAAGTCACTGAACAACATGGATAGCTACCAAAGCTAATTTCTCAATGGTGGGAGAATAATGCAGTTCAGGACCTATAAGGCTCGACTCAAATAATAGATTACGTGCTTAGTATAAGCATCATCTTCCTAAGCCAGAACCATAACAATATTTGATTATGCTACAATGAGATATAAAATGAAGTCTCTGCTATAATCAGGTGGACTCAATAAAGGAGCAAAGTTTAATTCTTTTTTTCAAAGCATCAAATTCATGTTGGGAAAAACCATCCCATAGAAATGGGACACCTTTCTTGAGTAGTCTCATAAATCATTTATTAATATCAACATGATTAACAATAAATATCCTTAAGGAATTGGCTTTCCCTTGAAGGCTCTAAAGTTGACGAATAGTAGATGGGGGAGGTAACTGAAGTATTGACTCAACCTTGAAGGGATCTACATGAATCCCTTCAATAGAAATGATGAATCCCAACAACCAACAGGACGTGAGGGTGAAAACATACTTATTCGGATTCAACAAGATTTTATAGTAATGACATCATTCAAACATTAATCAAAGATGTCTGGGATGATCAATTCTCTTTCGAGAATGAGTAGCTAAATTATCCAATTAGGCTTCGATATTATATTTATATCGTGGTAATCATATGACACATCCTGTTCAAATGTAGCTCCAGCATTCATAAGGTGAAAAGGCATATTTTTATGTAAATGTACCCTAGGGAAAAATAAAGTTGTCTTATGTTGATATTCTAGATGAATAGTGATTTGATTATAACTAGAAAATCCATCCATAAAAGAGAAAATTTCATTACTTACACACTCGTCGATAATCTAGTCAATAGATGATGTGGGGTAATTATCTTTAAGATAAGCGTTATTCAAGTCCCTAAAGTAAATGCACACATGGATCATACCTTGTTTCTTTCTCCCCTTCTTCCTCTTTGCCTGGTGAAAGTATTGGTACTAGTAACCAGGTGGCTAAAAAGAAGAAGGAAGGGAAGAAGAAGAAGAAGAAGCAAATTTAGTAGAGGGGCAATCAAGCAACCATTGCTTACAATGCAACATCTGATGAGAAACTTTCCATTAAGCCTCACAAAGTTCGATATCCATGCAAACTTTGTGCGGGAGACCATATTCTTCGAAATTGTCCTGATATTCCTCAGATCTTAGAAGAATGATCTTCTCGTTCACATCATCCTATATCATTAACTTCTGGAGATCATGTTGGTGACACACCATCAACTAGTGGTAGTAAAGTTCATGGAAAGGAGAGTAAAGTTAAGTTTCCATGTAGGTTATGTGAAGGGAATCGCTGCATTCACCTTTGTCCCTATCTGGATGAAGCCAAAAAAGTGTTGGATAACCGTCTTGCTTCACCACAGCGACTTCCATCTAGTTACAGGAAACTCTCCCTAAATCCTTCACTAGTTGATGAGTTGACTAACTCAAATCAACCATTGGTCAAATCCACTCTCTCTAAAAGTGAATCCCATGAGTCTATACCCAACCCAAATCAATAGGTCGAGGTAAGAGTTGACCCGATTTCACCTTCAGCTAATCGTACCATTCCTATAGAGAGTGAGTATGATACCACTAAGGTTCTTTTTGTTTCTTCAGATTCTAATGAGCTTGGGGGAAGTCCTCTTGTTCCATTCAGACATGACGAAAATCCTCTAGTTCTTGTAACTCAAGGGGTTAATTTTCCCATTTCTATGGTACCCCGTCCAAGTATTCTAGTCACTTCCTTTGATTGGAATCAACTGGCAGGATTCTATCTTCCTTCTCATGTGCCTTTCCAGACCATAGTACAATTTTGTAATATGATTGTATCTGGAACTATTATAGATGAAGGTGCATCAGTGAGTATCCTTTCCTCAACTACTTGGCAAGCGCTCAGTTCGCCGCTGCTTGTGCCTGTTACCCAGAATCTGTTGGCTTTTAACAAGGGAACCAGTCAACCATTAGGGATCCTCCCTTAGTTACCTATTACTTTGGGAGGAAAAACTGTTTATCTGAATGTGATGGTAGTCCCAGGCCCTTTAGATTATAATTTACTCTTGGGTCGCGACTATGTTTGTGACATGGGAGCTATTGTTTCAACACTCTTTCAAGTGGTGTGTTTCCCGCATGAAGGCAAAATTGTCACCGTCAACCAGCTTTCATTTCCCGATCCAAATGTGGCTTCCAGTCAACCATCTTCCCTAAATGGTCCTTTTGTACCAATGGTATCATCCCCACCACGGGTTAATTATGTGGCAACCCGTTCCATACCTACATCAACTGACGATCAATTCAGTGATGTTGTACATTATGTACTGGGGGCATTGGAACCAGATCTCGGTTTCCTTGATACGGATCCCTTCCAGAGCATTGTTCTCTCATCAGATGAGAACCTATTGGAAGTCATGACCTCCTATCATGGGTTGTAAAAAAGCAAAGGATTTGAGGATAGTTCTTTTACTATGTCAACCACATTAAAAAAAGAAACAGCTCCTATGAGGATAGTTTGTTGTCTGATGTCAACCATGTTAAAAAATGAAACCAAGGAGTATGAGGATAGTTATTTTACTATGTCAACCTCATTAAAAAAATGAAACACCTCCCATGAGGATAGTTCCTGATCTTGTATCAACCTCGTTAACAAATGAAACAAGGAGAATGAGCATAGTTCCTTGTCTTATGTCAAGCTCGTTAAAAAATGAAAGAAGGAATCAGAGCAAAGTTCCTTGTCTTGTGTCAAGCTCATTAAAAGATGAAGAAGGTCCCCCAGAGCAAAGTTCCAATTCGAGTCTTTGAATAGATCTCATAAAATCCTAGTCAAGTCTTTCATTTTCTTTGGTAAGAGAACCTTCATTCCATCCACCTGATAGCCATGAGTAGTCTACGTAGGTGAATGTAATGAATCTTGGGGGGCATGCACCTAATGGTAAAGTTAAGTTTCCCTATATGTTATGTGGAAGGAATCATCCCATTCACCTTTGTCCCTATCTGGACGAAGCCCAAAAATTGTTGGATAACCGTCCTGCTTCACTGCAGTGACTTCCATCTGGTTACAGGAGACTCTCCCTTTCATCATGCCGGGGGCATGTAAACCAATTTCAAGCATAGTTTTTTCTTTGTTTCAAGCTTGTGTAAAAATGGAACCAGTTTCAAGAAAAGTTTTTCCTCGTTTCAAGCTTGTGTAAAAATGAAACCAGTTTCAAGAAATTTTTTTCCTCATTTGAAGCTTGTGTAAAAATGAAACTAGTTCCAAGCATAGTTTTTCACTTCAAGCTTGTGTAAACATGAAATTGAATCCAAGCATAGTTCCCTATGGTTCAAGCTTGTGTAAAAATGAACCCATTTCCTTTTTTAACCCTCGTGATTTCCATTCTATCAACCTCTTTCATCAAATGAACCTTGGTTGATTTCATCCCATCACCACCATCCCTTTGGCTGACCATATGCTTTCACTTGGTTGTTTTACGTTTTTTTGAGGAACAATTTCAATGAGTGGTCTTATTAGCTAGGCTCTTCACATAAATGAACATGTTTTGAGAAGTTCCAATATCACTGGAACCAATTGCTACCCTAGACACCACTCGTTCCTCAAAATAGAGCACACTTTTATCTCTTTTTTGAGCTCTGTTAAAAACGAAAAAGGAACCCCCTTGAAGTCCTCTTTAAGCTCTTTTTAGACTCTCTAAATATTAAAAGGTTGTTGAGCACTTATCCTTTCCAGCTCGTTAATAGATTGGAAAAGATATCTCTCTTGTATTATTTTATGCTTTTTCAGACTTGAGAAATTAATTTACGAAAAAGAACTTGTGCAGTTTTCTTTTAGTACCTTTTCAAACTCTCTAAACATGAAAATGACCAAGTTATCTTTGTTGTTAAACTCGTTAAAACATCAAATAGTGACAAACTTGTCCATCTAGACAAGACCGAGTTTTACCTTCACTAGACTCATTAAAACATCAAATAGCGATGGATTCACCCAAAGGGTGAAATTATACAACAAGTATATGTTATCCTCCTCAAGCTTGATAAAAATAAAGAGGTACTGGTCAGCAATGACTAGGGAAAATGGAAAAAGGGAAACCATTTTATGGTAGCAAGCCGCTCTTGAACATGACACTTTCACTCCATCACCATGACTATTTGGGTTGGGTTATTAGCTTGATGGTTATCAAACCATAGGTCTATCATACCATCCATCGCTTTGTTTTGGGTCAATGCTGCCAATTCACTTTAGTGTCGCCGACATGTTCAAGAGAAGTCATCTAGTCAAAATCCATCTTTTGCAATACCATAAACCTTCATTTTCATGACCGCCATTCCTGAACTTTGTGTTGTTGGTCAAATTCCATCTCTAAAATCACTACACTCATTTTGTGTCGCTGATGTGGGATATATCAAGGCCCTCCTGCAATGAGCCGCTTCTTGTAGACATCAACTCATTATCCAAGAAGTTGAATTAGAAACACCCATTCAGTACCTTGAGGCTTGCATGCATCAATGACAAGTTTCTCACTTCTGGCGATAGGCATACATCAATGGCTCTCGATTGAAAGACTTTGTATGGTGTTCAATTTCAAATCATCCATTCACACCATGTAGAATGTACTGTAGTACCTTGAGGATCATTATCATTATCAATGATTTCTCTCGCATTTGTTAACATCTTACATCATCAGCTGGTAATCAGATGGTGTCTTCCCATGTTCAACTTCAAATCACATATTCACATGGTTAGACTTGTACTTAAGTGAAAAATTGAACGATATTGAAGACCCCGGATCTAGTTTCATCCATCCAGGTTGTGATATCAGGAGTACTAAATCATATGTACAATGGATTTACATTGATAGTCATTCCGATCATGGGTCTATTTCTGTAGATGACTATTTGTGTACATGTAATGAAAGTTTATAAGTTGAGAATGGGTATGCCTTCCCTCAACAATTCAAGTAAAATAAAATATCATTATGTATGTATTGTAATTTATGCAGGTCACCTTCCACTTTGATACCTCCTCATCACATCATAAAGCATTTCATTCGACATTGGCATTTTTCTGACTTCATGCTTCAGGGGGTAGCTGTTACAAATCCATTTGGGCACATCTAATCTCAACATCCAGATTAGTGTTTTAGGGCTCATCAAACCCTAATTTCAGTTGCTTCATGCCCTAAACAAGTCACCCCTTTGAATGCATCCTTCCTAGACAGTTTCATGACTTGAAGACATCTAGAAATTGCCTCTAGAGGGACCAGAATAGGTAATCCCTTATGAAGGTACACTGTAGAGCAGTTAAGTCTGCTACCAGGGTGCTCTGTAGAGCACTCAGGCTTCCTTTCACCTACACTGGGTGAGAATGAACAAAATTCACATAGGGTTTCCAGAATATTCTTATCTTTGGAGTCATCTAGAAGTTTCCCTGTCTTGTCAACTCCTATGAGCTCGAAAATGGATGAGGAATGAGTTAAGGAGCATACAATCCTCTCATCCCTTCCTCCACGGAACTAATTCTAATTATGGAAGGCCATTCAATGTCACCATTAATGACAAAACTTCCTTCATCTTCCTATAAATTGACCACTCATCTAAGAGATTAGGGGCTGGATTATGTTGAAATGTAAGGATATAATGTTGCTATGAGACTTGACTTTGGAGCAAATGATGTGATGCCACAAGCTTGTATTGCTTTTGATGTGATGTGGATGGGATCCAAGCTGGAGGAATGACTTTGAATCAGACACTGATGGTTGTAATTCCTTCTTCTAACTAATATAGCATTTGAACCTTTTTCCATATGTTGTGTTATTTCATAATGCTTATATGTATGAATTTCTTCTGATTCCTTTCATTTATATTCAATGGATCGTATGCTTTGATTGGTTTTTGTCTTCTGTTGTGTTTACAGGATACTTCTCTAGTGGATTAAGTATGGGAAGGAGCACCAGAATTGGTACAAGGGAGACGAGAGGAAAGAATAACTACAGGTAGGCCTTCTATCCCCTCTTCTTATCTATTGTTTATAAGAAAAGCTTAAAATACTTTAAATTGTTGTTCTAGGCACAACTACTTGTCTATTGAATTAGTGTTTATCCATAGATGCTAAATTCTCCAAAACACTGATTATGACCTCTCTTACCAAGGGGGTGTAAAGGGGTGTTTCATCTACTTGGGCCTCTACGTCCTAGGTCTCTGTAGAGTCAGTCTGAACAATAGCTTCAGCTGCTTCTTGAATTACACAGTCAACTCGAACATCTTCTTCAACATCTATTTGGAAAATAGTGTCCACAGTGGGGTGGTGTGTTTGAGTTCCCTGCGAAAAGATACAGGGGTCCTCAGTTTGCATGGCAATGCCTTCTATCATAGCTAGATTAGTCTATGTTTCTTTTGGATAGACCACAAGAAACTCTGTCTGAGCCTCAACATCCTTTGTAGAACATTGTTCTATTTGCATTCCTACAATTTCCATTAACAATTTCAATTACCTGGTTCTAGTTGCCTCTTTTAACCAATATTTCAGCTGCATAATTACTTGATTTTGTTTTCTATAATTTCTGAGCATCTTTATAAGCCTATCTTTGTAGGGCTTCTCTACTCTAGGGCCTTTATCTGAAGTTGTGTTATCCTCTACTTCATGTACAGGCTGTATGATGTCATCATCAAGGACGTTCCCCTTTGGAACTATGTAATCTGGTGTATTTTCTCCTTCCAACTTGTTATTATTATGTATTTTGTTTTTAGGAGATCCCAATGCAATGGTATCTCCTAAATAATTATCATTCTCGTGGTCTTCTCCTTGGTAGGCCTCATTCGCAGGGGACTTCAAAAAGGGAGTATCACTTGGTTGTTTGGCATCTCTCAAGTTTTCATCTTCAGGGTTTCCTTCTGCTGGGAGGTCCACTGAACTGGTGCCTACTGTTTGAGTTTCTTTTCTTCTAGCTTCTCCTTCATGTACCTCGGCTTCGAGGGGTGTTTCCATAGCATGAATTGACTCCCTCTATTCCTCCATGGCATCAGTGCATGGCTGGGTTTCCTCATGACCGGGGTTGTCAATAGGGGCCGAACGGTCAGGGGTACAATTCTATTTTTCAATGTTCCCTGGTTGTTCCCTACTTTCAGTAGACACTCCCATGCTTCCCAAAATCCTAGCCACTTCCTCCTCATAGTCTTGTAAAGGAGGGTCTTGCGGACTAAGAGGAGGTGTGTGGGATGGTCCAGCTTCCTTTGCTTGGATTGGGATGCGCCACTGGGCTTTCACTCGCACAAAGCGCCTATGCTTAGTTGATTCTAAGGGTGCAGAGGGACTCTTTCTCTTTAGTATTCTCTTTGGGCCTAGGGTTCTTGGCCATTGCTGCTCTATTTCCGCATTTTCTGGAGGTGGAGCCAAGGTAGGATTTACGATACTATCCCATGTTAATTTTTGTTATGCCAGTCTATTTGTGATAATTAATTTAATTAGCCCATGATGGTTGACTACACGATGTGGGTCCTTGGCTGTCCTTACCCATTGGGCAACATCATGTAACAGGGAATTCAGATAAAATGGTAAATTAACTGAAATTTTTTGTTTTAAAATGACTAGAATTTTTAGTTGTCGGGGCTTTACCACATCATGCCAATTGTTGTAGGTGATGTATCTTTGAATGATGACTGCCATTTCTTGCCACGGTTGTTGCAACACCAAAGGATGAATTCATTTCCCTATTCATACAAGTGGCTTGCTCAGGACTTGGAATGCTTCAATTGCATTGTATAAAAGGACGCGTTTATCTGCCCATTTTGTTCCTTCTACCGAAATTATGGTGACTTTGGCTAGGACTTCTTTAGAAACCATCATGCTTATACCTTTGACCATTGTATTATCGTTCTGCAGATTTTGCAGAAATTCTAGCATTAGCTCTTCAGGAAATTCCTGTAATTTGTTTAAATACTGGAGCCAGCCAGTGTGTTCAAGGATTTGACGAGCTTGATCTGACATCATCAATACTAGAGGTTCACTCTGTATTTCTCTTCCTCCCATGGCTATTGCACTTGAGGTTGGTTCTCTTGTATACAATTGTGTTTTACCCCTATAATGCAAAATAGCATCAATGTATATTACAACAATTAACAGGGAAATGATGTTGCTTGGATAATTATTATCATTTTTAGTTAATTCATTCATCTTGTCAGCCATACTTAATGCAGAATCGTAATTTCGCATGCCCACCATAATGGTTTCCATTCGTCATCCAATCAAAATTTCCTACTAATTATTACACATTCTTGCTCATCATGTAATTCGTACAATGGAGGTAATTTGGATGATTGTCACACAGTTATCCATAACTATCATATGTGTAGTGCATATGCAAGCCATCCCCCTCTAATGAGAAAAGGGCGTCGACCTCCTTTCAACATGTGAAAAGCAAGAAAATAGACTAATGCAAAATAAATGTTGGTAACCAATCTAAAAACACAACACACAAATTAGTAAAGCATTTAAGCAATATTCGTCATCATACATGAATTGGCCAAATCAAATAAAAATAGAAATTTTAAGTCATTATGTCAAATATCTTTACCGTGAGTGGAATTAGTCACATCAACATAATCGACGGTATGTGTTTAATGATTGTCATTTAATGCTTGGACGTATGGAATATAATGAATATATATTAAAGTCACCATGCTATTTGGCTTCTGAAAGTGATACCAAATGGAAATTCTCATTAGAAATAAAGTCATAGGTGATAAGAGCTAGATGACATATGGAAATATAAGATGATACTCCAATACCATAAGCAGAGCCACTGCTACCAGCAGGCATTCATAGCCTCGGCAAGGTTGCTTTTTAACCCCCCCCCCAAATGAGCCAAAGTTCTTCTTACAGTTAATTCTTCTTTTGTCACAAAGAGACCACTATGCTTGCATGGTGACCAGATAACCATATTACCAGGCTGGCTCGTGATTAGACCCCCTGTTCTTCTGACGTGTTAATTATCAAGAAGGTCATTGCCTTGGTTTGGTAGCCAAATTGGAATGTCACTTGTTACATCCTTATGATCATGGTAGGCTAGCTCATGATGAGACCCCCTATCCTCTTTAGACAATGTTTTAAGCATTTTGATATTTTACTTTTCTTTTGGAATTCTTATTGTAGAAAAATGGAGTCTCATTTGCTCCTTAAGGGTCAAGGATGGTGTAATAAGTAAAAAAATGCCAATGGAAGTGTTATACTCTTATCCCCTTATCATTATATCAATGAGTTTTATCCATTTGGGAGTATAAACATAAGTCAACATGGATTAAGGACAAGGAATCATTTCATGATCTGTCCAAAAGAAAAGATGTTTGGGCAGTCATTGTAAAGATACACCATATTAGCTTATAGATAAAGATAACCATCAAAAGGCTTTTAGAAGTCATAATGATATTGTTATTAATTTTTTTATTTAGAAGAGGCAAAAATCGATTCAAATGGTGCTTATTTGAAATATAAAAGAAGAAGATAAAATGGCATAATGATTACGAAAAAAATGAGAAAAATTCACAATTTAGCTTCTTAGAAGGTGTTGTTCAATCAATTGAATAAAAATTGTTCAATCATTTGAACGGCAAAATCAAGATAAAAAATGAAAAGTGTTGTTCAATCAATTGAATGGCAATCATTCAATCGTTTGCACAGTGAAATCAATAATAAAAAAAGTGTTGTTCAATCAATTGAACGACAGTTGTTCAATTGTTCGAATGGTGAAATCAAAATAAATAAGAAAATGTGTTGTTCAATCAATTGAATGGCAGTCCTTCAATTATTTGAATAGTGAAAACAAATGAAAATAAATTGTGTTTTTCAATCAATTGAATGGTAAACATTCAATTGTTTGAACAACGAAAACAAATGAAACAAATTGTGTTGTTCAATCAATTGAATGGCAAATGTTCAATTGTTTGAATGGAGAAAAACGAAAAGAAAAATATGTTGTTCAATCAATTGAATGACAATCGTTCAATTGTTTGGGCAGCGAAAACAAAGAACAAAGAAAATGTGTTTTTCAATCAATTGAACGACAGTCATTCAATAGTTTGAACAATGAGAACAAATGAAAAGAAAATGGGTTGTTTAATCAATTGAATGGAAAATGTTCAATTGTTTGAACATCGAAAAACAAAAAGAACAAAATGTGTTGTTCAATCAATTGAACGACAAACGTTCAATTATTTTAACAATGAAAACAAAGAAGAAATTGTGTTGTTCAATCAATTGAATGACAAACATTCAATTGTTTGAATAGCGAAATGCAAAAGGAAAATGTGTTGTTCAATCAATTGAATGGAAAATGTTCAATTGTTTGAACAATGAAAACAAAGAAGAAAATGTGATGTTCAGTCAATTGAACGGCAACCGCTCAATTATTTGGAGAACAAAATACAAAAAAAAGGAGAGTGTGTTGTTCAATCAATTGAATGGCAAATGTTCAATTGTTTGAACAACAAAATATAGAAGAAAGAAAGAAAGTGTGTTTTTCAATCAATTGAATGACAAACATTCATTTGTTTGAACAATGAAATACATCACAAGGAAAATGAGTTGTTCAATCAATTAAACAACAAACGTTCAATTGTTTAAACAACAAAAAAAATAAAGAGGAAAATGAAACTTCTTAAAAAAAATTCATATTTACATGGTGATGCCTACAAAGGTATGTACATTATTTACAATTTCTCAAGCAATTTCAAATTTTTAAAGGAAAAGCTACCGGGTTATCATTCCCTATAGCTAGAATTTGCATGGAGGGGTCCTTGCATACCTACCCACAGAAGGACTCCTTGTTAAGTGGTTGATGATAGAAGCGCACTCAATGCATGTTTACTTTAAATGAATGGCTGAATCTATCTATGGTATTCAAGGGAAGAGTACCATTATTATGTACTTCTTGAATCTCATAAGGGCTGAGCCATCTTGTTTGCAACTTGCATGGGAAGTCCTGGAATCTGGAATCGTACAGAAGTGCCCAATCCCATTTTTGAAACGTTTTCTTCTTGATAAGGATGTCATTCCATTTTTCCCTTTGCTGCTGGATTATTGCAGTTCATTGCAAAGAAAACAATAGAGCCTCATCTAGTTCGTTAATCTATTGAAGACACTTGGTTTGGGCTTCTATTAAATCCAGACCCACTTTCTAGGCCATCCTTAGAGTCTTTATTTCAAATTTGATTGGAAAAATTGGTTCTTTACCAAACAAAATTTGGTATGGAGAGTATCTAGTAGTATTCCTCCAAGTTGTACGATAGGCCCACAAGCCCTCTAGTAGTCTAGTAGCCTAATCTCACTGGTGTGTTGAGACTGTCTTGGTCAGAATCAATTTTATAACCATATTGGTGCTTTCGACCTGCCCATTCTCTTGCGTCTAATATGGAGAAGTGATCCTATGCGTAATATGATGGTTTCTGAGAGTGCCAGTAATATTGTGCCCTATGAATTTCTTCCCACATCTATGATCACTTCTCAGGGTAATCCATACTATACAAATATCCCAAAAAGTAATTTAATCACTGCTTCCTCTGTGGCTCTTGGTAAATCTATTGTTTCCACCCATTTTGTCACATAATCCATGGCTACCAGTATGCAGGCCTTCTGATTGGATAGCAGATGCAATAGACCTACAAAGTCCAATGCCCAATGCTCAAAGGGTTCTATGACTAATTATGGCTACAGAGGCATTTCATCAGATTGGCCAAGTCGGCCCATCCTTTGGCAACTGTTGCAGGTCTGGGCATATTTTTTAGCATCCTTAAAAATAGTGGGCCAATAATAACCCATTTGTAATACCTTATGTCCTGTCCTTTGGTCTAGGAAATGTCCCCCATAGGGTTCATCATGGAAAGCCTTCAGAATGTCATGGATCTCATCCTCATGGATACATTTTTGTATACACATGTCAGCCCCTGTATGAAAAAGATATCCACCTATCCAAGAGAACCAGACGCTACGCTAAACAATTAGTTTTCTTTCTCTTGTCATTAAATGTTTAGGTAGCTTCCCTATTGCTAGATAATTTTCCACATCTACGTACCACGGTGTCTTAAATACCACAACAAATAGGTTTTCATCTGGAAATTGGTCATTTACTGCTAGTGGATCATTAACCTTCGGGATTCAAGATAGAAAATCAGTAATTGGATTTTCCTTCCCCTAATGATCTTTAATGGTAATGTCGAACTCCTACAAAATAAATAGCCACCGTGTTACTCGACCATTTGTGATTCGTTTATTAGCTAGATACTGAATGGCAAAGTGATCAGTGTACACAAAGATTTGGTAGCCTGTTATATATTGTCTAAATTTGTTTATTGCATAAATAACAGCTAAGAATTCTTTTTCTGTCACTGTATAATTAAGTTCTGCAGAAGTGATATTTTTGCTAATATAGTATATAGCATAAGGTTTCTTGTCCTCCTCCTGGCCAAGGACAATGCCTATAGCTACATCTGATGTGTCCATGGAGATGTTGAAAGGTAGCTCCCCATTTCGTCGACGTAAACCGGTGTTGTTGAGACTAGTTTCTTTAATCCTACAAAAGCTATATCACACTTATCAGACCAACTGAAATCAACATTTCTAGTTAGAGCATATAAAGGTGATGCAATTTGTGAAAAAATATTTATAAACTGCGATAATAACCTACATATCCTAGGAAACTACACACCTCTGTTTGAGTGCAGAGGGTAGGCAGTAAAAGAATTACTTGTATTTTTGTTGGATCTACCTGTATTCCTGTTGCACAGATGTAATTTCCCAGGATCACACCCTCGGTCATCATCATGTGACACTTGACATTGCTTAAAAATAACCTGGCAGTGATGCATCATTCTAAGACCTCTTCTAGCATTTGCAATGCTTGATCAAAATCATCCCCATATGGAGTAAAGTCATCCATATATACCTCCAGTCCTTCATTTATTAGATCAGAAAAGATGCTTAGTATAGCTCTCTAAAACATGGCTGGGGTGTTGCACAAGCCAAATGGCAATACCCTGTATGTGAATGTTCACTAGGGACAGGTGAAGGTTGTTTTATCTTGGTCTTCAAGGGCAATCTGAATTTGATTATAACCACTTAAGCCATCTAAGAAGGAGAAGAACGGCTTCCCTACCAACGTATCGAGGACCTGATCAATGAATGGGAGGGGGAAGTGATATTTTTGTGTTGCCTTGTTCATCTCTTGATAGTCTACACAAATATGCCACTTCCGATTTTTCTTAGGGACGACCACCAATGGAGAGACCCATTTACTATCCAAGATAGGATAAATAAACTTTACATCAAGTAACTTCTGCAATTCCCCTTTCACGATATACTTGAGGTGTGGGTTCAGTTGAGGCTGCCAGATGGGTTGAGCATCCTTCTCTGTATAAATGTGGTGTGTACATAGTTGTGGGTATATCCCTTTCATATGAAGATAATCCCAGGAAAAATCCCCTTTATTTCTCTATAATACCTGTATAACATTTTGTTGTTGTTCACTATCTAGATCAGCATTGATATTTAGAACTTTGCCTAGCTCGATCTAAACTGGTTTGTTGTTATGAACAAAAATTGTTTGAATATGCTGGTTATCTGTATCCTTCAAGGGATCCTCCATGGCTTCGTTATCAAGGATTTCTTTCAACATCTGACACTGTACATTATTCGCATTAGCTAGCTGATTTATAAAACTTTTGATAACATCATTTTCAGTCTTCTCTTTAAATTCCAATGCCTCCACTACTGTGAGTGGCAAATGGATGCTCTCTTCCAGGTATGCTGGTGGCTACTTACATATTTTTACAATGGGAAAACTTGGCCTGGCAGGAGGATATAACACCAAATATTTTACAGCATCCCCCTTTTTAATATTCATGCTTCCTTCTCAGTAGCCAATATATGCATTAGTTGTTGCCAGCCAAGGTCGACCCAGAATCAAAGGATGCCCATCCAACCTACTTCTTGGGTTTATAACCAGGAAATCTACTAGATATTCCCATGAGTTGACAGAAATTGTGATATCTTGTAAAGTCCCTTCTAGTCTTAGCACTAATCAGTCAACAAGTTCTAATAAAGTGGTAGTTGGTTCCAAGGCTGTAATACTGTTATGCTCTTAACCTACAAAAAGATACCCAAATACAGAATATGCGAAGAAAGATACCTAGAACAAAAATATTTTATTATTCAGAAAGCAATGTTCACTAGCCTCTTCGAGGGGGAAACCCCCAATAGAGCAGAGCTCGATTCAAAAATAATACATGATGCTCCTCGCAGGGAGTCTCTATCCTTTATATATGACTCATACATGTGATACCATGGATCAATACCATGGGTTTTATTAATACCATCTATCTAATACTACAGCCCATTTGCAACTAACTATGGTCCCGTCATTAATTGCGGGTTAACCACTTACAATTATTAATATGGGCTTTATTGACTCTTGAATATGACTCGATCCCATTACATAAATAAGGGGGTTAGGGTGGGACCCTAACATGCCCTGCCCCTTAAAACTAGCCTTGTCCTCAAGGCTGAAGCTGCAGAAACTGCTGAAGAATAGTGGCTGGTTCCCAAGTTGCATCTTCCGGAGAGGTGTCTTTCCACTTGATGAGGACTTCCCTAATCATGCGGCCCCGCAGGTGCCTATCTCGTGTGTCTAGGACCTATTCAGGTTGGAGCTAGATTGACCCTTCTACTTCCAATTTAGGTAGACTGGTTTGAATTCTGCAATTGTTCCCAATCACTTTCTTGAGGCATGAGACATGGAAAACTGGATGGATTTTTGTAGTAGGTGGCAAAGCCAACTTGTAAGCCACTTCTCTAATGCGCTGAAGTACTTGATATGGTCCATATAATTTTGGAGATATTTTCTGACAACCCTTGTCTTTGAGTGATGTTTGCTTATATGGTTGCAGCCTCAAAAAGACCTGATCCCCTTCTTGAAATTGGTGCTCTGAGCGATGCTGGTCTACCTGTTGCTTCATGCGGTTTTGAGCTTGATGAAGATTCTCTCTAAGATGGGTGAGCATGGTTGTGCAGTGTTGTAGGAGTTGATCCACTGCTTGTACCTTTGAGCACCCCTTGAGATAAGAAATAGGGGAAGGAGGGAGTTGACCATATACTGCTTCATAGGGAGTCATTTTGGTGGTGGCATGATAGTTGGTGTTATACCACCATTCAGCCAGAGGTAACCACTGTACCCAAAGATGTTGTTTTTCTGAAGTGAAACACCTAAGGTAGGTTTCCAAACATTTGTTGACAGCTTCAGTTTGACCATCCGTTTGTGGATGATAGGAAGTACTGAGTTTTAGTTGAGTGCCTTGTAGCCTGAAGAGTTCCTGCCAAAAATTACTGGTGAAGATCCGGCCGCGATCGGACACAATAGAAGTGGGCATGCCATGCAATTTGAAGATCTGATCCATGAAAGATTGAGCGACCAAAGTTAGTGTAAATGGGTGGGGTAGGGCGTAGAAATGAGCATACTTCGAAAGTCTATCCGCAACCACCATGATGATTGACTTGTTTCCTGACTTTCGAAGACCTGTAATGAAATCCATAGAAACCTCCGTCCATATTGATGATGGGATGGGAAACGGTTGTAATGTGCCTGGTGCGTTGATGGTCTCCCCTTTGTGGCATTAACAGAGATCACATTCTGCTATGAAAGTAAGGATGTCCTTTTTCATGCCTGTCCAAAAAAATGATCTTCTAGTGCGAGCATACGTCTTCTGAAAGCCTGAATGTCATGCAATGGGGAATGAGTGCAATTCCGCCAAAATGCGACTTTTGAGGGTGGATGTTGGTGATATTACGACTTTGTCCCTGTAGAGAAGAATCTCATCTTGCCACGAGTAGCCCTTGGTGGAATTTGGATCTGCCTGTAATTGAGAAATGAGTTGGGAGAGCCCGGGATGTGAAAACCATTCCCTGCGAGCCTCTTCAATCCATTCTGGAATGGGAAGGGAAATTGCTAGCAGGGTACTTTCCTCCTCAAATTGGCGAGATAATGCATCTGCTACACTATTGTCTTGCCCTTTCTTGTAAATGATCTCATAATCATATCCTAGCATTTTGGCGAGCCATTTATTTTGTTGTGGGGAGGATAGGCGTTGCTCCAAAAAATATTTAAGATTGTGATGGTCTATGTGGATTTGGAAACGTCACCCTAATAAGTAAGGTCACCAGGTCCCTACTACATGTAAGATGGCCATCATTTACTTCTCGTAGGTAGATTGGCCCAGATTCTTCCCACTCAGTTGTTGGCTTGTGAAGGCCAAAGGTCATCCTTCCTGCATTAAGACTGCCCCAATACCCGTACCCAAAGCATCACATTCAATGACAAAAGATTTGGTGAAATCAGGTAGTGCTAAGACTGGAGTGGAACACATGGCATTTTTGAGAGCTGTAAAGGCCTGTTGTGCGTCCTCATTCCAGAAGAATGAATTTTTCTTTAGGAGTTGAGTGAGGGGCTTCTCTATGCGACCATAATTGCAGACAAATTTGCGATAATAGCCTGTGAGACCCAAAAATCCTCTTAGGCTCTTCAAGGTCCTAGGTTAAGGCCAATCCTGCATTGCCTGGACCTTTTTGGGGTCCATCTTGACACCTTCACGCCCCACAATGTGGCCCAAATACTCAACTTCTTCCATGCCAAATGAACACTTGGACATCTTAACAAATAATTTATGCTTGCGGAGTAGTTGCAAGAGTAGATCTACATGTTGAAGATGTGCGGCTCAAGTGAAACTATAGATGAGGATGTCATCAAAGAAGACAAGGAAAAATTTCCTGAGATATGGTTTGAGAAGGTGGTTCATAAGGCTCTGAAAAGTAGATGGGGCATTACAAAGACCGAATGGCATGACCAGGAACTCATAATGGCCTTCATGAGTTCGGAAAGAAGTCTTTGGAATGTCAACTTCCTTCATGCGAATTTGGTGGTAGCCTGAGCGAAGATCCAACTTAGTGAAGAATTGAGCCCCATTGAGCTCATCCAGCAAATCATCAACCACTGAGATGGGAAATTTATCTTTGACTGTCAACTTATTGAGGGCCCCGAAGTCTAGACACATCCACCACTCCCCATCTTTCTTGAGCACCATGACCACCGGTGATGAATAAGGACTAATGCTGGGATGAATGACACCTGCTTCCAAAAGTTCCTTGATTATTTTTTCTATTTCATTCTTTTGGGTGAATGGATATCTGTATGGGTGCACATTTGGGGGTTGGGCCCCTGGAACCAAGGTGATGCTATGATCATTTTCCCCTCTCGAGGGTGGAAGCTCATGAGTCTTGTCAAAGATCGGCAGATGGTTATTTAAAATCTATTGTATCTCAGGATGAATTGGCAGAGACTTGGTTGTGACTGCCTGGATGGAATTAAATTGTGCTATAACTCCATGATGGCCCTTTTTTAGCAATTTTTCCATCCTATGCAAGCTGATGATAGAGGGAGCTCCCGCCTGGAGTCCATGGAGGGTATGTGTGGAGTTGTTCTACTTAAAACTCATATATAACTCCTGGAAATCCATTGTGATTGGCCCAAGAGTACGAAGCCATTCAGCGCCGAGGACAATGTCGCACCCTCCCATGTGTATGGAAAACATGTGGGTCTTCAACTGATAATCCCCCATTTGAAGTTTGACACTTTCACAGCGGCCTTCACATTTCATTGTGCCCCCATCCGCAATTTGGACTTGGAAGTTAGAAACTACTCATACAAAACAATGCACTTCTCTCGCAACTTTTTGATGGATGAAATTATGTGTACTTCCACTATCAATCAAGACTACTATTGGGCGATGTTTAATAAAACCTCTGATTTTGAGAGTTTGAGGTGAAGAAATCCCTGCCAAAGCATGCGTCGAAATAACTGGTTCGTCAGGGACATTGTCCTTTAGGTTGTCCTCCTCTACCGCCTCATGTTCCTCAAGTGGTGGATCTTCCTCCGATGACCTATAGTTAGTGGCATCAATTTGAAAAAATTTGGGCTCCTTGCATTTATGACCTGGGGAACATTTTTCATCATAGTAGTAACATAATCCTTTCTTTCTTCTTTCAGCCATTTTTGCAGGTGACACCTTTTGGACCTTGAATGTTTGAGTCGTGTTGTGAGCCTGTGGGGGGAGACCCTTAGTGGAGAAATTTGGGCAACTGTACTGGGCTACTAATGCACATTCCACGTTACGAGCTACCTTACAAGCCTCCGTCCATGTGGGAGGGTGGTGCAGTAGGACTTGGGCTTTTATGGCTTCTTTAAGACCGCTGATAAAACATTCCGTGTAGAACACATCTGAGAGACCCCTAGTGCGAAAGGCTAAGGCTTCAAAGTGTTGGCATTATGAATCATGTTTGGCGCTATGACATAGGTGTTGTCCTTGATGGCAACTCAAGTGGCAAATCACTGTTCAAGCTCTCAAAAGATAGAATATGAGATACCCACAGGTGAGCTTAACAAAAGCTACAGACCTGCAAGTGCCCCGAGCAAGAAGTGTAGGAATACCCGTAGGTATACCGTGCAAAAGGTGCAGACCCCTAGTACACACACTTTCATGCAGTGAAAAGCACTCGCACGTGGGAAATTCTATGGTGGTCCATAGTATTTAGCCTGACATGTTTGATCCTATGGTTTTGGTTCGTGGTATTGATCCTAAGATATTGAACCCCGTTTTTTGGATCCCTTGTATAGGCTTTCTATAGTTTTGATTCATGGTTCAAGTAAGGGGTTGCCTATAAAAAGGAAAGGAGAACATTTGGCTAGTCACTTGTGAAAATTGAACATCTTAAGATTTGAAATTTTGGGTGATCGGTTTGAAAAGCTAGATCTAAATCAAGGTGAAAACTATAAATTGTAAGGCGGATCTATCGTGATCTCCTTGGCGCATGATTAGATCTGTGGATCTGACAGTCTGTGTCACATTGGAGGATTGGTAATTTGGCTCTATTCAGAGGTCCACAGGCGATCCACAGAGCAGGTGCGAAGGAATGCAGCGCAGCTAAGGGCGCAGGTGCGGAGGTACGCAGTGCAGCAGAAGGCTCAAGTGCGGAGGTATGCTGTGCAGCAGACGGCGCAAGTGTGGAGGTACACAGAGAGTCAGAAGGATCAGGTGCGGAGGTGTGCTGTCAGGCAGATAGTGCAAGTGCGGATCTACACAGAGGTATGCAGTGCAGTAGAAGGGGTAGGTGCGGAGGTACGCAGAGCCAAAGAAGGATCAGGTGCGGACCTGCGCAGTCTAGACACAGAAGAACTACGGATATTCGCAGGTTTCCATTGGTGAAGTTGCGGACCTTTCTTGAAATCATTGTTGGCTGCCTTTTATCTATTGCTGAAGAGTTCTGGGTTTAGATTACTGGTATTGTTGTTCTGATTACTGCATTCTTAGACATTATTGGTTGATTGTAAAAGGAGATTGGTTGATTCACATGTACTTGATGATTTTTTGATGTTCATGGATCCAGTCTGAAAATTTATGAAACGTGGTCCTTGGAAGAAAAGGGGTAGGTCAGCACCTACGTACTAGTAGCTCAGCTAGTACAAGAGCTAAGGGGGTTGTAGCTCCCTTCCAGGAGAGCTTGGAAAATGAGAGAGGGTTGTAGCTCTCTGCAGGTTTCAGCCTGCGTATTGGTAAAGGAGTGCACCAATACAAAATCATTGTAAAAAGAAGTTTCTAATTGAAATAAGATAGAGACATATTGCAGTAGGTGGTTTTCACCCACATTGGGTTTCCACCTTATATCTGGTGTTCTTTGTTGTGACTATCTGTTTTCCTTGTTCTTGTTCATTATTATACAAGTTAATGATTAATATCTGAAGAATAAATTAAAAGCATAAATCTGGAAGGTATATTAAAAAGAATTTGATAATACTGATTCACCTCCCCTCTCCGTATTATTTCCAACAATTGGTTTCAGAGCAGGTCCTTCTAAAGAAGCTTGATCGATTGAAGGAAGATCCATCATCATGAGCAACTACGAGAGAGAAGCATCTATCAGGCCACCGATTTTTGATGGGAAAAACTTCGTATATTGGAAGGTAAGAGTTACTGCCTATCTTCAATCTCTTGGTATAGAAGTCTGGGATATCATAGATACAGGGTACACTTTTCCATCAGCAACTCCTACAGATCCGGCTGAGAAGAAGAAAATTGAAACTAATGCAAAGGCTGTCAAGACTCTATTAGGATGTCTTTCTCAATCAGAATTCATCAAGGTTATGCAGTATAAGTCCGCAAAAGAAATATGGGACAAGATTGTTCTGAGCTATGAAGGAGATGAACAGGTAAAACGAGCAAAACTTCAAGCCCTCAGAATTCAGTATGAAAATCTCAGAATGCACAATGATGAAAGTGTGGCTAACTATTTTCTTCGTGTAGATGAGATTGTTAATTGTATGAAAAACTTAGGTGAAGAAGTAAAAGAGGTTGTTGTGGTTGAAAAGGTTCTAAGATCCTTGTCCCCTAAATTTGAATCTAAAGTTTCTGCTATAGAAGAAAAGGAGAATCTACGAAATCTCATTATGTCATAGTTGCACGGAATTCTGACCGCTTACGAAATGAGGAAAGGAGGACCATCAGACGGAAGAGAAGCTGCATTCAAGGCTTCAGGTAAAGATTATTATGAGTCAGGACATATATCAGAAGAAGATGAAGAATCAACTTTTGTCAAGAATCTTCAACGAGGTGCTGGAAGATTCAAAGGTAAGTTACCTTTCAAATGCTTTTCTTGTGGAAGAGTCGGTCACTATGCTGCAAAGTGTCCACATAAAGACAAGCTTGATAAAGGTAAGGAACCTGTCAGATGGAGCAAGAAACAGAATGCAACCAAGAAAAGTTACTACACTCATGAAGACAGTGATGGACTTTCAAATAGTGACGAAGATGAACAAGGTAACAATTATAGACTCTTAATGGCTTTTGAGGATGATGATTTTGTGGATGCTATAGATGAAGAAGGTCTTTATGAAGAGATTTCTAGACTCAAAATATCTTTAGAAGAGAAGAATTTGATCATTGACACTCTTCAATTCTAACTTGCTGAAAAGGAAAAACTTCATGAAAAGTTAGAATGTGAAATTGTTGGTCTTAGAAAAAAAATTGAGAAAACAAAAGCTCTAAATCTTAGATTTGTTAAAGGCTCAGAAACTCTAGATGAGATTATCAATGTACAGCGTTCTCCACTAATCAAGACAGGTCTGGGATATAATGGAGAAGCATCTCAAGTGTGGCAACCATCCACCTCCAAAAGTTATCTTGATGCAGCAAGGAGGAGTGAGCAAAGGTCAAATGGAAATTACCAGGTAAATCAGGGACAATCCACCTTAAGGATGAACAGAAGCTACAACCAACCATAGGTAAAATCTTCACAATTTTCCTCAAGAATGGATGTCAGTAGAAACTACAATTGGTTGGTCAATAGATCTGATAATTGCAGGATTTCATTCAATGGCCAATGCTTTTTTTGTCATAACTTTGGTCACAAAGCAGCTCAATGTGTTGCCTATAAGACAATCATGACTAGAGAAGCTCAAAAACAAAGGGGCATGACTGGGATCATGAAAAGAACCTACAATAACTTTTCTACTCTTGAAAATGAAACAGAATGCTCTATTTGTAATAACTTTAGTCATGAAGATTCTAAATGCAGGAGCAGGTTTCGGCAGACAACTCAGAAGGAGCAGGCCTTAAGTGTCAAAACATGGAGAATGAAGGAACCACAACCAGAGAGATGTGGTATAGCTTTATATGCAGAAGGGCAATAAAATGAATGGTACATTGATAGTGGCTATTCGAAACACATGACGAGTGGTAAGGAAAAACTCCAGTCATATAGTGCCTTAGAAAAGGAGAAGAAGGTCTCTTTTGGAAATGACACCCCTGCGCTCATAAAAGGTAAAGGTTCTATTTAGTTGAAAGAAAAAGTCAAAGCTGGAAATGTTATGTATGTTGATGGGTTAAAGCATAATTTTTTGAGTGTCATTCAGATGTGTGATCGAGGAACGGAGGTAATATTTCAATCAAATGGATGTAGTGTTCGTGATCTTGATACAGGAAAAACAGTCATCAAAGGCTTAAGGACTCCAAATAATTTATACATATTCCAAGAAGGACAACATCAACGCTATCTAAGCAAGAATGATGAACATTGGTTATGGCACAGAAGAGT
Organism: Pinus tabuliformis; assembly: GCA_031772625.1. Classification (NCBI taxonomy): domain Eukaryota; kingdom Viridiplantae; phylum Streptophyta; class Pinopsida; order Pinales; family Pinaceae; genus Pinus; species Pinus tabuliformis. Next base: position 58,674,400 of record CM062810.1, on the reverse strand, counting down.
GGGGCATCTTAGCTTCTCATAGATAAGGAAAGCATGTAAATACTAGTCAGTTCGTGGTCTTCCAGACATCAGAATTCTAGACAATACAATTTGCAAATCATGTCAGTTTGGTAAACAAACCAGAACTAACTTACCTGAGAAGGAAGGATCAGCAAGCAAGCCACTTGAACTTGTCCATACTAATGTATGTGGCCCATCTAGGAAAAGGTGACCTCGAGGAGAAGAATACTTTATATTATTCATTGACGACTTTTCCAGGATGTGTTGGATAAAGATGAAGCCTTTGAAAAGTTCAAATCATTCAAAGCCTTGGTGGAAAATGAATCAGATCAAAAAATCAAATGCCTTAGGTCTGATAGAGGAGGAGAGTTTACCTCGAATGAATTTTTTGACTTTTGTGAAGAACATGGAATAAGAAGGGAATTCTCTACAACTAGGACTCCTCAGTAAAATGGAGTGGTAGAAAAGATGAACAGAACGGTTCAACAAGTGGCTCGTGTTATGCTTGATGAGTCTGGAACTCTTGTAACCTTCTGGGGTGAAGCCGCATTTGCTGCAGTTTTTATTCTCAACAAGACAAATATTTGGGTGAACAGCACTCAAACTCCTCATGAACTTTGGTATGGTGAGACTCCTTCGGTAAAAAATCTCAAAATTTTTGGAAGCAAGTGCTATATTAAAAATAATGATGAAAATCTTGGCAAGTTTGAACCTAGAGAAAATTTTGGAATTCTCCTTGGTTATTCTCCTCACAGCAAAGCATACAGATGTTACAATAAAAGGCTTGGAAGAATTATCGATAGCATTGATGTAGTGGTGGATGAAAAAGAAAACACTCCCAGGCAGGTAAGATCTGAAGACTTCGAAGATGATGAGGACTATCCATCAACATCAAATCATATTCATGATGAAGAAGAAACACGTGAAGCACCAGAGGAACAAATAAGGATAGAAGAAAAGACTCCATCTAGGTATGTTCAAAAGAATCATCTAGAATCTCAAATTTTGGGGCAAAAGGAGGTAGGCATACAAACAAGAAGAACAATTGCAGAAGCTTCAAGCTATTTGGCATTACTTTCCTCCACTAAACCACAAAATGTAAGAGAGGCATGCAAAGATGAATGCTGGGTCAAGGCATTGGATGAAGAACTTGAGTAAATCGAAAAGAACAACACTTGGGAGTTGGTTCCTAGACCAAAAGATAAGAATGTCATAGGGACAAAATGGATCTTCAAAAACAAGTTGAATGAAAATGGGGAAGTAATTAGAAACAAGGCCAAACTTGTTTTTAAAGGGTATGCTCAACAAGAAGGAATAGACTTTGAAGAAACTTTTGCTCCCATTGCAAGACTTGAGGCCATTAGAATGTTCCTTGCCCTCTCTAGCTTTCAGAAGTTCAAATATTTCAGATGGATGTAAAATCTGCCTTTCTGAATGGAGACTTGAATGAAGAAGTGTACATTGAACAACCAAATGGGTTTATCCTTGGAAAAGATCCAAACCTTGTATACAGGCTCAAAAAGGCTCTCTATGGTCTCAAACAGGCTCCTAGGGCATGGTATTATCGGTTGGATAAATATCTTCATCAACAAGGTTTTATAAAAGGATCAACTGACAACAATCTGTATATAAAGGCTGATAATGAAAAGTTGCTACTACTTGTTGTGTATGTAGATGATATCATCTTTGGTAGCAATGAAGAAGACATGAGTCAAAAGTTTTCCTTGATGATGCAAAAGGAGTTTGAAATGTCCATGCTTGGTGAGCTCACATATTTCCTTGGTTTGCAAGTTCAACAAAACAAAGACGGTATTTTTCTATCACAAACCAAGTATCTCAAGCAGATCTTGAAGAAATATGGGATGGAGGATTTGAAACCAGTATGTACCCCTATGGTGACGGGATGCAGCCTCAGTGCAAATGATGAGTCGGCAGCAGTACATCAACCAACCTATAGATCCATGATTGGAAGTCTACATTATTTGACAAGTACCCGACCAGACATCATGCATACAGTAGGAATAGTTGGAAAATTTCAGGAAAATCCAAAGGAAACTCATCTTCAGGCAGTTAAGAGAATCTTCAAGTACCTTCAAGGAACTCAAAACTATGGCTTATGGTATCCTAGAGATACAGATCTCACACTCCATGCTTATATAGATGCAGATTGGGCCAGAAGCGTGGATGACAGAAAAAGCACTAGTGGAGGCACATTCTTCATGGGTTCCAGATTAGTATCTTGGTTCAGCAAGAAATAGAGTTCAATCGCCTTATCTATAGCTGAAGCAGAGTATGTGGTTGCCGCATCTTGTTGCACACAACTTCTTTGGATGATGCAAACATTGCAAGATATGAAAATCACTTGTACTCCACCTATCTCTATCTTCTATGATAATACAAGTGCAATCAGTATTTGAAAGAATCCTGTCATGCATTCAAAGACCAAGCACATACCAATCAAATATCATTTTCTTTGGGAATAAGTGCTTGAAAAAAATATCAAGTTGGAGTATGTCCCTTCTAAGGAACAAGTTGTTGATATACTCACAAAACCACTACCCAGGGAGACCTTTGAATACCTCAAGCAAAAGCTGGGGGTAGTTGATGTATCATCTTATTGTTGAATCTCATATGTTGTTGGTTGTATGCGAGTTTCATACGGGGTATACGCGTACATTCGTTGGCTTATGGTTTGGTCAAAGACCAACTGGCATAGGTTCAGGGGGAGCATATATTCTTCTAATAATGCATTGTTGGCATTATTGTAGAAGATCTTGGAGGAGAAAGTACAGAAGGAGAACATGGATGCTGATCTGAATATTGCTGCTAATGTTTTGTCTCTATGTCTTTTATCCCTTTTGTCAAGGTCATTTATGGTGTATGGTGGATTATGGTTCTTCTTGAAGAAAATTTTCTTTTGCAGATCTGGCCTACAGTCAAGGGGAGCATGATCAGCTTAGCAGAGTAGAGTTTCCAGCATATTCTTAGGGGGAGCATAACCCTTTGCCCTTGATGACAAAGGGGGAGAATGACTTTGAGGATCTTAGGGGTTGCCATCAAGTCCAAACGGGGAGATTGTTGCATTATGAATCAGGTTTGGCGCTATGACACAGGTGTTGTCCTTCATGGCAAATCAAGTGGCAAATCATTGTTTAGGCTCTCAAAAGATAGAATATGAGATACCTGCGGGTGAGCTTAACAAAAGCTGCGGACCCGCAGGTGCCCCGAGCAAGAAGTGCGGGAATACCCGCAGGTATACCGTGCAAAAGGTGTGGACCCCTAGTACACGCACTTTCATGAAGTGAAAAGTGCTCAAACGTGGGAAATCCTATGGTGGTCCATAGTATTTAGCCCAACATGTTTGATCCTATGGTTTTGGTCCGTGGTATTGATCCTAAAATATTGAACCCCAGTTTTTGGATCCCTTGTATTGGCTTTCTATAGTTTTGATTCATGGTTCGAGTAAGGGGTTGCCTATAAAAAGGAAAGGATAACATTTTGCTAGTCACTTGTGAAAATTGAACATCTTAAGATTTGAAATTTTGGGTGATCGGTTTGAAAATCTAGATCTAAATCAAGGTGAAAACTATAAATTGTAAGGCGGATCTATGGTGATCTCCTTGGCACATGATCAGATCTGTGCATCTGACAGTCTGTGTCACATTGGAGTACTAGTAATTTGGCTCTATTGAAAGGTCCGCAGGCAATCCACAGCGCTGGTGCGAAGGTACGCAGCGCAGCTGAAGGCGCAGGTGCGGAGGTACACAACGTAGTAGAAGGCGCAGGTGCGGAGGTACGCTACACAGCAAACGGCGCAGGTGCGGAGGTATAAAGAGAATCAGAAGGATCAGGTGTGGAGGTGCACTATCGGGCAGATAGTGCAGGTGCGGATCTACACAGAGGTACGCAGTGCAGCAAAAGGGATAGGTGCGGAGGTACGCAGAGCCAAAGAAGGATCAGGTGCGGACCTGCGTAGTCTAGACACAGAAGAACTACGGATATTCGCAGGTTTCCATTGGTGAAGTTGCAGACCTTTCTTGAAATCATTGTTGGCTGCCTTTTATCTATTGCTGAAGAGTTCTGGGTTTAGATTACTGGTATTGTTGTTCTAATTACTGCATTCTGAGACGTTATTGGTTGATTCATTGGTTGATTGTAAAAGGAGATTGGTTGATTCACATGTACTTGATGATTATTTGATGTTCATGGATCCAGTCTGAAAATTTATGAAACATGGTCCTTGGAAGAAAAGGAGTAGGTCAGCACCTACGTACTAGTAGCTCAGCTAGTACAAGAGCTAAGGGGGTTGTAGCTCCCTTCCAGGAGAGCCTGGAAAATGAGAGAGGGTTGTAGCTCTCTGTAGGTTGCAGCCTGCGTACTGGTAAAGGACTGCACCAGTACAAAATCATTTTAAAAAGAAGTTTCTAATTGAAAGAAGATAGAGACATATTGCAGCAGGTGGTTTTCACCCACATTGGGTTTCCACCTTATATTTGGTGTTCTTTGGTGTGACTATCTGTTTTCCTTGTTCTTGTTCATTACTATACAAGTTAATGATTAATATATGAAGAATAAATTAAAAGCGTTAATCTGGGAGGTATATTGAAAAGAATTTGATAATACTGATTCACCCCCCCCTTAGTATTATTTCCATCACAAAGGCTATAATATATTCATCCACTGTGCCAGTCTGTCGGAGCTTAGTAAGACAACCCAGAAAAGAAGATTCCTGGTCAAAGCGGTCTGTAAGAGCTTTTCTGAAGTTGGTCCAAGCCCGAAAAGGTCCATTGCAACGTTGATGCCATTCCCACCATTGCCACCTTTCATTGTCCAAGTACATGCTCCCCACCATAAGGTGAGTCTCATTATCTGAGATGTTATTCAGATTGAAATACTACTCCATTTGTGCTATCCATGATGCCGGGTGAGAACCGTCAAATTTCTGCATATCCAACTTGGGAGGTCGCTGACGGGATTGTTGGTGGGTGCCCCAGACATGAGGAGAGTGGCTAGACTCACCCTCATTGTGTCCATTTCCATTATACACCTCCTCATGGGCTTCCTCCTTGTCCTTTGAGATTAGGATAGATAGTCTGTCAAGTTGACTTTCGATGGATTGCAAGGTTAGTTCAAGTTTGTCAATCCTCTCATTGGCCATAGCTTGAGTTGCAGATGGTGAGCTTGCTTCTTGAGGGATAATAGTAGAAATTTTTCCAGGTAGACCCTAGAATCCTAATGATGCTTGAGATTCTACTCTTCTTATGATTTCATCTATAAAGGTCATTCTCCCAAGGTTCACCGATCCTTTGGGCTTTGTGGGTTTTGGTGGAGGATTCTTCTCTTTTTCTATCTTTCTATTTCTAGTCATTCATAAAAATAAATTCCTATTTAACCTCTAAGGTTTTGCAGTCAAGTGGGTAGGTAAGAAAACACTTTACTTTCTAAGTAAAAAGGTTCTTACCTTCCATTATTAAAACCCAATTCTTCTACAAAAAAAAGTAAAAACAATCACTTGAAACACTCTCCCCGACAACAACACCAAAATGTTGGCTCACTAAGATGTCTTTTTATAGGAAATCTTAATCCCTACATTAGTTGTCAACCCAAGGTAAGTCTTTTTATCTCAAGAGTGCTAGCACAATACGTACAGTGAATCTAGAGGTTATCTAATGATGAATTGTTGCAATCACTAATGGCTAATTCTTCAATTCAATTCACACAATTCTGAAAAGAACTATCTAAGGAAGAAATACTCTCAACACACTACAATTCTATGCAACTTGCTCTGAAATCAATTAAAACTGAATGTGAATAAGAATCACACTTGGAATTGTTCAAATAAACTTAAGACTGATCAAGCAACGGAACTATAACTATTGAACAACACTGCTAATCTGTAACAACCCAAATAGACTTGCATTTCCCAATTAAACAACAACAACAAGTGAACATTAGTAATTGAACAAAAAATAGCAATAAAGAATTCCTAAATAGCAAACGATCTATATTGCAATCTGTAGAAGTTAATCAGTCTCATCTCCAAGATCTATGATAACATCTATTCAAATGAACATCAATCTGCTATCAACACTAATTCACTTATTCCAATCAATACACTACTTAAGTATGTCACATAGCTTCACTCTGAGTCTAACTGAAGAACAATATAAATCAATATCACAAATATTTGTGATAAAGGAAATAACTAAACATCAAATCAATAGCAAAGACTAAATATAAAACTATAACACAAAGGAGCAGTAGAACTTCTTGTGACAGGGCCTAAAGTCACCAGAAGCCTCTGCTTAATAAGAACTTAGAATACAAAGATGTATCAAATGCAACCTTCTTTCATTAATTGCAAGTAACAATTGACAGAGTCACTGACATAACAATTTATATGTTTTCTGAAAAGAATAATTACAAATGATCAAAGTTTGAACTATATCTAATTGCCTTTCAGCCCTATATATAACATAAAAGAGTACTAGATAAAAGTGAATCCTTAGGATCAGGGGATCCTGAGGATTTCGCAATATAAAATATGATCATGTGATAAAATAGCATTGTTCGAGCTGATCTCCCACTTCCTTGTCTACCTAGGACGCTGTAGATTTTCCCTTTTATGGCCTCGTGCTATTTTGTCAACTAAACAACTTTTGCCCAATTCGCATCTCTGCATACAAAGATAGCAAAGAATTTGTTTTTCGTACTAGATTTGTCTATTCTATCACCAAATAGTTTCATCCAACTTTAGCTAATATTTTCCTCACTTTAATCTATAAACGGAGATAATCGTATCAGAATGAATGATAAATGAAGCATTTTATGAAGAGAAATCATACCTTTTTCCTATCCCAACACTAAGTTTTATTACCCTACCATATACTCCACTGTGCATTAAATTATTTTCTCCTGACCCCACTGAGCAGCCCGTCACCTCGCATTAACACTCTGCCACCTCTCCCCTCATCTGTGCCCACATCCCATGATCTGACAGCCCACAATGTATTTTGGGCCCCCTTCACCATCCGAACTTTACCATCTGGGGGGGTCCGAAATGGGTGGTATTCAAAACCGCTCCCATCGCTATATGTCAACACTACAGCATTTCAGACCCCCCTCAGGTAGAACCATTAACTGCCTCCCCCCCAAAAATTAGTTTCTTCGCCTCTCGATACCACTCTTTTATCCATTGCACTCCCACCACTCACATTTTGCCATGTCATTTGCCCATTGACTCCACCAATCACATCTGATCCCTCTAAAATTAAGTTGTTAAGCAATTAATTCATTTAACTATTAATTCAACGGACCCATGCCACCATCAATGGGAAAACTAGAGAGCTATATAATCCCACCTTTCAATCGTTCACCGATTACTGAGTTTTTACATTTCCTCTAATATCGCTCTATTACGGGTGCACCTCTGTGGACTACAAACGCTTCACCAGGATAGGAACATTGCCCACTCACTCAATTTCAGGTCATTACCTTTGTTCTTGTTTGCAAATCCTAAGTCCTCTTTTTGTATTGAAGCCTGTAATACAGTTTTCACTACTGTCCTTATCCTTATCCGAATATGCCTCCAAAATAAAAGGGACTAGAAGAACCTATCAATTCTCTGATCTATCCTCCCATTGATTTTCACCACATCCCTTTGGTTGACAGAGACCATAAAATCCATGAAACACTCCACGAATTCGACCTGTTTGAGATGTATTATTGGCTTGAGGACAAATATATAGATAAATCCAATAACATTCAACTGTGGGAATCCAATTTACCCCACTATGATTTTCCCCATACCCACAGCACCCCAGAATTTGTTAGGAAGTGTCATGCATGTTATTTTCCAAGCCAAAGGTCCATCATTGCCCCAACTGGAGAAATTATGTTCACTGTCACTCCTCAAGCCATAGACCAGATGATGAAACCCCTATAATAGATAATACCACCCCCTTTTCCTATGAAGCACTTGTTTAATTGTACCAGAAATTAGACTTTTCCAAGAGGGCCAAAACCATTGAGATTTTCTTGATAGAAGATGCCCCATTGCCAAAGAAAAATTTTCCCTATCCCTCCTCTATTTTCCTTGAGAGAGCCAAACAAATCATCACAGTTATCTCCTACCTCCTTAGCTATTACTCATATCAGTGGGTAGATGGGGCCATCATAAGATTTGTGTCCATTTTCTATGTTGATTCTATGCCCTCCGTCATGTTTAACTTTAGCCAATTTCTTGTCGATTCTATTCATTAGTAGTTTATCAAATTCTAGACTGAGGAGGTGTTCAAGTATGTTTCTGTGTTAGTTTACATGTTCTTATATTTTCAGGGAGACAACATCAAGCTTTCTTTACAAAAGCTGAATGAATAAGGAAATCATCAGTGAATCATGTTTTGGACCACTTTGGTGATGGAGGAAGAAAAGGAATACACATACAAATAGTTAATAGAGATGTTTCTACATCCAAAAATTAGTCTCTTATGTAGTAGAACATTACCGAATATCAAAGAAGAAATTATAAAGGTTTTGCAACTATCTGGCCACGTTTAGACAGGGGATTAGTGCCTTTATCAGAATTATACATAATTGAGAATATTTGGGTGTGAGATTGCCACTTACAAGTTGCCTAAATTCCTCCCAATGAGGATTTTTTCTCTAGAGTACATAAGATAGATGCTTAATATGGATGAGATCCACTTTGTAGCTTCCAAGAAGAAGCCCCAATTCAAAATTAAAACACAGATAGGGCCTTTCATTTGTAACAACAGGGAAGCAGGGGAGAAGAAGATAAGCTACTAAATGAAATTCAGTTTATCCTTAGTTTCACCTAGTCATATGACCCATTAGGGGTAATTTATAAATTAAGAGTGGAAAACAAATAAGCTGCCTATTTCCACACAACCAGACTAGGGATAGAGAAGTATAAAAGCCAGCTAGAATGGGTTGATAACACCCTACAAGAGGTAGAAGATCAGCTTATGTCATCATCCACGATACAGACTCCTACCATGCAAGAGAAAACAACTAAGATAAGCAGAGAAGAAGAGTCCCCTTCAGGGACTGAAATTTTCAGTGAAGTATTCAAAAATTATGTATAGGAAGAAGGCCAAGCTTAGTTCCAAACTAAGCCTTAGCAAGGATTTAGAGCATGAGCACATTATCACCACTAATGAGTCAATTGTTTCCTCATTAATGGGTGATCAGACCACACTGTCTCCCACTACCTCCATGGCTTCACAATATCAACAAAAAATTATGCAGACCAACACATTTTTGGGTGTGGAGCCTGATTATCTTCTTTATTCAAAGGTTTCAGTCGGATGTATACCCCAGTGTTGGAAATAATACTGAGAGGGGGGGGGTGAATCAGTATTATCACATTAATAAAACTTTTTTCATTTCCATAATCAGATTCATATATGCTACTTCCACAACTTCTTATGATTAAGTTAATTGATCTTCAATGAGTGCATTAGAACATTATCAACCATATTATCAGTTAACAGATGCAGTAACATGGAATAGATCATCACACGTAAGGCACACACATGAACACCATGATATAAGGTGGAAACCCAATGCGGGAGAAAACCACCTGCTGCAAGTCATCTCAATCTTCCTCTTAATAAGAAAATCCTTTTACAATGTTTGTACTGGTGCAGTCTTATACCAGTATGGGAGCTACAACCCCCTTTGCTCTTGTACTAGCCGATCCATTTACTAGTACATAGGCTGCTACCTGCTACAATGCTCCAAAGATTTCCTTTAGCTCTTGTACTAGCTTAGATACTAGTACGTAGGTGCTGGTCTACAATCTTTTCTCGTCCAGGTACCTCGTTTCATCAATTTTCAGACTGGATACACTGAAGCACAACACATAATCTGAAAGGCCACTTTTCATCCAATTTTCATACTGGACCCAACAACATTGAAGCTCATAATCAAACAACCTTCTGAATTACCCAAGCACTAGATCAATACATACACAAGTGAGTCATCAATCAGATCTAGTCCATTAGATCACATAGAATGAGTCAATAAGAACCTGATCCATTCATCCATCAGTGTATAAACATTTAATCAATCACTACTATTATCAGAACTTAATACCAGAAACCAGACATCACTTCAAAACCCAAAACACAGCAATGATAAATATGGACAACTAAGTAGATTTCATGAGAAGTACGCAGCTTCACCCATATAACACCTGCGTAGAAGTACGCACTGTTTCCAACTGAGTTCCTGCGTACCCACGCACTCTGCCTTACAGACTTCCTGCGTACCTGCGCTCTGTGTCCAATGAACTGCCTGCGCCCCTCCGCATCTGCAGCGCTTCTGGGCCTGCGTATCTGCGCACCTGCAGTGCTTCTGCGCTTGCGTATCTCCCCACTTTTCTTTCACTGTACTTGCGTACCTGCAGGTATAGATAATTTCAAGACTTCAAGATTAAACCAAACTATCAGATCTACAGATCTGAACATGCGCCGAGGAGATATCAACCCATTAGTAGATCCGACTTGTAGTTCTCATGTTTCTCCTGATTTAGATCTAGCTTTCTCTCACAAACCCATCACTAGAATTTCAGATCTAGCTTCTCTTAAGATCTTCTTATTTCACAAGTGTCTAGCCAAATGATCTCCTTTGCTTTATATAGGCAAGATCTTCCTAAAATCATGGATCAATAGGGGCTCAATAATAATAATATAAAACCACGAGCCAAAACCATAGAATCAAGAACGACGGGCTAAATACCACAGGCCAAACATAAGAAACCCCACGTGAGTGCGCTTCTCTACCTTGAAGTGAGTGAACTGGGGGTACGCACCTCATGAACGGGATAACTGCGGGTATGTACACACTTTATGTAAGACAGGCCTGTGTGTACGCACCTTTTGTACGGTGTACCTGCGTACCCCTTATTTTCTTTAATATTTGAGAGCTGATCATCAATCTCTGTTACTGACCTGAAGTACTGTGATCTATCACCTGTATGGGTTGCCATCAAGGACAATACTTTACCCATAATGCCAACAATCTCCCCCTTTGGACTTGATGGAAAATCTTACTAAGAACTTGCCATTTGATTTCTTTGAGCTGTCCTACATCCATGTATTCTGTCATATCTGATATCTCTTCTGTGGATTCATCTAAATGTATATAAGTGAGATGATCTTCTATGAGAGGGTTGCCATCAACTACAACACATGCATCATAATGCCAACAATCTCCCCCTTTGGACTTGATGGCAACAACACCAAATCACTCCCCCCCTTTGACATCAAGGGCAAAGGGTTTTGCTCCCCCTAAGAACATGCTCCCCTTGACTATAAACCGGATCTGCTGAAGTCTCTGAATGAGCTCCCCCTTTGTATATGCCATGGTGCACCAATCTGATAATGCTCTTTCTGAGAACAAGCTGAAATATCTGCTCTGCTATATAGTGCTATTCATGCTCAAGCTCCCCCTGACTATAAGCAAGGTCTACAAAAAGATGTTCTATAAGAAGAACATGACTCCATATATCATTAAAGACCTTCTTATCACCAAAGAGTCATACATACATCTATCTCCCATCACAATGGTGATATACCAAAAGATAACATAAAAGAATAACATCATTCATCCCAGGCATAGTGGGGAAACCAACATAGGCCGTTACATGACCTGAAGAGATGACTACAATAGATACACTATTACAACATGAGACTTGATATGACTTTTGCATCGAATGATATACATGACAAGCAACAACATTAAATGATCTACTCCATAGCATTTGTCACCAGTAACTAGATCAGCAACTTGTATTAGGGCATGAATCATCAAGGTATGTTCGCATCAACAGAATTCTATGTGAGAAACACCATAGCCATCATGATCATCATCTGCATCAATCAACATATGTACAAAACAACCTATCATCATATAGGTAAGATCTCATCATCATCATGTCTTCAAAAAGCAACTTTTGAATAATCATCCCTGTATCCAGCCAACAGTCCTCATCCATTTGTGCCAAGAATGAAAGGAATCATGCATCATAACTATAATATATGATCTTTATGCATATGTCAACATCAGCATATGAGTGACTCATCATCAAGAAGATGTGAATTTAAGCTAAGTGCTTCTCCTTATCCTCATTAGAGAATCAACCACAAATCTGATCCAAGAACCATGTGAACAACTAATAGCAAGATGAATCATTTAAGCATCATCACCAAGGATTATTACCCATAATGCCAACAATGCATTAAAAACATATGCTCCCCCTAAACTGGTGCCATCTGTCAGATCTTATCAACAAGAAAAGTCAGCCATTAAATGCCTTAAGACAGGTACGCAGTTTTTCATTATATGACCTGCGTGACGCCGCACATCATCTTTCGCTCCTCTACATATCCATGCACCTGTCCTTCTGTGTTTCTGCGTACTCACGCAGACAGCCTTCTACTACAGTGCGTACCCATGCACCTGTGCCATCAGTTGCGCTACGTACCTCACGCATCCTTTGCTTCTATCACGCCGTGTACTTCTATGTACCTCCGTAGGTTATCCTTCTATCGCACCGCGTACCTCCGATCTTGCTATGCACCTCTTCTTCTGCCTCGCCGCGTCTGTCCGCATGTGCTCTTTTGTTACGATGCGTACATACGCACTGGGACTGTGCCTTTGCTGCGTATCCTCGCGCTTTCACGGTGTATCACCTGTGTATGCCCGCACTTTTACAGTGAATGGTCTGCGTACCTCTGATTAGAACCCAATTAACAGTCCTCCTTCATGCTACTGACATTCAAATTCCCAGCTCTGATCTTGTGCTCGAGAGATCATACTTCATAGATTTACTTCACTTTCCCTACTGCCTTTCTTCAAACAATCATATATGCGATTGTGTAGTATCCAAATCGCGTATATACGCGACTTCCCTTTATGGAGTTTGCATATGAGATTCAGGACACTAAAGTTTTGTACTTTCAGCTCCCTCTGATTCTGGTATGTTTGTACGTTGTGCTGTGTCACCTTTTTCTGACTGTACTTCCTTTTTCCTCCATATCTTCAAGCGTGATGATGACATTTTCTCCTTTTGATATGGTGCCCACACTTTGTTCCTGCATTCCTTAGCTATATGTCCAAGCTTGTTACATGCATAACATCTTACATGTTTCATATTCCTTCTGTAACAGTCAGCAGCTTTATGACCATACATATTGCAAGCAAAGCAATATCCATTAAAATACCTTGACTGTGATGATCTTTCTGCATAATGGTCTTGAACCCTTCTTTTTCTACATCTAGCTGCAACATGTCCAAGATTATGACATACATAACATTCAACATTATTCATAGGAGGAGTAAAGGATTTTCTTTGAGGAATCTCTTTCCTTGATGATGAAATTGACCTTTCATTTCTTCTTTGATCACTTTAGATTTCTCTTTAGAGTTCCTTGCCTCACCTTGTGAACTTGATTCACCTTCAACATTTTCATGGAAGCCAAGACCAGTTTTAATAGCAGGAGACCTTTGACTATTAAGAATATCATCCAAGACTTTAGAACTATCTTGAAATCGTAAAAGCTTATCCTTTTCTTCTAATTTACCTTTCAAGATATTTACCTCAACCTGAAGTTGTTCTTCCTTTTCAAGAGATTGCCTTTTCAAATCTTCTTCAGCTTTCCTTCCTTCTTCCATTTGTTCCCTTAGTTTGAGAATCTCCTTTTCTTGTTCTTCATTCAGATCCTGCTGCATTTGACGAACTCGGAAGACACATTCCAGCTGAGATTTTAAGCTGATGACTTCGTTGTCTTGTTTTTCAATTGCTTGATGTAGATCTTCATTCTGCTTCTTTGATTCTTCAAGATCTCCTTTTAGTGAGAGGATTGTAGCTTCAAGATTTTCATAGTAGCTGGATCTATCTTTGAGTTTCTTAATGGTTGTGCTTCTTTCGTTAACTTCTTTTCTTAATGATGTCACTTCATGCTGCAATTTTTGACATTGGTCCTCCTTGTCCTTGAGTAGTTTTCTTACCTTGTTTCCTTCTTCTAGTTGGGCCTTTAGTTTGGTAGCTTCTTCTTTGAAGTCACATTCCCTTTTGTTCAATAGATCTTGTTGATCTCTAATTTTGTCTGTCAGCCTTTTAAATTCTGCCTCTATTTGATATCTTTCTTGTTCACCCATAAGAGCAAATTCAGTAGTTTCGCTATCACTTTCATCTTTTCCAAAAGGAAAGATAGCTGGAACATCAGAGGATAATATATTCATACCTGATAATGATTCTGAATCTGAAGAGCTTCTTATACCTAATCCCCAATCGATTCTCCCATTGTCATAGTTCTTCTGAGATGACTTCTTCTTCTTAGGTGCTTTCTTCTTAAGCTTCTTTCCCATTGTTCCACGGATCTCCTTCAAGCGATCAAGCTTCTACCAAAGGACCTCCTCTGATACCAATTGTTGGAAATAATACTGAGGGGGGGGGGTGAATCAGTGTTATCACATTAATAAAACTTTTTTCATTTCCATAATCAGATTCATATATGCTACTTCCACAACTTCTTATGATTAAGTTAATTGATCTTCAATGAGTGCATTAGAACATTATCAACCATATTATCAGTTAACAGATGCAGTAACATGGAATAGATCATCACACGTAAGGCACACACATGAACACCATGATATAAGGTGGAAACCCAATGCGGGAGAAAACCACCTGCTGCAAGTCATCTCAATCTTCCTCTTAATAAGAAAATCCTTTTACAATGTTTGTACTGGTGCAGTCTTATACCAGTACCGGAGCTACAACCCCCTTTTCTCTTGTACTAGCTGATCCATTTACTAGTACGTAGGCTGCTACCTACTACAATGCTCCAAAGATTTCCTTTAGCTCTTGTACTAGCTTAGATACTAGTACGTAGGTGATGGTCTACAATCTTTTCTCCTCCAGGTACCTCGTTTCATCAATTTTCAGACTGTATACACTGAAGCACAACACATAATCTGAAAGGCCACTTTTCATCCAATTTTCATACTGGACCCAACAACATTGAAGCTCATAATCAAACAACCTTCGGAATTACCCAAGCACTAGATCAATACATATACAAGTGAGTCATCAATCAGATCTAGTCCATTAGATCACATAGAATGAGTCAATAAGAACCTGATCCATTCATCCATCAATGTATAAACATTTAATCAATCACTGTTGTTATCAGAACTTAATACCAGAAACCAGACATCACTTCAAAATCCAGAACACAGCAATGATAAATATGGACAGCTAAGTAGATTTCATGAGAAGTACGCAGCTTCACCCATATAACACCTATAGTCCTCAAAGCTAAGGGAATTGTATTGCGCCTATGTACATCTGTATTTTGAGTGAGGAAGAGAGAGGAGATTGAGAGTGAAGACGGTGTTACAGCAGATCTGTTGTAGGTTTTATCTCTTCAGTTTTCTAGATAATATAATAAAAGAAGGACTGGCTATTTCTCTGTGGATGTAGCCCAAACTGGATGAACCATGTATATCTGTGTCTCTCTTATTGTTGGCATTATGATACAAGTGTTGTCGTTGATGGCAACTCACTCAGAGGTTTGGTACAGGTGATGGCATCTTAATCAGAGGACAGATCTTAGTACAGTAGGTCAAGTGAAAATACATATACGTAGGTTCATTGTGACAAAGCTACGTATACAAGCGGGTTAGCTGTTGAAAAGGTGCGTATGCGTATACACGCATTCTCACACAAGGAAAAGCGCGTACATGTCGGAAAACTTATGCTTGGTCCATGGTAGTTAGTCCTTGGTATTTGAACCTATGGTTTTGGACCATGGTATCTCGTTAGAAGTGTTGATCCCTAGTATTAGGCCCATGGTATTGGTTTGTTATGATTCTGGACCATGGTATTGAGAGAAGCCTAACCTATATAAGGAGAAGATCATTAGGAAAAAGGTGGAGCAAGGAATGAATGTCTGACGAAGTGGGAAGATCTAGTATTTATGTTTATCGGTTTGTGATGCTTGGCTCTGGTTGGATATGACTATGAAGGTATAAGTAATTATCTTTAGATCTGTACACGGGTTGTCTCTTGTGAAAGCACGTATACACGCAGTATTGATATAGTCAAGTAGCGTATGCATTATGAGATTTGATGTTTCAGGTTGCTATTGATTCTAGTGGTTGTTATAGAGTTTTGGGCTCTGGTTTGCGTTCTGTGTTTTTGATGACAGGGTTTTAGTGATTCAGTATTGGGTGATTTAGAGATTTATGATGTAAGTATAAGTTGATGATTGTATTGCAGCAATCATTGTTTTGTTCTTATGGATCGAGTCTGAAAATTTATGAAACGTGGTCCCTGGAAGAAAAGAAGGTTGTAGCCTTCTGTAGGTCAGCACATACGTACTAGTATCTTGGCTAGTGCAAGAGCTAAGGGGGTTGTAGCTCCCTTCTAGTAGAAGCTGGAAAACGAGAGAGGGTTGTAGCTCTCTGCAGGTTGCAGCCTGCGTGCTGGTAAAGGACTGCACCAGTACATTGTAAAAGAAGTTTCTTATTAAAGGAAGAAAGAGACGAATTGGAGTAGGTGGTTTTCACCCACATTGGGTTTCCACCTTATATCATGGTGTTTATGTGTGATGATCTGTTCTGTTTTACTGCACCTGTTTACTGTTAATATGGTTAATAATGTTATGATGCAATTACTGAAGATAAGCTAACTGAATCATAAGATTACTGCATGTACGCTAGTTTCATTTAACACAGTCCCGTATATACGCGGATATACTAAACTGAAGCCACGTATATAAATCTGAGTATGAAAAATGAAAAGTATTTGATTTGATAATACTAATTCACCCCCCCCCCCCCCCCCCCGCCCCCTCAGTATTATTTCCAACAATTGCTATCAGAGTAGGTTGTTTGATAGAAGCTTGATCGCTTGAAGGAAAGATCCATCATAATGGAAAATCTAGAAAGAGAGGCACACATCAGGCCATCAATTTTTGACAGGAACAACCTTACCCACTGGAAGATAAGGACCACGGCGTATCTTCAATCGCTTGGAGCAGAAATTTGGGGAATAGTGGAAGGAGGATACAAATACCCATCAACAATTCCTACAGATACTACAGAGAGAAAGCAATATGAGCTCAATGCCAAAGCTGTCACTGTCTTATTGGGAAGTTTGACACAATCAGAATTCATGAAGGTCATGCATTTCAAATCAGCTAAGGAAATATGGGACAAAATCATTCTAAGCTACGAAGGAGATGAACAGGTAAAAAGAGCAAAGCTTCAAACTCTCAAAATCCGGTATGAAAATCTTAAGATGCATAATAATGAAATCATAACTAATTACTTTTTGCGTATGGATGAGATTGTAAATTGTATGAGGAATTTGGGTGAATAATTTAAGGAAGTTGTCTTAGTTGAAAAGGTTTTGAGATCCCTGTCTACTAAATTTGATTCCAAAGTGTCTGCCATAGAAGAAAAGGAGAATTTGCAGAAAATCACCATGTCACAGCTTCACGGAATCTTGACTACTTTTGAGATGAGAAAAGAGGGATCATCAGAAGCGACATTCGAAGCATCAGGATACATGTCAGAAGAAGAAGATGAGGTAAAGTTTGTCAAGAATCTTGAACGGGGAACTGGACGGTTCAAAGGTAAGCTACCTTTCAAATGCTTTTCATGTGGTAGAGTTGGTCACTATGCTGCTAAATGCCCTCATAACAAAGGAAATATGTCTGAAGAAGGTAATAGAAGCTATTATACCCATGTTAACAGTAATGACTCATTCAATGGTAGTGAAGACATTAGAAGTCTCATGGCATATGAAAAGAAGAATGCAACAACTGAAGAAGTTACCAAATTAAATGAACAATTGGAGTCAGTAACCAGGGTAAGGGAGAAATTGCAGGACATAGTAAAAGATCAGAGCATAACAATTCAAAGACTTGAATCAAAGATCCTCTCTCTAAAAGAAGATCTTGAAAAATCAAAGAAGCAGGATAGAGAAGCTCTTGAAGAATAAGAACATGAAGTGATCAAATTAAAGCAGCAAGTGGATGAAGGAAGAAAAGCTGAAGAAGACCTAAGGAAACAGTATCTGGAAAAGGAAGAACAACATCAGGTTGAGGTAAATATCTTAAAAGGTAAATTAGAAGAAAAGGATAAATTGTTGCGATTTCAAGATAGTAATAAGATTTTGGATGACATTCTTGGTAGTCAAAGATCCCCTATTATCAAAACTGGACTTGGCTTTTATGAATCTGTTGAAGGAGAATCTAGCTCACAAGGTGAGGCAAGAAATTCTAATGAGAAATTTGAAATGCTCAACAAGGAACAACCAAAGAAAGAAATGCTTCAAAGAAAATCCTTTGCTCCTAACTATGGAAGTGATAAACGATTATTGCCTCCACTGAATAATGTTGAATGTTATGTATGTCATAATTTTGGACATGTTGCTACCAGATGTAGAAGTAGAATGATTCAAGACCATTACAAAAGATCATCACATTCCAGGTATTTCAGAGGATATTGTTTTGCCTGCAATGCGTTTGGACATAAAGCAATTGATTGCAATAGAAGGAACATGAAATATGTAAGATGTTATGCATGCAACAAACTTGGACATAAAGCAAGGGAATGTAGGAGCAAAATTCAAAATTCAAATCAAGAGGACCATACATCATCACAGATCCAGGAATTGAAGAAGACAGAATTAGAGGCAGAAAGTTGTGACATAACTCAGTTAGCTGACATAACAGACACAGGGGAAACTGAAAGTGAAGAAATTCAGTATTCCATCTTGCATACGCTGATATAATGAAGATAAGTCGCATATATACACGAGCAACAGGCTGTAGAGTCACGTATATGGAGGTCAGAAGAAAAGGCAGCAGAACAGACTCAAGAAATGGTTCGGTTATGATATGTAATGGTTGGCACAGGCTCAGGGGGAGTATATACTTCAAATAATGCATTGTTGGCATTATGGTTAGAAGTTGTTGATGAAGTTTATAAAGCCAAATGATACATCTTGCTGTTTGATTAAAGGAATAGTGATGCAGGTTTGGATGCTGATGCTTATGGTGCAGATCATATATGATGTCTGATAGTCATGGTCTTGAATGGATTTTGGTCTTAGAACTTCCATCTGCTCAGGGGGAGCATGGATGGATTGATACAACTTGGCATATACAAAGGGGAGCCCAATCAGAGATTTCAACATGTACACAGGGGGAGTATGAACACCAGAAGGAAAGAACTTCTTTGTCTACCCTTTGTCCTTGATGTCAAAGCGGGGAGTGACTTGGTGTGGTGGTTGCCATCAAGTCCAAAGGGGGAGATTGTTGGCATTATGATACAAGTGTCATCCTTGATGGCAACTCATTCAGAGGTTTGGTACAGGTGATGGAATCTTAATCAGAGGATAGATCTTAGTACAGCAAGTCAAGAGAAAATACATATACGTAGGTTCATTTTGACAAAGCCGCATATACACACGGGTTAGCTATTGAAAAGGCACGTCTGCGTATACACGCACTCTCATGCAAGGAAAAGCGCGTACATGTCGGAAAACTTATGCTTGGTCCATGGTAGTTAGTCCTTGGTATTTGAACCTATGGTTTTGGACCATGGTATCTTGTCAGAAGTGTTGATCCCTAGTATTAGGCCCATGGTATTGGTTTGTTATGGTTTTGGACCATGGTATTGAGATAAACCTAACCTATATAAGGAGAATATTATTAGGCAAAAGGTGGAGCAAGGAATGAATGTCTGACGAAGTGGGAAGATCTAGTCTTTCTGGTTATCGGTTTTCGATGCTTGGCTTTGGTTGGATATGACTGCGAAGGTATAAGTAATTATCTTTAGATATGTACGTGGGTTGTCTCTTGTGAAACCATGTATACACGCGGTATTGATATAGTCAAGTAGCATATGCATTATGAGATTTGATGTTTCAGTTTGCTGTTGAGTCTAGTGGTTGTTATAGAGTTCTGGGCTCTGGTTTGCGTTCTGTGTTTTTGATGACAGGGTTTCAGTGATTCAGTATTGGGTGATTTAGAGATTTATGATGCAAGTATAAGTTGATGATTGTATTGCAGCAATGATTGTTTTGTTCTTATGGATCGAGTCTGAAAATTTATGAAATGTGGTCCCTGGAAGAAAAGAAGGTTGTAGCCTTCTGTAGGTCAGCACCTACGTACTAGTATCTTGGCTAGTGCAAGAGCTAAGGGGGTTGTAGCTCCCTTCCAGTAGAAGCTGGAAAATGATAGAGGGTTGTAGCTCTCTGCAGGTTGCAGCCTGCTTGCTGGTAAAGGACTGCACCAGTACATTGTAAAAGAAGTTTCTTATTAAAGGAAGAAAGAGACAAATTGCAGCAGGTGGTTTTCACCCACATTGGGTTTCCACCTTATATCATGGTGTTCATGTGTGCTTCTTATGTGTGATGATCTGTTATGTTTTACTGCACCTGTTTACTGTTAATATGGTTAATAATGTTTTGATGCAATTACTGAAGATAAGCTAACTGAATCATAAGATTACTGCATGTACGCTAGTTTCATTTAACACAGTTGTGTATATACAGGGATATACTGAACTGAAGCTGCATATATAAATCTGAGTATGAAAAATGAAAAGTATCTGATTTCATAATACTGATTCAACCCCCCCACCTCTCATTATTATTTCCAACTCTTATTTTATGCGTTTTCTGTGTTTTTATTTCTGCAATATTTTATGTGTTCCATTGCTCTGTAATATATAATTTTCTAACACACATCTCCTACAAGGGACACAAAGAAAAGTGTAATGGATATGTTTAAGGAGATACAAGTAAGGAATGAGGCCTTGAAGTTTAACACCTACAATTAGTTCTAGAAGCAAACTTCCAGTTCTAAAATCAAGCTACTCTCAGCTATTGATTCAGACAAAAGTAAAATGAAAATTGCATTCATCCAGGCACAAGTTCCCCAGCCCAAGGCAGCATTGGACTACAAGAAGACAACATTTGATTTTGATGTAAAAGACATACATCCCATTGAACAAATGGAGATGCACAAGCAGAATGGGGAAATGATTTTTTCCACTGTCACTAAGACTACCATGAATTTGTCTAAATTACAGGTTACATTAGCTAATGTTCAATCGAAACTAAATATGGAGAAGGTCTTTGCACTTGCCAAAGACACCAGGATCAAAACTATGGAGGACTTGGTGATAAAAGTGGGTTATGACCCTGTAAACTCAATGGCACAAAAGAGCTTGTAAGGAAAAATAATTTAGACATAGTAGCATTAAGGAAGCAGTTGAAGTTAATAGCCACATAAGATCCTTTAGCCAAGGATATTGAAGAAACAAAGACACAAAAGGCATACATGATGAATTTCATCATGGAGCAGAGTGCACAGTTCAAGAAAATGGAGACAGAGATGGAAACTATGATTAAAGAAAAGGAGAAAGCTTCCAAAATGGTTGTTGTCCCTTTGGAAGCACTCCCTATCACAACCATTCCTACAACCACATTTTCTACAACAAGCACAGGGGCCTTTGCAGATCAATTGGAAAATGTAGTGCAGAACATGTCTCTCCAGACTAAAGAGAGAAAAATATTGAAGGGTCAAGTCAATCTTCTAGAAGGTCATTAGAGAAAGACTAAGACTTTTCATGCTATAGATATACAAAGAGCTCAAAATCAGATAGAGATATGGAAGAAGTCAGTGGTTGAGTCCTCTATTGGCTACACATTGGCCCATGTTAAATAAATTATATGGAACAATATCATTGAAGAAATACATGAAATGTGGCCATGTATCTAGATTATATTCAAGCAGAAGGAATTGATGGAGAAAACCAAGAAAACCACTTCCACTATCAATGTTGAATTGGGAGAAATGTTAGCTACAACCAACAACATCATAAAGTTCCTCAATTCCAAAAATAGATATGAGATGGATGATCTGGGAGTAGACGACAGAACATAAACCATCCTGGAAGTAAAGAAAGTTCTAACAAAGAAGAACTTGGTAGTACAGCTGACAGAGAATCATCACACTCTGGAGGTAGTACTTAATAGGTTTTTTGCTAGAATAGATGCATTGAACAAGAAATTTTTTCCTTCTTTATTTGTGATCAACGACAAATTGATGACCAAGGAAGATTACAAGAAAAATATTCAAGACATTGCAGAGGATACTGCTAAGTCTTCCCACATCAAAGGTACTATGACAAGGAGAGCATTTTATGAAGCTACAACAACATGAGTTTTATCCAACATGAGATAAAACACATTTTTGCATTAAAACCCACTTTTGATCGATATATTGAGGTAGATTAGATATATCGTAAGGTAACAAAGATTATTATTCCAGATGAAAAGTGGTGGGATATGTTGTGTGCATTCCAGGATTAAAAGGACATGTTAGCTTCACCAGTGTAACACCCGAAGAGTGGCCACGCAGCAACTGTTCTCCTCCAAAGAAGTGCCATATATCCATATCACTTCACCAAATTCATTCCTTTTGATCGCATTATTTCATTTATGTTAGTTAAAAGTCAATAATATAATTCAGTGTCACTGAGGCATTAATTGTAATCTTTTTGTAGATTTTGTTCAAATACTTCATTCTGTCGAAGTATTGAGGGTTGGTCCCTGAACATTGTAACCCTTTCTATCAAGTACTATACCTTTTTCATGTGGAAGTAGCACCATTAATGAAAATACTTTTCATAGGATACTTGTCTTACGAAAGACTAGTGATTTTTTTCCTACTATAATTGTGTTTTCATTATTATTCTTCTCGTGTTATTCATCTAAAATATAATTGTAAAACAAGAGATGTGAAAAATAGGATATGTTTTTGAACACCCTACTTGTACTACGTTTACAATCTATACATTTTCTTTTGAAAATATGATTGAGAAATCCTTAAATTCTTCTCAATCCCTTTCGAATCACACCTTTTCTCCATTCCATAATTTAATTTAAAGGTCCAACAAATCTAGCTAGCTTGCCCTGTGATTACTCCTTTGAACTTTTGGTGCAACATTAAAGTTTTATTTGACTCCATAGCCTAATGGGAAGAATATGATTTTATCATATTGACCAACCAATCAACCAAATTTAAAAAAACAATCAAGCATAATCATAACTATCCTAAAATCAACCTAAAAACCAAGTTAAATCGAAAGTGGTTTGAGGTTGTCCAAGTATTTACTCCCATGACCTCAAAAATATAGAACAATAACAACTGGAAGGGAGCTCCAACCCCATTTCTCTTGTACTGGTCGATATGTTTACTAGTACATACGCACCGCCTATAGAAGGCTGTGACCTTCTCTCTTCCTCCATGGACCACGTTTCACAACTTTTCATACTGGATACTCCTAGTACACAACAACACAATATGAAGGCCATGTTTCATCCAATTTTCATATTGGACCCATAAGCAACATTGAAGCTCAAAATCAATCACCACTACAATATAACCAATCATTGAAAACCCATCAACAATGAAGCAAATCACAATCAATTTAAACAGTCAGAACAATTTCACTAGAACACAGTCACCATAACATAGAGCAGAACCCAGAACTCTGCATCAACAACTAGAACCAATTGCAACTTCAAACATGATATATCATAATGTATAGATCTAGAAATACTAACTTTAAAACTTCATAGCTATTCCAGACTTCATTCATACCCAGATCATAACATTTACAGAATAAAACATGTGTTAGCATTCAGATCTAGCCCATCCATTATCAGATCATACAATGATAATTCATTTCAGGTCTTATGAACCTGATCCATCATTAGATCTCATTCATCATCCACCACTTATGTGCATACTTAGTTCAGATCAAGCAAAGCACCAGAAACCCATAACATGCATATTTTCTTTTGATCTAACTCTTCATAAGATATTCATTTCTTGCACACTTAGCCCTTTGATCTTCTCCTCCTTATATACTTATATCCTTTGTCAATACCTCAGACCAAAACCATAGTTATGCTATTGGTATTATTTGATGGTATCAATATTCTTTTCTGCACTCATTACCATGGGTCAATACCATGGTAGGAACCCCTGGTATTCATTATCCTTGATTTTTCATCCCATATGTGCTTTTCCTTCTATGAAAGTGCATGCATCGTATATGCTCCTTTTGTTCTATGAACCCACGTGTATATGCCAAAGTGAACCTGTGTATAAATCTTAAACTATTATCTTTCTTCAATATTTGGAGTCTGATCTTTAATCCTTTCCTATTAACCTGTTGCACTGTGAACTATCATCATATCTGTGAGTTGCCATCAAGGACAACACCTATATCATAATGGCAACAAAAAGATATGAAATATCAACATAAAATATAGGAAAATAATGAGTTATTTTCATTCATATAAATGGAAGGAGATTACAACCATAAATAATAGTTGATATTGTATAAGAGCTCCTCAAAGTTTCTTACTTATCCTTTCCTTGTCACAATATGCACCTCCAATCACTATAAATGCATGAGATGATAGCCACTCACTAGAACAACATAAGGGAAAAATCAATCTCCAAAAGCAAACTCCCAACTACATAGAAGGTTGGGAACATATAGAGAAGGAGGGTAAGCTAGGAGTCCTTTTCGAATTACCAATCTAAGATTTGAGATCCACCTTTGATGGAGGGATAGGTTCAAAGGATAAGTGGTGAAAACTCCAAAGTAGGGAAGGATAGGATCCGATTGTTTTATCCAAGGTAAGTAGTTAAAAAAACTTCTGGAAATTCCTAGAAGGGGAATCTTCAGGAATCCCAATCATTCTCACACATTTCTAGAACCAAGGTAGGTGTAAGTTGGAGCAACCTATTGGTGACCAATTCATTCCATAGTAGAGAAACTTGTAGGTGATCGCACCCTAGTAGGAATACAAGGAGTGTTGGTCCTAAAACTGGCTCAGATGATGTAGTTTAAGGATGAAATTATAGGGGATGAAGGGAACATTCTTAAGGATTTGTGCAAGAGGGTGACAAGGGGGAATTATTATCTAGGTAATCCCTTCCATGGATAGAAGTGATCCCTCTACTCCAATGAGTGGATCTAATAACAACTGAAACAAATACATCAAAAACAGTCCTAGTTCAAATCAGAATAACATGAGAGAGGAAAGAAGGCCTACCTAACTCCTAGGCAGTTGATCCAAAATCTTTTGCTTATATATGTGTTAAAGAAGTACATGCATAAATTGTAGCTTAACATAGAAAACTTAATGTGCACATAAGAGAAGAGGAGAAACACATAAAGCATGAAAGAAGACAACAAGACTTGATAATGGAGTTCGTCTGACTTGGAATACATCTTTGGGCCCTGCTCGATCAATGGGGAGGCCTTCATTCATTACGTGGCATGAGAAAGAAGAGTATGCGCATCAGTTACAAAAAGGAGGTTTATACCTCCATACTGAAAAATGGCCGAAAAATGTAGAACTATGATGGAGAAATGGACAACTCCATTGCATTCGTGGCATCGAGAAGTGCTAAAACGATATAAAATTTGTCAAATTCTGACAAAATGAAAATTCGGCCTGCTTGCAAAATTCTGCCTCACACTATGTGCACTACTTCCTCTCCTAGGCGCATTGACAAATTATATTTAAGCATAAAATTTTTGGTAGGTTCTTCAAGGAAATCATTGTAGGGCAGTTGGTTGGGGATCCGATTAATAGGGAGGAGGTAGGGTGGTCAAACCCCACCTCCTCTTTTTTTTTTTACATTATAAACCAATTTTTTTTTAAATAAATGTTTGGTTGGGTTGGGCCCACCTTGGGCAGCCCACCCACCATAGCCATCTCTGCCTTGGTCATTGCATTTAATTGCATGTTGGGGTGTGTTTTGGGTTGGGTCCGTGCCCCAAGGGACGACTGACCCATTTATGATGTTTGTTGTGAGCCCCATTCCGTGGGATGGTTGTGGGGTGGCAGGGCCATGGTTGCCCACCCCTGTTTGCTTGCATTGTAACTATTCCATGGGTGGGGGAGGGGCCGGGGGTCATGGTCCGCCCTTCCATTGTTATGTGTTTGGTTGGGGTGGTGGGGTTGGTGGTCTGCCACCCCCTTTTTTTAATATCTTTTTGTTTAAATAAAAGAACTTATGCATTTTTCAAAATTTGGTTTTGGACCGAAGGAGTCTTTTTAAGGAGGCAACAATTTTTCCTGAAATTTGGCAGGAATTGGCTAGATTCCGTCCACTGGAAAAATTCCAAATTGTGCCTTAATTAATCCTACCCAGTCATCAAAAGTCAACGCAACTTTGACTACCTCTATATCCTTCATCCGGACTCATATTGGAGTGTCGTTTGCATTGTTGGTATCAGGGAACCGAGCACTTCAATTTGATGTCAAGTTCATCTCCTTTCCCCCACTTTGAATTTTGAGCCTTTTCCATGTCATTGTGTCTAGATATCCACCTAGATCAATCCTCTCCATTGGGGAGCTTTTGGACCGCCAAAAGCTTTATCAGTCAATTGGCAAGTGAGGGAATTGTTCCCTCACTCTTTCTTTTTCTAGCCATTTTTCCTTGCTAGGGTGCATCCCCTTGAAACGATATCGAAGGTATTACACATCTCCCCATCGTGAAGTCTTGGTTCTTCTGTCAAGGATGATGTCTTTAGGTAACTCATCAAGGTACTCTGGTGGAAAGTCATCAACTGTAGGAACTGTGCCCACCTCTTCGGTGTGCATAATCAATGGTGGCTGAAAGAGCTTTAATTTCTCCACATTTACTACAGAGTACATTTCCATATATATCGGCAAATCAAGACAAAAGGCATTGCTTCCAATCTTCTCCAAAATGGTGAATGGACCATACCGAATTGGTCGCAACTTCTTTCCTTTTGCCTTCATCTTGTCCTTGCTGATATGGAACCACACTTTTTCGCCCACTTGAAATTGATGGTTGACTCAGTGTTTCTCATGTCAAGCCTTGTACCGGGCTTGACTTTTATCCAAATTCTCCTGTACTACTTGGCGAATCCACTGGATTCGTTGAATGAACTACTGTGCTTTGTCGCTGTCATTACATCCACTGGAGTCATCTTCCCTTCCAAAGACCATATCAAAAGGATCTTTTGGCAAGTAGCCAAAACATGTTTCAAATGGTGAACGATGCGTAGATGAGTGCACTGCTCGGTTGTAGGAATGCTACACATATGGAAGATGCTCATCTCACAACTTAGGATGTTTCCCACAATAACCTTGCAACAAGTGTACCACGGTGTGGTTGACAACATCTATCTGTCTGTCAATCTGTGGATGAAATGTTGTGCTTCTTTTCAACTTGGTGTCCATCATCTTCCACAAGCTGGTCCAAAATTCTCCGAGAAAGCGAGAGTCTTGATCTAACACAATAGTTGTGGGCAACCCAAAATGGACCCAAACATGCTGAAAGTAAAAGATAAGAAGTCTAATCTGCAGTGATATGCTTTTTACAAGGCATTAAAATACACATCTTACTAAAACAGTCAATGACGACATACAAATAGTCATGACTTTTCCTAGACATAGGCAAACCTCCTACAAAATCCATTGACACACTTTCCCATGGACAACTCAGAATAGGGAGTGGTGTGTAGAGCTCAAACTTTCTATTAGAGGGTTGAAACAAAACACATCACACACCCCTTTACATAGCGAGTCACAATGTTCTTCATATGAGACCAAAAACAAAATATTTGTACATGACACAAAGTTTTTTCAATACCAAAATGACCAGACACAAGGGAGATGTGGGCCTCCCAGATCACATGTACCCTTCCTCCTATGGGTATGCACAATTTTCCAAGGTGATACAACAATTTTCCCTACAAGTGATAGTTGTCCACCTGTGAATCATGGGTTGGTTTTTCATAAATCTCCTTAAAGTCATCATTGTTAGTATATTGTTCAACATATCTTTCAAAAGATAATGAAGCATTATGAAAAATAACATAAGCATAAATAAGAGGGCGAGATAGCGCATCGACCAATTTGTTGCTAGTGCCCTTCTTATACTTTATTACCAGATGAAACTACTGAAGAAAACCCATCCACCTGAAATGATGAGGTTGCTGCAACTTGGTTTGTGACCAAATATATTGCAAGGGCTGATGAACCATATGGATGATGGTCTCCTTGCCGATCGGGTAGTGTTTACACTTTTTCACACTCTGGGCCAAGGCATATAATTCCTTGTCATAAGTGGGATAGTTTTTCACAGCCTGAGAGAACTTCTCTGAATGGTAACATATCGTCTTCTTTTGCTGCATCAATACAACTCCCATGGCATATCCATTGGAATTTGTCTCGATCTTGAATGGCTGTTGGAGATTTGGTAAGGCCAAGATTGATGCGGTGCTGATCTTTTCTTTCAATGTTTCGAAGGACTTCTGCTGCTTTCCTCCCCATTGAAAGACTTCCTTTACACTTGTCAAAGTGTGTAAAGGTGCCGCAATAAGAGAGAAATTGGCAATAAATCTCCTCCAATATTGTACTGCACCCAAAAAGCTATGAACCTCAGTTACACTAGTAGGTTTAGGCCAATTTACAATTGCTTCAACTTTAGAAGGATCAATTTTTAACTGACCATGACCAAAAATATGACCTAGGTAAACCAAAGAGGTTTCCCCAAACTTACAATTTGACAATTTTACATAGAGTTTTTCGTTTTACAATACATCAAACACTTTCTTCACATGACATACATGTTCATTCCAACTTTTAGTAAATATAAGAATATCATCTAGATAGACAGGAACAAATTCATCAATGAAAGGCCTAAAGAGATCTTTCATGACCCTCATGAAAGTGGTTGGAGCATTGCAAATTCCGAATGGCATTACCATCCATTCGAAAAACCCCTGTTTGGTCTTGAAGGTAGTTTTCCACATATCTTGCTCTACAATTCAGACCTTGTGATAACCACTACGCAAACCCAATTTGGTGAAATAGATAGCATTCATTAACTGATCTAATAAGTCATCAATGCAAGGAAGAGGGTAATGATTTTTCACCGTTATTTTTTTTAGTGCTCGATAATCCATACACATCCTCCATGTGCCATCTTTCTTCGGCACTAAGACAATTGGTGAGCCGCATGGAGAAGTGCTTGGTCTAATGACCTCTTGGTTCAATAGTTCCTACACCTACTTTTTGATCTCCTCCATCTCAATGGGCGACATCCTGTACATGCCAATATTTGGTCAAGGAGCATCATGCTGCAAATGGATCTCATGTTGGATTTCCCTCTTCAGAGGTAATCCTCTTGGTTCCTGAAAAATCTCATCATAGTTAGAAATTAATTCACATAATTCATTTTTATGCACATGATCACAACCCTAGAAAGCATCGGATAATTTTGCATCTTTTCCCCTTACAACCATAAGCATGCAACCCTTACTGGAATTCACCAACCTCTTCATTTGTCCTACACTTACGAGGCTGGCATTGATTTTAGTTTGATGAGCCCTTACAATATATTCTACCCCATCTTTTGTGATTTGGTATTTGTTTTCATGACGGAAGAAGATTGCCTTTCTATCATATAGATACGGACTCCCTAACACCATGCCACAGATATCAATGGTATCACATCAAGTTTTACCTCATCCACTACCTTAAGAGTGATCACAAATTTAACGTTGCACTGCTTAGTTACATTCAGTTTTGCTTTATAATGTATCCATCCAAGCGGGTAAGGTTTTGGATGTGGTTTGGTCTCCAAGTCTAGCTTCTTTACCAAGGACTCTGAAATTAAGTTTTATTGGGACCTCATATCAAATAGATTTTCCACTTTTGTATGATTTATGATAACTCTAATATGAAATAGCTCAATTCTCTTTCATTCGTTAGGAAGAGACTCATCTATTGAACTAGTGCCTTCATGTGATTCAGATTTAACATGAGGTGTAAGAGTACCTTTTGTTCCTGTTGTTGTGATCAATGCTTCATCTCCCGAATCGGATCAAAGGTCTTGCTGCACAATTTCCATTGTCTTCTACTTGCCTTTTCCTTCATACTTCTTTGGTCTCTTTTGCGAGTATTATTTCCAAGAATGATCATCGTCATGACCTTCCTTTTTGTAGTGATTGCAATAAGGTCTTTCTCCTTCTTCTTTCTTGGTTGATGTTTTCCTCTTCTCCTTTCCTATTCCTTTCACTTTGGGTTTTCCATTTGGAGGTTTGAAAGGGGGTTTCTTGAAATGATCATCTCTTCCATTTTTTCCCATGTTCTCAAGATGGATTGCCTTCACACTGGTGGAGTCAATAGTAGTTGGTTCAAACAATAATAATGAATGTCTAAGGTAACTATGTAATGATCCAATATACTTAGTTACTACTTTAAGTGAGTCAAGTGCAATGCTCAAATTAAGTGCCTGTTTTCTAAATTCCTCTGTAAAGCTTTGAACATCCTGACCTCTGCCTTGCCTTAAGTATTGCCAATCCATTAAGGCTTTTTGTTTGTAACCCAAGGGATATAATTGTTCCTTTAATGTAGAAATGAAACTAGGCCATGAGGAAAGAAGATTACCCACACTCTTACTGCTTTGCAATTTTCTCTCCCACCAAACGAGAGTGGTGCTACTAAGTCGAAGAGAGGCCAACTAAATCTTTGCCTCGTCCTCATCGATCTTCTGAATCCTGCAGTAGATTTCAATCTGCCTAATCTAGTTATTAAGCTTTTCTGCATTACTTTCACCATTAAACATGGGAAGATCAAATTCGACATCTAATTTAAAGAAAGGTTTCTTAGATGCATCCCTTGAATTTCTATGATGATGGTGATGAGAGGAAGAATAACTTTCTCTCATGGAAGGAGAAGGAGGGGGTTCTTCTCAACCATTTCAATGCAGTGAACCTTGTTCTTCTAGATTTCTCTCTTTTGCTTTCTCTAGTATTGAAAGCAATTAACTGACATTCTTTGCCATTGTATAGAAGGTTTTGCGGAAATTGCACTCCTCTTCATGACGAGCCTCTTCATCTGCCATGTTTCTCTTTCGATGTGCACGCCCCGCTTTGGGATCGAAAGACTTTAGTTTATGTTCACCTCTTTAGAGTGTGTTTCTTGTCAGCATACAAACATCCAATTCACATATAAAAAAGACCCGCTCTGATACCACTTGATCCAAAATATTTTGCTTATAGATGTGTTAAAGAATTACATGCATAAATTGTAGCTTAACATAGAAAAATTAATGTGCACACGAGAGAAGAGGAGAAACACATAAAGCATGAAAGAAGACAACAAGACTTGATAATAGAGTTCTTTCGACTTGGACTACATCTCTGAGCCCTGCTTGATCAATGGGGAGGCCTTCATTCATTAAGTGGCATGAGAAAGAAGAGTACAAGCATCAATTATAAAAAGGAGTTTTATACCTCCATACTCAAAAATGGCCAAAAAATGCAGAACTCTAATGTAGAAATGGACATCACCATTGCGTTCATGGTGTTGAGAAGTGCCGAAACCATATAAAATTTGTCAAATTTTGACAAAATGAAAATTCAACCCTCTTGCAAAATTCTTCCTCGAACTGCGTGCATTGCCTCCTCTCATAGGCGCACTGAAAAACTACATTTATGTATAAAATCGTTAGTGGATTCTTCAAGTAAATCAATGTAGGACAGTTGGTTGGGGATCCAATTAATAGGGAGGAGGTCGGGTGGTCAAACCCTGCCTCCTCCTTTTTTTTACATTATAAAACAATTTTTTTTAAATAAATGTTTGTTTGGGGCGGCCTGCCCACCATACCCATCTCCACCATGGCCGTTGCATTTAATTGCATCTTGGGTTTGTTTTGGGTTGGGTCCATGCCCCAAGGGTCGGCCCATCCTTTTATGATGTTTTTTGTGAGCCCCATTTCGTGAGACAGTTGTGGGGTGGCAAGGTCATGGCCACCCACCCCTGTTTGCTTACATTGTAACTGTTCCGTGGGCAGGGGTCGATGCCCACCCCTCCATTGTTATGTTTTTGGTTGGGGTGGTGGGGTTGGTGGCCTGCCACCCCCATTTTTAAACATTTTTTTATTTAAATAAAAAAACTTGTGCATTTTTGAAAATTTGGTTTTGGACCAAAGGAGTATTTTTAATGAGGCAACAATTTTTCCCAGAATCTGGCTGGAGTTGGCCGGGTTCCATCTGCCAGAAAAAGTCCAAATTGTACCTCATTAATCCTGCCCAATCATCAAAAGTTAACCCAACTTCGACTGCCTCTATCTCCTTCATCCGGACTCAGATTAGAGTGTTGTTCACACCATTCGAATCAGGGCGATGAGCACTTCGATCTGATGTCAAGTTCATTGCCTTTCCACCACTTTGAATTCTGAGCTTTTTCCGTGCCACTATTTCTGGAGATCCACCTTGATCGGTGTTCACTTTTTGATGTCGGTCTCGATCTCCTCACTTCCAAGCTCGATCCTCGCCATTCTATTGTGAACAAATACCTACATGAGAGATCAAACAAAGACAAAATTAGAAAAATATAACATATGAATTTTAATGTAAACCATATGCAGATCAAGGAACATCATAATAAGAAAGTAATCATTTACATGCCTATGGAAAGTAAACACGTAGTATATTAATAATAAATAGAAGAGGGAATCATACAACCACTGCCTTGATGTTGGAAGCCTCCTTCGGGATGGGTTTCCAAGTCCAAGCCAAGACTTCTCAAGCTCTCCTTTCTTCTTCACAAATTAGCAGCATTTAGGCACAATTTAGCGGTAGCATGACCAATCTAGTTTGACTAGCCTCCTTGAGGATAGTAAGGAATTCATTTATAGGGAAGGAGAGGGAGTTAAGGATCCACAAAATGAGATATAAGGTCAATATCTTAAGGGGATGATCCCTAAAGGTAGGATCAAGGAATCAAAATGGGAGAACTCGACAATATCCTTATTCAATAATAATGAGCTCGCCATTCTCGAGGCTTCTAGTAAGAGAAGCTTCAACCCCATTTTTGGAGAAACTTCTTGAAGATGAATAACACAAATTTTCACTATAATTTCCGCACTAATAATTCTATTGATTAATTATGTAGAGGGTTACCATCATGGGTTTTACTGGTAATAGTAGCACTAAGCTTGCGAATAGGGATTTTTGACAACCTCTTCTAGAATTACTTCAAGGAATTTCTTCTTCTTTTCTTCAGGGATGCTCTGATCAATTTTTTTCACGGTGAATTCATTGACAAATTTTGTCTCTTTGCGAAATTTTGGGAAAATTTTGACAGCTCAGGGTATTAGACAGGGAGTGCAAGAAATTTTTGTGTAACAAATTCCCCCTAAAGCATGAAGTCAGAACAGGAAGTGATGGCTGAAGTTCTTTACAAGTCAAGGCAAGAACTTTGGAGAACTACCGTCAAGATACCTGCAAATAAAACATCATACAACATATATGACATCTTTGAGTAGTATTTTAACAATACACGAATCCACAGCATGGGCGCAACCATCCAAAATGAAAGGATCATATATATGGATCCATGACATGAACAAAACGATCCGACTAGAAAGGATCATGTATACAATCACGAATATTAAATAACTATATGCAGCATGGATTTATTAGATGAAATCCAGGGTCTTCATCTTTGTCCCAATCCAACCAAAGTACAAATCTAACCATGCGAATAGACGTGTTGAAGTTGAACATGGTAGAAACCACTTGATTAATGGTCAGTGATGTAAACCATTAACATGCACAAGAGAAACCACCAATAATGACAACGGTTCTCAAGGTACATGAACACAATCAATGAGTGTGAAAAATGAAGCTAAAGTCGAACACTCGTAGAATTATTCAATTGAAGGCGAGTGATTTGAACCTATCATCAAATGTGAGGAACCTACCATTGAGGCATGGAAGCTCCAAGGTACTGAAAGGAAGTTTCTAGATCATCTTCCTAGATAATGAGATGAAGTCGACAGGAAATGATCCATTGAAGGAGGGCCATAATGTTTCCCACATCATCGACACGAAACAAAGGCCTTTGTAAGTTTGGTGAGAGTGATTCAGGATTGTACCAGAGAAGGTAAAATGTGGTTTAATAGGTTTGAATTTGTAGAAGGAACTTCTCTTGAATATATCGGCGACACGACTCCAGATTTTTCTAGCATTTGACTCAAAATGAGATAAATGGTCATGATGATGATAGGTAAATATCAAATGAGAGGCAAATGGATTTCTCAAACCCAAGAAGGAAAGTGACTAAGTGAGCATATCCTAAAACTGACACAAAATAAAGATGAGTGTCATGTTCAAGAGTGACATGTTACCCCTCATACAGAATACATGACACATTTACTTCCATTTCGCCCCCGCTATTTCTAGTGAGTAACTCTTTATTTCTAATCCCAATCTTGAATATGATACCATATACTTGTCATATAAGATCATCCTTCAGATGAATCCATTCTAGTAAGTTTAATGAGCCCTAGGAATGAGTAACTCAATCTTGTCACGGTGACAAGTCCTACTTCATTTAATTTTAACGAGTCCAATGGAAGGGTAAATCGACATATTTTTCATGTTTAGAGAATTTGAAAAAGAGGCAGAAAAGAAAAATCCAGATATCCCTTTTTGTAGATAGACCCTTATGTATGTTTTAACCCAGTACAGAAATTTCCTGCATACGAATTCTAAAAATAGAAAATAAACAATGATGAGAGCATAAAACATAAAACATATATGCATAGAGATTTTCCCTCCAATCCAAAAACTATGACTACAAGATTATTTTTTCATTATATTCCTTTCAATGTTACAATACATCTATATATATATATATATATATATATATATATATATATATATACATCTCGAAGCATTCATAAAATCCATTAACACTGGATTAGAATGTAAATGTAGTTCCTTTGACCAGAATTACAAAAACTATGGAAAAAAACCATCATGCCTAAAACAATGTATGAAAACCACACAAAAATCCATAGGTTGGTCTACCCACCTAATATAGGGTGCAAACAAATTTTCCCCTTGACATTGTTGCAGACCCCGTAGAGGGGGGCTACTTCCCACCCTCAAACCCCCAACAAGGGGTGCTTCCCCCTCCCTTGTGACCCACCTGCTGCATCCGATGTAACTAATAAGGGGTGCTATCACCACCCCTGTGACCAGCCCGCACATGGGGCTATTTGTGGAAATAATATAACACATACCTAACATTCTCCCACTTGTTTTCTTTCCATAAGGGGACACAAGAGAGCTTAGTCATTTTTCCAGCCCAGCAACACCCTTTTTTTCTCTACACCAAGATAACTTCTACATTCTCACAAACGTTTTCAATGCATCTGCAATATTCTTCAAAGTTTTTACCTTACCAGCAACACCCTTTTGTCCTCAACCATATCCCTCAAAAAGTGATACTGAAAATTAATGTGCTTTGTCTTTGAATGATAGGCAAGGTTATTTTCCAAGAAAATTACACTTTGGCTACCATAGTCCATCCTTACAGCTCCCTATACTAACCTCATACTTGAACATAATCTTTGCAACCAAACTGCTTCCTTGCTTGCATGAGTAGTTGCCATGTATTCTGCCTTTGTAGTTGAAAGTGCCTTTACAAACTGTCTCTTGCTCATCCAACTGACTACACCTCCAAACATGTTAAATACATACCCAATTATAGATCTTCTCTAATCTAGATCCCCAGCTCAGTCTACAAACAAATCCATGGATTTCCAAAACTCTATCCAATATTGGTCTTCCTTGGTAGCACAAACCATAATCACGAGTGCCATGCAAATACCTAAACACCCGCTTCACTGTTGTTTAATTCTCATTCCTTGTTTTTGACATAAACTTTCTCAATACTCCCACTTCATGTGCAATGCTTGTTCTAGTGAAAACCATTACATACATCAAGAGGCTGATTGCACTTGCATATGGAACATGGGAGATGCTCTCTTCCTCTTCTTATGCCTTGGAACACTGTTCAGTAGATAACTTTAGACCGATAGGAATAGGAACCTTCACCGATTTTCTATCTTGCATATTAAACCTCTATAATATTCTCTTGACATACTTCCTCTGGTTTAATGAGAGCTTCCTTTTTTCCCGATCTCGTTTAATTTCCATGCCCAAAATATAGTGTGTATCACCAATATCTCTCATGTCGAATTTGGACGATAATTGGGTCTTCAATTCTTGGATAATTTCTTTGCTATTTCCAATCAACAACATATCATCAACATACAAGACCAAATAAATAACAAGGCCACCAATTAATTTAAAATATACATAGTGATCTTCTTTTCTTCTAGTGAAGCCAAGTCCTCATATATATGTATCAAATTTTTGACACCACATCCTTGGTGACTATTTTAAGCCATAAAAAGATTTTTTACACCTCCATATGAGTTATTTCTTAAACTTCACAGCAAAGCCTTCAGTTTGCTTCATGTAGATCTCTTCTTCCAGATCCCCATGAAGAAATGATCTCTTAACATCCATCTATTCTACCTTGAAATCAAAAGTAGTAGCAATAGATAAAAGTAATCTAATGGAAGCTACCTTGGAAATAGGCAAAAAAATATCACCAAAATCAATTCCTGACATGTGGGGTTAACCTTTTTCTACCAATCGATCTTTTTGTTTCTCCACCTTGACTTCTGAATTCATAGTCTTCTTAAACACCCAATAGCTACCAGTGGGTTTCCTTCTAGATGATAACTCCACTAGATCCCATGCCTCATTTTTTTTGCAAAAATGTCATTTCATCAACCATGGCATCTTTCCAAAGATTTCCATCCTCTGAATCTACTGCTTCCCTTACCATTATGGGATCATCATCAGTAATACATAAATAAAAAATTCAAAAGAAGAAGTTGTACTATACCTTTTTTGGCTTCTTTCTTTCTCGAACTGATCTTCTCACAGTTGGAGCTTCTGGTTCTTCATCTTTTGATTCCTCTTCTATTTTAGAGTATGATTCCTCCTCCTTTAGCTCAAACTCTATCTTCTCAAGTTCCTTTGGTAGGACTTCATGTTTAATAACATATTTCACCTCTCTAAACACCACATCACAGATGTACATAACCTTCCTTGTTTCTGGGTTCCAAATCTTATAGCCTTTTAAACCATTTGTATACCCAATAAATATGCACCTTTCAAATTTACTGTCCAGCTTAATTCTTTTCTCCTCTGGAACATGTACATATGCATCACATCCAAATACCATCAAATTTGAAATAGATGGTTTCTTACCAGTCCATACCTTTAGTGGAGTCTTATCCTCCAACGCTGATGAAGGTGATATGTTGACTAGGTAGCATGCAGTCTCCATTGCCCCTACCCAGAATTCATGTCCTAAGCCGACACCACTGAGCATGATTCTTTCCTTTTACATCAATGTATTGTTCATTCTTTTTGCAACTCCATTTTGTTGAGGCATGTATGGAGTAGTCTTATTCCTTATTGTACTAGAGTTCTTACAAAACTCTTCAAATTCCTTCTTGCAAAACTCCCCACATATTTCTCCTCAGCACCTTTATCTTCTTCTCTATCTGGTTTTCCACCAGAGCCTTAAATTCTTTAAACCTGTCAAAGACTTCATATTTCTTCATGAGGAAATATGACCATGTATTCCTTGATAATTCATCTATAAATGATACATAGTACATAAAATTACCCAGTGATGGAACCGACACATGTCCAAATTCATAACTATGCACAAGCTCTAATATTTGTTTTTCCCTCTTAGCACTAGTGAGGAAACTCAGTTGATTCTACTTCCCATATATATAAATTTCATAGAAATG
This sequence comes from Pinus tabuliformis, assembly GCA_031772625.1. Lineage (NCBI taxonomy): Eukaryota > Viridiplantae > Streptophyta > Pinopsida > Pinales > Pinaceae > Pinus > Pinus tabuliformis. Next base: position 58,636,580 of record CM062810.1, on the reverse strand, counting down.
AAAATTCAGAAAGAAATTAGATATATCTTATACCATACCATTACCATGAAGTATTTGAAGGCCCTTCTCTCCAATATTTCCAAGCCTTTGATGCCATAGCATGGTCTTTTCTCCAGAGACCACTAGATTTTCTACTCCACTTTCAGGAACCACAAAACTATTGCACCCATCGATAACAATGATACCCTAAATCTTATACATATTTCCAATCTAAACTCCCCGCATCAATATTAGTGCTCCTCAAACCATATTATAGGTATCTTTCTCAAACATTGTTTTTACACCTGCATCATCCATCTTGCTTAGAGAAATCAGATTTCTACCCATTGTAGGAATATGGAGAACACCAAGAAGTGTTCTAATCCTTCCACCTTGCAAATTAAACTTGAATTTTCCATGACCAAGAGTTCTATCCTTCATATCTTCACCTAAGTAGAAATCACCACCATCATATTTATCATACTCATAGAAACACTCCCTGTGGGGAGTGAAGTGAAAATATGCACCTAAATCAATCAACCATGCCTCATGATCTACATGTGTACCTGAATAAGATGCCAATTACACATCCCCACCTTCATCTGAGGTGGTTTTTGCATCTTGAAAAGGAGAATCATAATATCCTTTTCCTTTCTCATGAGATTTATATCTACATTCCCTTTTAAAGTGCCCTTACTTTTTGCATTTCCAGCACACATTTACAGGTTTTCATGGATATTTAGATCTCCCACTTGAGGATTTATTTTTGCTTCTATTTTGGGATCATCCTCATATAGATAAGGCATCACCTTTCTAGACCTCCATATTTTTTTGTCTTGTCTCCTCCGACAGCAAGAATGAGACTATTTCATCAAACTGTAAGGCAGTTACATTGCTACCTATTGCAACAACCAGACTATCCCATTAGAGAACACAACAAATTTATGCACTTATCTTAATTTCAAATTTTTATATCAACAAATAACAATTGAATTCCCACAGTATTAGAGGCATTTAGATGCTCTTTCACCGAGTCACCATCCTTCATCCTCAGGTTATAAATATTTTTCCATAGGAATAGTTTATTCACCAGAGACTTAGGTTGGTACAAAGTCCTTAACTTGTCTTAGAAATCCTTCATCGAAGCTTCCCCTAATACATTCGACAATATAGAATCTGAGATACAAAACTATATTGTGCCCTTTGCCTTCCAATCCAACTTCACCTAGTCTTCAGTTGATTGATATTTATCCACTAGCAGATCCTCCATATTGATTTTTCACGTCTCAAAACTCTGACCAATAAACTTCCTGATCTCTATATTTCCAGTACTCGCCATCTTCTTTCACCAAAAGAATCTATCCCATAGATCTCCCACTAAACAATGTCTACCATAGGCCCAAGAAAACCCCCTCAGCAGTGAAACCATCCCCTTTAAGCCAAAAGACCTCTGAAAGAAAATGTAGGTTTTAACCCCATATAGAAATTACCTGCATACAAATTATAAAAAAAAAGAATAAACAATAGCGAGAGCATTAAAAAAAAAGATATAGATGCAAATTTCCCCCGGATCCCAAAACCGGGACTACGAGATTGATTTTTCATTATATTCCTTTCAATGTTACAATACATATATATATATATGCATGCTGAAGCATCCATAAACCCCAATCCATTAACATTAGATTAGAACATAATCGTATTTCCCTTGACCAAATCTACAAAATACCATGGGAATAAACCATCATGCCCAAAACGATGTGTGAAAACCACACACAAAACCATAGGTAGGTTCACCCACCTAATATAGGGGCTAGTCATGGAAATAATATAACACATACCCAACATCTTAAGTCCGAAAAGGTAGGAAACAATACTCAATAGAATCTCTTAGCCATGTTCGACTAAGGTATTCCTTTTTCGTAGTTAGTCTATCTCAGTCTAGAAAATGGTTAAAATTATACTAACTAGATGTGTTTTCATTTACTTTTACAAGTTTGAAAACACAAGTGATCGGAAATATTTTCATATTTTTGGAGTCTAAAAAGCACTGAAAGAGGGCTCCTCTGAGAGGAACGAGTGGTATAAAAGGATAACAACTGGTTCCAATCATGATGGAACTACTCAAAACATGTAAAGGTCAAGAAGCTAGCTAATTATACCACTCATCGCATACGTTCTTCAGGCAAGTGTAAAATAACTGAGTGAAAGTTTATGATCATCCAAAGAGATGGTGAAGATAGAATGAGAAATAGCAAGGCTCATCTGGCAAAAGATAGGCTGGTATAAACAAGAATCATGAGAGGTAAGATGAAAACAGTTTCATTTTTACACAAGCTTGAAACATAGGAAAGCCTCCTTGAAATTGGTTTCATTTTTACACAACCTTGTAACATGTAGAAACTATGCATGATATTGATTTGCATGCCCCCATAATAATGACTCAAGTCGAGGTACATGCCCCCAAAGATTCATGCCGTTCACCTAAGTAGACTATCGGTTACTAACAGGTGGATGGAATTAAGGTTAATTTAGAAGATAAAGTGAAATACTCAACCAAGAATTTAGGAGATCTAAATAAAAGACTTGAATTGGAAGAGGATATGTTTCATTTTTAATGATCTTGATATAGGAAAAGAACCATGCTCATGACTTATTATTTCATTTTCTAACGAGATTGACACAATAAAAGAACCATGCTCTAAGTGACCTATTTCATTTTTTAACGAGGTTGACATAGTAAAAGAACTATCCTGATGGCCTTGATCATGGACTATAAGAGACCATGGCTTCCATGAGGTTCTCTTTAGATGGGAGAAAAACACTCTAGAAGGGACACTTGTAAATGGATCTAATGGGAAGATCGAATTCCAATATCCCCAGTAGATGATGCACTATGTCACTGACTAGATCATCAATAGACACAGGCATGTAACAGACGACCACATAATTAACCTATGTTGGGGGTGATACCACTTGCATACAAGGACCATTTAGGGAAGATGGTTGATCGGAAGTCAAATTGGAAGCGACAAAAAAAAATTGATCAATGGCCATAATTCTTCCTTCATGTGGGGAACATATGACACAGGAGAGATAAGAGACGAGAGCTCCCATGACATAAACATTGTCACGATAGAGGAGTAAATTAAAATCAAATGGGCCTTGGACAACCATCAAGTTGAGATAAACAAATTTTCCTCCCAAAGTAATAGGCAACTTAGGAAGGATCCCTAATGGTTGACTAGTTCCTCTGTTAAAAGCTAACATATTCCAGGCAATAGGAACAAGCTACAGAGAACCTAAAGTTTTCCAAGCAGTTGAGGATATAATACGAAGAGATGCACCTTCATCTATGATTGTGCCAGGTAAAGGTATATTATAAGCCTGTACTATGATAAGAAAAGGCATGTGAGAAGGAAGACGATATCCTACTAGTCAACTCCCATCAAAGAAAGTGACTAAACTACTTGGACGGGGTACCATCAGAATGGGAGAATTCCCCCATTGCATTAAAAGAACAAGAGGATAGTCCCCCTGTACTGTGGGAATAGGAGGATTTTCCCCTAATTCTTTTAAATCTAAATAAACCAGAAGAGCTTGAGTGGTATGAACTTCACTCTCTATATGATAGGTACGATCACCTGAAGGTGGAATTGGGTCAACCATTTACTCAACCAATGGTTGGTCAGAAATGGACTCATGAGATTCACTTTCAGAGAGAGTGGGATTGACCGAAGATGATTTCTGATCAATCACTTAATAAACTAGTGGAGGACCAAGGGAAATCTTCTGATAACTAGTCGAAATATGATGTTGAGAAGCGATAAGGTTATACAATAGTTTTTAAGCTTCATCGGTAGGAGGAAAAAGGTGAATAGGATGATTCGCCTCAGATAACCTACCAGGAAATTTAACGTTTCCCTTTTTCCAAGGGCTCTACTGTCACTAGTTAAAGATTTATCACCAACTTGATCTCGAGAGGTTAATGACAAAGGCTACTGGGAACCTATGGACAAAAATTCTAATACCTTGGGAATACCAGGACAATCTCTAAGAAGGTTGTCACCCTTACATATCATGCAAGGTAATTTCAATTTTCAGGGTTGATTGGAAGGTTTCTTAACATCAACTGCATCAATAGTAATGGTTTAAGGGTTTCCCCTTGCTTATTTTTCTTCTTCTTAATATTCCTTTTCTTCTTCTTCTTATCCACCTCATTACTAGCTTGTGGGCTTTCACGAGACGAAGAGGAAGAAAAGGAAGAAAACCTCATATATAAAGAAGACAAAGAGTCAAATTTAGGGTCAACTGGAGGTTGATATTGTTCAAGAGGAGGAGAGCCCAATTAAGGAGAAGTTTGGATATTTAGATCCATAGGGGTCAAAAATAACCAAACTGGAAAAACAATGGTAAAACTGGGGAGGGACATCGTTTCCATATAGGGAGCACCAAAATTTCCAAAAGAAGGAAAAGGACTAGGATTCCCGTTAGAGCGGTTTCCTTGGTTGGTAGACTCAAGAACCGTTGCCATCAATCTCAACCTAAGATCTACTAAGGAGTATTTCCACAAGAAGGATGTTATTTTGTGGTCAATTAATTTTATAAATTAACAAGAAATAAATAAAAAAGGGGTAACAAGGCGTAAAGGTTTACCAAGCAATCCAGAACTACAATATACACCTTGGCGAGCCGAGGAATTAACATATGGCATCCAGTCTGTTGGATTGAGGGGACATGATCAAGGTTTGGAGTTAATTAGCCAAAAAAATCCCTTTAATATTGGTCCTTTCAGCGACAACACATGGAGCACGGACTGAGGTCTCACCCGAAGCAGTATGGGGTGGTGCTGGAACCAAGTTTCTGCACCCTTGAGATGTCTAAGGGGTCAGTTTAGTCCAACTATGAATACCTTCACACAAGTCGCTTCATGCACTATCCTGACATGCGAGGCCTTCATGATCTGTTATAATCACCTTTGCACAACCCTAACTAGGGGCTAAGGTGCTTTCGTGCTGCTAAGGCAGCGATTTGTGCTATTTCCCAAGTTACACCATAGATCTTACTTATCTTCTTATAACAATTAGTTAACTTCACGTAAACATATACCTTATCTTATTTTCCCTTAATCAACACAATCATATATGTTTGCACAGCATATAAACAATAGAAATGGAATTTATACCCAATACATTCAATGCAAAAAATAGTAAACAAATACATAGGAATGGTATAAAACTTCTCTTTATTAATACTTCAATCGATTATAGACTGAACCTTCCCTGCACACTTAGCTACAGGGGTCCATGCACTCAGCTGTGGACTACTAGGCCTCTGCACACTCAGTTGCAGAGTCTTCTCCTACTCTACGATCCAAAGAATTGACTCTACACTTAGATAAGACTCAATTCTTCATCCTTCATTCATTCTCTTCTTTACAACTTAGAGCCTCACTCTATTTATACAATCCCATGGTCCGCAGACCATGGGTAGAACTCTCAAGCTGACATTACATTACAAAAATGAGGGTGTACAACCTTATGACTCATTTACACTCTTTGCACTCTGCATCCATAAAACATAAAGTCTTTACACTAGATTTAGTCAAAATCTGGGCTTTAAGCCCCAAAACTTGCCTTGGGGGATCTCGCACCCAACACAATCTCCCTGAATGCTATGTTTGGTGTATCATGGTGTACAAGGTGACAGACTCGGTTACCTGTGGCTGGATAACAACCTATAGGGGTCTCCCAATATATACCAGATGGTACGTGGGAGTGCATTCTATAGTAGTGTCGTCTAGTGTATAACCATTCAATGAGAGCATTCCTTTATAATTATCATGCGTGGAGCACCTGCAATATACATAAAAGTACTAGAGAATGGTACTATACACTTCCGCAAGTGGAATGAGATTTCACCCCCGGTATACAACGCTGGAAAATAATGACAAATCCTACTTTTAACGACATCGGAACACTTCTCTAGCCTAAAACTCTAAATATTTGTGTTAATTTCCAAATTCTCCTTAGGTTAATTGAGTAAAATTTTAAGTTTGTATTCAATTAAGTTTCAGTTTTAAGCTTCAAAATGATGTCACCTAAACACAATGCAACTATCATGAGAAAATGATTCATTCTATTTCAATGAAAGCTAATATATCAAGGGAAGATATTCAAAAAATGATGCAACAACAAGGAATGAAACAAACAAAGCTTTCCTAACTATATCTTTCACTTTTATTTTCCAAATGGAACCACCAAAAGAAAAAGGATTTCAATTTTTATTTCAATGAATGAGAATGTAATCGATGCACTTTTAGCTTTCAATCACTAAACAATTTAATCTATATCTATTGATAAATCTCAAAAAAATGACTTTAAATCCACTATGATCTAATGCACTTTACGAAAAGTAAATTATGAGATGAAAACTAAATGAATACAAAATCAATTTCCTTATGAATACAAAAGAACTACTACTTCTCAATCAATATAAAATAAGTATTTTCCCACTCATCCAAGAAGAAAACAAAGATTTTAATTGACTCAAAGTATGAATGACTCAGTCACAATGAAATTTTTACCACTTCAAGCATGGGATAATATTTTGCACACCACAAAGAAACTGAAGGAAAACAAACAAGATCTGATGCACATATAGTGGGGAAACGATCTCCGAGATCAAGACACACTAGATTTTTCAGTAGAAACCCTAAAAATTCTCAATTTTAAGGATCAAAAATACTTTATATAGAAAAATTCATGCTGACATGGTCATCAACATTAATTTACATAGAAAAACCCATGCTGGAAGAACTACTTTACACAACAAAATTGGTGTTGGACGAGAAACTAGACCAGTGGGGGGATATAGTGGAAGACAAGGTTTCCAGCATGATTGTACCAGGAAGAATAAGCATTGTTAGTGTGACTATGTCTAATAAAAATAGGTTGAGTGAACAAATTTTAGGAAAACAAAGTAGGTCATGAGAAAAACCCTAGACCTGATACCCTAAATGACCGACTATTTAGAGTATAGACTCAAAGGTAATTAAAACCAAGGATCATTGAGGGGTTGGTCAAACTAATAAAAAAACCAAACACAAAAGGAGGGTTGAAAGGGATATATGTTCCCAATTAGATTCATCCATTTTTTATGTAGGAAATCCCTTCTACGGACAGAAACGATCCCTCTAGTCCAATCAGTGCATCTAGTAACAACTGAAACAAATACGTGTAAAACTCTCCTAGTTTAAATCAAAATAACATGAGAGAGGGAATATGGCCTACCTCACTCATATGTGTTCTCTATTTGATGTCAATATCGATCTCCTCACTTCCAATCTTGATCCTCGCTATTCTATTACAGACAATTATCGACAAGAGAGATCAAACAAAGGAAACAAAATAAAAGCATATCATATGCATTCTAATGTAAACCATATGACAGATCAAGGAGGATCATACTAAGCAAGTAATCATTTACATAGTTATGCAAAGTAAACATGCATTATATTAATAATAAATAGAAGAGGGAAGCATGCAAGAACTGCCTTGATGTTGGAAGCCTCCTTCAAGATGGGTTTCCAAGTCCAAGCCAATACTTCTCAAGCACTCCTTTCTCCTTCACAAATTGGTAGCAATTAGGCACAATTTAGCAGCAACATGACAAATTTAGTGTGACTGACCCCCTTGAGAATAGTAGGGAATTAATTTATAGGTAAGGAGATGGAATTAGGGATCCACAAAATGGGAAAGAAGGTCCACATGTTAAGGGGAATATCCTTAAAGGTAGGATCAATGACTCAAAATGGGAGAACTCGACCATATTCTTACTCAACAATAACCACCTCGCCATTCTCAAGGCTTCTAGTAAGAGAAGCTTCGCCTCCATTTTTGGAGAAACTTCCTCAATAGGAGTAGCATGATTTTTCACTATAATTTCAGCCATTAGTTATGTAGATGGCTACCAACATAAGTTTTATTGGTAATAGTAGCACCGGACTAGGGTTTTTTGACAAGCTCTTCCATAATTAATTCAACTCATTTCTTCTTCTTTTATTCAAGGATTCTCTAATCAATGTTTTTCATGGTGAATTCATTGAAAGCTTTTGTTTCATTGTTAAATTTTTGGAAAATCTTGATAGCTCAGGGTATGAGACAAGAAGTGAAAAAAATTATTGTATAATAAGAATGTGATGTTGATTGATCCCATTAGGAGGCTTACTAATCAGATGTGAGAAAATGGCCTATAAGAGTATTCCTAGAAAAGTATTTTTTTCCTTGTGGGGGAGGATATGAGCCTCCCTATGGGGTTTGTTATTGGTTAACCCTCTTCACTATATTCTGCATAGGTGTGGGTTGACTAGAGTCGTATCATGTATGTTGTAATGGTGGTGTATTTTGTGTAGCATCAAATGTTGGGCCATTGAATGAATATCCAAGGTATTGGTAGTTATTGTTGATTTGAGTTTTGGTCATGGACCCAATCAATTCATCAACATCATTGGATGTTCCTTGGGTGTCTTTATAAGTTTGCAAGAATGGGGCATCTTGAAGCACATTATAAATGTACCCGGACTTGGTGTAAATAAGCTCCAATTTTTTAGATTTACTAATGGTTTCTTCCTCGGTCTGTAGGGATGAGTTTTCCATGTTTTTGGAGGTTTCCAATGTGAGAGATATCAATAACAAGTCCACGAGGAATTTATCTTCAAACTGAGTTTTGCATAGGGTATGACGTTTTCGCCATTCATGTATATGATCTGGGACATGTGTAGCATGTGTTTGTTTGAAGTGGGTAAGGAGTTCCAGACCCAATCATGGTAGACCAAGAGCTAGAAGAAGGTGAGGAAAGTTGTAGGTAGAGAGATAAATTTTTCATGGGACATAAAAGGTTGGTAAACATACCATTTCATTGCAGGCCCTATCAGGGGGCATTGAAATAGTCGTAACCTAATAGTATCGTCGGTGATACTATTAGACAAACACCATAGGTAAAAAATCATGAGATGGTTTCTTGGGTCTTCACCTTATTTCCCTTCAGAAGTTGGAATGTTCAAAGGGACTTGGTGGGAATAGCTACAAATTCTAGCCATGGGCGATCAGGTCATTGGTTATCTTTCTTAAATATGGTAGGTTTAAAGAAGCTAAGAATAGGATTTTTGCATTATATGATGTTAGAAAATTATATATTATAGAGCAATGGAACACATAAAATATTGCAGAAATATAAATACGTAAAACACATAAAACAAGAGAGACACATATATATGTGGTTCACATAATTTGGGCTACATCCATGGAGAAATAGTTAGTCCTTCCTTTTATATTATCCAACAAAATGAAGAGATACAACCTATAATAGATCCACTGTAATTCCCTCTTCACTCTCACACAATCTCCTCTCTCTTTCTCGCTCAGAATACAGATCTACATAGATGCAATACAATTTCCTAATATATAGTGAGGGGTTGCCTTCTAGGGCAAAAAAACCCTAAATTAAACCTAACTTCTACTATCGGATCTCTGCCTAATGAACGACTTAGATTGACTACAAAATTACAACATTTTACAAGGCAATTTTACATCTATTTTTAGCTTTGGGGGGGCTCCAAATAATCGTCGTCGCCCTCCCATGGACCCCCTTAGCAACATTCATTTTATGAGCAAAGTTTCCACAACATTACGAACTTGGATCCAGTGTGGCGATACCTCTAAATAAAAAATATAATAAAGCTCCACACCCAACATCTACCATCTTGAGATGAGTTTGGGTAGGTATATGAGAAGGTGTCCTCTCTCAAGAAGTTATAGGAGAACTACCTTGGTGGGTGTTTAACAGACTTTCTAGGGTGGTTAAGGGTGTACTTTGATGGGGAGGGGTCATGAGAAAAGTTTCACCAATAAAGGAAGATTCAATAATGGTGGTTGTGTGATGTCCTCTACGCCTAAATGGCCTGAGTCCTCATGCACCTCCCACTAATGGGGGGAGGTTTAAAAGAATTCTAGATTGAAGGGGAGCCATCGGGTCCCCTATGGTGTCGATTAGACTGTGTGCTACTTTTTTTATAGTGAGGGAAGGAGATAAGTATCAATGAAATAAGATGACATACATAAAACAAAATGAAAATATAAAATGTTATTTTCCTTTTTAAAGTTAATCTATGTGACCAAGCTAAGTAACTAGACCTTGCGAAGATGTCTTTTCATGGGTCCTAAGGTAATGTCTTGAAAGAACTGGTTCCTCCTTCTAGCAGCCAAAGAATTAATGAAGGTAATTGGAATGAGGCTTAAGTTCTGCGTGCATTGTCACCTATATGGAAAGGATGCCCTAGATTTTGGCCACTAAAGTCCCTTCATCCCATGTGAGCATTCGATTATTTAGCTTCTTGGTGGTGAGTTACTAGTATCGATCACTAGATGGGTCAAGTAGCCCGAAAGAGTACCGCATGCACTGGACCTAATCTAAACCCCCTCTACATCGGGTCTCTACCATGTGTTACACAGTAATTTTTCACTCTCATGTCCCTCCCCATTCTTGATCCCAGAGAAACCTAGTAGTGACTACTGCATTATAATTTCACCATGAAACCTATGCTTTTGCATCCCTTGAAGTTTGAAGAAAGTAGTCCCCACTCCCCTTAGAACATTTCCAGAGAATCCTTCTTAAAACCAATGTTTTAATATCGGTGTTCTTCCCTAGTGTCTCACCCATGCCGATGGCAGAGTTTTACACTGTGACCTGCACCGATCAACACTACTATTAGCCCAATACTCACATCAGTGTACTTCTGGAATGTTTTTAGAAATGGAAATGGAGTTTCACATCTAGAGACTTCTAGTGGCAATGTTTTGGATGTTTGTTTGGTTGGATAAGGGACAAAAACTCCATATAAGGTTCTTTCCGCCTTAAAAGTGGACCTTCCTAAGGATATAAGACCTTCTTCCCCCTTCAGTGGATCTCATTCTTATCCTCCTCTCCCTATATAAACCATTTCCTCTTACCCTTTTTGGTTACAATACAACACATAGTGAAAGTGGTGGAGAGATAGAACCAGCTGCAAAATTTTGAAATCTTTAGCTTTTGATAGAAGAAGATTAGTATTCGATGACAAAAGACTAGTCTTTAGTAGCTAAATCGTGAGGAGTGTTGGGCATGGAATCCCCCCAAGGCATGTTTTGGGGCTCAAAGCCCAAATTTTGACCGAATCTTGTTGTAAAGATTTGCGAATTGCGGGCGTGAGGCGCGAAAGTATGATAGAGTCATAAGGTTGTTCGCCCTAGTTTTGTAATGTAATTTTGGCTGGATAGACCTACCCATGGTCTATAGACCATGGGATTGTATAAATAGAGTGAGGTTATAAGTGTAATAAAAAATAAGAAAGAGGATGAGAAGGCTAAGTGATTGAGTCAAAGTGTAACGTGTGTCTATGGGTCGTAGAGTAGGAGAAGGCTCTGAAGCTGTGTGCACAGAGGCCTAGTAGTCCACAGTTGAGTGCACGGATGCTTGCAGCTGAGTGTGCAAGGTGAGTCAAGTCTATAACCGTGGAAAGAATGAATAAAAGAAGTTTGGTTATAATTTTGTGTATCTATTCTTGGGTTAATGCATGATTGATATAATTGGAAAATCTAATGTTTATTTACTACGCGCACTTGTATGAATGTTTTATGCTGTTAAGTATAACTTAAAGCACTCAAGTAGGAAAAGATAATTAACTAAGATTGTTGGCATTATGGCATTATGGACATGTGTTGAACTTGATCGCAACCCTCTCTTGACAGACATTTCTCTTGATGGGGACAAGAAGAGCCAAAAGGAGAGAAGAGGGGCCATTTACATATGCTTATTGGAACCTTTGAGCCATTGGGAGCTTATCGGAGCAATAGAGGCTCTTTCTCATATATAAAGAGCTTATCGGGAGTGATCAGGCCTCATATGCATGTATTAGTGTTATCGGGAGCTATCGGGCTTATTAAAACCCATATATGCATGCATTTATATTGTCGGGAGTTGGTTGGGTGCGTAAAACCCATATATATGCATTATATCCCCTTTTCGGCGGTTACATGAATAATATCATTGCGGCATCGAAGTTTCGGCATATCGCATAACAATTATATGTATATATATGTTTCAGCATATTGACGCAATGGGGTTTCGGCTGTGTAACCCGGAAGCATATCGCAATGGACCCGATGGTGGCATTAACTCTGGCTTATAATAATATCGCATCCGCAGTTCAGCATATATGCGCGTCGGACTTCGTTGAAGCCTCCGATTGCGGTCGGACCCGATGGAGGCATCAAACACAATTTATAATATATCGTGTCTGCAGTATATCGGAATACATAAAGGGTCACCCACCCCAATCCTCCGATTGCGAGCGGACCCGATGGTGGCATCAAATAGGGCTTATAATAATATCGCATCCGGCTATGTGACTTTGGTGAAATCCTCCGATTGCGATAAGAGGGGTCGGACCCGATGAAGGAATTAAAAGCATTTCATATTAAATCGCATCCGCGGTGTTCGCCCATCTTATAATAGCCTCCCACTTCAAATCGCCGATAGCGATGAAAGGAGCGGACCTGATATATAAATAAAGGCTGGTTAATGGGGCATATCGCATCCGATCCATCGGATTGGACGTCGGGCATGTATTGTTAGCGATGAGGAGTGGACCCGATATATAAATAAAGGCTGGTTAATGGGGCATGTCGCATCCGATCCATCGGATCGGACGTCAGGAATAAACCATGAGATGGGCAGGCGCCGATAGCAATAAGGATTAGACCCGATATATTATTAGTTTGGATGCATTAAGTTAAAAGCCCGCCTTTTGTGGTTTTGGACCGCTATCATAGTTTTCCTGCTTAAGCCTCCTCTTAAGAGAATTGGTCAAAACAGTTGCGCCTCAGGTTTCGGATCCTCTGGTTTCGATTCATGGTATTGTCAAAAGCATGACTATATAAATAAAAAAGGGATCCGGTGGCAAGGCATCGATTATGAATTGAAGATCTTAAGGAAACTGTGCAACCGCAGACACGCAAAAGACAGAAGTCTCTTTGGGTGTGGAGAATCGCTATTCAGGAGGTGATGTGGGAGCGGTCACCCACAGCCTTCGGGTGTGCAGCAGTATGTAAATCCTTTGTTTCGGTCTTGATATCAGCCTCTGTTGTCTATATCAGCTGATAACTGTCATGTATATGGATCTGGTGCTTGGGTTGGCCCTTGAGTGATTCTGATAGATCTGCTGTTTGGGTAATTCTGAAGATTTGTTTGTACTTGATGACCATTTTATCTTCTTGGATCCAGTCTGAAAATTAATGAAATGTGGTCCTTGAACGAGGTAGGGGGTTGTAGCTCCCTTCCAGGAGAGACTGGAGAATGAGAGAGAGTTGTAGCTCTCTGTAGGTTGCAGCCTGCGTACTGGTAAAGGACTGCACCAGTACAAAATCATTGTAAAAGAAATTCCTTTTGAAAGAAGATAGAGACATATTGCAGCAGGTGGTTTTCACCCACATTGGGTTTCCACCTTATATCTGGTGTTCCTTTGTGTGACTATCTGTTTTTACTATTCTTGATTCATTATTATATGGTTCTGATATACAAGTTAATTATCAATATCAGAAGAATACTTTAAAGGATAAGTCTGGATGGTTTATTGAAAAGAAATTAATAATATTGATTCACCCCCCCCTCTCAGTATTATTTCCAACAATTGGTATCAGAGCAGGTCGTTCAGAGAAGCTTGATCGCTTGAAGGAAGATCGTTCATTATGAGCAACTACGAGAGGGAAGCATCAATCAGGCCACCGATTTTTGATGGGACAAACTTCATTTATTGGAAGGTAAGAGTTACTGCCTATCTTCAATCTCTTGGTACGAAAGTTTGGGATATCATAGAGACAGGCTACACTTTTCCTTCAGCTACTCCTACAAATCCGGCCGAGAAAAAGAAATATGAAACAAATGCTAAAGCAGTCAATACTCTGTTGGGATGCTTATCTCAATCAGAATTCGTAAAGGTTATGCAATATAAATCTGCAAAAGAAATATGGGACAAGATTGTCTTGAGCTACGAAGGAGATGAATAGGTAAAGCGTGCTAAACTTCAAACCCTCAGGATTCGGTATGAGAATCTCAGAATGTATAATGATGAAAGTGTGGCTAACTATTTCCTTAGGGTAGATGAGATTGTTAACTGCATGAAAAACTTGGGTGAAGAAATAAAAGAGGCTATTGCGGTTGAAAAAGTTCTAAGATCCTTGTCCCCCAAGTTTGAATCTAAAGTGTCCGCCATAGAAGAAAAGGAGAATCTACGAACTCTCACCATGTCACAGCTGCACGGAATTCTAACTGCTTATGAAATGAGAAAAGGAGGTCCTTCAGACAGGAGAGAAGTTGCCTTCAAGGCTTCAGGCAAAGGAGAGTACTTTGAATCAAATCATGTGTCAGAAGAAGAAGAAGAATCAAATTTTGTCAGAAATCTTCAACGAGGTGCTGGTAGATTCACAGGTAAGTTACCCTTCAAATGTTTTGCTTGTGGAAGAGTAGGTCACTATGCTGCCAAATGTCCTCATAAGGATAAGATTGACAAGGGAAAGGAACCTGTTGGATGGAACAAGAAACAGAATGCAAATAAGAAGAGCTATTACACCCATGAAGACAGTGATGGTCTATCAAATAACGACGAAGATGAACGAGGTAATCCCTATAAACTTTTAATGGCTTTTGAAGATGATGATTACATGGATGCTCTAGATATAGATAGCTATTATGAGGAGATGTCTAGACTCAAGACATGCTTAGAAGAAAAGAATGTGATCATTGAGACTCTGCAAATCCAACTTGATGAAAAGGAACAATCCCTTGAAAAATTAGAATATGAAATTGTTGGGCTTCGAAAATAAATTGAGAAAACAAAGGCTCTCAATCTTAAATTTGTTAAAGGATCTGAAACTCTGGATGAGATCATCAATGTGCAGCGTTCTCCATTAATCAAGACAGGTCTGGGATATAATGGAGAAGCATCTCAAGTGTCCACCTCTAAAAGTTATCTTGATGCAGCAAGAAGGAGCGATCAAAGGCCCAATAGAAATCATCAAGTGAATCAGGGACAATTTATCTCAAGAACGAACAAAAATTATCAAGAAAATCGGAAGCAAGCTACAAACAGAAGCTATGACTAGCCACAGGTAAAATCTTCCCAATTTGCCTCAAGAATGGATGTTGGTAGAAACTACAATCGGTTGGATGACAGATTTGATAATTGCAAAAGTTTCTTCAATGGGCAATGTTTCTCTTGCCATAATTTTGGTCACAAAGCAGCTCAATGTGTTGCCTATAAGATAATCATGACTAGAGAAGCTCAAAAACAAAGAAGTATGTCTGGAATCAAGAAAAGGACCTATAACAATTTTTCCGCCCTAGAAAGTGAAATTGAATGTTCCATTTGTAATAACTTCGGTCATGAAGAATCTGAATGCAGGAGCAGGTTTTGGAAGACAACTCAGAAGGAACAAAGCCCAAATGCCAGAGCATGGAGAATGAAGGAACCACAACCAGAAAGATGTGGAATAGCCTTTTACGCAGAAGGACAAGAAAATTTATGGTTTATCGACAGCGGATGTTCGAAGCATATGACAGGTGATAAAGAAAAACTTGAATCATATACTACTCTACAAAAGGGAAAGAAGGTTTCTTTTGGAAATAATACTCCTGCGGCCATAAAAGGACAAGGCACCGCTCAGTTGAAAGAAAAGGTCAAGGCTGGAAATGTTTTGTATGTTGATGGATTGAAACATAATCTTCTAAGTGTCAGTCAGATGTGCGATCAAGGAACCGAGGTAATATTTATATCAAATGGATGTCGTGTTCGTGATCTTGATACAGGTGAAATAGTGATCAAAGGCAAAAGAACTCCAAACAATCTATACATATTTGAAGAAGGACAACAACAATGCTATTGAGCAAGGATGATGAGCACTGGTTATGGCACCGGAGGTTGGGGCATCTAAGTTTTTCACAAATAAGGAAAGCATGCAAGCATCAGGCAGTTCGTGATCTTCCAGATATCAAAATTCCAGACAACACAATATGCAAATCATGTCAGTTTGGTAAACAAACCAGGACTAACTTCCCTGAGAAGGAAGGATCAGCCAGCAAACCTCTCGAACTTATTCATACAGATGTATGTGGTCCATTTAGGACAAGGACACCTCGAGGAGAGGAATACCTTATATTATTCATTGACGATTTCTCCAGGTTTGTTTGGTTAGGACTTATGAAGCACAAAGACGAAGCATTTGAAAAATTCAAATCCTTCAAAGCCTTGGTCGAAAATGAATCAGATCACAAAATTAAGTGTCTCAGGTCTGACAGAGGTGGGGAATTTACCTCAAATGAATTTTTCGATTTCTGTGAAGAGCATGGAATAAAAAGGGAATTCTCTACAGCAAGGACTCCTCAGCAAAATGGAGTGGTGGAAAGGATGAACAGAACAGTCCAACAAATGGCTCGTGCCATGCTTGATGAGTCTCGAACTCCCGCAACCTTCTGGGGTGAAGCTGCATATGCCGCAGTTGTTATTTTCAACAAAAAAAATGTCCGAGTGAACAGCACTCAAACTCCTCATGAGCTCTGGTATGGTAAGACTCCTTCGGTAAAGCATTTTAAAATTTTTGGAAGCAAATGCTATATTAAAAATACTGATGAACAGCTTGGCAAACTTGAACCTAGAGCAGATGAAGGCATTCTCCTTGGTTATTCGCCTTATAGTAAAGCATATAAGTGTTACAATAAAAGACTTGGAAGAATTGTTGACAGCATTGATGTAGTGGTTGATGAAAAAGGATACATTCCTAGGCAAGTAAATCATGAAAATATCGAAGAAGATGAAGACTACCCTCAAAGACAGAATGATGAAGAAGAAGAACCTCAAGAAGCACCAGAGGAACAGATAAGGATAGAAGAAAAGAATCCATCCAGGTATGTACAGAAGAATCATCCAGAATCTCAGATTTTGGGACAAAAAAAGGCAGGCGTACAAACTAGAAGAACAACTGCAGAAGCTTCAAGCTATTTGGCATTACTCTCCTCCACTGAACCAAAAAATGTAAGAGAGGCATGCAAGGATGAATGTTGGGTCAAGGAAATGGATGAAGAACTTGAACAGATCGAAAAGAACAACACTTGGGAGTTGGTTCCTAGACCAAAGGATAAGAATGTCATAGGAACAAAATGGATCTTCAAAAATAAGTTGAACGAAAATGGGGAGGTAATTAGAAACAAGGCAGGACTGGTGTGTAAAGGGTATGCCCAACAAGAAGGAATAGATTTTGAAGAAACATTTGCTCCTGTTGCAAGACTTGAGGCCATCCGAATGTTCCTTGCTCTCTCAAGCTTTCAAAAGTTCAAAGTATTTCAAATGGATGTGAAATCAGCTTTTCTGAATGGAGACTTAGAAGAAGAAGTATACATTGAGCAGCCAGATGGTTTCATTGTTGGGAATGATCAAAATCTTGTATGCAGATTAAAAAAGGCTCTCTATGGTCTTAAACAGGCTCCAAGGGCTTGGTACTACCGTTTGGACAAATATCTTCATCAACAAGGTTTTTCAAAAGGATCAACAGATAGTGATCTTTATATAAAAATTGAAAATGACAAGTTGCTAATACTTGTTGTGTATGTAGATGATATTATCCTTGGCAGCAATGAAGAAGCTATGAGTCAAAACTTTGCCTCGGTAATGCAGAAAGAATTCGAAATGTCCCTACTAGGTGAACTGACATACTTTCTTGGATTGCAAATCCAACAAAATAAAGACGGTATCTTCTTGTCACAAACCAAGTACCTCAAGCAGATTTTGAAGAAGTATGGCATGGAAGATTCAAAGCCAGTATGTACCCCCATGGTTACTGGATGCAGTCTTAGTGCGAATGATGAATCAGCTGCAGTTCATCAACCAACATACAGATCTATGATTGGAAGTCTTCTTTATTTGACAGGTACCCGACCAGACATCATGCATGCAGTTGGAATAGTTGGAAGATTTCAGGCAAATCCAAAGGAAACTCATCTTCAGGCAGTAAAGAGAATCTTCAAATATCTTCAAGGAACTCAAAACTACGGTTTATGGTATCCTAGAGACACAGATCTCACACTTCATGCTTACACAGATGCAGATTGGGCTGGAAGTGTGGATGACAGGAAAAGCACAAGTGGTGGTGCTTTCTTTATGGGTTCCAGATTAGTATCATGGTTCAGCAAGAAACAGAGTTCAATTGCCTTATCTACAGCTGAACCAGAATATGTAGCTGCTGCATCTTGTTGCACCCAACTTCTTTGGATGATGCAGACCTTACAGGATTTCCAAATCATTTGTACTCCCCCTATCTCCATCTTATGTGATAATACAAGTGTAATCAGCATTTCAAAGAACCCAGTCATGCATTCAAAAACCAAGCACATACTGATCAAGTATCATTTTCTCAGGGAACAAGTACTTGAACAAAAGGTCAAGTTGGAATATGTTTCTTCTAAGGAACAAGTGGCTGATATATTTACCAAACCATTGCCCAGGGAGACTTTTGAATACCTCAGGCAAAAGCTGGGGGTTGTTGACGCATCATCCTGTTGTTAATTCTCAGATTGATGCTTGTACGCAAAGTTTGTATGGGGTATACGCATACAAGGCTTAGGGGGAGCATATCTAATCCATTGTTGGCATTATAGTATTGCACCATATTTGATCTTAGTAGGAGAAAATAGGGTGGATGGCGATCCTCGGTAAGTTCTTGATTAAAGGTGCCGAGTTCGATCAGCGGCACGAGCGGAAGGGAAAACAGGGCGGTCTCTGTATTATAAGTAGCCAATAGCTGTGGAGTGGAATGGTTACCCGAAAAATCTGAAGTTGATATGGCTTTCAGCATTCGGTTCATAATCAGGCGGAACAGGTCCTCAAGGGGAGAAATCAGGAGGAGCAAGCTCTCAGGGGGAGAAATAGTCAGGAGATACAGATATCCGCCCTTTGCCCTTGATGTCAAAGGGGGAGAGTGCTTTTTGTGCTTTTTGGTCAGT
The DNA here is from genome assembly GCA_031772625.1 of Pinus tabuliformis. NCBI lineage: Eukaryota > Viridiplantae > Streptophyta > Pinopsida > Pinales > Pinaceae > Pinus > Pinus tabuliformis. Next base: position 58,617,515 of record CM062810.1, on the reverse strand, counting down.
GTTGTTGCCATCAAGTCCAAAGGGGGAGATTGATGGCATTATGGCATTATGGACATGTGTTGAACTTGATGGCAACCCTCTCTTGACAGACATTTCTCTTGATGGGGACAAGAAGAGCCAAAAGGAGAGAAGAGGGGCCACATATGCTTATTGGAACCTTTGAGCCATTGGGAGTTTATCGGAGCAATACAGGCTCTTTCTCATATATAAAGAGCTTATTGGGAGTGATCAGGCCTCATATGCATGTATTAGTGCTATCAGGATCTATCGGGCTTATTAAAACCCATATATGCATTATATCCCCTTTTTGGCGGTTACATGAATAATATCATTGCGGCATCGAAGTTTTGGCATATTGCATAACAATTATATATATATATATATATATATATATATATATATATATATATATATATATATATATATATATATGTTTCGGCATATCGGCGCATTGGGGTTTCGGCTGTGTAACCCAAAAGCATATCGCAATGGACCTGATGCTGGCATTAACTCTGGCTTATAATAATATCGCATCCGTGGTGTTCGCCCATCTTATAATAGCCTCCCACTTCAAATCGCCGATAGCGATGAAAGGAGCGGACCCGATATATAAATAAAGGTTGGTTAATGGGGCATATCGCATCCGATCCATCGGATCGGACGTCGGGCATGTATTGTTAGCGATGAGGAGTGGACCCGATATATAAATAAAGGCTGGTTAATGGGGCATGTCGCATCCGATCCATCGGATCAGACGTCAGGAATAAACCATGAGATGGGCAAGCGCCGATAGCAATAAGGATTGGACCCGATATATTATTAGTTTGGATGCATTAAGTTAAAAGCCCGCCTTTTGTGGTTTTGGACTGCTATCATAGTTTTCTCGCTTAAGCCTTCTCTTAAGAGAATTGGTCAAAATAGTTGTGCCTTAGGTTTCGTATCCTCTGGTTTCGATTCATGGTATTATCAAAAGCATGACTATATAAAGAAAAAGGGTTTCCGGTGGCAAGGCATCGATTATGAATTGAAGATCTTAAGGAAACTGTGCAGCTGCAGACACGCAAAAGACAAAAGTCTCTTCCGGTATGGAGAATCGCTATTCAGGAGGTGATGTGGGATCGGTCACCCACAACCTTCGGGTGTGCAGCAGTATGTAAATCCTCTGTTTCGGTCTTGATATCAGCCTCTGTTGTCTATATCGGGTGATAACTATCATGTATATGGATCTGGTGCTTGGATTGGCCCTTGAGTGATTCTGATAGATCTGCTGTTTGGGTAATTCTAAAGATTTGTTTGTACTTGATGACCATTTTATCTTCTTGGATCCAGTCTGAAAATTAATGAAACGTGGTCCTTGAACAAAGTAGGGGGTTGTATCTCCCTTCCAGGAGAGACTGGAGAACGAGAGAGAGTTGTAGCTCTCTGCAGGTTGCAGCCTGCGTACTGGTAAAGGACTGCACCAGTACAAAATCATTGTGAAAGAAATTCCCTTTGAAAGAAGATAGAGACATATTGCAGCAGGTGGTTTTCACCCACATTGGGTTTCCACCTTATATCTGGTGTTCCTTTGTGTGACTATCTGTTTTTACTGTTCTTGATTCATTATTATATGGTTCTAATATACAAGTTAATTATCAATATCAGAAGAATACTTTAAAGCATAAGTCTGGATGGTTTATTGAAAAGAAATTAATAATATTGATTCACCCCCCCCCTCTCAGTATTATTTCCAACAAAGATTTGAATATAAGCAAGGTCTTGGGTAATAACACAGAATGCGGTGCATGGCCCTTGGGTAGGGTTGCGCGAAGGCAGTATATCAGGCCATGAGGAATGGGAAAGAGTGCGAAGCAACCTACACACAGGGTCAAACAACAAACCAGTCAAACTCATCAGACATCTCCAGGATGTGGAAACCTAGTTCTAGCACCCTCCCATACTACTTTGGGTGAGATCTTAGTCCACGCTTCATGGACTGTTACTGAAAGGGCCAGTAGTATCAGGATTTGTTTGGCTAGTTAACTTTGAACTTGGGTTAGGCCCCAACAAGCCAATAAATAGTTCCGTTGCTGGGACTGGGATCTGCATACTGATGTCTCATGTCGTATCATTAGAATCCAACAAAGAAAGGAATTGAAGAGTGGTTGGATAGAAAGATTCACGAGTTAGCAATGCAGGAAATAGGAATCCGCGATTATCAAAGGAAGAGTGGTTAGATTGCTACTTGTATATGGAAATACACGAAATTAGGAAGTTGTACGAGTGGATTTTGAGGCTAGCAAATAGCCAGGGAAGGTGTAAACTTGACAAACCTATTGTGTGGACTCCAGAATTGGTGTACAGACTGGAAGCATTGGATGATAAGATCATGTGCACTGTCAATCACTCCTTGGATCGAATCATAGGAGGGTTGATCACTGAATTTGTGGTAGATACTTCTGTCAGCTATAGTGAGGCAGAATGATGCTTCCTCAAGGGATCGCGAGGTAATTACGTTAAATCTTTGAACACTTGGATTAAAAAGCTATTGTGTGAAAAGCAAGTTATGTGAATAAATTGATGTTTGGGGCTATGCAGAGTGGGAGGATCTACATAAACAAAGGTAGCACAAAACTAGAAACTAGCCCCTTGATTTCTCCTCCGTGAGGAGGCAAGGAAGAGCTCGCAAATGTTTCGCCAAGAAGTGTGATCAATCTAATAAGGGAGAGAATCCTACACTTACCACCCCCACCCACACCACCACCAGTTTCATCGTCTTCAACCCTGACTTTTCCCATACAACCTCCGCCACCACCACGAAGTAATAAGGCCAGCATGATAAAGCTACCAGTGTTCAAAGGAGTAGGGAATGAAGATTCAAACCAGTTTTTGTTTGTCATAAAAGTGGTATGGGAAGCACAGGGTGTCATGGACGAAAATATAATGAAGGAAACATTGTTCAATGCTCTATAGGATCATGTATTGACTTGGTACATTAAGCATTCTAGTGACAATCCGAATACGGGGATAGAGGATTTCCAAGCTTCGTTGAACAAGGAATTTAGAAGAACAAAATGGGAGGCACAATCAATCATTGGATTCAAGGAAATCATATGCTACCAGGCGAAACCCCGTGGGAGTTGGATCAAAGACTGAAATGCACAATTCGTGAAGCGAACATGACCTTAATAGATGGGCAACATCGTGAATGGTTTGTAGCCTCGTTAGCACTACATCTACAGAATGCACTATTGCAACAAAGGCTAACCAGTTAGGCTAAAGCTTTGGAGGTTGCAATGAGATTACACGAGACTCCGATACAAGATCCTAACTTGGGAGTCCAACACATTCACGACATCTGAAGAACTTGTGCCTTGTGATGCAGAGTTTGAAACAAGACAGGATGGCTCATCGAGAAGTGCATGTCGATGTATGGTGTGTAAAGTGCAAGGGCCAAGGGCATGACAAGGACCACTTCCCAGTGTTCATGAATTACCTCGTGGAGGGAGGACCAATGCCATTAATACTGGAGGCATAAATAGGACCAAGTGTGGCACTTGCATTGTGGTGTGATTTGTCAAGTAGGAGGGAAGCATGCTATAGATAACTGCCATCTATTACAGAAGTATATGCAGAATTGCTAGCAGTTGTTTTATAATTTTTGTAGGTCAGTTGCCCATGATGATCGCACCTATAGAAGTTATGAAATGATGATGGATCGAACTCCTACCTACAGAGTTCAAGCCGAAAAATGAGCCCTCGATCAAAATGCAAGAATGGCATGTAATGGATTTCAGGGGTGTGGATGAGGTCGAGGTGGAATGGGACCAGGAAGAGGTTGCAGATAGCTGATATGTTACAATTGTGGAGGACCGGGGCATTATGCCTGCGATTGTACAAATCCAACGAGACCATCATGCTTATATTGTACATAGTTTGATCATGAGACAAAGGACTGTCCCATAGTGATAGTGAGGTTGCGCGATAAAGGAGCACTCCAGCCCCCTGACTCAGAACTCGCAAATGATGAGGTCTAAGCCGCACGAGGAAGACCCAAATGTAAATATCATGCTCCAGAGTGGTATTATGACAGGGGATGACAGAGGAAAGAAGCCCAAAGAAAGTACCTTGGTTTGCAAAGCTCCAACAAAGGAACCAAAATTTGATTTGGAGCGCACTAAGGAGACATTCATGGAAGCTAAGAGGATTTTCGTGGATGCCTCCACTTTAGGAAGTAAAGACAGACTGGAGCCAAAAATGGACCCATTAATGCTCACTACATTCTTGGATACATGGATGAAGCTACTATACAATATCAAGGCTATGAAGGGGCTACAAGAACTCATAACTAGATGTGTTGGGACCGCACTAAGAAAACTACATGTAGTCTAGAAGCTCAGGAAGCACACGACGCAAACAGGAAGGGAGATGAGATTTACCGTGAGATGGATCAAGTGATTCTAGATCCAGGATCAGATGTGAACGTCCTGCCAAAGTAGACATGGGAGCGCATGGGTAGGCCTGCACTTCAATGGTCTCTTATCCAACTATGAATGAAAAACCAACAAAAGATCCTACTTATGGGGAGAATACAGTGAATCACAGTAGATATTGGAGGAGCGAGCGCACTAGCAGATTTCAAAGTAATAGAGATTGTTGATGACATCAATCCATATCTCATACTACTAGGAATATATTGGACCGCTGACATGAATGGAGTGATAAATTTGGAGAAGCGCAAGATGATTTTTGAGAAAAAGTCACTACGCGTAGTGGTACCTGTTATAGACATTTTTGGGCACTTCGACCCCAATCATAAATGTCAATAAACCAAGGGCTCTTAAGTCCCTAAAAGTGTTGTTCTGACCCCTAAAAGAACAAGGTCAACTAATTACATCTTCTCCCAGAAGTTCTCCATGAAAATCTACTCAGAACTGGTCAAAACTGGGCCATTTCACCTGCTCCATAGGTAAAGTGCGCTGCATCCCACCTAAATACACACAGTAGGTGCGATGCATGTCAAAAATCCCTTCTATGGGGTGCGATGGGCGAGAAGGGACAAATGGCAGGGTCAATCTACAAGGTGGAGGAACATGGAATCTTCTAGAAACTTCTCCTATGACACTTGCCTCTCTGAATTCGACCACGGATGAGTAAGAGATCATCAATCTCCAAGTGGAATCAAGAACTATAAGAGAGAAGACACTAGTCAAATCTCAAAAGCTGACTCACCCCCCTTGCAAACATCTATATATGGATCCCTCATCCCAAAGATCCAGAGGCTAGATTTTTGTATCTTGTAAGGAAGTGCTGTTGGTTTCTTGGTGCAATATCATAGTGTTGGGTGATCTAAGCTTTTCATGAGGTGAAGAAGGGCTTCTTGCTGAGAGGATGATGCTGGGTCGGAACAATTGGTTGTAATTCTCTTGTCTCTTTCTTGATTATCAATAAAGCTATTCAAGTTTTCCTCCATACTCTTGTATTATTCATGTTTTATGCATTTGTATGGTCAATTTACATCTGATCCTAGATTGTTTATGATAATAGATCTATGTTCTCGTATAGTGTTATGCTGCTGTGACTTTCCAGGTGCTATTTGAAGCTGAGTACACAAGGAAGCTAGTAGCAGAGGACTATCAGAAGAGAGAGGGACCAAACAAGGAACCAAGCACAAGACAGAGGTTGGTCTCCTTCATTCTTCTCTCATCTATTTCTCATAAAGGAAAATTAGAGTGGTTTTAGTTTGTTTGTTTCTAAGGCAGCCACCAGCCTTAGTGGGACTAGCAGTTCTGTATAGACACTTTTCCCGGTAACAAAATGGCGAATCCGCTGGGGAGTGAATAGATTGTTTGTTTATCTGCATTTGCTTACTTTATAAACTTACAGACGGAGCCTGAAGCCAAGCCAGATAACCTTCAAACTGCATTTGTTTTACGAATGCAAAGTAGATCAATGCTGCTTCAGTCAATCTCTAGGTTTTGTTTATGAATTATACATTTGATCTACAAGCTCTCTAATTTCCCTTGTGGTGGCTCTAGTAACCTCTTTAGATCTACCCGTATGATTGATTTACTGATTACCACTTTCTCAGCTTAAATCCCTGAACTGAACTGCAAACTGTGACTCGGAACCCATTTAAAGTCTCGTCCTTGGTCCATCGCACCCTCTGTTCTATGAAACTCACATGCAACGCACTTCCCGAGTGTAGCAGGTGCGCTGCATTTCAATTTCACTGTGTTACAGGTGCGCTGATCAGACTAGGCCTTGTCCCTGAATTTTGGTTTCTGTGTTCACTCTTTTCAGATCTATTCAGGAGTTTTGCTGCCTATAGTCTGTACACCTCTGTTTGAAACCCCCTTCCTTGCTGTTATTCTGCCTCCATTGTGTAAAGAACTGTAAATGTTTCTATGTATTTTTTGAGTCATTTTCAGTTCTCCTTTACAAAAAGTAGCGTAATTGTACTGTCGTTTCTTGATTTGAAAGTGTCGCAAGTGTCGTTTTCAATCATAGAAGAGAATCTGATTGCTCTTGATGGTCGATTACATTGTTACTCTTGTATTCGATATGAATTAGTAGTTTTTTCTAGTGTCGAAAGCAAGTTTTCAATTCCAAATTGCAAAGTGTTGTCATTATCCTCATTTTGCCTTGAAAAGAAGCTTATTAGTAATTATCACTTTGAAAAATAATTCAGATTTTGTGCAATAACTTTCTTTTTATCATTTACATATTAAGAAAGCCGAAAATAAATACATGCATGTGCATTTGCATTTAGACCGTTTGATTGGTTTGATTTAGGACAGTGCATATAGTGTGTGCTCTTTGCTCTTTGTCGAAAGAATGACATTTTTCTTTCCTTAGTAGCTAGGATTTTCATTTGCCAAAAGAAGATTAAACGACTGTTTATCATCTTAGATTGCATTTTAGGAATTGTACATCTACATTACGCGGTGAACCTGAAAGGCAAATTTCTTAAGCAAGATCAACTATAAAATAAATTTAATGAATCTAACAACACTTTGGAACCTAACGCACAACATCTAGAAGTCTAGGCTAGAGACGTGTTCCGGCGTCGTAAAACGTGGTAACTGTTGCTTTCATAGTTGATTGGGTGATTCCTCCACTTTGAGACGACAACTGCCAATACGGACTTGTGCTCCCACGTACCGTCAAGTATGTATTGGGATACCATAATAGGCTTTATCCTTTATCCATAGGAAGCCGTGTCTGCCGCCCTATCGATCGCAATGCACTGAACACAACATTCGGGAAGATTGACTGCCGTACCATAAAAAGTATTCTGCAATTTTGCGATTGGTTTGGTAATCCCTCTGTTTAGATTTCCATAGCAGTCCCTTTCGTTCCTTTTCGGACTCTTTAACAGAAAAGGTCCATCTGAGCACTTGTCACTTCAAGCTCATTAAAAATCAAAGGCGACTGAGTCATCTTTTATTTTTTCTTGACTCTTAAAAATTGAAAAAACAAGTTGTGTCAAAGCGTCTAAAATTTATTTTAAAAGGAATAATTATCACCCTTCCTACGTTGGTCTTAGGTTGAAGAAAATGGAGTCCACCAACCAAGGAGTTCCCCTTGGAGGAAATCCTAGTCCCTTCTCCTCTTTGTGAGATGTTGGTGCACCCCATATGGCCACATTGTCACTTCTAGGATTGACAATCTGCTTGCTCGTATGGCTCTTCTCAACCTCCGTCGTTCAGAACACCGCGATTCTTGAACAATCGAGTCAGCATCTAGATGATTCCACAGTTACCCCTCAACCCTCTACTTCATCCAATTCTTCCTCTCCTCCTTCCTCTTCGCTTGATGAAGCTGGTAAAGCCAAAAATCAAGTACCAGAGAAAAGGAAGGAGAAGAAGAAGAAAGAGAAGAAGAAGAAGGAGCCAAAGGCGAAAAGGGGCAACCAAGCATCATCTAGCAAAAATCCACACACTGCACCGACCAGGCCTAAATCACCATGTGTCATTTGCAAAGGAGACCACTATCATCAAGATTGTCCTTGCATCCCTCGGATCTTAAGGGACTGGTCTCCTCGTTTGCACAATCCGGTGTCATCAACCTCTGGTGATCATGTTGAAAGCACACCGTCAACTAGTGAAAGTGAAGTCCCTGGACAAAAAGGAAAATGCAAATTTCCTTGTAAAATGTGTGAAGGCGACCATACTGTCCACCATTGTCCCTTCTTAGATGAGGCTAAAAGAGTTTTGGACGACCGTCTGGTTTCACCGTTACGGCTTCCTCCTGGATATAAGAAACTCTTGCCAAGTCCGTCACTAGTTGAAAATCCGGCTGACACACACTTGTGGTCGGCTGAAGCATCTATCATTGAAGATAAATCATCTGAATCTACACCAGACGAAAGTCAAAAGGTTGAGGCGGCAGTTGACCCAGTCTTGCCTTCAGAGGATCCATCTTCAGATGATACCGTCACCGAAGAGAACAAGGATGACACTATCCAAATTCTTTTCGTAAACACTGACTCCGATGAACATGGAGGCAGTCTATCCATTCCTTTACCGCAGGAAGGAATTTAGATAGAGTCGTATCCAGCCATTTATTCGGTCCCACCTCCAAGCAACCTGGTTGTTTCCTTCGACTGGAATCTACTAGGCAGACCCCGTTTACCAGCTAGTCTGCCATTTCGAATCATTGCTCAAATATATAGAATGGTCATGGCTGGTACCATCATAGATGAAGGGGCTTATGTGAGTATCCTTTCCTCAACTGCTTGGAAAGCACTTCGTTCACCATCGCTTTTGCCTAAGACAAGAAATCTAAGAGGCTTTGACAAAGGAACCAGTCGACCGTTAGGGATCCTTCCCAACGTACCCATAACATTGAGAGGGAAAACTGTTCATATGAACGTAATGGTAGTCCAAGGACCACTAGATTATAATCTACTCCTTGGACGAGACTATATTTATTGCATGAGAGCCATTGTCTCATCACTCTTTAGAGTGATGTGTTTTCCGCATGAAGGAAGAGTGGTCAAGCTCGTACACCAGCTTTCATTTCCCAGTTCACACATAGAAAATAGTCATATATCGTCCCTAAATGGTGTTCTCACGCAAGGAATGTCTCATCAATCCCCAGTCCGTCCTCCTCATGAGCGCGAGAGATTCAGAGGATATGACTGAAACCCAGGGGGCATGCACCCTGGTCTGCTTCGGCAGGGAAACTTCAGGTATAGGGTAGGTTTCCGTGAGGGATATATGACTAGTCTGGCACCCCCGTCCATTTTGGAAAATGGGGATTGGACTAGAATAAGATTCCCTCATCAAAGTTATGTGAGTGGAGGCAAATTGTTGTTGGGAAAAGTATCCAATACGGAATGACCCTATCCCACTCTAAGGGTGATAGTACCTCAGCAACAACCGAATGCAAAGCTATTCAAGATTACTTCTTTATGAGATGTAAGAGAGGGGAGAAAGAGATCCACTAACCGTTGTCTTCCGCTAATGTTTGATCCAATCTTCTCTCCTTGCTGCTTGCTCCTAGCTCCTTGCTCTTTCACTGGCCCAGCTACACAAAGATCCTGCAAAAGCACAAGAAAGGGAAACTACAAGAAGCATACATCCATAATTGATTCAAGGATTAGAATAAATCAAATATACAAGCATCAATACGCCACAGAGACACATGCATATAGAAGAACCTCAAATGCTTTATTAATGGAAGAAGTAAAGTTCTGAGAGTGTTACAACCATAAGAGGCCCAATCCAGCAACACCTCCCAGCAGAAAGAAATCTCCTCTTCACCTCCTTCAAAGAAATCACCCAATAGTTCTATACTCAAACCAACAACACTTCCTTACATTCACAAGATTCCAGCCTCCCTAGACCTCATGAGAGAGCTTTATATATAGGAGTTTTGGAGAAAGGATGAGTCAGCTTGAGGCTGGCATGAAGCTGACTAGTGTCCTCTCCCACTTCAGTTATACTTCAGTTCTTGAATCCACTTGGAGTTTCTTGCTTCCACTTGGAGATCTAGATCCTCTTACTCATCACAAGGCGAATTCCCTGATCCAAGTGTCATTTTGGAAGCTTCCTGGGCATTTGACACCTTGCAGAATGACTGTGCCACTTGGCCAATCTCGCCCAGCGCAGGTAGCCTTCATTAGATTTGACATTCAGCACAGGTACAGAGTGGAGCAGTTGACATTCAGCGCAGATGCTCAGTGGAGCAGCTGACATGATCCAGAATTAGCTTGTTTTTGAGTGTTTTCAGGTGGAGAACTGATTTTCAGTGCTGTGGTTTGCTGACCTTGTTCCTCTAGGGGTAGGAACAACATGTTTAGGGACTTTGGATCCCTCAGATTATTGACATTTCATGCTTCATGCTGTTAGGCACAAAAATGTCTATAACAGTTGCCCCCTAAAGTATGATGTCGTTTATCGGGTGAAATGCTTTATCAGGAGGATCCGAAGTTCATTCAATCGCTGAGAGGTGCCCTGTAATAAAATACAATACAATACATCATTTTTCATTCTGCTTTCATGATCTAGCTGAGGCGGGCATTCCCATGCTCAGCTTTATAAATTCATTTTGGTACATAGAACAGACGATCGTCTGATGGTAGACTGATAATTCTCTGCTGAAATTATCATCCTTTGAGTAGGATGATCATCTGCTGCAATGATGTACATATCAAATGTCTTTATATCCTGAATATATATCGCAGCCCGGATGGATGAAACTAGATCCGAGGTCTTCAAACTCGTTCGATCTTCACTCTAAGTACAAGTCGATCCATGTGAGAATTGCGCTGAAGTCGAACATGGAAGGACATCACTTGATTACTGGTCAATAATGTAAACCGTTAACAAGCGCGAGAGGAATCACCAATAATGACAATGACCCTCAAGGTACTGCAGTACAATTCACGTGGTGTGAATAAAGGACTTGGCATCGAACACCACGCAAAATATTCTGGTCGAAGGTCATTGATGTATACCTGTCGCCGGAAGTGAGAAACTTGCCATTGAGGCATGCAAGCTTCAAAGTACTGGGAGGGGTGTTCCTAGATCAACTTCTTGGATAATGAGCTGAAGTCGACAAGAAGCGATCCGTCAAAGGAGGGCCTTAATGAATCCCACATCAATGACACGGAACGGAGCTAATGATTTTAGTGGAGGTGAAAACAATCTGTGAGATATGATTCAGGGTGGGGATCATGGGTGGATGAAGGACAATGTATGGCAGTGGATGGGACACGGTTGACTCTTTCTGAACACATCTCTTGAACATATAACGACACTGATGTGATGGATCGGTAGCATTACCCCAAATGTGGATGGTTTGGCGAGGACCATGGTGATGAGACCGGTGAATGAAACAACCCAACCCGATGTGATACGGAGGAAAAAGTGTCATGTTCAAGAGCGACTTGCTACCATTAAAGCTTTGAGGTTCTCCCAATTTTTCCCCAGTCATTTCTGACCAATACCTCTTTATTTTTGTCAAGCTTGAGGAGGAGAACATATGCTTGTTCTATAACCTGCCCTTCGGGCAAGCCCATCGCTATGTTTTAACGAGCCTAGCGATAGGGAAACTCGTTCTCGTCTAAAGACAAGTTTGTCGCTATTTAATCATTTTAACGAGTCTAACGACAAGGAAAACTCGGTCCTTTTCATTTTTAGAGAGTCTGAAAAGGTACAGAAAGTTAACTCCAAAATTCCTTTTTCGTCATCTAATCCCTTAAGTCCGAAAAAGTATAAAACAATACAGAAGGGATGAGTTTTCGATAACTTTAACGAGCCGAATAAAACAAGCGCTCGACCTTTTTGTGCAATAATCCCTCAGGTCCAAAAAGATTAAAATCTAGAGGAGGGATAGCTCTTCCGGTCATTTTAACGAGCTGGAAGGCCAAAGCTCGGCAAACTTTTCATATTTTACGAGTCAGATGAAAAGAGCTCAAAGAAGACTCATCTTTTGAGGAACGAGTGATAAACAGGGATAGCAGCAGATTCCAGGTACAGGTTGGAATTTTCCAATCACGGCAGTGTCACAAGGATGGCTAGGTGAAATCACTCTTCGCAGCTGTTCCTCAAAATAGGTAAACAATCATATGGAGGTGAACGATTGGCCAAATGGAATGGAGGTGGCGGGTGCAAACACGACCAAGGTTTTTATGGCTAATAAATTTACGATCACAATGGTTATTTACCAGCACTGGGTTCATTTTTTAAAGAGCTTGAATGCGCCAAAACACTGCTCAATCTTATGTTTATTTTTTAACGAGCATGAACTATGCGCTAAAACTGCTCGGATCTCGCTTTTCTATTTTTTAACGAGCATAAATTTTGTGGTAAAACTGCTCGAATCTCGCTTTTCTATTTTTTAACGAGCATAAATTTCGCGGTAAAACTGCTCGATGATAAGTTTGCATGCCCCCAGCATAATAACGCAAATCGAGGTGCATGCCCCCCCCAAGCTTCATTGCATCCAACTCGGTGGTTGGAATGAAGGTTTACCTTTGAGACTCGGAAAGGGTATTTGTTTCATTTTTTAATGAGGTTGACACAGTAAAAGAACTATCCTCATGACTCCTTGTTTCATTTTTTAACGAGGTTGACACGAGATAAGAACCGTCCTCGGAGCCCACTGTATTTACAGCATTTCTGTTAGGGCGATGATCCACGCTGACAAAATGTTTAGGAATCTTTCGAATCCTTTAGATATAGAAGAATTCATATTGTAGGTTTCCACTGTGGCCACTTCCGTCAGATTACTTGCAGGTGGTAGGGCAAAAGTACCCATTAAGGCAGGGTCTTTTAGGAGACCTACTCCAATATTTTGAAGCGAATGATTGCTTCCATGGATCATTGGAATGCTTCCCGTAACTTGTGAGCTGTCGGGGAGGAAAGTTTGTTGGTCGACGACTATAATTCCTCCTTGAAAGGGAAATGCAATCTTCCTGAAGTAGGTCGACACGACTGCGGCCATGGCATATATCCAGGGCCTTCCTAGTAGGATGTTGTAATCGAGGTTTCCATCGACTACTTCAACATCGAATTCTACTGTTTTGCCCCCCAGTTCAACTTGCAAGTTACTTAAAATCCCGTATGGAGTGTATGATCGTCCATCAAATGCTTTTAAGGTCATTGACGATTTTGACAAGGGTGGTGAGCCTAAATTTTTCCAGCAACTCATCGACATAAGACATGTAGATGCCCCCTCATCAATTATTGTTCGATGAACAGTTTTGTTGAGGGCTTTCACTTGAATAAGGAAAGCTAGTTGAGCTGGTAACTTAGGGTCATATCCTTTATGATCAAAGGCCACAAGATTGGAATCCATTGGGCCAATCCCACCTATTGCTGATAAAGTTTGCTCTTGGGAGGGGCAATTTTGCTGTACCTCAGGTGTCGACATAGCGGACGGCGTTTGGGCCAAGTTTTCTACTATATTATAATTCTGTGCTACTTTTGCACGAGGATTAAATGTCGATTTGTGTACTACTCCCTTTGGCGAGTTTATTACTGGCTTAGGAACGATGGGTGGCACAACTTCGTTCAAAGTTGTTGTCGAACTACTAGGTTGTTCATTGGCCTTGTTATTCGACAGCTGTGGATTCCCGTAATCTTTATTCCTTGTCAAAGCATCATTTTGCTGCTTCGAGACAGACAACATAAGCACTTGGGATCGGGAAGCATTTCGATTAGCAACCAGATTTTGACCTGGATTAGGAAATTGATCAGTCAATACTGCTGGGGTTTTTGAACTCTTAAAGAGTTTCTTAACTTCAGCTATATGTGGACAATCTTTCGTCCAATGATCCTCATCGCATATATGACACCTTGCTGGGGGTTTCCTTTTTCTCCCTTTCTTTTTCTTCTTGCCCCTTGGTTGCTTCAGTTGTTTGCCCTTGTCGGTCGACATGGCATTTACTTCCGAGGCAAGAAGTCCCTCATTTTCATTTTTACTAGAAATTTGGTGTTTGCCAAACACGCCATCGTTGGCGCGAGAGTCATTGTTTGATTTAGGAGGAGGAGGAATTGAGAATTCCGGTCTAGGGGCGTCAGGTATTTTATCACAGAGCGTGCCGGACTGAGTATATACTAAGTCTAGATATTGTGCACGAGCGATAACCTGCTCTTCCGTTACGACTCCTCCCTTTGCCACATCTTCCGTTATAGCGGGAAGTAACGACTTGATAAACCATTCAGCTAATAGCTGATCAGGGACGTACGTTTTTACCATCCTCCGACGACGTCGCCACTCATGTATATGATCAGATATGTGGGTGGCGGTCGTCTGTTTGAAGTTGGTAAGAAGTTCTGTTCCCGTTTCATACCTTATCGGTAATTGGAAATGGGTTAAGAAAGTCATGGCTAGGGAGCTAAAATTGTCGAACGAGGCTCTAGGTAATTCAATATACCATTTAGCTGCTGGACCTGTCAATGTCCTCTGAAAAAGGCGAAGCCTTATCGAATCATCGTTCAGGGTGTTCGACAAGCACCACAGATGAAAAGTCATCACGTGATTCGACGGGTCTTCACCTGGATTTCCATTGAATTTAGGAATGTCCGATGGAAGTTTATGCAGAATCGCTGGCCACCAAGGGGCATAAGCAATTGGATCATTCGTCAGCCGGTTTAGATCTGGTAATTCTAGAGTTGCTACAAAGGGCAACTGTTGACTCAGGTTAGGCGGAGCATACCCAGGATAAGATGGAATCGCCTGAGCATTAGGTCTTTGCATATCAGCATAATGTATTTGATGCTGGAAACTTTGACAAGTTTGATGGGCACAACTGTTATTATGCGGTTGCCCATTACTTACAAAGACTTGTTGCTCGGGTCCTTGATATGATTGCTGGAATTGCGGTTGTTGGGTTTGAACCAGCTCTGGTTGTTAGACCATTTGTTGTTGTCCAATACTGGATGATTGACCAAGATGAGGAGTCCTAGTAGTTGTTTGAGCCTGAGTCACTCCAGATAAGGAGGCACTAACCGGAGGTTGTGATTGAGTTGTCGAGACAAGAGGCTGTTGTATGGCAACCTGAGAAACTTGGGGTTGACATACAACAGGTAGCGCTTGTACTTGCGACGCAATTAACATACCAGGTATAGTGGCGACATTCGACACAGGGTGGACTGGTTGCATTGAATATGCAACCCTTGGTTGCTGAGGCAGTATTGGTACCCATCCGCTGGATGTAATTCCAGTTTGACCTGAACTTTGTTGTAAACTCCCATATGGTTGTTCTCCGGGGGGAAACAATGAAAAGGCATACTGCCCTCCATATGGTGGCAATCCAGTGCTTAAAGGATAGATTGGCCTTTGAAGACACATTGGATCAAGTTGTTGAGTTTCAACATAAGAAATACCAGATGATAATCCGGATGAAGAAATAGGAACTAACCATGTCGTCGAAACAGTCTCTGATTGGACTCCAGCTTGTTGTTGACAATTTACCGGGACAGATGGTATACCAGCGAACATCGTTGGAGTAGCAGCAGGAGGCTCTGCCACTGCTGTGTCGGATGACACAGTCCTGGATGTCGACGGTTGTTCAGACATATTTTGTCTATCCAAAAGATTTCCTAGCGATTCTATAAGAACTTTGTGATGAAGGTAGACTAACTTCGAAGATCAACGCAAGAACAAAGGGTGATAAATTGTTAACGACGCTTTAGACACAACTTGATTTTTCAGTTTTAAAGAGTCGAGAAAAAGCTAAATATGACTCTAGTCTCCTTCGATGTTTTAACGAGCCCGAAGTGACAAATGCTCGGATGGACTTTTTCAGTTATAGAGTTTGAAAAAGGCCAAAAGAAACTGCTCTGGAGATCTAGGCAGAGGGTGTGCCAAACTTTTCGCAAAACCACAGAATACGTTTTACGGTACGAGTGGTCGATCTTCGTGAATGCTGTGTTCACTGCATTGCGATCAGTAGGGCGGCCGACACGGCTTCCTATGGATAAAGGCTTTGTTCCTATAGGGGTCTCCCAATATATACGCGACGGTACGTGGGAGCACAAGTCCGTATTAGTGCCACCGACTCTCAGGAGGAATCACCCACCTTCTTCGAGATCGACAGTCACTACGTTTAACGACGCCGGAACACGTCTCTAGCTTAGACCTCTATGTGTTTGCGTTATGTTTCAAAGCGTTGTTATGTAAATTCAATTCATTTTAGGTTGATCTTGTTTAGAAGTTTGCCTTTATGGTTCACCACGAGATGTATGATACAAATTCCTAAATGCAGTCTAAAGATGAGAAGCAAGCTTTTTCAATCTTTCAACTTTGAAAATCTTAACTACTGAGGGAAAAGAAAGACATCATCTTTTCGCACAGATCATAGAGCACACACTAATGCACTTTCTCCTAAATCAACATGCAAACTGTCAAAATGCACATGCACAATGCAGGTATTTCTTTTCTCTTTCTTAATGTTGATGTAATACAAAAAGAAAGTTGTTGTATAACTTTGAATTCAATTTCAAGTGAAAGCAAACAAGCTTGTCCAAAATCAAAAGACACCTTAAGATTTACTTGTTTCGACACTAGAAATATATAAATTCAAACCATATGATGAAAGCAAAAGCTCAATCAGCTATGAACAGCAAACAAACTAACTCTTAAGATCAAAACGACACTTTATCACAGGTCTAGATCTAAGAGGCCACAGCAAGACTAGTTCACTTTCGTTATGGGAAACTGCAAATGATACAAGAAATACACAAAGAACAAACACAATTTCTTTATACAACCGAGGCGGAATAGTGGCAAGGAAAGTTGGTTTCGGATAGGCACATTGACTGGTAACAGGCAGCAAAAACAAGAGTGAAAACAGTGCAAGAAACAGCAGGAAACCCCAGTAGCACAAGGCAAGACTGGTCTAGCGCAGGTGGGACACTGTCTGTTTGACCTTCAACGCAGGTAGCCCCTTCGGGAACTGCGCTGAAATGCAGACAGCCTTCACAGCAGTTGCACTGAAGAACGAAACTTTCGTTTCTCTTGGTTTCCGGGTCACAGATTGCTCAAAAATTCACAGTTTTTGGCCAAATCAGAAGCTATCAGTCAAGGACACACTAAGGGATGACAAGGAGGATGAAAAGCTATCACTAAGAGCTTATTAGAGTCCTTGTGGATCAGCTCTTCAAATCATAAACTTGCCCAGAAACTGAGCTATAGTAGCTGCCCTCTACTTTGCATTTGAAAGATCCAAATACAGTTCGATTCGGTACTCCCTTTGTCTATGAAATGAATAGCAAAAACACAAACAACCAACAAGATACGATCCCCAGCGGAGTCGCCAATTTGTTGTTGGGAAAAGTATCCAATACGGAATGACCCTATCCCACTCTAAAGGTGATAGTACCTCAGCAACAACCGAATGCAAAGCTATTCAAGATTACTTCTTTATGAGATGTAAGAGAGGGGAGAAAGAGATCCACTAACCGTTGTCTTCCGCTAATGTTTGATCCAATCTTCTCTCCTTGCTGCTTGCTCCCAGCTCCTTGCTCTTTCACTGGCCCAGCTACACAAAGATCCTGCAAAAGCACAAGAAAGGGAAACTACAAGAAGCATACATCCATAATTGATTCAAGGATTAGAATAAATCAAATATACAAGCATCAATACGCCACAGAGACACATGCATATAGAAGAACCTCAAATGCTTTATTAATGGAAGAAGTAAAGTTCTGAGAGTGTTACAACCATAAGAGGCCCAATCCAGCAACACCTCCCAGCAGAAAGAAATCTCCTCTTCACCTCCTTCAAAGCAATCACCCAATAGTTCTATACTCAAACCAACAACACTTCCTTACATTCACAAGATTCCAGCCTCCCTAGACCTCATGAGAGAGCTCTATATATAGGAGTTTTGGAGAAAGGATGAGTCAGCTTGAGGCTGGCATGAAGCTGACTAGTGTCATCTCCCACTTCAGTTATACTTCAGTTCTTGATTCCACTTGGAGTTTCTTGCTTCCACTTGGAGATCTAGATCCTCTTACTCATCACAAGGCGAATTCCCTGATCCAAGTGTCATTTTGGAAGCTTCCTGGGCATTTGACACCTTGCAGAATGACTGTGCCACTTGGCCAATCTCGCCCAGCGCAGGTAGCCTTCATTAGATTTGACATTCAGCGCAGGTACAGAGTGGAGCAGTTGACATTCAGCGCAGATGCTCAGTGGAGCAGCTGACATGATCCAGAATTAGCTTGTTTTTGAGTGTTTTCAGGTGGAGAACTTATTTTCAGTGCTGTGGTTTGCTGACCTTGTTCCTCTAGGGGTAGGAACAACATGTTTAGGGACTTTGGATCCCTCAGATTATTGACATTTCATGCTTCATGCTGTTAGGCACAAAAATGTCTATAACACATATACACCAATCACCTTTGTCTAATTGGCAGACATTTCCAAAGAAGTGTTTTGATTGTAACCTTCTTTGGTAAACTGAAAGAGGTAAGCCTTTCTCGATTGAAGGGTAACCTCAAAACTCTATTCAATACCTAGGGGCATGAAAACCTCTTGCAAACAAGTGAAAAGAGACCAACATAATGTTAACCTCATACATTCGCTAACTATAACCACTCAAGTTAGGTGAGTGGTCGGGCCGACCATTCGTTTCGCGCAGGGCATTTTTATTCCGAAAGGCTCGGCGGAGTAAAGGAGAGATTTCCTACCTGACTTTAGTGGTTAGCTAACTCCATAAACAGTAGTTGGTCGCTCCTAGCTTGCATGCAAGAGGTTCCGGAGCAAAGCTTTGTAAGGTGCAAGCTCCATAAAAATGGAATCTTAGATGAGACCTTCTTATTATGTGACTGGATCGAGCAGTTTTAACGCGGACTTCAAGCTCGTTAAAAAATAAACATAAGCAATGAGCATATGTTCCTCCAGAGTTTAAGCTCATTTTAAAATAAAAAATGAACCAAATTCCAGTAAATAACCATCGTGAATGTAGTACTTCAGCCTTTAAAGCCTTGGTTGTGTTCTCATCATCACCTCCACTCTATATTGGCCGATCATTCACCTCCATTTGATTGTTTACCCCTTTTGAGGAATAGCTGTGAAGAGTGATCATGTTAGCCATCCTTGTAACACTGCCGTGATTGGAAAATTCCAAACCTTACCTGGAATCAGCTGCTACCCAAATTTATCACTCGTTCCTCGAAGACGAGTCTCCTTTAAGCTCTTTTCAGCTGACTCGTAAAATATGAAAAGATTGCCGAGCCGTTGGCCTCTCCAGCTCGTTAAAGTGACCGGAAGTGCTATCCCTCCTTTAGATTTTAATCTTTTTGGGCCTGAGGGATTATTACACAAAAAGATCGAGTGCTTGTTTTGTTCGACTCGTTAAAAGTACCGAAAATTCATCCCTTCTGTATTATTTTATACTTTTTCGGACTTAAGGGATTAGATGACGAACAAGGATTTTTGGAGTTGTCTTTTACGTCACTTTTCATACTCTCTAAAAATGAAAAGGACTGAGTTATCTTTTTTCGTTAAACTCGTTAAAATCTAATAGCGACAAACTTGTCCGTAACAAACAAGAACGAGTTTCACTATCGCTAGGCTCGTTAAAACATAGCGATGGGTTTGCCCGAAGGGCGAATTATAGAACAAGCATATGTTATCCTCCTCAAGCTTGACAAAAATAAAGAGGTACTGGTCAACAATGACTGGGGAAAATTGGGAAGAAAACTTGAAGAAACTTTGTTGGTAGCAAGTCACTCTTGAACATGACACTTTCACTCCGCATCCAAGTTGGGTTGGGTTGTTCCATTCACTGGTCACATCACCATGGTTCCATCACGCCATCCACATTTGGGGTTAATGATACCAATCCATCATGTCAGTGTCGCCGATATGTTCAAGATAAGTCACTCAGAGAATTTGCCTGTGTCTCGCCCACTGCAATACATTTACGCTCCATTCTTTCATGACCGCCACCCTAAACCTTATATCACTAGATCGTTTTCACCTCCATTAAAATCATTTTCTCCGTTCCATGTCATTGATGTGGGATTCATTAAGGCCCTCCTATGACAGGTCGCTTCTTGTCGACATCAGCTCATTATCCAAGAATTTGATCTAGGAACACCCCTTTCAGTACTTTGAAGCTTGCATGCCTCAATGGCAAGTTTCTCACTTCCGGCAACAGGTTTACATTAATGGCCTTCGAATGAAAGATTTTGCGTGGTGTTCGATGCCAAGTCCTTTATTCACACCACGTAAATTGTATTGTAGTACCTTGAGGGTCATTATCATTATCAGTGATTCCTCCCGCACCTGTTAACAGCTTACATCATTGGCTGGTAATCAGGCAATGTCTTTCCATGTTCGACTCCAGAACATCTCTCACATGGATCGACTTGTACTTTGAGTGAATATCGAATGAGATTGAAGACCCTGGATCTAGTTTCATCCATCCAGGCTGCGATATATATTCAGGAAAATAAAGACATCAAATGTACATCATTGCTGCACAGATAATCATCCAATCTAAGGGATGATGGCTCTTACATAATCATCAGTCTACACTCAGACGATTGTCTGTCCTATGTACATGAAAATGAATTTATAAAGCTGAGCATGGGAATGCCCACCTCAGCTAGGTTATGAAAATATTATGAAGATAATGTATTGTATTGTATCTTATTACAGGTCTCCTTCCAGCTTGAAAGAACTTCAGATCCTCATGATAAAGCATTTCACCCGACATCCACAAATTAATGACCTCATGCTTTAGGGGGCAACTGTTATAGACATTTTTGGGCACTACGACCCCAATCATAAATGTCAATAAACCAAGGTCTCTTAAGTCCCTAAAAGTGTTGTTCCGACCGCTAAAAGAACAAGGTCAACTGATTACATCTTCTCCCAGAAGTTCTCCATGAAAATCTACTCAGAACCGGTCAAAACTGGACCATTTCACCTGCTCCATAGGCAAAGTGCACTACATCCCACCTAAATACACACAGTAGGTGCGATGTATGTCAAAAAGCCCTTCTATGGGGTGCGATGGGCGAGAAGGGACAAATGGCAGGGTCAATCTGCAAGGTGGAGGAACATGGAATCTTCCAGAAACTTCTCCTATGACACTTGCCTCTTTGAATTTGACCAGGGATGAGTAAGAGATCATCAATCTCCAAGTGGAATCAAGAACTATCAGAGAGAAGAAACTAGTCAAATCTCAAAAGCTGACTCACCCCACTTGCAAACATCTATATATGGATCCCTCATCCTAGAGATCCAGAGGCTGGAATTTTGTATCTTGTAAGGAAGTTTTGTTGATTTCTTGGTGCAATATCATAGTGTTGGGTGATCTAAGCTTTTCATGAGGTGAAGAAGGGCTTCTTGCTGAGAGGATGATGCTGGGTTGGAACAATTGGTTATAATTCTCTTGTCTCTTTCTTGATTATCAATAAAGCTATTCAAGTTTTCCTCCATACTCTTGTATTATTCATGTTTTATGCATTTGTATGGTCAATTTACGTCTGATCCTAGATTGTTTATGATAATAGATCTATGTTCTTGTATAGTGTTATGCTGCTATGGCTTTCTAGGTGCTATTTGAAGCTGGGTACACAAGGAAGCTAGTAGCAGAGGACTATCAGAAGAGAGAGGGACCAAACAAGGAACCAAGCGCAAGACAGAGGTTGGTCTCCTTCATTCTTCTCTCATCTATTTCTCATAAAGGAAAATTAGAGTGGTTTTAGTTTGTTTGTTTCTAAGGCAGCCACTAGCCTTAGTCGGACTAGCAGTTCTGTATAGACACTTTTCCCGGTAACAGTACCTTTAGACCCTGTGGAAGGATCATGCTACATAGAGCCAATTCGCAACTGTGAAAATGACGATCGTCTGGACTACATATACAAGATAACTATGTGGGAACAAGATTGGGTAAATCCAACCATGGATGGTTGAATCTCTTGGAAGCATGAAAGCTCCTGCACATCAGATTTTGATGAGGAGATAGAGCAATGGCAGAACCAGTTACATGAGGTAACCATGCTCAATTGTAGCATGATGACAAGGTCGCTATGCTGCATAGCAACAGAGGTAAGGGACCTTCCTATGTATGAAGGGTTAGGTGAAGTGGAGGAGTTCCTGAAAAAATTTGAAAAAGAAGTGCCAGAACAATAGCATTTCGATGCTCTGAAATGGGTACTGTGTGCTACACTAGCAAGGTGGTGTGGTACGCACCAGCTGAGTTTTTAGAACTGGCGCAAATGCAGAAGGATGATGCTCATGCAGTTTGAGGAGCCTCAAGTGCAATTGAAAGATAACTATGACAGACGAACCAACCCATGCACCCACCTATCTAGGTGGATACAGGCATATGGTGCAAAACCCGCGTGAAGGCATACCATCCTCATGGTAGGAGACACGATCAGTAAGAAGGAATGGGTAAGGAAATGGTTTGAATGGTCAATTTATTTTTGAGAATTTAGCATCTACTGATAAATACTATTTCACTAGACAAGTAGTTGTGCATAGAACAACAACTTAAAGTGTTTTAGGTTTTCTCTATAAGAAATAGATAAGAAGAGAGGATAGAAGGCCTACATGTAGTTCCTCTTTCCTCTCATCTCCCATGTATCGATTTCGTCACTCCTTCCCATACTTAATCCACTTGCGAAGTACCCTATGAACACAACAGAAGATGAAAACTAATCAAAGCATACAATCCATTGAATATAAATGAAAGAAATCAGAATAAATTCATTCATATAAGCATTACTAAAGAAAATAACATATGGAAAAAGGTTCAAACACTTTATTAGATAGAAGAAGGAATTACAACCAGCAGTGTTTGATTCAAAGTCATTCCTCTAGCTTGGATCCCATCCACATCACATTAAAAGCAAGACAAGCTTGTGGCACCACATCATTTGCTCCAAAGTGAAGTCTCATAGTAGCATTATCTCCTTACAATTTAACATAATCTAGCCCCTGATCACTTAGATGAGTGGTCAATTTATAAGAATATGAAGGAATTTTTTCATTAATGGTGATACTGAATGGCCTTCCATAATTAGAATTAGTTCCATGGAGGAAGGGATGAGAGCATAGGATGATCCTTAACTCATTCCTCATCCATTTTCAAGTTCATAGGAGTTGATAAGACATGGAAACTTCTAGATGACTCCAAAAGATAAGAATATTCCCCAAACCCTATGTGAATTTTTCTCATTCTCACCTAGCGTGGGTGAAAGGAAGCTTATGTGCTCTACATAGCACCCTGGCAGTGGACTTAACTACTTTGTAATGCACCTTCATAAGGGCTTATCCGTGCTGGTCCCACTAGAGGTAATTTCTCGATGTCTTCAGGTCATGAAACTGTCTGGGAAGGAGACATTCAAAGGGTTGACTTGATTAGGGCATGAAACAAATGAATTTAGGGTTTGATAAGCCTTAAACACTGATATGAATATTGGGATTTGATGTGCCGAAATGGGTCTATAATAACCCCGAAGTAGGGAAAGACCAAGCACGCAAAATGTTATCCATGCGGAAGCCTTTGAAAAGGTGTGCGAAGTGCTGAACAGGATCCATAATGCAAAACAGACTAATTGGGACCTATGCATACCAGTGGTTCTCTAGGCATATAGGACCGCATGCAAAAACTTGACCATGCAAGCACCGCCAAGGATGGAGTATGAAGCAACTGAAGTAAGCCCTATAATACTTGGAGAAGTTAGACCACACATGATCACACCAATAGATACGACGGTTTGTAGAAACTTGGAAGCAGAAATCCAATAGGGAAATTTTAGGCTCCAAGAACTTGAAAACCAAAGGGTGAAATTAAGGAAGAAAAGCGCTTTGGTAGAAGAGGAAGTCAAGAAGCTGAAAGATGAGATAAGGGGCAATTTTATCAATAAGAAGACCAAGGTGAGAAAACAGGGTGTGCACGATTGTGCTAACAAATTTGAGCACTATCATCATGAATAGATCAGTCTGATGCCTTGGATTGGACCGCATATTACCATGAGAATTAACCATGGTGATTCGCTGCAGATGATATGGTGCACAATGCCACCAATAATGGTAAAAGGTAGGTATTTCCCAGGAAGAATGTTGGATGATGGGAGGAAACCGCACACAGGTGGTGTGGCCACCTGACCAGTTGAGGGAGGAACAGTCCTAGCACTCCAAGTAGTTGAAAGGAAGCATGGGACTATAAACTATTCTGCCCGGGGGCTACGCAATGTTGGAGCTGCGTGCAGAAGCAAAGAGTAAAAAGGTCTGCAACCATGCACAGGGGGATGCGCTACCGTGCGTGTTGTCCAGAAAGTGACCGTTGAAGTCACTATTCACGATGGAATGCTCAACTTGAGGCCAAATGGAGTGGGCAGCAAGAATTTAAGATGCTATTTATGGGCAATATTTGGGAAAGCCTACCGCCAAGGAAGAATTAATGAACCAGATTTGAGGGGAATGGTTGAATTCAAATTCAAAAATAACTATAAATTACAAAAGGTTGCCTAAAAAACAACACTTGGTTAGTTTTGAATTGAGCTAGTGAGCAGAGCCCTAATTGTTGAGTGTCGAGCGTTGATTGAGCACCTGAGTTCACAAGTGATAGGTTTTTGCATAGATACAATGGCAATAACTAAGAATGTTATGGAGATAACAGAAATGACCGCCGAGGAGGCAGCGCAGGCCCTGACTGTGGGGGATGCTCTGGAAGGTGCCATGATTGTGGAAGAAATCCTGAAATCACCATGCATGCCAAGACCCAAGAAGGACAAACAAGCAATGGTTCTCGTATGCATGTCCCCACGGAACCCACTGTGCACCAAGCTGTCAATGGAGGAGAAGGGGAAAGCCATCACCATAGAAACTGATGAAGAAGAAGAAGGTCTAGAGGATCTTATCATCACAGAGGAGGAGGATGAAGGCATGGAGGAGGACACTCAGCCTGTGCACTCTGTGGTAAAATTGCTTGCCTATGTCCCCCCATGAAAAGGGAAGGCTAAAGTGGCCAAGGACCTGAATGAGACCAAGAGCTTGCTTCAAACCCTACTCCTCCTAGATAACATTATGTTTGAGGGCACGCAGCTGGAATGCATGCCGAGCCTAAAATTCGAAGATTGGCACCTCGTTGACCGTGAGAAGTTCCCTCACCTTGAGACCCGAAACCTCATGAAGCCCAAGTAGAAAACCACGGTGGGGGTGATAGAATTAGAGCTACGGAAGTGGTTACGTGAAGTGGAAAAGGCCGGGCTACTAAACTTGCTCTGGGTGCCACACTTCCACCGTGCCCCAATAACCATTTTTGTCATCAGGCAGTTGCTATGTTTGGTGCATGATGGGTGTTTGTGGTTGGAGGAGCCCATATCCATCACAACAGACTTGATTCACCACATCTCTCAACTTCCATTCAAAGGGGAGGACCCCATGCACATATCAGAAGGAAAGAGAAGTGACTTGGCCATTGCAGAGGCCATGAAGAAAAGGAATAAGCTAGAAAGGAAGAAGAGGGGCTACACCATCTCCAGTATCAAGGATAAAGTAGTAAGTGTGGCAACCAAATCCTAGCAGGCAAAGTCATGCGCAAGTGCCACACGGGCGAAGTACTTGCACTGGTGTTAGCACTGGTTGAGCAATGCATGGAGGGGGTCCAATTTAACTGGTCTAAGTTCCTCTATAACAAATTTTTAGAAAATTGTCACAAAGCTTAGGACTAGGGCAAAACATTCCACTATGCATGGCTGTTACTGTCCATAGTGCTGGTGGCCATGGAATTGTTGAAGGATAGTCCATTCCCCATAATTGACAAGGATTTACTAGAGGCCACGAAGTACACTTCACTCTGGGCCATGAAGGATGCTAAGAGGATCCACGATAGAAAAATATTCTAGGTGTTCATGGAGATGAACCTCATAATGGGGATCAATTGTAAGCTGCAGTTGTCACCCACTATTTACAATAGTCTGCAGAGTTTCACAGAATTCAAAGTGGACATGAATAAAATTTATATAAGAGCGCGCAAGGACCCAACTAAACAGTGGAAAAATCTACCCTTCATAGCCATAGACAACGCCATTTTTAATGTACTAGAGGCATGGCTGTTAGAGTGGTATGCTCCAGACATTGCAGAGATTGAGAAGTTAGCAGCGCAAAGAAAGAAAGACGAGGTCAAGCTACGCATCGTACAGTTGGCCGAAAAGCAAAGGAAGGAAGTAGCAGCAGCAAAAGTGCATGTAGTGTAGGATGTGGCAAAAAAAGTAGCTGAGCAGGAAAAGGCCACAGCAGCAGCAGAAAAACAGGAGGTACCCACGAAGGCGGGTGAGGGCCACACAACACAAGGTCAGGAAGTATAGGAAGAAGAGACAAAAGAAGGAGGCATGGACCCACAAACCGTGTCAACGCAGCTGAAGCACCAGCACCCAAATAAGCGAGCAAGGTGGTGTAAGAAGGTCAAAGCATCAAAATTGTCTATTGCCCCGATCACCCTAACCGAGGGTGATCTGCATGACATTTTCAAAACTGTGCGTGATATCACCTTTGAGGCTCTCCAAGATTTCATGCAGGAGAACCAGATTGTGTTGGGGGCCCTCAAAGCGCAGTTGCAGGAATTACATGTGCACCCTCCTCAAGTTGGTACCCTTTCGACCAGCCTCGCAGTCAGCTCCTCGGTAGAAAAGCAGATGTTGCACTCGCAGATAATGAACACCATAGTGTTGCCAGAAGGGGCACTAGTGACATCAAATGAGGTTGATAGGCCTTTAGTTAGCACGCTGAAAGGTCTCAATATAATCTAGTTGCATTCCGACGAGAGACCCTATATGTGTTGCAGGATGGGATAACTGCAGAGTTGTGAGCTAGGGAGAGCCGCGCGCTGCAAGTCCTCCGAGAGCAGAAAATAAATATGGAACAACTAAGCTTGTAGTGCAATGAAGTGGTGTAATCAACAGTTGGTACAGGTGATAGATGACACTTTCCAAAGCGTCCCGGAGCTAGCCATCCTAATAGACATACCAGCAGAGGCGCAGATCCATAGGTTAGCAGCAGGGGTCTGCAAGGCGAGGGAAGAAATGAAAAAGGTTCAAATGGAGTTGAACCTTCAAATCATCAAGTTGTGGTTAAAGGCACAACCATCCACCCCCCCAGAAGTCCGAGAATAGCATGCTGGCACTATCAAAATAGGATTGGAGGAAATTGGCAATGCAGTGCGAGACTGCACCATCACGTTGGAAGAATCATTTGACGTCCTCATAAATCTGCAGGCGGACCCTAACATCCAATGCTTGGAGACAGAGACATGAGAACTCCAATAGCAGTATGACAATGTCAAAGGAGTTGCAGAGACGGTGGCCCTCACTCAGAGTCTCACATGGATGCAGCAAGCTAAAGTGCTGAAAGAATAGGTTGACACCACACGACACAAGGAAGCAATCCTAAAGGCACGTGTTCAGCCTTCGATCGACGAGGATTTCACCATCACAACAGAAATTGAAGGCAAGATTACACAAATGTAGGGGATGCACACATTAATGCAGAGAGGCACTTCCGACACAGATGTCTCGGAATAGTGTATGCAGCATATCCAGGAAGCAACAGCTCAGTTCGCTGCTGACCTCCACACAATTCGAGAACAGTTGGAGGGACTCTGCACAAATATCTCCACATCGATCAAGTGACTCGAGGGTGAGTCACGATGTTTGTGTTGGGGGCCTTTTAGGCATGGAATCCCCCCAAGGCGTGTTTTGGGGCTCAAAGCCCAAGTTTTGACCGCATCTTGTTGTAAATCTCCATGAATTGCGAGCGCAGGGTGCGAAAGTATGATAGAGTCACAGGGGTTTCTACCCTAGTTTTATAATTTAATGTTGGCTGGATAGACCTACCCATGGTCCACGGACCATGGGATTGTATACATAGAGCTAGGCTCTAAGTGTAAGAAAAAGGAAGAAATAGGATGAGAAGGCTAAGTGATTGAGTCAAAGTGTAACATGTGTTTGTGGGTCGTAGAGTAGGAGAAGGCTCTGCAGCTGTGTGCATAAAGGCCTAGTAGTCTGCAGTTGAGTGCATGGACCCCTGCAGCTGAGTGCACAGGGAAAGTTGAGTCTATAATAATTGAAAGAATCAATAAAGATAAGTTTG
Source organism: Pinus tabuliformis (assembly GCA_031772625.1). Lineage (NCBI taxonomy): Eukaryota > Viridiplantae > Streptophyta > Pinopsida > Pinales > Pinaceae > Pinus > Pinus tabuliformis. The sequence continues at coordinate 58,589,459 of CM062810.1, read as the reverse complement.
GTTATAATTCTCTGTATCTGCTCTTGGGTTAATGCATGATATAATTGGAAAATATACTCTTTATTTACTATGCGCACCTGTATGAATGTTTTATGTTATTAAGTATAACTTAAAGCACTCAAGTAGGCAAAGATAATTAAATAACATTGGAATATAAGCAAGGTATTGGGTAATAATGCATAACACGGTGCACATCCCTTGGGAAGGGCTACACAAAGGCAATATATCAGGCTGCGAGGAACGGGAAAGAGCGCGAAGCAACCTGCGCGCAGGGTCAAACCATGGACCAGTCGCACTCATCAGACTTCTGCATGGTGCAGAAACCTGGTTCTAGCACCCTCCCATACTACTTCGGGTGGGACCTTAGTCTGCGCTCCATGGAATGTTGCCGAGAGGGCCAATAGTATCGAGATTTGTTTGGCTAATTAACTCTGAACTTGGGTCAGGCCCCAACAAGCCAACAAGGAGAGAGAGTTAGAGCTTGGAATCCATTTCATGTCAAGCTAGAGGAGGAAAAGAGTGCTGAAAAGGTGTGTAGCAGGACTTGGATACTGCAAAGGAGATCTCCAACGTCAAGGCTTTGGTTGTATTTCTCTTTGAATTTTATTACAATACAACTAATGGTTTATTTCCTATATTGGGTGTAATATTACATTTGATAACTTAGACCTCCTTGACCTTTTAAGTAGATTGGATTCTAGTTTATGTTATCATGTTTTTTGTCATTTCTTGCATGTTTTTCAGGTACTTGAATGAAAGGAATGAAAGGAATCTAGAGCAAGGAAGCAAGATCACCATCAAATGCATTAGCGTTATAGGAGGTAGGCCCTCTTATTTGGTTCAATCTAAGGAAATTTACACTAGATTGTCTTGTTTGTGGCTAGACCCACTCTCTTGGGCTATAGGGATCGTATCTATCTGCAGAGAGTATATTCCTACACCACAAATTGGTCACCATACTGGGGAAATACATCTCCTTTTCATCACTCTGTTTTTTCTACTTTTGTGCCTAGTTTGTTTATTTATGGTCTTATGGATCTGTATTGACCTATTTTAAGGCATAAAAACACTAGCCCACTCTCTGATGTGTTAAGTCTAGCCCCGTCTGAAGTTATTTTTTTATTTTTTCTTTGAATCCCTAGATCAATGCTAGTTTCAGCCAAACAATCATGCTAACAATGCCAGTTTTAGCCTGAAATTCACGCCAAACCACTTTTCAGCACTAGTTTCAGCCAAAAAGTCATGCCAGTTTCTGAGTTAAGAAAAATCAGAGTTTCTTCCATTCTAGTGCCAGTGTGCCTTCACTAGACTATTTGTTTGCTCGGTTTGACTAATTGATTGGCTTGAAGTTTCATTTCTTGATTTTATTTATTTTTGGATGGTTTCTATGACTGTAGGGTGTCTAGACTAGTTACCGTTCATTTCTTTGTTTGCCCATTGTGTCAAGTTTCTGATTTGCTGCTTAATTTAATCCATCTTTCAGTTGCAACATCTTCATTGCTTCATTTGCAATTGAATGAGTGAAAGAGTCTCATTTGTTCTCTTATTTAGAGTGTCTTTTTTCTCTTTCCGAGCATAGATTACATTCCTTGGTTTGTCGATTGAAGCATTTATGTGTTTGGTTTGTTTGATTCAGGGAAGAATTTGCTTTTAGTTTCATTTATCATGCTTTGGATTTGATTGATGCTTGTCTGTTCCGAATTGTGAAATTTTCATTAAAAACGCTCTATGTGAAAGATTCATTTTGCATTTTATGAAAAGAAGAACATCATTCTAGTTTACTTAAGCGAAAATATTGCAATAGTAGTTTCATTGAGAAGCTAGAATTGCATCATCATAAGCATTGAAAATGAAATGAAACTTATTTTTTTGTTAAGGGAAGGTTAAGTGCATTTAGGACATGTTTTAGTGAAAGATTTCATTTTTTGATTGTTGCATTGATTGTGTCCCTCAATTAGTGTTAACTTTCATCGAAGAAACTTTTCTTTTCTCATACAGCTGTATATAGGGGTTTTTAGATGATAGTTTTAAGACCTAAAAAATGAAACTTAAATTCAAGATCAATCATTAAAATTTATTGAATTATACTAAGGAAGCATTGAAACTTAATGTTCACATCTAGTGGTCTAAACTAGATACGTGTTCTGACGTCTTTAAACCTAGTAGTTGTCATTAACTTTAGACAACGCTAGTATGAACTTGTGCTCTCTATACCATCGCGTATATAAAGGGATACCCCTATAGGTTGCAATCCTTTATCCATAGGTAGTCCAGTATGCCGCCTTGTAAACATGATACAATGAACACAACATTCAGGGAGATAGCATGCTCGTCCTTTTCGATTCGCCGAGAGGTATCCTGCAGTTCACGATTACCTCGTAATCCTTTTGCCTAGATTTTCCTGAATAGTCATTTTGATCTTTTTTGACTTTTTTCATTTGAAAAGATCATCGAGCACTTGTATTTTCGAGCTCATTAACTCCAAAAGTGACTAGAGTCACCTTTTGCTCTTTTCTCGACTCTTAAAACATGAAGAGGAAAAGTTTTGCTTTAGTGTCTTAAAATTAACTACCCACAAAATATTCCTGGTTAAAGTTATCTTCCTTAGTGATTCTTCAGGGTCGATTCCACTGGAAAGATTTCCAGATTTACCAGTCAAGGATTCCCCTCTGATGGGAGTCCTGGTCCTTTTACTTCTTTTGGAAATGTTGGTGCTCCTTATATGGCAACGTTGTACCTTCTTGGGTTAACTATTAGTTTACCTATCTAGCTATTCTCGAGCTCAGTGATCCTGAGTGTCCCAACTCCTACCCATCCATCTCCTTCATTTGAACCACATCACATTGATTCTAATGTTGACATCTCACCTTCTTTCCCTATTTCTTCACTTTCCTCTTCTACTTCGTTGGGTAAATGTTTGAAATCTAGTAATGAGGAGGCTAAGAAGAAGAATAAGAAGACAAAGAAGAAGAAGTTAGATAAGTGAGAGGCCAACCATGTAGCTTTTAATCCAAATGCACCTCTTGTAGGAAAACCTTGCAATCTTCCATGGAAGGTCAAATTCCCTTGCAAGCTATGTAAGGGTGACAATCTCCTTTGAGACTATCTTGACATTCCTATATTCTTAGAGGTATGGTCACAAGACCTGAATCGACCATCCTCATAAACCTCTGGATATCATGTCGATGCTACACCTCCATCTAATGATGGTAAGAAGAAGGGAAATCTTATATTCCCTTGTAGGTTATGTGAAGGGAAGCATTTTCTTCACCTTTGTCCTCTTATGGATAAAGCTTCCAAAATTTTGGAAAACCTTACAACTCCTTAAGACCAACTCCCTATTGGTTATCAAAGACTTTATTTTGATCCTCTCCTAGTTGGTAAAGAGATTTACCTGGATTCGTCTCTTGCCCATCTTGCTCTTCCTAAGCATGACTCTCTTCTGTGTGTTCCTGACCAACCATTAGTTGGAAAGAGTGGCGACTTGGCATCGCCTTCAATCATTCACTCCCTTCCCGAAGAGAGTAATGATCATACTGCTCATGTTCTTCTCATATCCCCATACTCTCATGAATCGAAGAGTGACCCTCCCATCCTGGTTGTTAAGGAGAGTCCTTATCCTATTCCTTCAAATCATGGGGGGAATCATATGAAACCCCCACCAAGTAGTTTTGTTGTTTCTTTTGATTGGAGTGAATTGACTGCATTTTGCCTTCCATATTATGTGCCTTTCTAGATTAGAATACAAGCCTCTGATATGGTATTACGTGGCATTGTATTAGATTAAGGTGTGTCTGTTAGCATCATGTCTTCTACTACTTTGCAAGTTTGGGTTCCCCATAGCTTGTGCCTGTCACCCACAATCTGTTGGCTTTCAACAGAGGAACCAGTCAGCCCTTAGGGATCGTTCTGAAGTTCCCTATTACATTGGGAGGAAATACCATCTATATATATGTGATGGTAGTCCAAAGTACCTTAGATTTCAATCTTATTCTTAGACGTGATTATTTTTATGTCATGGGAGCTCTTGTTTCCTCACTTTTCCGTGTCTTTTGTTTTCCACACGAAGGGAGAATACTGGCCATTGATCGATTGTTGTTCATTGGTCACCAGGTGCCTCCTATGCAACCACAGTCCCCTATGGTTGTTGTTTGCAAGAAGTACCCTCCCTGCCACAGGTCAATTATGTGGCTACGCATTCCCTCTCCACATCTTCTGATGATCACACAGATGGTATAGTAGATTATGTACTGGGGGCATTGGAACCTGATATGTCATTGGTACCAGTTGACATCTATTCCTCCTAGAGTGTGGTTATCCCATCTAGTGAGGACCTCTTGGGAACCATGTTATCATATGGTCCATGAACAGGGGCCAGAGCATAGTTCCTTGTCTTATGTCAAGCTCGTTAAAAAATGAAACAAGGGGTGAGAGCATAGTTCCTTTTCTTGTGTCAAGATCCTAAAAAAATGAATCAAGGACCTCAAAGCAAAGTTCATTGTCCCATGTCAAGCTCATTAAAAAATGAAACAAGGGCTATGGAGTAGAGTTCCTTGTCTTGTGTCGAGCTCCTTAAAAAATGAAACAAGGGATGTGAGCGTAGTTCCTTGTATTTTTTCAATCTCATTAAAAAATGAATCAAGGAGTCCGAGGACAACCTCATCTTGTATCAACCTTGTTAAAAAATGAATCAAGAAGTTCAATGATAGTTTCTTCCTGTATCTACCTCATTAAAAAAATGAAATATATGTCCGGGGATAGTTTCTTCCTATATCTACCTCATTAAAAAATGAAACATCTCCCTTTTCCAAATCGAGTCTTTGATTAAGATCTCATAAAATCCCAATCAATTCTTTCCTGGATCTTGAAAGTGAACCTTCATCCCATCCACCTAGATGAATGAAATGAAGCTTGGGGAGGATGTACCTCGAATTGAGTGGTTATGCTGGGCACATGCAAACTTAACTCAGGCATAGTTTGTCTTTTTTTCAAGCTTGTGTAAAAACTAAACCAAACTCAAGCATAGTTTATCTTTGTTTCAAGATTGTGTATAAATGAAACCAAATCCAAGCATAGTTTTTTCCTCATGTTTCAAGCTTGTGAAAAATGAAACGATCTTCAAGCATGCTCAAAAATAGTTCCCCATGGTTCAAGCTTGTATAAAAATCAACCCATGCCCAATTTACATCTCGTGATTGCCATTTTTATCAGCTAATTTTTGCTAGATGAGCCTTGGCTATTTCATTCCATCACTACCATCTTTTTGATTGATCATATGCTTTCACTTGGTTGTTTTCCCTTTCGTGAGGAACTGCAACAATGAGTGGTTTTTTTGGCTAGCCTCTTGACCTTTTAGTGTTTTCAGTATTTCCCCCTTAACCGGAACCTATTGTTACCCTTTATACCACTCGTTCCTCCAGCATGAGTCACCTTTAAGCTCTTTTCTGAATCGTAAAAAAATTGAAAATATTTTCATGTATTTTTTTCCTCTTTGACTCATTAAAGTAAATAAAAATAGGGAGTCTGATTTAAGTTCTTTTCCAACTCTCAAAACACAAAAAATATTGCCGAGATCTTGTCATTTTGAGCTCATAAACATTTCCGAAGTGTCGTTTACCCAGTATATGTTTACCCCTTTTTCGGGTTGGGATAAACTATTTACGAAAAAGGAACATCTTAGTCAAACATGACTAGGAGGTTCTCTCGAATATTGTTTTCTACCTTTTCGGGTTCGAGGGACAACTTTACGAAAAGGGATATTTGTAGGTTTTAAGCCCGTATAGAAATTACTTGCATAGGAATCCTAAAACATAGAAAATAAACAATGTGAGAGCATAACACATAAAACACATATACACAGAGATTTTCCCCTGGATACTAAAACTAGGACTACCAGCTTGATTTTTCATTATGTTCCTTTCAATGTTACAATACATATTTATACATGCCGAAGCATCCAATACCATGGACCAAAAACCATCGTGTCCAAAACCATAGGTAGGTCCACCCAACCTAATGTAGTGTCCAATTTTTTTTTCCTAGGGTGCTGCTTCAGACCCCGTAGAGGGCGGCTACCCACCCCCCTCAAACCCCTCGGACAAGGGGGGCTACCCCCCCGGTGACCCCCTCCTTGTGCAATCGATGCAACAAAGGGGGGACTCCGCCTCCCCTCTAACCCCTTGGTTCACTACATGGGCTAGTCATGGAAAGAATATAACACAACCCAACATTCTCCCACTTGTTGTTTTCTTTCCACAAGGGGTCACATGAGAGCTTAGTCATTTATATAGCCCTGGAAGGTCCATCATTTCTCTACACCAAGAGAACTTCTCAGAGCTCACACATTTTGTGAATGCATCTCCAGTATTCTTGAAAGTGTCCACCTTTACCAGCAACACCTTTTTGTCTTCTATCATATCCCTCACAAAGTGATACTCAACATCAATGTGCTTTGTATTTAAATGATAAGCAGGGTTCTTTGCTAAGAAATTTGCGCTTTGGCTGTCACATTATATCCTTATAGCACCCTGTACTAACCCCATACTTTACCATAATCTTTGCAACCAAACGGCTTCCTTGCTTGCATGAGTGGCTACCATGTATTCTTCCTCTGTAGTTGATAATGCCACTATAGATTGTTTCTTACTCATCCAACTGACTACACCTCCAAATAGGTTAAAAACATACCCACTTGTAGATGTTCTCTGATCTAGATCTCCAACCTAGTCTACATCAACAAAGCCATGAATATCCAACACTCTGTCCAGTCATGGTCTTCCTTGGTAGCACAAACCATAATCACTAGTACCACGTAAATACTTGAAAATCCGCTTCACTTTTGTCCAGTGCTCCTTCCCTAGTTTTGACATAAACCTGCTCAATACTCCCACTACATATGCAATGTCTGGTCTAGTACATACCATCACATACATCAGGCTACCAACTACACTTGCATATGGAACATGGGACATGTCCTCTTCTTCTTCTTATGTCTTGGGACACTGCTTAGCAGATAACTTTACAGCTATAGGAATAGAAACCTTCACTGGTTTACTATCCTGCGTATTAAACCTCTGTAATATTATCTCGACATACTTCCTTTGGTTTAACTAGAGCTTCCTCTTTGCCTGATCTCTTTTAATTTCCATGACCAAAATATAGTTTGCAGCACCAAGATCTTTCATGTCGAATTTGGAGGACAAATGGGTCTTCAAATCTTGGATAATTTCTTTGTCATTTCCAACTAGCAACATATCATCCACATACAAGAACATATAAATAACATGGTCACCAATTAATTCAAAATACACATAGTGATCTTCTTTGCTTCTGGTGAAGCCAAGTCCCCGTATAAATGTATCTAATTTTTGATACCACATCCTTGGTGACTATTTTAACCCATACAGAGACTTCTTTAACTTGCATACCAGTTATTTCTTACCCTTCACCACAAAGCCTTCAGGTTGCTTCATGTAGATCTCCTCTTCCAGATCCCCATGAAGAAATGTCGTCTTCACATCCCTCTATTCTACTTCAAAATAAAAAATAGTAGCAACAGAAAAAAGTAATCTAATAGAAGCTACCTTGGCAACAGGAGAAAAAATATCACCAAAATCAATTCCCGGCACCTGGGAATAACCATTTTCTACCAACCGAGCTTTGTATTTCTCCACCTTTCCTTCTACATTTGTCTTCTTCTTGAACACCCATTTGCTGCCAATGGGTTTCCTTTCAGTCAGCAACTCCACCAAATCCCAAGCCTCATTTTTGTGCAAAGATTCCATTTCATCAACCATAGCCTCTTTCTAGAGTTTTCCATCCTCTGAATCTATTGCTTCCTTCATAGTTCTAGGATCATCATCAGTAATAGATAAAGCAAAATTTGAATGGAAAGTAGATGGACTATACCTTTCTAGCTTCCTTCTTCTTGAGCTGACCTTCTTACACCCGAAGTTTGTGTCTCTTCATCTTTTGATTCCTCCTCCACTGTAGAGTTTGATTCTTCCTCCTTTAGCTCAAACTCTATCTTCTCAAGTTCCTTTGGTTGGACTTCATGTTTAATAACATCTTTCACCTCTCTGAACACCACATCTTGGCTGTACACAACCTTCCTTGTTGCTAGGTTCCAAAATTATAACTCTTTAAACCATCCTTATACCCAATAAAATGCACTTTTTAGATTTACTATCCAACTTGGTTCGTTTCTCCTTTGGAACATGTACATATGCATCACATCTAAATATCCTCAGATGTGAAAGAGAGTGTTTCTTACCAGTCCATACCTCTTGTGGAGTCTTATCCTCCAACGATGATGAAGGTGATTTGTTGACTAGGTAACATGTTGTCTCCACCACCTCTGCCCAGAATTCCTATCCTAACCTGACACCATTGAGCATGCTTCTTGCCCTTTCCATAAATGCCTTGTTCATTCTTTCTGCAACTCCATTTTGCAGAGGTGTATATGGAGTAATCTTCTGTTGTGCTATACCACATTTCCTACAGAATTCTTCAAATTCCTTACTGCAAAACTCTCCACCATTATCTGTCCTTAGCACCTTTATCTTCTTCTCTGTTTTTTTTTCCACCAGAGCCGTAAATTCTTTATACCTATCAAAGACTTCATATTTCTTCTTAAGGAAATATATCCATGTATTCCTTGGGAAGTCATATATATATGATACATAGTACATAGAGTTACCTAATGATGGAACCTTCATAGGTCCAAACACATCACTGTGCACAAGCTCTAATGTTTGTTTCGCCCTCTTACCACCAGAGGGGAAACTCACCCGATTATTCTTCCCATATACATAATTTTCATAGAAATCAAAATCCTGAGAGCTATTACTCATACCTTCTACCATAACTTTACCACGAAGTATTCAAAGGCCCTTCTCTCCAATATGTCCAAACCTTTGATGCCACAACATGGTCTTCTCTCTAGAGGCCACTAGATTTTCTACTCCACTTTTAGGAACCACAGAACTGTTGCACCCATCAACAACAGTGCTACCTTGCATCTTGTACAGAGTTTTGGTCTGAACTCCCTGCACCAATACCACTGCTCCCCGAACAATCTTGCAAGTATCCTTCTTGAACACTGTTTTTACACCTATGTCATCCAGCTTGCTTACAAAAATCAGATTTTTGGCTAATGCAGGAATATGTAGAACACTTGGAAGTGTTCTAACCCTTCCACCTTGTAACTTCAACTTTACTTTTCCACGACCAACTATTCTAGCCTTCCTATCATCCCCTAAGAAGAAAACACCACCATCATATGTATCATAATCACAAAACCACTCTCTATGGGGAATGAAGTGAAAGGATGCACCTGAGTCAATCAACCATGCCTCATGATCTACATGTGTACTTGAAGAAGCCAGGTACACATCCCCACCTTCATTTGAGGTGGTTTTCGCCTCTGCAGAAGAAGCATCATCAGATCCCTTTCCTTTGTCAAGAGCTTTATATTTACAGTACCTTTTGTAGTGCCCTTCCTTTCCATATTTCCAGCACACCACCTTTACAAGTTTTCCTAGACATTTAGATCTCCCTCTAGATTTAGATCTCCCACTTGATGACTTATTTTTGTTTCTATTCTGGGACCGTCCTCATACAGACAAGGCATCACCATTCTGGCTCTCCATATTTATCTGTTTCAAGGATGAGACTATTTCATCAAACTGCAAGGCAGTTACATTGCAACCTATTGCAATAACCAGATTATCCCACAAATCTGGTAGACAACACAACAAACTAATGCACTTATCTTCATCTCAAATTTTGATATCAATAGATGATCACTGACTTACCACAGTATTAAACACATTCAAATGCTCTGTCACTGAGTCTCCATTATTGGGTGTAATATTACATTTGATAACTTAGACCTCCTTGACCTTTTAAGTAGATTGGATTCTAGTTTATGTTATCATGTTTTTTGTCATTTCTTGCATGTTTTTCAGGTACTTGAATGAAAGGAATGAAAGGAATCTAGAGCAAGGAAGCAATATCACCATCAAATTCATTAGCGTTATAAGAGGTAGGCCCTCTTATTTGGTTCAATCTAAGGAAATTTACACTAGATTGTCTTGTTTGTGGCTAGACCCACTCTCTTGGGCTATAGGGATCGTATCTATCTGCAGAGAGTATATTCCTACACCACAAATTGGTCACCATACTGGGGAAATACATCTCCTTTTCATCACTCTGTTTTTTCTACTTTTGTGCCTAGTTTGTTTATTTATGGTCTTATGGATCTGTATTGACCTATTTTAAGGCATAAAAACACTAGCCCACACTCTGATGTGTTAAGTCTAGCCCCGTCTGAAGTTGTTTTTTTATTTTTTCTTTGAATCCCTAGATCAATGCTAGTTTCAGCCAAACAATCATGCTAACAATGCCAGTTTTAGCCTGAAATTCACGCCAAACCACTTTTCAGCACTAGTTTCAGCCAAAAAGTCATGCCAGTTTCTGAGTTAAGAAAAATCAGAGTTTCTTCCATTCTAGTGCCAGTGTGCCTTGACTAGACTATTTGTTTGCTCGGTTTGACTAATTGATTGGCTTGAAGTTTCATTTCTTGATTTTATTTATTTTTGGATGGTTTCTATGACTGTAGGGTGTCTAGACTAGTTACCGTTCATTTCTTTGTTTGCCCATTGTGTCAAGTTTCTGATTTGCTGCTTAATTTAATCCATCTTTCAGTTGCAACATCTTCATTGCTTCATTTGCAATTGAATGAGTGAAAGAGTCTCATTTGTTCTCTTATTTAGAGTGTCTTTTTTCTCTTTCCGAGCATAGATTACATTCCTTGGTTTGTCGATTGAAGCATTTATGTGTTTGGTTTGTTTGATTCAGGGAAGAATTTGCTTTTAGTTTCATTTATCATGCTTTGGATTTGATTGATGCTTGTCTATTCCGAATTGTGAAATTTTCATTAAAAACGCTCTATGTGAAAGATTCATTTTGCATTTTATGAAAAGAAGAACATCATTCTAGTTTACTTAAGCGAAAATATTGCAATAGTAGTTTCATTGAGAAGCTAGAATTGCATCATCATAAGCATTGAAAATGAAATGAAACTTATTTTTTTGTTAAGGGAAGGTTAAGTGCATTTAGGACATGTTTTAGTGAAAGATTTCATTTTTTGATTGTTGCATTGATTGTGTCCCTCAATTAGTGTTAACTTTCATCGAAGAAAGTTTTCTTTTCTCATACAGCTGTATATAGGGGTTTTTAGATGATAGTTTTAAGACCTAAAAAATGAAACTTAAATTCAAGATCGATCATTAAAATTTATTGAATTATACTAAGGAAGCATTGAAACTTAATGTTCACATCTAATGGTCTAAACTAGATACGTGTTCTGATGTCTTTAAACCTAGTAGTTGTCATTAACTTTAGACAACGCTAGTATGAACTTGTGCTCTCTATACCATCGCGTATATAAAGGGATACCCCTATAGGTTGCAATCCTTTATCCATAGGTAGTCCAGTATGCCGCCTTGTAAACATGATACAATGAACACAACATTCAGGGAGATAGCATGCTCGTCCTTTTCGATTCGCCGAGAGGTATCCTGCAGTTCACGATTACCTCGTAATCCTTTTGCCTAGATTTTCCTGAATAGTCATTTTGATCTTTTTTGACTTTTTTCATTTGAAAAGATCATCGAGCACTTGTATTTTCGAGCTCATTAACTCCAAAAGTGACTAGAGTCACCTTTTGCTCTTTTCTCGACTCTTGAAACATGAAGAGGAAAAGTTTTGCTTTAGTGTCTTAAAATTAACTACCCACAAAATATTCCTGGTTAAAGTTATCTTCCTTAGTTATTCTTCAGGGTCGATTCCACTGGAAAGATTTCCAGATTTACCAGTCAAGGATTCCCCTCTGATGGGAGTCCTGGTCCTTTTACTTCTTTTGGAAATGCTGGTGCTCCTTATATGGCAACGTTGTACCTTCTTGGGTTAACTATTAGTTTACCTATCTAGCTATTCTCGAGCTCAGTGATCCCGAGTGTCCCAACTCCTACCCATTCATCTCCTTCATTTGAACCACATCACATTGATTCTAATGTTGACATCTCACCTTCTTTCCCTATTTCTTCACTTTCCTCTTCTACTTCGTTGGGTAAATGCTTGAAATCTAGTAATGAGGAGGCTAAGAAGAAGAATAAGAAGACAAAGAAGAAGAAGTTAGATAAGTGAGAGGCCAACCATGTAGCTTTTAATCCAAATGCACCTCTTGTAGCAAAACCTTGCAATCTTCCATGGAAGGTCAAATTCCCTTGCAAGCTATGTAAGGGTGACAATCTCCTTTGAGACTATCTTGACATTCCTATATTCTTAGAGGTATGGTCTCAAGACCTGAATCGACCATCCTCATAAACCTCTAGATATCATGTCGATGCTACACCTCCATCTAATGATGGTAAGAAGAAGGGAAATCTTATATTCCCTTGTACGTTATGTGAAGGGAAGCATTTTCTTCACCTTTGTCCTCTTATGGATAAAGCTTCCAAAATTTTGGAAAACCTTACAACTCCTTAAGACCAACTCCCTATTGGTTATCAAAGACTTTATTTTGATCCTCTCCTAGTTGGTAAAGAGATTTACCTGGATTCATCTCTTGCCCATCTTGCTCTTCCTAAGCATGACTCTCTTCTGTGTGTTCCTGACCAACCATTAGTTGGAAAGAGTGGCGACTTGGCATCGCCTTCAATCATTCACTCCCTTCCCGAAGAGAGTAATGATCATACTGCTCATGTTCTTCTCATATCCCCATACTCTCATGAATCGAAGAGTGACCCTCCCATCCTGGTTGTTAAGGAGAGTCCTTATCCTATTCCTTCAAATCATGGGGGGAATCATATGAAACCCCCACCAAGTAGTTTTGTTGTTTCTTTTGATTGGAGTGAATTGACTGCATTTTGCCTTCCATATTATGTGCCTTTCTAGATTAGAATACAAGCCTCTGATATGGTATTACGTGGCATTGTATTAGATTAAGGTGTGTCTGTTAGCATCATGTCTTCTACTACTTTGCAAGTTTGGGTTCCCCATAGCTTGTGCCTGTCACCCACAATCTGTTGGCTTTCAACAGAGGAACCAGTCAGCCCTTAGGGATCGTTCTGAAGTTCCCTATTACATTGGGAGGAAATAACATCTATATATATGTGATGGTAGTCCAAAGTACCTTAGATTTCAATCTTATTCTTAGACGTGATTATTTTTATGTCATGGGAGCTCTTGTTTCCTCACTTTTCCGTGTGTTTTGTTTTCCACACGAAGGGAGAATATTGGCCATTAATCGATTGTTGTTCATTGGTCACCAGGTGCCTCCTATGCAACCACATTCCCCTATGGTTGTTGTTTGCAAGAAGTACCCTCCCTGCCACAGGTCAATTATGTGGCTACGCATTCCCTCTCCACATCTTCTGATGATCACACAGATGGTATAGTAGATTATGTACTGGGGGCATTGGAACCTGATATGTCATTGGTACCAGTTGACATCTATTCCTCCTAGAGTGTGGTTATCCCATCTAGTGAGGACCTCTTGGGAACCATGTTATCATATGGTCCATGAACAGGGGCCAGAGCATAGTTCCTTGTCTTATGTCAAGCTCGTTAAAAAATGAAACAAGGGGTGAGAGCATAGTTCCTTTTCTTGTGTCAAGATCCTAAAAAAATGAATCAAGGACCTCAAAGCAAAGTTCATTGTCCCATGTCAAGCTCATTAAAAAATGAAACAAGGGCTATGGAGTAGAGTTCCTTGTCTTGTGTCGAGCTCCTTAAAAAATGAAACAAGGGATGTGAGCGTAGTTCCTTGTATTTTTTCAATCTCATTAAAAAATGAATCAAGGAGTCCGAGGACAACCTCATCTTGTATCAACCTTGTTAAAAAATGAATCAAGAAGTTCAATGATAGTTTCTTCCTGTATCTACCTCATTAAAAAAATGAAATATATGTCCGGGGATAGTTTCTTCCTATATCTACCTCATTAAAAAATGAAACATCTCCCTTTTCCAAATCGAGTCTTTGATTAAGATCTCATAAAATCCCAATCAATTCTTTCCTGGATCTTGAAAGTGAACCTTCATCCCATCCACCTAGATGAATGAAATGAAGCTTGGGGAGGATGTACCTCGAATTGAGTGGTTATGCTGGGCACATGCAAACTTAACTCAGGCACAGTTTGTCTTTTTTTCAAGCTTGTGTAAAAACGAAACCAAACTCAAGCATAGTTTATCTTTGTTTCAAGATTGTGTATAAATGAAACCAAATCCAAGCATAGTTTTTTCCTCATGTTTCAAGCTTGTGAAAAATGAACCCATCTTCAAGCATGCTCAAAAATAGTTCCCCATGGTTCAAGCTTGTATAAAAATCAACCCATGCCCAATTTACATCTCGTGATTGCCATTTTTATCAGCTAATTTTTGCTAGATGAGCCTTGGCTATTTCATTCCATCACTACCATCTTTTTGACTGATCATATGCTTTCACTTGGTTGTTTTCCCTTTCGTGAGGAACTGCAACAATGAGTGGTTTTTTTGGCTAGCCTCTTGACCTTTTAGTGTTTTGAGTATTTCCCCCTTAACCGGAACCTATTGTTACCCTTTATACCACTCGTTCCTCCAGCATGAGTCACCTTTAAGCTCTTTTCTGAATCGTAAAAAAATTGAAAATATTTTCATGTATTTTTTTCCTCTTTGACTCATTAAAGTAAATAAAAATAGGGAGTCTGATTTAAGTTCTTTTCCAACTCTCAAAACACAAAAAATATTGCCGAGATCTTGTCATTTTGAGCTCATAAACATTTCCGAAGTGTCGTTTACCCAGTATATGTTTACCCCTTTTTCGGGTTGGGATAAACTATTTACGAAAAAGGAACATCTTAGTCAAACATGACTAGGAGGTTCTCTCGAATATTGTTTTCTACCTTTTCGGGTTCGAGGGACAACTTTACGAAAAGGGATATTTGTAGGTTTTAAGCCCGTATAGAAATTACTTGCATAGGAATCCTAAAACATAGAAAATAAACAATGTGAGAGCATAACACATAAAACACATATACACAGAGATTTTCCCCTGGATACTAAAACTAGGACTACCAGCTTGATTTTTCATTATGTTCCTTTCAATGTTACAATACATATTTATACATGCCGAAGCATCCAATACCATGGACCAAAAACCATCGTGTCCAAAACCATAGGTAGGTCCACCCAACCTAATGTAGTGTCCAATTTTTTTTTCCTAGGGTGCTGCTTCAGACCCCGTAGAGGGCGGCTACCCACCCCCCTCAAACCCCTCGGACAAGGGGGGCTGCCCCCCCGGTGAACCCCTCCTTGTGGAATCGATGCAACAAAGGGGGGACTCCGCCTCCCCTCTAACCCCTTGGTTCACTACATGCGCTAGTCATGGAAAGAATATAACACAACCCAACATTCTCCCACTTGTTGTTTTCTTTCCACAAGGGGTCACATGAGAGCTTAGTCATTTATATAGCCCTAGAAGGTCCAAAATTTCTCTACACCAAGAGAACTTCTCAGAGCTCACACATTTTGTGAATGCATCTCCAGTATTCTTGAAAGTGTCCACCTTTACCAGCAACACCTTTTTGTCTTCTATCATATCCCTCACAAAGTGATACTCAACATCAATGTGCTTTGTATTTAAATGATAAGCAGGGTTCTTTGCTAAGAAATTTGCGCTTTGGCTGTCACATTATATCCTTATAGCACCCTGTACTAACCCCATACTTTACCATAATCTTTGCAACCAAACGGCTTCCTTGCTTGCATGAGTGGCTACCATGTATTCTTCCTCTGTAGTTGATAATGCCACTATAGATTGTTTCTTACTCATCCAACTGACTACACCTCCAAATAGGTTAAAAACATACCCACTTGTAGATGTTCTCTAATCTAGATCTCCAACCTAGTCTACATCAACAAAGCCATGAATATCCAACACTCTGTCCAGTCATGGTCTTCCTTGGTAGCACAAACCATAATCACTAGTACCACGTAAATACTTGAAAATCCGCTTCACTTTTGTCCAGTGCTCCTTCCCTAGTTTTGACATAAACCTGCTCAATACTCCCACTACATATGCAATGTCTGGTCTAGTACATACCATCACATACATCAGGCTACCAACTACACTTGCATATGGAACATGGGACATGTCCTCTTCTTCTTCTTATGTCTTGGGACACTGCTTAGCAGATAACTTTACAGCTATAGGAATAGAAACCTTCACTGGTTTACTATCCTGCGTATTAAACCTCTGTAATATTATCTCGACATACTTCCTTTGGTTTAACTAGAGCTTCCTCTTTGCCTGATCTCTTTTAATTTCCATGACCAAAATATAGTTTGCAGCACCAAGATCTTTCATGTCGAATTTGGAGGACAAATGGGTCTTCAAATCTTGGATAATTTCTTTGTCATTTCCAACTAGCAACATATCATCCACATACAAGAACATATAAATAACATGGTCACCAATTAATTCAAAATACACATAGTGATCTTCTTTGCTTCTGGTGAAGCCAAGTCCCCGTATAAATGTATCTAATTTTTGATACCACATCCTTGGTGACTATTTTAACCCATACAGAGACTTCTTTAACTTGCATACCAGTTATTTCTTACCCTTCACCACAAAGCCTTCAGGTTGCTTCATGTAGATCTCCTCTTCCAGATCCCCATGAAGAAATGTTGTCTTCACATCCCTCTATTCTACTTCAAAATAAAAAATAGTAGCAACAGAAAAAAGTAATCTAATAGAAGCTACCTTGGCAACAGGAGAAAAAATATCACCAAAATCAATTCCCGGCACCTGGGAATAACCATTTTCTACCAACCGAGCTTTGTATTTCTCCACCTTTCCTTCTACATTTGTCTTCTTCTTGAACACCCATTTGCTGCCAATGGGTTTCCTTTCAGTCAGCAACTCCACCAAATCCCAAGCCTCATTTTTGTGCAAAGATTCCATTTCATCAACCATAGCCTCTTTCTAGAGTTTTCCATCCTCTGAATCTATTGCTTCCTTCATAGTTCTAGGATCATCATCAGTAATAGATAAAGCAAAATTTGAATGGAAAGTAGATGGACTATACCTTTCTAGCTTCCTTCTTCTTGAGCTGACCTTCTTACACCCGAAGTTTGTGTCTCTTCATCTTTTGATTCCTCCTCCACTGTAGAGTTTGATTCTTCCTCCTTTAGCTCAAACTCTATCTTCTCAAGTTCCTTTGGTTGGACTTCATGTTTAATAACATCTTTCACCTCTCTGAACACCACATCTTGGCTGTACACAACCTTCCTTGTTGCTAGGTTCCAAAATTATAACTCTTTAAACCATCCTTATACCCAATAAAATGCACTTTTTAGATTTACTATCCAACTTGGTTCGTTTCTCCTTTGGAACATGTACATATGCATCACATCTAAATATCCTCAGATGTGAAAGAGAGTGTTTCTTACTAGTCCATACCTCTTGTGGAGTCTTATCCTCCAACGATGATGAAGGTGATTTGTTGACTAGGTAACATGTTGTCTCCACCACCTCTGCCCAGAATTCCTATCCTAACCTGACACCATTGAGCATGCTTCTTGCCCTTTCCATAAATGCCTTGTTCATTCTTTCTACAACTCCATTTTGCAGAGGTGTATATGGAGTAATCTTCTGTTGTGCTATACCACATTTCCTACAGAATTCTTCAAATTCCTTACTGCAAAACTCTCCACCATTATCTGTCCTTAGCACCTTTATCTTCTTCTCTGTTTTTTTTTCCACCAGAGCCGTAAATTCTTTATACCTATCAAAGACTTCATATTTCTTCTTAAGGAAATATATCCATGTATTCCTTGGGAAGTCATATATATATGATACATAGTACATAGAGTTACCTAATGATGGAACCTTCATAGGTCCAAACACATCACTGTGCACAAGCTCTAATGTTTGTTTCGCCCTCTTACCACCAGAG
Organism: Pinus tabuliformis; assembly: GCA_031772625.1. Taxonomy (NCBI): domain Eukaryota; kingdom Viridiplantae; phylum Streptophyta; class Pinopsida; order Pinales; family Pinaceae; genus Pinus; species Pinus tabuliformis. The sequence goes on along the minus strand of CM062810.1, from coordinate 58,571,457 downwards.
GGGAAACTCACCCGATTATTCTTCCCATATACATAATTTTCATAGAAATCAAAATCCTGAGAGCTATTACTCATACCTTCTACCATAACTTTACCACGAAGTATTCAAAGGCCCTTCTCTCCAATATGTCCAAACCTTTGATGCCACAACATGGTCTTCTCTCTAGAGGCCACTAGATTTTCTACTCCACTTTTAGGAACCACAGAACTGTTGCACCCATCAACAACAGTGCTACCTTGCATCTTGTACAGAGTTTTGGTCTGAACTCCCTGCACCAATACCACTGCTCCCCGAACAATCTTGCAAGTATCCTTCTTGAACACTGTTTTTACACCTATGTCATCCAGCTTGCTTACAAAAATCAGATTTTTGGCTAATGCAGGAATATGTAGAACACTTGGAAGTGTTCTAACCCTTCCACCTTGTAACTTCAACTTTACTTTTCCACGACCAACTATTCTAGCCTTCCTATCATCCCCTAAGAAGAAAATACCACCATCATATGTATCATAATCACAAAACCACTCTCTATGGGGAATGAAGTGAAAGGATGCACCTGAGTCAATCAACCATGCCTCATGATCTACATGTGTACTTGAAGAAGCCAGGTACACATCCCCACCTTCATTTGAGGTGGTTTTCGCCTTTGCAGAAGAAGCATCATCAGATCCCTTTCCTTTGTCAAGAGCTTTATATTTACAGTACCTTTTGTAGTGCCCTTCCTTTCCATATTTCCAGCACACCACCTTTACAAGTTTTCCTAGACATTTAGATCTCCCTCTAGATTTAGATCTCCCACTTGATGACTTATTTTTGTTTCTATTCTGGGACCGTCCTCATACAGACAAGGCATCACCATTCTGGCTCTCCATATTTATCTGTCTCAAGGATGAGACTATTTCATCAAACTGCAAGGCAGTTGCATTGCAACCTATTGCAATAACCAGATTATCCCACAAATCTGGTAGAGAACACAACAAACTAATGCACTTATCTTCATCTCAAATTTTGATATCAATAGATGATAACTGACTTACCACAGTATTAAACACATTCAAATGCTCTGTCACTGAGTCTCCATCTTTCATCCTCAGGTTATACAGCTTTTTCCATAGGAACAGTTTATTCACCAGAGACTTAGATTAGTACAAAGTCCCTAACTTATCCCACAAAGCCTTTGCCGTAGCTTCCCCTGATATATTTAGCAATACTGAATCTAAGACACACAATCATATTGTGCTCTATGCCTTCCGATCCAACTTCTTCCATTCTTCATCAATCACTCTCGTTCGTTTAGTACCTAGATCTGCCGCAATCCATTGATCTTTATCCACCAACAGATCTTCCATCTTGAGTTTCCACAACTCAAAACTTTAACCATTAAATTTCTCGATCTCTATCTTTCCACTGCTCACCATCTTGTTTTACCACTAGAGTCGATCTCGCAAATCTCCCACAAAACAGGGTCTACCAGAGGTCCAAGCAAAACCCCTCAGCAACAAAGGCATCCCCTTGAAGCCAAAATAGCTCTGATACCAAATGTAGGTTTTAACCCCATATAGAAATTACCTGCATACGAATTTTAAAACACTAAAAATAAACAATGTGAGAGCATAACACATAAAACACATATACACAGATATTTTCCCCTGGATCCCAAAAATGGGACTACCAGCTTGATTTTTCATTATGTTCTTTTCAATGTTACAATACATATTTATACATGCCAAAGCATCCAATACCATGGACAGAAAACCATCGCGTCCAAAACCATGGACCGAAAACCATAGGTAGGTCCACCCTGTTAGTGTCGGTATCTTCATCCCTCCATCAGTGATCAAATTTCTCTTTTTCCATGCATAATAGGTGTCACATATGATTAGCTGCATTCCATTAGGTCATGGATCAACTGATGGTAGTGTTTCATTGTTAATTTTCCTCATGCCATTTACCTGCTGGCCTATTTTCACATGTTTAGGTCATTTACTGTTGTTTTATCTCATTCCATTTACCAAAATCATTTTTAGGGTTTTAGGTCTCATTAGGTCTAGGGTTTGCCACCATGGTCATGAAAAACTCAATAAAAGGTTAGCAGGAACATGAGGAGATCTAACAAGTTCACAAAAATCAAAATTTCAAATGATGATATGCTCAATAAGTGGTTTTTATTTCTATGTACAAAATTTTTATGTAATTTAAATATTTACTATATGTAATAAGTTCAAAGCTACTTCCCTTGTCTGCCTTGCAAACTCTAGCTACTACAGATAAAAGACACAAACATCAATGCATCAGTTTACCAAGTGATGAAGAAAGACAAGTCAAATGAAAAAACAGAGCTTATGACCAAAAATGACTTTGACATTAGAACACTGGGTTTGGAATTAGTAAAAATTAAAGGTCATCCATATTTAAAGTGAATGGGGTTCCATTTATCATTTCATTGTGAAAAAATCCATTGGAGAGCAAAAAATGGTGATTTGGAACAAAGGAGATCAAAAACCTTGTTTTCCAAGCAAACTTGCATGGCACTGCGCATCAGAGGTAGTGCGCTGTGCATCAGGCTGGTGATGCGCATTGAGATGGCTGGGGATTTTGCAAAATGGCTTGCATTTTTGGATTCCTCATGAAAAAATACTGAAACCCAGAGAGTTTCATGAAGTTTGGAGGAGATCTGGATCACCTAAAGGGTGAAAACACTTAAAAAGTGCCCTCTCTGCCACTTTTTGGACCCACAGGAAGCAGTCTTGGGAGAAGTGATTTTTGAAGGGGCAAATGGATGCCAAATCTAAAAATTCTAGTTTTTCTAGAAAGTAGACAGATAGAGCTTTCCAAAAATACATCTTGGAGTCAATTTGGTGAAGGGGAAGGCTTCAAACTAGTCCTTGAAGTGGCACTGCACATTAGGCTCATGGCGCTGTGTATCAGGGAAAATTTTGCCAATATTACTCAAAAACTCAAATTTTTGCCTAGTTTTTTACCAGTTTGACTTTTTCTTCTCTCATGGTCAAATTCATGATGTAATATGATGTAAATTGATGTACTATGATGAAAAAATTATGAAAAATTACTTAAGGAGGTAGATACATCAGTTTTAGGTGGTTTTGAGTTGAATGAATTAGTTTCCATAGTTTTAGAGGCAAGCTGTTCCACTGCCTATTTTTAAATTCCTAGTTTAGATCTTGTTGAAACAGCTCCTTTACTCATGGATTCAACCTTTGATGGCTATATCTTGTACTTTATTGGTCATTTGTGAAGGTTGGACTCTTGTGGATGCATTGAGCTATTTTGTACATCACTTCTACAGTTTGCCAAGGAAATAAACCAGGGTTTTGCAACATTTTGTGGGATTCTTATGGTAATGTGAATTAGCATTGTTTTCTTCTCTGTTATTTAGTTTAACTTATGTGTTTATGTGTCATCATCTATCTTTTTCTGCTTAACTAAATGAATCAAGTTTAAGAGGTGGAATCCATTGATGTTTCAGTGCTCTGCCTTGGGGTTTATTTAGTTTTACATGTTTTCTACTATTTGAAGAGGACTCATGACATTTGCATGCCCTCTCCAACTCCTCACCAATCTTTAGACTCATCATTACATTCATTTTAAAGTGCTAAAACACTTGCCTACCTCACCCCACCCCATAGAAACCTCTGCAAATCTGTGTTGATTTCATAGACCCAAAGCTGCCTTCCTCATTTGATCTAGCAACCAATCATTGAAATGAAACAAATTTCCCTGAGAAAATATACCTAGCCTAAAATTAGCATTCATTTTCAGTCATCTCAAGCCCTAGTTGCAATATCCTAACTGATATTGATAAGGAGAGAGCCCTCTCCCAACCTAGTAGGGCTAGCTACTAGGTTAAGCATGGTTTGATGTTACCCTAGACCTACCTTCCTTTAGCCTAAGGTAGATTTAGGCCCTAACACGCCCAACCTAATATAGGGTCCAATTTTTTTTTTACCCATGGCACTTTCCCAGACCCCATAGAGGGGGGCTACTACATGGGCTAGTCATGGAAATAATATAACACAACCCAACAACCTTTGGATTTTTATTTCTCGCTTCTTTTTCAAATTCTCTAAAAAATGAAAAAATGTCTAATTTCACCTTTTCTGGATTTGTTAAAAGATTAAACGACATAGGACTTGTCATTATGACGAGACCAAGATACTCCTTCCTACCGCTCGTAAAGCTTACTAGGATGGATCCATCAAAAGGATGGACTTATGTTACAAGAATATGTTATCCTTGCTAAGCTTATGTAAAAATAACTAGGGTACTTTCCAAAAATGGTGGGGGAAAATTGTAAATATTTCATCAGTTGTATTCTTCACTTGAGGCAACATGTCGATATTGAACATTGACACTCATCTATTATTCGTGTCGAGTTTTGGGAAATCCTCACTCTGTCACTTGCCTCCTTGGGTTTTGGGTTATCCAATTTAAACCTTTCATATCATCTCTGACACGTCACCATGACCTCTGATCCTATGATGTCAAATGCTGCCAAAATCCGTAGTCACGTCATCCACATGTTCAAGAGAAGTCTTCCTACCTGTTTATGATGTAATCATATGTCACCATATTGGATTACTCTCATTCATTGTGTTTCTCGTTTCGTGTTGATCATGAAGCATTCATTATGATCTTCCTTCGACAGATCACTTCCTATCGACTTCAGCTCATTATCAAGGAAGTTGATCTAGAAACTCCCTTCCAGTACCTTAGAGATTTCATGCCTCAATGGCAAGTTCTTCACACTCGATGACAGGTTCTCATCGTTGACCTTAAAACGAATGATTTCACGAGTGTTAGAATTTAGTTCCTTATTCACACTTCGTGAATTGTACTGATAGTACCTTGAGAGCCATTGACATTATGGGTGGTTTCTCTCATGCTTGTTAATGGTTCACATCATTGGCTGGTAATCAAGTGATTTTCTAGCATGTTCGACTTCAACACATCTATTCACATGTTAGAATTTGTACTTTGATTGGGTCATGTTGGAGCGCAAGACCTTGGGCTTAGATCACAAAAGTCCAGGTTGCAAGGAGTGATGAGTCATTCATGATTATATACATGATTCTTTAGGAAGATGGTTCCGACCATGCCATGGGTATCATTTTGATCCTGCTTAGTCAAATGGTTGCAACCATACCATGGGTCTTTTCATTTTGATCCTCTCTGAGCAGATGGCTGCGCCCATGCCATGGATCTATTTCATATGATCCCTTCAGTTAGATGGATGCATCCATGCCAATGATCCATGCACATGAACACTTTCTTAAAGGATAGTTGCACCTATACCATGGGTTCATGTATTGTTATAGGTCTCTCATGTTTATCAAGCATGACTATCAGATTTTAGATATGTACATGTATGTTTGAGTTGCAGGTCTTCCAATGTTGTTATTCTAACTCCTCGCTCCGTCTTAAAGCATTTCAACCATCTCTCTCAGCTCTGAATTCATGCTTTAGGGGGGCATCTGTTACACAGTAATTTGTCACTCTCCTATCACTCCCCGTTGCTGATCTCGGAGTACCCTAGTAGTGAATATTGTTTTATACTTTCACCATGAGACCTATGCTTTTTCATCCCTTGAAGTTTGAAGAAAGTAGTCCCCACTCCCCTTAGAAAATTTCGAGAGAATCCTTCTTAAAACCAAGTTTTTAAGACCAATGCTCTTTCCCAGTGTCTCACCCGCATTGATGGTAAATTTTTACACTATGGACCACGCTGATCGATGCTACTATTATACCAATACCCATGTCGGTTTACTTCTGGAATGTTTTTATAAAAGAAAATGGAGTTTTGTGTCTAGAAACTTCTAGTGGCGATGTATTGGATGTTTGTTTGGTTGGATAAGGGCCGAAAACTCCATACAAGGTTATTTCCCCCTTAAAAGTGGAAACTGCCAAGGACATAATACCTTCTTCCCCCTTGAGTGGATCTCATTCTTATCCTCCTCTCCCTATATAAACCACTTCCTCTTACCCTTTTTGGTTACAATACAACACATAGTGAAAGTGGTGGAGAGATAGAACCCGCTACAAAATTCTAAAATATTTAGCTTTTCATAGAAGAAGATTAGTCTCAAATGACAAAAGACTAGTCTTTGGTAGCTAAAGCATGAGGAGAGAGAGTTAGAGGTTGAAATCCATTTCATGTCAAGTTAGAGGAGGAAACGAGTGTTGAAAAGGTGTGTAGCAAGACTTGGATACCGCAAAGGAGATCTCCAACGTCAAGGCTTCAATTGTATTTCTCGTTGAAGTTTATTTTAATACAACTAATGGTTTATTTCCTATATCGGGTGTAACATTAAATTTTATAGCTTAGAATTCCTTGACCTTTTAAGTAGATTGGATTCAATTTTATGCTATCACATTTGTTGTTGTTTCTTGCATGTTTGTTTTAGGTACTTGAAGGAAAAGAATGAAAGGAAGCTGGAGCAAGGAAGTAAGATCACCATCAAGTGGATTAGTGTTATAAGAGGTATGCCCTATTATTCGGTTCTAATCTAAGGAAATTTACATTACATTTTCTTGTTTGTGGCTAGACCCTCTCTCTTGGGATAGAGGGATCGTCTCTATTCGCAGAGAGGATACTCCTACACCACACCATGCTAGGGTATTCTTTTTCGTGGGATCATTGAAGGATTTTAAGCTCACTAGAAATTCAAAAACTATGTTTCAAAGGTGTAATATGGCCATGGTGGCTTATGGGATGCCTACCCCCAATGCTCCAAACGTGAACTATAAATTGTTTGGTGGCCCCTCTAGGGAAAAATAGTTAGTTCAAGTTATGATTGTTTTTTAGGAGTCTTAATTCACTTATGGAGTGATTTTCTAATCCAAATAGACTAAGTACCCAAAGCTCCTAAAACTGGATGCCCTTGAGTACAAAGTGTATGGAATCTTAGTGTGTAATGCAAGTGAGCATACAAAGTGTTATAAGATGCGGATATGTAGCGATCCTTTACAATATGCCTCTAATTACACTAAGTATCTATTGTTCCTCGCATTGGAAAAGAAATATGTTGTGGATTATTGGCCTCTTACTCTTTTCATATTAAACTATGTGGAATTTAACAAGCGAGATGGAAATTAAGATTATTTTAAGAAATTTTTCATATGCAATCTTCGGTTTGTCTAGGAGACGTAAGGTAAGCAAAGATTACTTGATTTCTCTCCTAACATTTTCTCCAAGTCCAAAAAAAATGAAGAAATAAACCATTTGTTTAGCAGTAATATTTTCGGATGATGTGCCACTTACTTCTTTACTAATTAAGCTATGTGATTTGTAGAAAATTCTAGCAAAATACTTTGAAAAACATATGTGGAATTTGGCCACTTACTTTTATCCCCAACTAAAATATGTGTGTATTGCAAATTCAAAATGAAAATTACTCTAATTTCTCCACCAATGAAGGTTATTAAAACAATTAGGGATAGTAAATAGAAAATAAAGAATGCAAAAGGTGAAGGCAATTCACTAAAGGCTTCCAATCACCTGAGAAAAGAGAAAATACAAGGCTCATGTTTTCTTTCAAGTGATTGTGCAAGTTTAGCCACATACATACGCATGCATGTATTTCAGAGAAAAATCCACGTGAATGAAAAAGAAAGAGAAAATTTCACTTATGTGGGGTTAGAACATGTCCCTAAGGTCTATAAAAATTTGAGAGAGGTGTTGAGTGCCTTGTAGGATGGTTGTGTCAATAGAAGGTCCTGCAAAAACAATCTTTAGATTAATGAAAACACAACAGTATGGTCACCATTTTTGTGGTAGTGTTTTTGTGGAAAGGGTGTACCAAAATACACCTCCTTAAGAGTCAATTGTTCCCTACAAAGGATCACACACAGAGTTTTTGTTAGTGGACATACCTAAATAAACACAAATTTGTAAATAGTGGAAACAATGCACACATAAACATAAACTAAACAAAGAGGTAAATACACAAACAATGCTCAATGGAGAAAATAAGTCAATAAAACAATGGAAAAATCTACCTTTATTTACCATTAGTAGTAAAGGTTGAATACAATATATGAATCTGAAAATCTTGAAGAGAATTGTTTGAGCTATGGTTCTCAAAAATACTCAGGAAGGGGGTTTATTTTCCTTAATATCTTTGCAAGTTTATCCTTTCTCTCAAACAAGTAAGAAGACTCTCCAATGGCGGATTCCTCTTTTATCACTAGGATGATGGATTAATTTGAGAAAATATGGCTAGTATGCTAGTGGTCTTCCCTTCTTTGGCTTAAACAATGGAAAGGTCATTTGCTCTGATAGCAATTTGGCCAGCATAACAATGTGTCATATTTTGGCTCTCCCATGGCTTGTTTGTATAGAATTTTTGAATCCATCTTCCCCCTCTAGGTTCATGCATGATAATGACACATGAGTAGGACAAGATGATTCCATCGAGGGCTGCATATCTTTAGGGCGACTCGAATTCAGATGTACTAGGCTGAGCTCATGTAAGAGAATCAACCCCAAGTGTGTGGAGTGGTCCTAAATCACCGAGTCATCTATTTTTGCAACATCACAACTTTTGAAGGACATTTCACCTATGAATTTTGTTAGACACCTTTTAGCGTCTTATGGATTGTGCCAAAATGTGTATGACTTTTTGGTGTTAACAAATAGTATTGACATAACACACGATTCCTGAGAGAATAAACATAGTTGATCTGAGACATTGTGAGATGGGAGTCAAGTTCGACAACCAAGTGGGAGATGTCAAGGGTAATAATATTAGCTAAAAGGTCAATGATAATGTTATAATTTTTTGCATTATTGGTGACTAGAAAAGGAAAATTCCCCCTAAACTCGCAAGCTCATCGGTGGGTGAGAATATAACCCAAGTGGTACAAGACACATAAAACACCTATTTCCTTACGGCCTCCCAAAAGAAGCCCCTCTTCTTGAAATTATCTTTCCTTTCATTTTATCTTCCCGAAGCCTTTTATAGTGGCAATTTTCAAACATTCTCTCATACTAGGGTATGATGGTGATAATGATGATCGTACTTTAGATGAAACTATCTTGAGATTTATTGAAAATATTTTTGGCTTGTTCCGAATTAAAAACACAATGTGAGAAACATGACTATGATGCCTATATACATGTCAGCGTGCTTATACGGTACCTCTTCGGTCTATATTTTAAGCACATCGTAACTATCCTTAATCATGGAAGTAGTGTTCATCAAATATTCCATTTAAAGAGAAGAAGTTGTAGTGGACCCTAAGGTCATTGTTTAATGGTGATAATTTTATCAAAACACTAAAAGAGACATGAAGAAATCTTACTAAGTTTACAGGGCTCTAGGAACATGCACATCTTGTATGATTGTATTCATTTCTTCTTATTTATTCTAAGAAGTTTATGATTAGGAGCTTCCCACGATTCATAAAAGAATTTTTTTTTATAGAAATTACTCATCAAGACCACAAATTATGTTATTCTAATTGAAAATATTGATTGTTAAATTTATCACTCAAATCATGTTGACGAGCGCCAGTATTGCAACAAAGATACTACAACTTGTGGTGTTAGAGCCTAGATTGACCTGAGGCTGAAGGGAGGCAATCCTAGGATAACCACAAACCAAGCTTAACCTGGTAGCTAACCCTACCAGGCCGGGAGAGGGTTCTCTCCTTGACAATATCAGTCAAGATGATTGTATCAAATATGGATTTTAGCTAGGTATAGTAGCTCTAGGGTTTTTGTTTGATTTTGTTGGTTTTGTTGCTGGATCAAATGGATCCAGCCAGTTTTGGGTCTGGGAAATCAAGTCAGGATGCATGGTGTTCTATGGGGTAGGGTAGCTATAGTCTTTGGCACTTGAAATTGAGTGAGATGAGAGGTCTAAGACTTGTGAGGAGTTGAGGAGGGCATGTAAAGGTCATGCATCCTTCTCAAACAGTGGAAAACATAGAAAACTGAATGGCTTCCCAAGGAAGAGCACTGTAAACAATGAATTCTACCTATCTATCTTGATTTCATTAAGCTAGAAGTAATGAATTAGATTGTGGCATACAAAAAACATGAAAAAGACTGATAGCAAAAGAAGAAACTATGCAAAACACCATACCACAAGTATCCCATAAAAATAGCTGCAAATCCTAGTTTATTTCCTTGCCAAACCTCTGATAAAGGTGTACAATGTAGCTCAGAGCATCCAAGAGAGTCCAACCTTTGCTAATGACAGAAAAAATACATAATATAGACATCAAACCACCTATCCTAGCCATCAGTGGTTGAATCCAAGATAAAAGGAGTTGTTACAACCATTTCCAAATGGAGAACAGGAATATAGGCAGTGGAACAACTTGCCTCTATAAGCATGGAAATTGATTCATTGACCCCCAAACTACCTCAAACTGATGAATATACCCTCTAAGATCATTTCATTATTACATTTACATACCAAGGCATTAATTACAATCATAAATTCATTCATGAAGAGAGAAAAAGTAAACTTGCAGCGAAAATAGGCGAAAACTGGATTTTTTGGCAAACTGGCTCAATGTGCAGCGCCACTAGCCAGATGCATGATGCCGCTTCAGACCCACTTTTGGAGGCCCTCCCCTTTTCCAAATTAAGCCCAAGATAGTTCATGGGAGAGTTCTTCCTGTCTAGTTTCTCGAAAATCTTGTATTTTTGCATTTGGATGTCATTTCCCCCCACAAAAGTGAAATCGCCCAAGGCTACTTCTGTGTGTACAAAAAGAGGTAGAGAGGTCATTTTTTGGTAGTTTTTTGACCTTTTGGTGACCTGGTTTTGCTCCAAAATTTCTGAAACTTTCTAGGTTTGATTTTGTCATCATGCTGAATCCAAATATATAAAGTTTTCCTCCAACAAGTGCTCCAAGGAAAAGCGCAGCACCTAGGTCAATTTCCTGTTTTCAATATTTCGAAATTTGAAAAAGACAAAAAATCATCAAAACTTGCCTAGACTTGACATGGGACACCAACATTAGTTGTTTTGATGGTCTAGTGAGGTTTCAGCCAATATTTTCAACTTATCTTGCTCCTTTTTTTCTCTTTGAGGCCTTCCACAACCTAGCCTTAAGCTTCCTCATCCTTATGTTGCAGATTTTGTTGCGGGTCATGTAGTGGTAGGCCATGTGGCAAAGCATCTTCTTGTCTCTATTGGCCTTCTTAATCAGCCCCTCAAGGTGTATATTAACCCTCTCAGGCCAAGTTTCCATATCATTCTCATCCTCTTGCTCAATAGGGGTCAATGGGACATTAGCGTCCTTAATAATTTTCCTATTTTCTTTGACTATTTCTAGCTACATGAGGACTTGTTTGTCACTCAGTTGTTTGTTTTCTTTAACCTTTTTCTTGCCCTTTCTTTGTTGCTCAACCTGTACCTATTTTGCTGAAGAATAAGGCAAATCCCCTTCCACACCTTGTGGAGATATCATTTGCTTATGGCCTGATGATGAAGGTGAGACCCCTTCCACACCTGGTGGAGATAGCATTTGCCTATGGCCTGATGACGAAGGCGAGACCCCTTCCACACCTAGTGGAGATAATACTCGCCTAGCAGCTGCAAAAAGTTTCCTAGTGCCCCTCTTATATGTCACAAACATTGGCACTCCAACAGTTTCAGTCTCTTTCACTTTTTCATGGCTTGAAGGTCCACCTTTTTCATGATGTACTGATGAAAATATTTGTGGGCCTTTCAATATCTCATGAGAAATGAAAGTCTCCCATGGCATGTTAAGAAGGTTCAGTTGATGTAGAACAATGATTTTAATCAAAGAGTAATTGAAAATGCTATTCAATTGTTGGGGGTATGGTTTCCTCTTTACAATATGTTGCATCTTCTCAATGTTTTTGAACATGAAGTAAGGGATATTCATCATTCTTACTTTAGTGAAATGCATCAGAAGTCTAATGTGGTAGGAATACAACCGGGAGAACCTACCTTCACAAGTGAAGTACTTGATAATGATTTTCATCAATGGAGAAAACCTGTCTCCTAAAAACTTGAAGGGGAATGCTCTCTTCATTTTATCTTTGTATCTAGCCTTGATGTAATGCTCATAGTACTCCTCATCAATATCCTGAACTTTGTATGAAGTTTCACCCACATCTAGAATTCCTATAGCCTCTGAGATGAAAGCTGATGATATAGTGAAGGTTATTCCGGCAAGGGTTACTTCATTACTGTGTAAATGAGTCACAAATAGCCTAGCCAACTCATGATGAAATCTGACTCTTTCACTAAATGTCTTTTGCTCATATTCATAATCACTGTCTCTTTCCATTGTTCTCTTTTGGTTTTGCAAAATGTGGTTGTATATGGATGTTTTATGGATATTAATGTGGAAATAAGGTGGAGGAATGAAATGGGCAGAGGGAATGAAAGAGGGAGTGTGAAAATGCATTTTGAATAGAGTTTAGGGATGAGTACGGTTTTAGGGAGAGTGGGTAGGGTTTACGGATGTGGATAGGGTAGAGAGTGTAGGGTTTGGTAAATTGTATGAGGGGAAATGGGATTTAGGAAATATGATATGTAGATGGGATTTAGTGAACAATGACAAGTAGATAGGGTATACAACCACTAGTGATAGGAGGAAAACTAGGGTTTCACCCTAGAAGCTAGGGTTTTTGTTTTAGGAATACAAAACACCAATCTTAGCAAACAAAACCCTAACACATAAGATATGAGTGATGTACTTACTTATTAGAGAGATAAACTAAAGATTTCGAGGTAACTTAGCAACTTGGGGAAATATTTGGGCTTGACTTTATGGGTGCGCAGTGCCTCCCAGATGTGCATGTTGGGTCCCTATAATACTAGTGATTACCCAATTACTATTGTAGTTATACCCCTTAGTTATATTGTTGTGCCCCTATTACCCCCATGTTGTTATTTTTGTGCCCCATAGAATCCCTCTATTGTTATTTTTGTGGCTTCATATTATTATTGTTAGGTCGGCTGGATTATATTGTGACTCCTTAGACTTCTATATATAGAAAGGAGGTTTTGTCATTTGAATCATCCAAGAATTGTTCATTTATGTAATGTAAAGGAGGTTTCCCCCTCGAAGAGGCTGAATTCTAAGGCATTGATCTATCTTTTCTATCTTTTCTTGAGCTGGTTTCATAACATTTGGTATCAGAGCTTTGGATTCTAGGGTTTCGCTGCTCCAAACATGTCATCGTGGCATTTTCGCTATAACTTTTTTTCTGTGATGTTTCAGAAGTCGCAAAAAAAACCCATTTGAGAATAAATCGCGCTGAACCTTGGGTCCAAATTTCAGAGCTTTTGATGCGATATTTGCGGAGATATGAGCTGAGGAAGTTGGTCTTTTTGCAGACTCCTAAATTACATTCAAAACAGGTGACCTGGGGAAAATCGTCATAACTTTCTCTCTGGGGATCGGATTGAAATTTCATAAGAAGTTACAGAAAGAGGACAGACTATATTTTCTTGTATGCATGTTTCAGATCCAAAGGTTGAAACAGTGACTCGTGGCACGTCGTACAATTTCGCTCTACTGAACTAGTCTAAAAGCAAGTCACTGTGGGTGATTTCACATAACTCTTCCTTGGAGAATCCAATTTGGGTCAGACTTGTGGCATTGGAAAGAGGACGCAGAAGGCTACTACAAATCGTAATTTCAGAATTGGACGATACAAAATTACAGAGATACATCAGATTCAATATCAGGCTTCTACAAAGTGAAAAAAGGTGTGTAGTTTTTTTTTTACATTTTTGCGTAAGCTTGGTTTAACGGAATTCAAAGGCAATAGTAAAGCATTATTATCGGTAACTGATGTCCCGAGGAAATAAAATGAAAACACCTAGTAAGGAACTTGAAAGCTCTAGCATGACTCATGAAGAAGAGGAAGAAATGCTACATGATATATCAAAATTACAAGAACAAGTGCAACAAATGTCACGCTCACAAAAGCTAACAGAAGCTAAGATAAATGGCGTGGAATCTAAGATAAAGGGCATGGAAGCTAAGATGGATGATTCGAAGATAGATTTGAAGAGAGACATGGCAGATTTGAATACAGATTTGAAGACAGACATGGCAGATTTGAAGACAGATTTGACAAATTTTCTACAAGAAATACTTGCTAATGGTGAAAAGGTTGTAAAGGAAACTCATGATGTGAACAAAAGTAATGTTAATCATGATTCCATAGACTCTAATGTTGGATCGAAGACCCACCATATTCCAAAAACCGATATGAGGAAGTTTTATGGCAAGGATCCCGCCACATGGATATTACAGATGGAGCAATTCTTTGATCTCAATAATGTGCAAAACACACAAAAGGTACGTATGGCAATTGTATATTTGGAACCAAATCAGTTTGTATGGTATCAATGGCTTTGCTCTCATAAAAAATTTATCACTTGGGCAATTTTTACGGAAGAATTGATAGCACATTATGAAGATAAAAAAAGAAACACTTTTTTTAGCCAATTGATAAGTCTCAAACAAAAGGGTTCAGTAATGGAGCACATTGAGGAGTTCCAAAAATTGAACATAAGGGTAAAAGATATTCCAGAGGAGCATAGGATTGATGTGTTCATAGGGTCTTTAAAGGATAATATCCAACATGATGTTCGCCTTTGGGAACCTGATTCATTAGAGAAGGCATTCAGGTTAGTAAGAAAAATGGAAAGCAAAATTATGGCAACCAGGAAGCATACCACTCACAACTATAAAGATGGAAGTTTTGTTGCCCCTAGTCTTCCACAACCTATAAGGTTGACACCACAACAATTGGAAGGAAAAAGAGCAAAAGGGCTTTGTTACAGTTGTGATAGAAAATACACTAAAGGTCATAAGTGTGCTGAGAAGAAATTATTCTACATAGATTGTGAAGAGGAAGAAGAAGAGCAAGAAAGGTCAAAAGAAGAAGATATACTCCAGGAACAAAGCCTAGATGAAGAACAAATAAATTCGACCATATCTTGTAATGCATTGGTGGGAATTACCACTCCTCAAACCATCAAGATAGAAGGACAAATCAAGAAGAAAAAGGTAATAGTGTTGATTGATTCAGGAAGCACCCACAATTTTATTCATTGTAGGGTAGCAAAAGAATTGAATTGCTTCCTATATCTAGCACCAGAGTGTCAAGTGATGATTGCAAATGGAGGAACAATAAATTGCTCTGGAAGGTGCCATAATATCAAGCTATCCATGGGAGAATATGTATTGACTAGCCCAATGCTTTCCATTCCAATGGGAGGTGCTGATGTTGTACTAAGAGTCCAATGGCTACAATCCTTGGGTACAATAGCTTTTAATTTTCAAGAACTTTTCATCAAATTTTCTACGGAAGGAAAGGAAGTTGAATTAAGGGGTATTGCAGGGAAACCAGGAAAGATAATCAGCTCTAATGGTATGACAAAGCTTCTAAAAAAGGAGCAAAGAGGTGTAATTGCAAAATTATGTTCGCTAGATGTTTCCACATTGGAATCATCTATTTCTCCAGATCTCCAAAAAGTCCTCGACAATCATTCCAAGGTATTTGAGACTCCCAAAGGTCTCCCACCTATGCATGATCATGATCATGCTATTCATCTGATTCCAGGAAGTGTTCCTCCAAACATCAGGCCCTACAGATATCCCTATGTCCAAAAAATTGAAATTGAATGTATGGTTGCAGAAATGTTAGAGGCTGGTATAATTCAACCAAGTCAAAGTTCTTTCTCTACTCCAATAGTATTGGTGCACAAGAAGGATGGATCATGGCGCATGTGTCCGGATTATAGGGAGCTCAACAAGCTCACTATTAAAGATAAGTTCCCCATTCTTGTCATTGATGAATTACTGGATGAATTGCATGGATCAATTTACTTCACGAAGTTGGATCTTCGTTCGGGATATCATCAAATAAGAATGAAGATTGAAGACATTCCGAAAACGGCATTTAGAACTCATGAGGGTCATTATGAATTTTTGGTCATGCCTTTTGGCCTTACCAATGCACCTTCAACATTTCAAGGTTTGATGAATTCAATTTTCAAACCATTCCTTAGAAAATTTGTGTTAGTATTTTTTTTATGATATACTAATCTACAACAAGTCTTGGAAGGATCATGTTGAACATGTTGACAAGGTGCTACAACTATTGGAGGAGAAACAATTATATGCAAAAAGATCCAAATGTTTCTTTGGAGTCCAGGAGGTGGAATATTTGGGTCATATTGTATCTCATGAAGGAGTTAAGGTAGACCCTAGCAAAATTAAAGCCATTAAGGAATGGAAAATCACCACATCCATAAAGCATCTGCGAGGATTTCTTGGTTGACAGGGTATTATCACAAATTTGTTAAGAATTATGGGAGAATAGCAGCACCTCTAACAACATTATTGAAGAAAGATGCATTTTCATGGGCTCCGGAAGCAACAAAGGCCTTTGAACATCTTAAAGAGGCAATGTGCCAAGCACCGGTCTTAGCTACACCAGACTTCACAAAAACCTTTATTGTAGAATGTGATGCTTCAGGAAATGGAATTGGTGTTGTTCTAATGCAAGATGAAAGACCCATTGCTTTTGAAAGTCGTCCAATCAAGGGAAAGTTTTTAAGCAAAGCTATTTATGAGAAGGAAATGTTGGCAATACTCCATGCACTTAAGAAATGGCGACCCTACCTAATGGGAAGACACTTCAAGGTAAAAATGGATCATGATAGCCTTAAATACATTTTAGAACAAAGATTACCCTTTGAAGAGCAACAAAAGTGGGTCACAAAGATGTTGGGTTATGACTTTGAAATCATCTACAAAAAAGGGAAGAAAAATGTGGTGGCAGATGCACTCTCAAGAAAGGATGAGGATGTGAAAGCATTGTTGTGTGCCATTTCTATTATCCAAACAGATTGGATAAATGAAGCAAGGGAGGAATGGAAGAATGATGAAGAAGTGTGGGCACTTATTCGAAAACTACAACAAGATTCTAGTACGTCTGATACATTTAGCTGGCAAAATGATTCATTATGGTACAAAGATCGCTTATACCTCTGTAAGAATTCCTAGCTAAAACAAAAGATTCTTATGGAATTGCACACTTCTCCCTTAGGAGGGCACTCAGGATTTTTAAAAACTTACCATAGGGTTCAGAAGGAATTTTTTTGGGATGGCCTTAAATCAGATATTCAAAAGTTTGTGGCGGAATGTTTGGTTTGCCAACAAAATAAAGTTGAAACAATTAAGACACCAGGTCTATTACAACCTTTATCCATTCCAAGCCAACGATGGGAGGAGGTTTCAATGGATTTTATCACAGGTTTACCCAAGTCTGAGGGAAAGAGTGTAATCATGGTGGTAGTTGATAGACTTACCAAGTATGCACACTTTTGTGCATTATCACATCCATTTAAAGCCAGTACAGTTTCTACTGCATTTATGGAAATAATTCAAAAGATATATGGAAACCCAAAGATTATTGTAAGTGACAGAGATCCCATTTTCACTAGAAATTTTTTGGACGGAATTATTTTCTTGTCTTGGTACTCATTTAGCTCATAGCTCATCTTATCATCCTCAATCTGATGGGCAAACTGAGATAGTAAACAAATGTTTGGAAGGATATCTTCGTTGCTTTGTATCTGATAAACAGACACAATGGGTCAAATGGTTGCCTCTGGCTGAATGGTGGTATAACACTTCCTTCCATACAGCAACAAAAATGACCCCATTTATGGCACTTTATGGGTATCAACCACCATCCATCACATCATATTTAAGAGAAAATTCTAAGGTTCAGGCAGTGGAAAATCACATCGAACATCAACAACAAGTCCTTCAAATCTTAAAGGATAACCTCGTGTTGGCACAGAATAGAATGAAACAACAAGTAGATCAACATCGCAGTGAAAGAAGTTTTGATGTAGGTGACTGGGTATTCTTACGGTTACAACCATATAAGCAAATGTTCCTAAAGCAAGCTAAGAAGGATAATAAATTATCACCAAAGTATTATGGTCCGTACAAGGTGTTGCAAAAGATTGGTACTATGGCATACAAATTGGAGCTTCCTGTAGCTTCTTGATTGCACCCAGTTTTCCATGTTTCATTTTTAAAGAAGGTTATAGGCGACAAGCTCCCAGTTTAGACAATATTGCCAGAACTTGACGAGGAAGGAAAAATTATATTGGAACCGGAAGCAGTCACAGAAACAAGAACTCGACAGCTACGAAATCGATCAATTTCAGAGTATCTTATCAAGTGGAAGAACTTATCCTCTGAAGATTCCACATGGGAGGATGAAAATTTTATGCAGAAGTATCCAGAGCTACTCAAGCGTTGAGGACAACACTTTTTTGAAGGAGAGGGGCATGTTGGGTCCCTATAATACTAGTGATTACCCCATTACTATTGTAGTTATACCCCTTATTTATATTGTTGTGCCCCTATTACCCCCATGTTGTTATTTCTGTGCCCAATAGAATCCCTCTATTGTTAATTTTGTGGCTTTATATTATTATTGTTAGGTCAGCTGGATTATATTCTGACTCCTTAGACTCCTATATATAGAAAGGAGGTTTTGTCATTTGAATCATCCAAGAATTGTTCATTTATGTAATGTAAAGGAGGTTGCCCCCTCGAAGAGGCTGAATTCTAAGGCGTTGATCTATCTTTTCTTGAGCTGGTTTCATAACAGTGCAGCACCTGTGGAATTTTACACTGGAAAATCCTGCAAGGTGTGCAGTGCCTCCCAATTGCATAGTGCCTTTTTGTAGACCAATTTAGAAGGCCTTTCCAGTGTCCAAATTGGGCATGTGATAACTTGTTGTAAATCTTGGCGAGTCAAATTTCTAGAACATCTTGAGTTTTTCAATTTGGAGTTCAATTTCCTTGTCAAAAGTCTAATCTCCCAAGACTGGTCAAAATGTACAGAATGAGGCTACCTAAATGAAGAGCGTTGTTGCAGTCAACGTTTTAAGGTCTCCCTCAACTCCAAATTGAGCTCATGAGAGCTCATTGGAAATCTCTTTGTGTGTACATATCATTTGACTCATCAAACAAGTCGTTTGGTCATTCCATGTAGGAGAAAAAATGATTTTACCAAGGTCACTTGAGAGGTGCAGCAACCCTCCTTAGGCAAATGATGTTTTCTACATTTCTCCCAAAACATGAAATCTGTGTAAAAACTGAAACACACTTTTCTTCTTAGGTCAATGATGGACAAAAAATTCTCTCACTTTTGTCAAATTTATCTTCTGTTTCTTAGAAACGTTATTTGAATAAAACCTATCCCGATATGTGGAACAAGGGATTTGTAGAAATGAAGGGAAATGAAGGGGATAAGGGGCTTCTAAATTCTTGAGAAAATTTCGGAAAATAGGGAGGGATATTAGGAAGTAGTGGAAAGTGGAATTTCAAATATTGAGTGAGGAGAAGGGGTCCAAAAGGGTAAAACATAGGCCTAGGCTAGAAAATTATCAAATTGTAGCAATAAGCCAGGGTTTGTGGGAAAATGATGAATTTGAGGGATATCAGTGATGGGAAGTGTTTAAGAAGGTATATTAAGTATAGGGTAAGGTGTATGAGCATCAAGATACAAGCTTTGTTTATGATTTGACCATCCAAGAAAAATTACCTTCAAAACCGTAGGAGAGGGAAATGAGCCTTACCCAAGTACAACTTAAGCTCGAACAAGATGTAAAATGACCCATTGGAACCTGAAATGATGATGACAACTCTTTGAATGAGGATACACTCAACCGAATGGTGACATGGAATGACACTTGGAAAACTTTGAAAGGAGTGAAAACAAATCCTAGACCTAATACCTAGTGACCAAATTTTAGTTGAAGACTCACTGAAATGACAAAATTTGATTTTGACACCCTAAGACCACTTTGTCAGAGCATGTTTGATCGCTGGTGGAATGCTTCAGAGACTAATACTGACATGTGGGATACCAGCTTTACTTAATCAACCCAGGTTTCATACAAACTTGGAGGTGGCTATGCTGTATGCACAAGTAAAAGTGATGGTTTTGTCCATTGTCACTGTTCAGCTTGCGGAGACCACTAGCATTCCAAACCAGACTTCAATAGAGTTAGAAGAAGCTTGATTCTTTGATGGAAGAAGGGAAAATCTACTCTAAGGGAATTCCTCTACTACAGTAATGGAAAAGGCCAACATGTAATGCTAAACCACACCATGCCCTAATTAACCATTTAAGAAGCTATGCTAAGAAGAGTTGTTAAATCAACAATATGTAGAAATTTCAAAGAAAAGAAACATAAGATTTTGAAGTGAATGTAGTATTGGTATCTAAATATATCTAGGCTCAACAAGACCAATGAAGCAACCCAATATAAAATAATGAATTTAACGACAAACATTTTAATGAAGAAGCCAAGGTGGGCCATTGCCATGAAGAGGAAAGGAGCCAAAAGTAACTTGGATATTTTGATCCAATCCTCAAAATTTATCCTCTTCATTATAGTAGTATCAAAATTTTGTAAACTTTACCAACATTCATGTGAACATCCAACACCCTAAGCATGGTAGAATGTTGCGACGAAGAATTAGGACCTTTTTGAAAGATTTATACTTTTGTTTTTCATTTACAATATGTAGAAAACTTCAAAACCTAATTGTTTTTGGATAATCCTACCATAGCTTCCATGAATAATAGCCATTTGAGATAGAAATGATAAAAAATTGTATAAGTCCAATATCTATATGGTTTTGTATGCCTTTCTTCATAAAATTGAGTTAATTTGTAAAAGTTAGAGAAACCAACAAATTCTATGACCTTAGTAATAATATGTAGCTACATCCAAGGTTCAAATGGTTCCTTTGTAGATAGATCAAATGAAGTTTTTCGGAAGGTGTCAAATATCTTTAGCATGTCGTTCCACCCAATTGACACAAGAAAAAGTTCAATGGATGTTTGCAATAGCTTGGTAAAACTCCTAGTCAACCATTATGTGACATATGGAATAGAGACATAATGCATCAGGACTTCTATGTGGCAACATAATGACTTCAAGTGAGTGTGCTCATCTTGAAGGTGCTAAGGATTAGGAAAAATGAGTGATTATGTGTTTGATATATCTTCATATGGCACACTGAATCCTTAGCCAATTGTAGAAATTACAACATTAAATGAAATAGGGGACATGATCATCAACCATATCTTCATATTTGTAGCAATGCCTTTCTGAATTATTTTACTGTCAAATAACACTATAAATAGTATAGCATCACTCACAAGTAGGTAACATATCTTATCAAGGAAAGAATAGTATTTGTGTACACACTATTTGTAGTTTAATATTGAGTACACCCTCTTGTTGTCATTGAGCTTCGATGAGAAGTTTGCACCAATAATTATAGAAATTTTCCCAACATTTTAATATTGTACCTCACTTAAAGTGCCCCCATGTGGTATGTGGAACCTTTAATATAATTTTATTTACCATACTATGTTTTTACTCTATTTATTTCATAGTTAAATACTCTGTGTTATAATTTTTTTCAAGTTGTTTGCGAGATTACAACACGCTTGACCTTTGGCTTCACAAAATGTGACCAACAACATGCTTGACCTTTGGCTTAAGAAACTGTGACCCAAGGGCATCTAAGCTATCAAAATCATGGAAGGATTGCACCTCGCCTCATTCACACCAGCCCTTAGCATAAATAGATTTTTTCCCATGAAGTTTCGAACTAGTGACCTTGATAGTACACCCCATCAACATCTGTTCTACACCCCATGGTTTTTTTTTTTTTTAATCAATAGTCTTACTCATTACTTTTCTTCTCTTATAATATTAAATCAAATGCTTGAATAATATTTAAAACACCAAAAAATATTTAGATTTTCCTTCCTTTTATTCTCGCATTTATTTCTAGCACTTTGAATCTCACATTCATTCTTAGAGGCATAGGTTTAGGAGCATATAATAGTTTCTTGTATGGAAAACTTGCAACATAGTTTTAATCCATTTCACATTAAAAAATTCTGAAAAATTGTTCACACACCTCTTGAATATTTTAAATGTCATAAAGTTTCTGAAGATAAGCTCATTTCTATCTTAGATATTAATTTTTCTTTCCTCAAAATACATTATTGCTTTGTAATATAAATTGTCCTTGCTTTCATTATATTAGTATTCTAAATGTATATCTTTACCCCCATAGAATAGCTGACTTTCATTTCATAAAATGCTATCTTTTAGCATATTTTCCTTTACGTTCATTAAATTAATAATTTATATTCTTACAACATAATTGTCTTCATTTTACACTAGATTAAGTGTACTTTCTTTCTTCGAATACAAAATTATATTTTTATAAGAATTTATTTGTTTTTATATAATACATTTTCTACTTCTTTCTTATAAATAATTTTCTTTCTTTCTGAGAGTAGAAGTTATGTTTTCCTTAGAATAGAGGTTTCATGCTTTGATAAGAGTTAAATGCTTGTGCTTTGTCAAGAATAATTTTAATGAAAAAAACCAAAATTTCACTCATACAATAGACTTTCATGGAAATATAGATTATGATTTCATTGATAGATTAATACTTTATTTCATTAAGCTTCATTTACCTCCAGAGATTAATATCCTATTTTGCATTGATAAGATATAACACTTCTTCAATTTAGAACAAATTTCCTAGGACATATTGTATAGTGTACTTCACAAATCTGTGTACTTGTATTAACAATTTAATGTAAGGTAATTTGAAGACATTTAAATTACACAACAAGAATTAATATAAATACCTTGAGATGATTATTGACATATTTATGGATATCAACTAACATAGATGATATTGAAGCTTGTACATTTAGTGAACGTAATTGTGCCATTAGACCTTGGTGCCCATTTTTGAGTAATTTAATCATTCCATTAGAGCTTGTCACTTTAGATTGTTTCTTTCTGATACCTCTTATTTCAATTTCCTTTCCTTGTGAGGCAAACCTTGTGAATATATCTTGAAACTTAAAATCCCAAAGTACCCATATCAAGTTACATAACATATGAAAATTTATATACTCAATTGGTATGGGAAATTTTCTATCTACATACCCTACTAGTCATTATGGATCATGCATTAGTTCCTTTTGCATTATTTTACAAGACCACATAGTGCTCATTACTATATTCTACCAAGTCACTTATGTGTCATGTTGTTACATGTTCAAGGAAGTCTAAACCTTAGTTGGCCATTTCAATTCCTTCTTTAGTTTCTTTTTAGTCATTTGTGTGTCACTTATACCTCATGAATTCATCCATATACATAATCTCTTAGCTTTTCGCATGTCTATTGATGTGAGATATAGTAAGGCACTACTTATATGGATATTTGCCTTAATTGATATTGCTATCCATGCTATCAAGTTGGAATGTTGAACTAGTGTTTCTCTACTTGATATAAGGTGGGAAAATTAGGCTAAAATATATATGTCCCCTAATGTAGGAGGTCAAAAGAGAAACTCTTGGGGTGAAAAAATTACCAAAACATAAATCAAAATACAAGGATGGAGTTGACAAGAAAGGAATAGACTAAATTCGCACACATAACTAGTTATCAATCATAAGATGATCATCCTCAAGGTGGGAAACCCAATGCTTGACATAAAATAAATTGAACATGGCCATCAACCATAAATTGCAAATCCATGACATGAAATGAGGATGCATAGCCACAAGATAGATACAATGGACCCCTATAAGAAACTATAAAATCACATCTAGCATAAAAATCCAGTGTGGATCTATGTCAGTGTATACATTAGTAGGACTATAGAAACATAATATAGAGGTTCCCTAGAGTAGCCCTCAATCTACATAAAACCATACAAAACTCCAACGCATCTTGGGAAGGTTATGATGCATGATACAAGAGTGATATTCCCCTATCCAAAGTGTCACACGGAATGAGTCAATCTTGCAAACAAGATTGACCTTCCTAGTATCTAAAGATATCTAGCGACAAACAAACCAATCAAACCCTATCTTTCCCTAAATATGCAATTTAAAATAGAAGTAAACAAGTGTTTTAGGCCTACCTTGGATCCAATGCAAGTTTGTGGAAGCCTCAGTCCTTTGATCCAAATGAGCTCCTTTGTAGCAAATCTGCATACACAAACAAGCAAACAAATTAAATAGCACCTGAGAAACCAATATAATAAAGCATATCCATCATAATGATCAAGGAATTTATGAAACAATTGACATAAGACAACTTGTTGAGAAAAATGAATCTGATTGTATTAATTCAAATGAAAGAAGAACTTTACAACCTGTGCCTTGATGCTGTACAAGTTCCTCCCAGGGTCCAGCAAGAAGTTTCCTCTACTTTGACAAGCTCACTCACTTCCCAATGAAACCAAAAAGGGATGTAATCTCTCCTCTCAAGCTTAATTAGGGAGTCTTAATTTCACCAGCATTTACCCTTAGGAATGTTCAGCTTCTAACCTCCCCAACAAATAACCCAATGCCTTAATTTATAGTGCAATGGAGGGAAGTTACTAGGTCCACCTTCAAAGGGATAAGCTCCTTCTTCAAAGGTATAACTCCTCTCATCAAGGGATTAGCTCCTTCAATACTGGGATGCATGAACCACCCAGGAGCAAACCATCCACGTCAAGCAATCTTCTAGAATCATCCAGAATCGACCACAAGTAAGTTTTTTGAAGTTAAACTTGCGCCTTTTGACTTTTACAGGGGTCCGCACCCACCCCTTTATAGACAGATCCAGCAGGTCCGCGGGTAACACGAACATGGGGTGCGGGACTGCAGGCAATAGTAAGAGAAAGTGCGGAACCAGAGTTTTATGTTTTTTTTTTTTAATGACTTTCTCTCATTTTTGAAGCTTGATATGAGGAGCTGAGGTATGAGACTTGCCAAGGAGGATAGTATGGTTGATGATGAACCCATACTAACTGTAGATAGTCACGGTGACAAATTTTTGTGTAACACAAAGTATCCTACTCAACCTTAATGCTATGAATCTACATCATGCAAATAAATGCGATGATCTAGAGTGTGGTAGAAATAGTGTGTTACTAGTCAATGTCTCATATCATTAAATGATGTGAGGGGACCCACCAAGGATTGAAATTGACTTCAAGTTATGACACATATGATTAAATGATGTGAGGGGACCCACCAATTATTGAAATGGACTTCGAGTTACTTAGAAATACCTACATTGTGTGAATCAATGTGTTGATATAACACACATGGATTTTTCCAATTAGGATCCAAGGAGGTAAACTCACTATCTACAACCTGCCACTGAGGTCAATGTGTTAGAATTGAACATTCATGGATTTTTCCAATTAGGAGCCAAAGAGGTAAACTCACTATCTACAACTTGCCACTAAGGTATGCAACGTACTATTGGTTCTTATATCAAACCCCTTGATAATGAGTTGAAGTTGATAGGAGAATATCCATCCAAAGAGTTGTTTAAGGTATCACCCATCAATCAACATGGAATAGATCGATAGATGATGTATATGAATGAATTCATGCGGTACAACTTACATACATACAAATAACTAACATAAAAGGTCAACAAGGACTGTAAATGGTAAATTAAGGTTCCTTGATGAAATTTTCTTGAATATAGTATGATATGATAAATGAACATTGAAATTGATACTCTTATAGAGTACTAATTACCATTAGAAATAACATATTTAATTTAGTGAAAACTGTTCAATAACTTGGATTTAGATTCACTCATGCTTTACTAAACTTCTTATATGAAAGAAATCTAAATTTTGTATATGATGAATATAGATATCTGTGAAATTAATATGTATGCAATTCATTTGAATAAATGAACTAGTTGTCTTGTAGTATCATTCCGTCTTCAATGACATTCATGGTTGCAAGAACTGAAAGTCATTCCATGTGTTTGATCTACGTGTCTTGCTCCCTTTCACTTGTTTATTACATAGCTTAGAAGATGAAGAGTATTACCACTTGTTTATTTAAGCTACTGAGGTTGTGACCAACATGATCTTATGACTAACCAGGCACGATGCAAGGCATCCTATGTGGGATGAAAGATGTTTGATGATATGTATGTAGTCAGTACACTCCTCTACATTACTCCTTTGCATTAATCCTTGCTTTGTATCTTGCATGTACCCTCACCACTTTTCAGATTTGGCTACATGCTGCCAATAGTCTCTTAGCTCTTTCCTGACAAAGCAGGTGAAGGAATTTACTTCAACCTGATTTATTTGAGGCTTTTCATAGAAACTATAGAGCTAAGAGAAGGAGATGTGGAATCTCACTATCAAACTCTTGAAAATACTTTGCATGTTCAAATATATCCAAACAATTAAGCTACCACTCAACAACATTGTCAATCTTGGAAGACTCAAGAAAGATCACATCTCTAGATATTATAAACTTCTTATTCACTTCATCATAGAGATGGTATGCTTTGGAGGTATGAGTACCCAAAGAAGATACATTTGTGACTCCTTGCACTGAGTTTTTTAATCTATTCCTTAGGTATGAAGGCATAATATGAGGAACCAAAAACCCTGAGATGCCTCATCGAAGGAATGTGGCCATACCACATTTCATAGGGAGTCTTGTTTCTAATAGCAAGAGTTGGACACCTATTATTTATATACACAACATATAGAACCACATTAGCCCAAAACCTTATGAAATTAACATGTGAACTGTGCCAAGTTCATAGTGAAAGTAATACATTCCAATGAACTATGTTTTGAAAAATGCAGCAAGAAATTCTCAATTTGATTTTTCCTTGATTAAATTGAAAAAATTCAAATTTCCACATCAACAAACAACTTGGATGATGTTAACTTGTGTGACATGGCTTGTGTCACCTAGTTTACTCAATAAATTCGAGTTGGAGGAGTTAGAGTTCAGTTCTGCATATTCGATTGCTAACTTGTGGCAATAAACGTCAATTATCTCAGGTTGTTGTCAGTTAGACTAGTTCTAACTTTTGGAGGAACTAGTGGAAGGTCATTTAAGCAGTGGGACTTCAGTCAAACTCAGTGATCATCAAGTTAACTGATCAATCAACCCAAAATAGTTGGGGCATGAAGAGAAGTCAAGTTCCCTAAAATTGGTGGAGATTCGAAGGTAGTTTTAATTTCTTGTAGCTCACACAGTTGCAAGAACTTGCTATAACCATAGTGGAGGAGGTAGCTTGATTAGGAGATTCTTGTGAAATTAGAGAGCGAATGATTGTTGGTAGCATTAATAGCCTACCAGCAGTTTGTTTTGCACCACACTTCAATGTTTTGGGCATGGTTTTTGAGGGTTGATATTTTGTTTATTATGCTTTTTGGTCATGCACGTCCTCACTAAGTATCTTGGGAGGTCTGTAATAGTTCCTTGCATGCACATCCTCACTAAATATCTTTTGGGATGTCTGTACTAGGTCCTTGTAAATTTCTGTTTGCCAAGGATTAACCACTTATGATCTTAGGTGATCTTATGGGACACGATTGTTTTGAGCTACGAAGGAGATGAACAGGTAAAACGAGCAAAACTTCAAACCCTCAGGATTCAGTATGAAAATCTCAGAATGTACAATGATGAAAGTGTGGCTAACTATTTCCTTCGGGTAGATGAGATTGTTAATTGCATGAAAAACCTGGGTGAAGAAATAAAAGAGGCTATTTTCGTTGAAAAAGTTCTAAGATCTTTGTCCCCTAAGTTTGAATCTAAAGTTTCTGCAATAGAAGAAAAGGAGAATCTACAAACTCTTACCATGTCACAGCTACACGGAATTTTAACTACTTATGAAATGAGGAAAGGAGGAGCTTCAGACAGGAGAGAAGCAGCTTTCAAGGCTTCAGGCAAAGGAGACTACTATGAGTTGGGACATGCATCAGAAGAGGAAGAAGAATCAAATTTTGTCAAGAATCTTCAATGGAGTACTGGAAGATTCAGAGGTAAGTCACCCTTCAAATGCTTTGCTTGCGAGACAGTCAGTCACTATGCTGCCAAATGTCCTCATAAAGATAAAGGGAAGGAACCTGTTAGATGGAACAAGTAATAGAATGCAAATAAGAAAAGTTACTACACGCATGAAGATAGTGATGGTCTTTCAAATAGTGATGAAGATGAACGAGGTATCAACTATAATCTTTTAATGGATTTTGAAGATGATGATTACATGGATGCTATAGATGTAGATGGTTTTTATGACGAGATTTCTAGACTCAAAAAATGTTTAGAAGAAAAGAATATGATCATTGACACTTTGCAAATCCAACTTGATGAGAAGGAAAAATCTCTTGAAAAGTTAGAATGTGAAATTGTTGTGCTTCGAAAGGAAATTGAGAAATCAAAGGCTCTTAATCTTAAATTTGTTAAAGGATCTGAAACTCTAGATAAGATCATCAATGTACAACGCTCTCCACTAATCAAGATAGGTCTAGGGTATAATGGAGAAGCATCTCAAGCATCCACCTCAAAGATTTATCTCGATGCAGCAAGGAGATATGAACAAAAGCCAAATGGAGATCACCAGGTAAAACAGGGACAAATTCCACCAAGAATAAACAAATACTACTAGGTAAATCAGGGACAATTCATCTTAAGAGTGAACAAAAGCTACAATCAGCCATAGGTAATATCTTCTCAATTTGTCCCGAGAATGGATGACAATAGGAACTAGAATCATATGGCTGGTAAATTTGATAACCGCAGAAGTTTCTTCAATGGCCAATGTTTCTCGTGCCATAACTGTTATAGACATTTTTGTGCCTCGCAGCATGGAGCATGAAATGTCAATAAATACAGGGATCCTCAGTCCCTAAACATGTTGTTCTTACCCCTAAAAGAACAAGGTCATCAAACAACAGCACTTCCAATCAGTTCTCCACCTGAAAACACTTCAAAACAGGCTAATTTTGGATCATGTCAGCTGCTCCACTGAGCATCTGCGCTGGAATGCAACTGCTCCTCCTTGTACCTGCACTGGAAGTCAAATCTAATGAAGGCTACCTGTGCTGGGCGAGATTGGCCAAGTGGCACAGTCATTCTGCAAGGTGTCAACTGCCCAGGAAGCTTCCAAACTGACACTTGGTTCATGAGATTCGCCCTGTGATGAGTAAGAGGTACTTGATCACCATGTGTAAGCAAGGATCTCCAAGTGGACTCAAGAACTGAAGATTAACTGAAGAGGGAGAGGACACTAGTCAGCTCTATGCCAGCCTCAAGCTGACTCATCCTCTCTTCTTCTCTCCTATATATAGAGCTCTTCTATGAGGTCTAAGGAGGCTGGAATTTTGTGTAAAGCAAGGAGGTGCTGTTGGTTTACAGTTAGAGCTATTGGGTGATTGTTTTACTAGAGATGAAGAGGAGAGTTCTTGCTGCTGGGGAGGTGCTGCTGGATTGGAGCCATCATTGGTTGTAACCTTCTCAGAACCCTGTTACTTCTATCAATAAATTTTTGCATGTTCTCCTATATACTTGTATTGCATTGATGTATTGTATTTACATGTATATTTGATTCACCCTAATCCATGCTTCAGTTATGAGTACACGTATCTTGTAGTTTCCTCTCTTGTTTTGTGCAGGATCTGTGTGTAGCTGGACCGGCAAAGAGAGCAAGGAGCTGAGAACAAGAGACAAGGAGAGAGGATAAGGATCGACTAAGCGAAAGACACCAGGTTGGTTGGCCTTCTTTTCATTCTCTCTGTACTTTCATAAAGGAAATCATCAAAGCTTTACTTTCAGTTGTTGCTAAAGACTGTCACCTTTAGAGTAGGGATAGGGTCATCCGCATCGGATACTTTTCCCCACAACAAACTGGCGACTCCACTGGGGAACCTAGTATCTTGTTGGTGTTTGTAGAATTTTGCTATTCATTTCTTGAAGAAAAGAGTACCAAATCGAAAGGCTTTTGACTATATCAAAAGCGAAGTAGAGGGACTGCTACTCTTGCTCATTTGCTGAGCAAATTCAAGATTTAAAGAGCTTATCTACAAAAGACTCTTTACTCTTTGTGATAGATATTCATCCTCTTGATCATCCCTTAGCCTGTACTTGACCTATAGCTTTTTATTTCAGCAAAAACAGTGCATTTTTGAGCTTTTTATGACCCGGAAAACTTTGTAGACGTAACTCTCGTGTCCCAGAGCAGGCTGTCCACAGGCAGTCTGCATTACAGCGCAGGTACTCCCTTCGGGAACTGCGCTGAGACTCAAACTGACAGACCAGAGCCTGCGCTGGTCCAGTTAGCCATTGTCTTGCTCAGTTTTCCCATTGTGTCTTGGCCCTGTTTTCACTGATTTTTTGCTGATTGCTTGCTGGTCATTGTACTTGCTGTAAACCACTTCTCCTTGACATTATTCCGCCTCAGTTGTGTGATGAAACTGTGAATGTTCTTTCAGTATTTCTTGTTTCAGTTACAGTTTCCCATTGTGAAAAGCGAACCAGTATAGATGTGACCTCTTAGATCCTGAACTGTAAAAGTGTCTTTGTGATCTTAAGAGCTAGTTTTATTACTGTTCATGGCTGTTTGAGTTTGTTTGTTTTTCATCTTATGGTTTGAATTCATATATTTTTAGTGTTGAAACAAGTACCTGTAAGGTGTCTTTTCATTTTAGACGAAACTTGTTTGTTTACGCTTCAAATTGAATTCGAAAATTATACAACAGTTTCCTTTTGTCTACATCAACATTAAGGGAAAAGAAAAGAAATACATGCATCTTGCATTTGCATTTTTGATAAGTTTGCGTGTCTGATCTAGGAGAAAGTGCATTAGTTTGTGCTTTGTGCTCTGTGTGGAAAGATATTGTTTTTCTCTCCCCTCAGTAGTTAGGATTTTCAAAGCTAAAAAGATTGTAAAAGCTTGCTTATCATTTTAGCTGCATTTAGGAATCTGTACCAATACATCTCGTGGTGATCCTGAAAGACAAACTGATAAACAAGATCAACTTAAAATATATTGAATGAATCTAAAAACGCATTGTAACATAACGCTCACAATAGAGGTCTAGGTAGAGACGTGTTCCGGCGTCGTTAAACGTAGTGACTGTCGATCTCTACGAAGGTGGGTGATTCCTCCTGAGGGACGATAGCACTAATACGGACTTGAGCTCCCGCGTACCGTCGCGTATATTGGGAGACCCCTATAGGCAATTATCCTTTATCCTTAGGAAGCCATGTCGACCGCCCTACTGATCGCGATGCAGTGAACACAGCATTCACGAAGATCGACCACCCGTACCGTAAAACGTATTCTGTGGTTTCGCGAAAGGTTTGGCACACCCTCTGCCTAGATCTCCAGAGCAGTTTCTTTTGGCCCTTTTCAAACTCTATAACTGAAAAGGTCCAACCGAGCATTTGTCACTTCGGGCTCGTTAATACATCGAAGGCGACTAGAGTCATCTTTAGCTTTTTCTCGACTCTTAAAACATGAAAAAGCAAAGTTGTGTCTAAAAGCGTCTAATAAAATTCATTCAATACGGAAACATAATTCCCCTTTTTGTATTTTAGTTGATCAAGTAATCCGCAACCGTGGAGGAAAGTCAATTAAAACTCCGTCGTTCGGGGAGGCTTGCGAGTCAACCGTCTTTGTCTCCGGAACCGAGAGTAGTACGGACGAAGCGAACTCGCTGGACCAGGTCAAAATCTCCTTTTAAAGTTAGAACGGAAGTTCCAACAACATCTGAGATTCTGGTCACTCCCGATATTTCTGGAATCCCTGCCTCTATTGAAGAAGTTCAACAGCAACAGAAGGACAGTTGTACTGATCCTAGTCTGAAAACAAGTACTTGCATAACTGAACCAGTTCCATCTGAAACCGGTCCACAGAGTCTTGTTGTTCAAACAACTGTCGCTGTCGAAGCAACCCCTTCTTCGGCACCAGAAATCTTTTACGGACCTGACGGTCTTCCTCTTCCTCCTGGTCTGATTGCAATAGAGGAAATCATAGAGGACCAGCAAGCAAATACTCCAACTCATTTTGGAGTAGGTACCACTCTTTTTCCTTCTGCATCAGAAGTTTGTCCATCGCCACAGGAAGTTCCTGTAGAATCGATAGGCAGTTTATTGGATAGACTTAAAATGTCTGAACAACCGTCGACATCTAGAACTGTGCCCAACGACACAGCGACAGCAGAAGCTCCTGCTGTCACTCCAACGATGTTTGCCGGCATACCATCTGTCCCGACTAGCTCTCATCAACTAGAAGGAGTCCACCCAGGGACTATTATGACAACTTGGTCTGTTCCAGTTTGTTCTTCCGGTATAATACCCGGTAATTCTTATGTTGAACTAGACAAATTGATTCCTTTGGGAATCAGTTTGGGCCATCCAGTCCTCAAAGGCCATCTATACCCTTGAGCTCCGGATTGTTACCGTATGGGGGGCAATATGCCCTTTCACTTCCCCTTCCGGGGGGATACCCATACGGCAGTTTTCAACAACATTCAGGTTTGACTGAAGTAACGACGAGTGGTTGGGTACCTATGGTACCCCAACAACCAAGAGTTGTATATTCCATGCAACAGTGTGTACCTATGTCTAGTATCCCGACGACACCAGCAATTGTAACCGTGTCGCAAGTTCAATCGATGCCTGTTGTATGTCAACCCCAAGTTGTAATGCAACAGGCTATTGACCCTACAACACAACCACAATCTCCAACTGCCGGGATGACACAGATACAAACGGGAACCATAACCCCGCATCTTGGTCCGTCGGTTAGTGTCGCACAGCAAAACATGGCTTCACAACCATGGATGGTGCAATACCAACAACCTCAGTTTCAACAGGTGTACCAGGGATCTGAACAACAGATCTTTGCGAATAGTGGGCAACCCTATATTCAGAACGGGTTAAATCAACCACTTTACAGTGGCCAAGCCCACCAGCCGTATCAGTCATATCAACATCAGTTGCATTATGCTGGTATGCAAAGACCTACTGCTCAGGCGATTCCATCATACCCTGGGTACGCCTCGCCAAACCTGAATCAGCAGTTGCCATTCGTGGCGACCCTAGAATTACCAGATTTACATCGATTAACGAACGATCCAATCGCCTATGCCCATTGGTGGCCAGCGATTCCTCACAAACTTCCTTCGGACATTCCTAAATTCAATGGAAATCCTGGCGAAGACCCGTCGAATCATGTGATGACATTCCATCTGTGGTGTTCATCGAATA
Organism: Pinus tabuliformis; assembly: GCA_031772625.1. NCBI lineage: Eukaryota > Viridiplantae > Streptophyta > Pinopsida > Pinales > Pinaceae > Pinus > Pinus tabuliformis. Next base: position 58,538,294 of record CM062810.1, on the reverse strand, counting down.
CCTTGAATGATGATTCGATAAGGCTTCGTCTTTTCCAGAGGACATTGACTGGTCCGGCGGCCAAATGGTATATTGAATTACCTAGAGCCTCGTTCGACAATTTTAGTTCCCTAGCCACGACTTTCTTAACACACTTTTAGTTACCTATAAGGTACGAAACTGGAACAGAGATCTTGACCAATTTTAAACAGACAACGGCCACACATATATCAGATCATATACATGAGTGGCGCCGTCGGCGCAGAATGGTAAAAACCTATGTTCCAGATCAGCTATTAGCTGAATGGTTTATAAAGTCGCTTCTGCCTGCAATAACAGAAGATGTGGCCAAGGGAGGCGTCGTAACAGAGGAGCAGGTTATTGCTCGTGCTCAATATTTGGACTTAGTATATACTCAGTCGGGCACGCTCTATGATAAGATACCTGACGCCCCCAGACCGGAATTTTCAATCCCTCCTCCTCCCGGATCAAATAGTGACTCTCATGCCGGTGATGGCGTGATTGGAACTGCAAACGCTAAGTCGACAAGGGATTCAGATAAGAAAGCCTGTAAGACTTCGAATCAAAAAGCAAATCAAGAGATTCTTGCTTCGGAGGTAAATGTTGTATCTACGGATAAAGGCAAAAACTCCAATCAACCAGGAAGCAAGAAGAATCAAAACAAAGGGAAGAAGAAGAAACAAGGAGAGTCATCTCCTCGAAAAACTTCTTCAAGCCCTCCTTGAGATAGGAAACCACCTTATGGGTGTCAGATATGTGATGAGGATCACTGGACGAGAGAATGTCCATACAAAGCTGATCTAAAAAGATTCTTAAAGAGTTCGCAAACTCCAGCTGTGTTAACTGATCCGTTTCCCGATCGAGGAAAAAATCTGGTTGGTAGTGGAAATGCTTCACCGTCGCAAGTGCTTATGTTATCGATATCGAAGCAACAGGATGATGCTTTAATTTCGACAAGGAACAAAGATTACGGGAATCCACAGGTGTCGAACGATAAAGGTAAAGATCAACCTAGCAGTTCGACAACAACTTCGGCAGAAGTTGTACCCCCCATCACACATGAATTAACAATAAAACCGCCAAAGGGAGTAGTACACAAGTCGACATTTAATCCTCGTGCCAGAGCGGCACAACATTATAATATAGTGGAAGATTTGGCGCAATCGCCATCTGCTATGTCGACTCTTGAGGTACTACAACATTGCCCATCCCAAAGGCAGGCATTGTTATCAGCAATTGATGGAGTGGATCCTAAAGATTCCAATCTTGTATCCTTTGATCACAAAGGATATGATCCTCAGTTACCAGCTCAACTAGCTTTCCTCATCCAAGTGAAAGCCCTCAACAAAACTGTTCATCGAACAATTATTGATGAGGGGGCATCGACATGTATTATGTCGATGAGTTGCTGGAAAACTTTAGGATCTCCAACCTTGACGCGATCATCAACAACATTAAAAGCATTCGACGGAAGGACATATACCCCTTACGGTATCCTTAGTAACTTGAGGGTTGAACTAGGGGGCAAAACAGTAGAAATAGATGTTGAAGTCATCGATGGCAATCTTGACTATAACATCCTACTGGGAAGACCATGGATTTATGCCATGGAAGCTGTTGTGTCGACCTATTTTAGGAAAATCGCATTCCCCTTTCAAGGAGGGATTACGATCATTGACCAACAAAATTTCCTCCCTAATGGTTCACAAGTTACAGGAAGCGTTCCTCTGATCCATGGAAGCGACCATTCGTTTCAAAATATCGGAGTAGGTCTCCTAAAAGACCCTGCCTTAATGGGTACTTTCGCCCTACCGCCTCCAATTAATCTGGCGGGAGTGGCCACGGTGGAAACCTACAAAATGAAATCTAATCCAATCTTCTGGTTGGATTCGGAAGATTCCTAGATATTTGGTCGGCTTCGAGGATAGTTCCTATCTCAGGTCAACCTCGTTAAAAAATGAAAAACCATGAGGATAGTTCTTTTACTATGTCAACCTCATTAAAAAATGAAACAATCCCCTTTCCAGATCTCAATGGTAAACCTTCATTCCAATCAACAAAGTTGAATGCAATGAAGCTTGGGGGGCATGCACCTCGATTTGCATTATTATGCTGGGGGCATGCAGACTTATCATCGAGCAGTTTTAGCACATAGTTCATGCTCGTTAAAAAATAAACGCAAGATCCGAGCAGTTTTTGCACATAGTTCATGCTCGTTAAAAAATAAACATAAGTTTATGAGCAGGCTTTCCTTCAGAGTTCAAGCTCATTCAGAAAAAACGAACCGGTAAATAACCTTTTGAGATCGTAAATTCATCAGCCATAAAAGCCTTGGTCGTGTTTGTGCACCGTCACCTCCACTGTTCATTTGGCCGATCATTCACTTCCATTTGTGTGTTTACCTCTTTTGAGAAACAGCTGCGAAGAGTGATTTCACCTAGCCATCCTTGTGACACTGCCGTGATTGGAAAATTCCAACCTGTACTTGGAATCTGCTGCTATCCCTGTTTATCACTCGTTCCTCAAAAGACGAGTCTTCTTTGAGCTCTTTTCACTGACTCGTAAAATATGAAAAGTTTGCCGAGTTTTGGCCTTCCAGCTCGTTAAATGACCGGAACGCTATCCCTCCTCTAAATTTTAATCTTTTTGGACCTGAGGGATTATTGCACAAAAGGATCGAGCGCTTGTCTTGTTCGGCTCGTTAAAAGTACCGAACAGCCATCCCTTCTGTATCGTTTTATACTTTTTCGGACTTAAGGGATTAGCTGACGAAAAAGGAATTATGGAGTTAACTTTCTGTACCTTTTTAGACTCTCTAAAAATGAAAAGGACCGAGTTTTCCTTGTCGTTAGACTCGTTAAAATGATTAAATAGCGACAAACTTGTCTTTAGACGAGAACGAGTTTCCCTATCGCTAAGCTCGTTAAATCATAGCGATGGGCTTGCCCGAAGGGCAGGTTATAGAACAAGCATATGTTATCCTCCTCAATCTTGACAAAAATAAAGAGGTACTGGTCAGAAATGACTGGGGAAAAATTGGGAGAACATCAAAGTTTAATGGTAGCAAGTCACTCTTGAACATGACACTTTTCCTCCATACCACATCGGGTTGGGTTGTTTCATTCACCGGTCTCATCACCATGGTCCTCGCCAAACCATCCACATTTGGGGTAATGCTACCGATCCATCGCATCAGTGTCGTTATATGTTCAAGAGGGGTCATTCTGAAAGTGTCAACCGTGTCCCATCCACTGCCATACATTATCCTTCGTCCATTCATGATCGCCACCCTGAATCATATGTCACAGTTTGTTTTCACCTCCACTAAAATCATTAGCTCCGTTCCGTGTCATTGATGTGGGATTCATTAAGGCCCTCCTTTGACGGATCGCTTCTTGTCGACTTCAGCTCATTATCCAAGAAGTTGATCTAGGAACACCCCCATCAGTACTTTGAAGCTTGCATGCCTCAATGGCAAGTTTCTCACTTCCGGCGACAGGTATACATCAATGACCTTCGACCAGAAGATTTTGCGTGGCGTTCGACGCCAAGTCCTTTATTCACGCCACGTGAATTGTACTGCAGTACCTTGAGGGTCATCGTCATTATTGGTGATTCCTCTCACGCTTGTTAACGGTTTTCATTATTGACCGGTAATCAAGCGATGTCTTTCCATGTTCGACTTCAGCAAAATTCTCACATGGATCGACTTGTACTTAGAGTGAAGATCGAACGAGTTTGAAGACCCCGGATCTAGTTTCATCCATCCGGGCTGCGATATATATTCAGGAAATATAAAAGCATTTGCCATGTACATCATTGCAGCAGATGATCATCCTATTCAAAGGATGATAATTTCAGCAGAAAATTATCAGTCTACCTTCAGACGATCGTCTGTCATATGTACCAAAATGTATTTATAAAAGTTGAGCATGGGAATGCCCGCCTCAGCTAGATCATGAAAATAGAATGAAAAATAATGTATTGTATTGTATTGTATTACAGGGCGCCTGCTCAGCACTGGAATGAACTTCGGACCCTCTAGATAAAGCATTTCACCCGATAAACGGCCTCATACTTTAGGGGGCAACTGTTATAGACATTTTTGTGCCTCGCAGCATGGAGCATGAAATGTCAATAAATACAGGGATCCTCAGTCCCTAAACATGTTGTTCTTACCCCTAAAAGAACAAGGTCATCAAACAACAGCACTTCCAATCAGTTCTCCACCTGAAAACACTTCAAAACAGGCTAATTTTGGATCATGTCAGCTGCTCCACTGAGCATCTGTGCTGGAATGCAACTGCTCCTCCTTGTACCTGCGCTGGAAGTCAAATCTAATGAAGGCTACCTGCGCCGGGCGAGATTGGCCAAGTGGCACAGTCATTCTGCAAGGTGTCAACTGCCCAGGAAGCTTCCAAACTGACACTTGGTTCATGAGATTCGCCCTGTGATGAGTAAGAGGTACTTGATCACCATGTGTAAGCAAGGATCTCCAAGTGGACTCAAGAACTGAATATTAACTGAAGAGGGAGAGGACACTAGTCAGCTCTATGCCAGCCTCAAGCTGACTCATCCTCTCTTCTTCTCTCCTATATATAGAGCTCTTCTATGAGGTCTAAGGAGGCTGGAATTTTGTGTAAAGCAAGGAGGTGTTGTTGGTTTACAGTTAGAGCTATTGGGTGATTGTTTTACTAGAGATGAAGAGGAGAGTTCTTGCTGCTGGGGAGGTGCTGCTGGATTGGAGCCATCATTGGTTGTAACCTTCTCAGAACCCTGTTACTTCTATCAATAAAGTTTTGCATGTTCTCCTATATACTTGTATTGCATTGATGTATTGTATTTACATGTATATTTGATTCACCCTAATCCATGCTTCAGTTATGAGTACACGTATCTTGTAGTTTCCTCTCTTGTTTTGTGCAGGATCTGTGTGTAGCTGGACCGGCAAAGAGAGCAAGGAGCTGAGAACAAGAGACAAGGAGAGAGGATAAGGATCGACTAAGCGAAAGACACCAGGTTGGTTGGCCTTCTTTTCATTCTCTCTGTACTTTCATAAAGGAAATCATCAAAGCTTTACTTTCAGTTGTTGCTAAAGACTGTCACCTTTAGAGTAGGGATAGGGTCATCCGCATCGGATACTTTTCCCCAAAACAATAACTTTGGTCACAAAGGAGCTCAATGTGTTGCCTATAAGACAATCATGACTAGAGAAGCTCAAAAATAAAGAAGTATGACTGGGATTACAAAAAGAACCTATAACAACTTTTCGGCTCTTGAAAGTGAAATTGAATGTTCTATCTGTAATAACTTTGGTCATGAAGATTCTGAATGTAGGAGCAGGTTTCGACAGATAAAGGAAGAAGCCTCAAGCACTAGAACATGGAGGATAAAGGAACCACTACCAGAAAGATGTGAAATAGCCTTTTATGCAGAAGGACAGGAAAATCAATGGTACATTGACAGTGGATGTTCAAAACACATGATAGGTGATAAAGAAAATCTTGAATCATATAGTGTTTTAGAAAAGGGAACGAAAGCCTCTTTTGGAAATGATACCCTTGCAGTCATAAAAGGAAAAGGCACAGCTCAATTGAAGGAAAAGGTCAAAGCTGGAAATTTTTTGTATGTTGATGGCTTGAAGCATAATCTTCTGAGTGTCAGTCAGATGTGCGATCAAGGAACCAGGGTAATATTTCGATCAAATGGATGTAGTGTTCGTGATCTCGATACAGGAAAAATAGTGATCAAAGGCTGAAGAACTCCAAATAATTTATACATATTTGAAGAAGGACAACAACAATGCTATTTGAGCAAGGATGATGAACATTGGTTATGGCACTAGAGGTTGGGGCACCTAAGCTTTTCAAAAATAAGAAAAGCATGCAAATACTAAGCAGTCCATGGTCTTCCAGACAAAACAATATGCAAATCATGTCAGTTTGGTAAGCAAACCAGAACTAACTTTCCTAAAAAGGAAGGATCACCTAGCAGGCCTCTTGAGCTGGTACATACAGATGTCTGTGGTCCATTTAGGACAAGGTCACCTCGAGGAGAAGAATATTTTATATTTTTCATTGATGACTTCTCTAGGATGGTTTGGTTAGGACTTATGAAGCACAGAGACAAAGCATTCGAAAAATTCAAAGCTTTCAAAGCCATGGCTGAAAATGAATCGGATCACAAAATTAAGTGCCTCAGTTCTGATAGAGGTGGGGATTCCTCAAATGAATTTTTCGATTTTTGTGAAGAACATGGAATAAGAAGGGAATTTTCTACAGCTAGGACTCCTCAGCAAAATGGAGTGGTGGAAAGGATGAATAGAACTGTTCAACAAATGGCTTGTGCTATGCTTGATGAGTCTGGGACTCCCGCAACCTTCTGGGGTGAAGCTGCATTTGCTGCAGTTGTTATTCTCAACAAAACAAATGTCCGAGTGAACAGCACTCAAACTCCTCATGAGATCTGGTATGGTGAGACTCCTTCGGTAAAACATTTCAAAATTTTTGGAAGCAAATGCTATATCAAGAACAATAACGAACAACTTGGAAAACTTGAACCTAGAGCAGATGAAGGGATTCTCCTTGGTTATTCTCCCCACAGCAAAGCATATAAGTTTACAATAAAAGACTTGGAAGAATTGTTGACAACATTGATAGTGGTTGATGAAAAAGGATACATTCCTAGGCAAGTAAATTATGAAAATATCGAAGAGGATGAATACTACCCTCCAAATCAGACTGATGATCAAGAAGAAGAACCTCAAGAGGCACCAGAGGAACAGATAAGGATAGAAGAGAAGACTCCATCTAGGCATGTAAAGAAGAATCACCCAGAATCTCAAATTTTGGGACAAAAAGAGGCAGGTGTACAAACAAGAACAATTGTAGAAGCTTCAAGCTATTTGGCATTACCCTCCTCCACTGAACCACAAAATGTAAGATAGGCATGCAAGGATGAATGTTGGGTCAAGGCAATGGATGAAGAACTTGAACAGATCAAAAAGAACAACACTTGGGAGTTGGTTCCTAGACCAAAGGATAAGAATGTCATAGGGACAAAATGGATCTTCAAAAATAAGTTGAACGAAAATGGGGAAGTAATTAGAAACAAGGCCAGACTTGTTTGTAAAGGGTATGCCCAACAAGAAGGAATAGATTTTTAAGAAACTTTTGCTCCTGTTGCAAGACTTGAGGCCATCTGAATGTTCCTTGCTCTCTCAAGCTTTCAAAAGTTCAAAGTATTTCAAATGGATGTGAAATCAGCTTTTCTGAATGGAAACTTAGAAGAAGAAGTATACATTGAGCAACCAGATGGTTTCATTCTTGGGAATGATCCAAATCTTGTATGCAGACTGAAAAAGGCTCTCTATGGTCTTAAACAGGCTCCAAGGGTTTGGTACTACCGTTTGGACAAATACCTTCATCAACAAGGTTTTTCAAAAGGATCAGTAGATAGCAATCTTTATATAAAAATTGAAAATGACAAATTGCTAATACTTGTTGTGTATGTAGATGATATTATCTTTGGCAGCAATGAAGAAGCTATGAGGCAAAGCTTTGCCTTGGTGATGCAGAAAGAATTCGAAATGTCCTTGCTTGGATAACTGACATACTTTCTTGGATTGCAAATCCAACAAAATGAAGGCAGTATCTTCTTGTCTCAATCCAAGTACCTCAAGCAGATTCTGAAGAAGTATGGCATGGAAGATTCGAAACCAGTATGTACCCCTATGGTTACAGGATGCAGTCTTAGTACAAATGATGAATCAACAGTAGTTCATCAACCAACCTACAAATCTATGATTGGAATTCTAATTTATTTGACAGGTACCCGACCAGACATCATGCATGCAGTGGGAATAGTTGGAAGATTTCAGGCAAATCCAAAGGAAATTCATCTTCAGGCAGTGAAGAGAATTTTCAAATATCTTCAAGGAACTCAAAACTATGGCTTATGGTATCCTGAGACACAGATCTCACACTTCATGCTTACACAGATGCAGATTGGGTCGGAAGTGTGGATGATAGGAAAAGCACAAGTGGTGGTGCTTTCTTTATGGGTTCCAGATTAGTATCTTGGTTCAGCAAGAAACAGAGTTCGATTGCTTTATCTACAACTGAAGCAGAATATGTGGCTGCTACATCTTGTTGCACTCAACTTCTTTGGATGATGCAGACCTTGCAGCATTTTCAAATCACTTGTACACCACCTATATCCATCTTATGTGATAATACAAGTGCAATAAGAATTTCAAAGAACCCAGTCATGCATTCAAAGACCAAGCACATACCGATCAAGTATCATTTTCTCAGGGAACAAGTGCTTGAACAAAAGGTCAAGTTGGAGTATGTTCCTTCTAAGGAACAAGTGGTTGATATACTCACCAAACCATTGCCCAGGGAGACCTTTGAATACCTCAGGAAAAATCTGGGGGTTGTTGATGCATCATCTTGTTGTTAAATCTCATCTGTTTAAGAGATTGTTGGTTGTACGCGAGGTTCATATGGGGTATACGTGTACAGATTCAGGGGGAGCATATATAATGCATCGTTGGCATTATGGTAGTGCAGAAGGAGCAATATGTCTCTATCTCTTTCATGATCCAATTTATAGTCAGGGGGAGCAGGTACTCAGGGGGAGTATGGACAGCCGAATGTATATCAAGGAAAGAGTATGTCTTGATCCTCCCTTTGCCCTTGATGTCAAAGGGGGAGAGTGATTTTGGTGTTGTTGCCATCAAGTCCAAAGGGGGAGATTGTTGGCATTATGATTCATGTGTTGTACTTGATGGTAACCCACTCATAGGAGAACATCTCACTTATATACAATCAGAAGAATCTACAGAAGAGATAAACAGAGAAAACAGGGCATATCGGAACCAAAGAAGAGGAGCAAATGGAGCAAATGGAGCCAAGAGGAGCCAAGAGGAGCAATATATATATATGACATATATATGTCAAAGAAGAGGAGCAGACACAGCTATCGGGAGCCTATCAGAGCAAGAGAGGCATTCACATATTCAAGGAGGTCTTTTGAAAACACTATCAAGCCATGGGAGCCTATCAGAAGCCTATTGGGAGCCTATCAGGAGCTTATCGGGAGCCTATCGGAGCAAAGAAAACAGAGTAGACAAAGTTATCAGGAGTTATCGGGCTTGTAAAACCCATATATGCATGCTTTAACATTATCGGTGATTAAACCCATCTATATATATGCATTCACCGCTATCGGAGGACCGGAAGCTTATCGGGAGCCTATCGGAGCAGAGAAAATAGAGTAGACATAGTTATCAGGAGTTATCGGGCTTGTAAAATGCATATATGCATGCTTTAACATTATCGACAATTAAACCCATCTATATATGCATTCACAGCTATCGGAGGCGAAAAACTATGCATATATGTGTTTTAACACTATCGGAGGCACACACAGAGCCATCGGGAGCCATCAAAAGCTGTAGAGTCCACAAAAAGAGTTATATGCATGCAAATATTCCATCGGAGGCTAAAAACCATATAAATATGCATTATACATCAAACATAGGTAGAAAGACTTATACATGTATGCATTTACCCGTCGGCGGAAAAAACACAGTTATATGGCATTTAACACTATCAGAGGGAAAATGGAGGCCAAAACATATATATATGGCAAACTCACTATCGGCGGAAAAGTTTATATACATGTCGACATATATGTGTATAGCAGCGACATCGCTAATCAGTGGTTCAGCTATGTGCCACCACTGAAACCTCCGATTGCGATAATAACGTGGACCCGATGGCATATCACAATTTGATTTATTGTTATATCGCATCTGCAGTAATTGCGATGTATAAAGGGTTGTCAACCCCAAACCTCCGATTGCGATATGTGTGCGGACCCGCTGCAGAATTATGTTATGGTTGAATGCTATATCGCATCCGCCCATCGCAACAATACACAAAGGCATGACACTCTCCCGATCGCCGATTGCGATAAGCATGCGGACCCGACAGGAATATAAAGCATGGTTAAATACCATATCGCATCCGATCCATCGGATCGGCCATCGGCCATTGGCGACTGCCGATTGCGATTACAAGGCGGACCCGATACAGGAATAGTTGCGGGTGAATTAAAATTGAAGTCCGCCTCTTAGTCTTTTGGACCGTTTTTCATCATTTTCTCTGTTTTATCACTTAAGTCATCAATTAAGTGATCGATCTAATCTATTGAGCCCCAGGTTTTCGGATCCCATGTTTTGGTTATCTACGGTTCTGATTCATGGTTTTTATCAAGAGCTTGACTATAAAAGGGGAAGGAGATCTTGGCCAGACATTGGTGAAGTTGAAGATCTTAAGAACGCATAAATCCGAAACTCTTGTGATCGGTTGGGAGTGATGGTTAAGATCTCATCGGTGCATGATCAGATCTGTAAGTCTGGGTATGCTTGAAGTCTAAAATAAATCACCTATACCCACAGGTCTGCAGGAGTGTCACGGTACAGGCGTAGTTGCAGGAGTGACACGGTACAAGCGCAGATACTCACATATCAGAAAGAAGCAGAGGCGCGGATGTCCGCAGATGACTTTTGAAGTTGCAAACCTTGCTTGAGATTTGTTTTTAACTGCCTTTGACTATTCTGCTGGGTTCTTGGTGCGCAATTGATGTTGGGTTACTGGTATAGAGTTATGATTACAGCATGATTATGTTTAGCCTCTGTTGACTAGATCTGGTGGATAACTATCATAATATCCTTGTATATATATTGATCTGGCGCTTGCGTGATTCTGAAGATTTATTGTATAAGGAAATTAGTTGATTCACATGTACTTGATGATCATTTGATCTTCTTGGATCCAGTCTGAAAATTAATGAAACATGGTCCTTGAAAGAAGTAGGGGGTTGTAACTCCCTTCCAGGAGAGACTGGAAAACGAGAGAAAGTTGCAGCTCTCTGCATGTTGCAGCCTGCATACTGGTAAAGGACTGCACCAGTACAAAATCATTGTAAACGAAGTTCTAATTGAAATAAGATAGAGACATATTGCAGTAGGTGGTTTTCACCCACATTGGGTTTCCACCTTATATCTGGTGTTCTTTGGTGTGACTCTCTGTTTTTCACTGTTCTTGTTCATTATTATATGGTACTGACATACAAGTTAATTATCAATATCAGAAGAATAATTTAAAGTATAAATCTGGATGGTATATTGAAAATAATTTGATAATACTGATTCACCCCCCCTCTCAGTATTATTTCCAACACATAGACGGCATATAGGCTGGTTACCTCAAACTGCAGTTATGATACATACTTCCCAAGGCACACCCTATAAATGCAATGTGCACACATATCCCAAATTTTAGGAGAGCACACACTATAAAACATAGATCTGCAGGCTTACATATGTATATCCAGACATGCATATAGTTGAATGGATGGATGGATGGATAGGTAGATAGAGATCGATACACAGATAGATTGGCAGGAGCAAATCCGAGACAATAGTTTGAGCAGATTTATTTTTTTTTAAATAATTTTTTTTATTGTCTCTAGAGAGACAATAGTTTGAATTATGGACATTTATTTTTTTTAAATAATTTTTTATATTTGTTAGTGTCAGTCTTTGCAGCCTTCCTCCAGTGATCAAACATGCTCTTACACAAGTGATTTTAAGATGTCAAGGTCAAATTTTATCATTTCAGTGAGTCTTCAAGTAAAATTTGGTCACTAGGCATTAGGTCTAGGGTTTGCTTTCACTCCTTCCAAAGTCGTCTAGATGTCAGTCAATGTCACCATTCAGCTGAGTCTAGCATCATTCAGAGGGTTGTCATCATCATGTCAAGTTTCATTGGGTCATTTCACACCTTGTTCATGTTTCAGTCGTGCCTAGGCAAGGTTCATTTCCCTCTCCTATGGTTTTGAAGCTAATTTCTTGTTGGACACAGATTGTCATTGATGTCAATATGGCAATATTCAAGGAAGGAGACAGAGCCAAAGAAGAGGAGCAAACGGAGCCAAGAGGTGTAGACAGAGAAAATAGAGGACGCATATAGCCATTGGAGGAAGCAGACAGAGCCATTATAGGAGAAATATATATATGCAGGGTTAAAGGAGTGGAGAACATATATATGAATAGGCAAATGCATTATCGGAGGAGAAAACCTTATATATATGTGCGTTTAACGCAAGCGGGGGCTATAGCATACATATTACAAATACACTATCAGAGGTGGAGCAGTTTATTATATCGGCGGGTTCTATTAAGTGTCACCCCCGAAACCTCTGATTGCGATAATGTACGCGGACCCGATGCGGAATTGTGTTATGATTAAATGTTTTATCGCATCCACCCATCGCAACAATACATCAAGGAATTACACTCTCCTGAGCGCCGATTGCGATATATACACATGGACCCGAAGGGTATATCAATATAACGTAATATCATATCGCATCCGCAAGAGTGGACCCGCGACTGCCGATATGTTGCGATCACCGATAGAGATTATCGCATCAGGAATTCGGAGCGAATTCATACAGTGGTAAGCAGCCCCTTTTGCGATCGCCAATAGCGATGAAAGCTACGGACCCGACAGGCATATAAAACATGGTTCAATGCTTATTGCATCCGTCACAATCGCATATGTTATGAAGCCTTCCCACACCCAACTGCTGATTGCGATGAATGCTGCGGACCCGATACAGTTTAGATGTGGGTTTAATATTAATATTGAAGTCCGCCCCTTAGTCTTTTGACTGTTTTGCTCATATTTTCCAGTGTAGTTGTGTTTCGGCTTGCGTGGTGGTTTTTAAGCCGAAAGGCTTACGATGGCTGTTTCCGATGAATTAGAAGGCTGAGCGTCAGTAACATGGGGTGAATCATGGCGATTATCATTGTCGAAAGGGATGTGGTTGTTCTTTAAATGAAGTGGGCCCTGTGTATGCCTGCGATCATGAGAAAAATAGGAGCGTTGTTACAATTTTGATATATGTGTCCTCTACGTATGACTCAGTTCTTGCCATTGGTTCAATGTGTCCTGCGAGTATTGGAACACTCGAATAGATAGAAGAAGCCATGGAGAGGGAAGCCGAAGTGTCAAGCGAGCATAGAAGATCAAGCAAGTCAGAGGAAACGACAACGACTGAGGAGGAAGCCAAAGAGCCAGCGTGCAAGAGAAAACAAATGGACAAAGGCATGAGAATGGATAAAACAGTGAAAACAGAGAACTGTAAGGGTTTTTTTGGTAACTTCTGGGAGACTGTGGGAAGAAACTTTGTTTCTGCATTGTATATCTTTACAGAGAATTAATGAAAGGCAGTGGCTCTGTTTCATGAGATTCCTGTGGTTGTGAGTATAGTAAGTGTGTCTCTTACATTTCATATGTACCTTGTTATGTTCCATATTTCATTTCATATTCATTTCTAGTGAAGTTTTTCGAATGAGATTAGGTAGAATCCAATTTTATTGCTCTACCTAGAGGAAAATTTCATGTATAGTGTTCATTCTTCTGTTGAAAAGGATTCATCTCCTATGCCCTTTTCACCTTCTTAATTAACCTCTCCATTCCACTATATATTTTAAACTAAGGTTGCTATGCTTTTCGCCTACCTTGCCTCACGGAATAATCTATGCCTTCATTCTCAATTCTCTGTTCTTTGCTAAGCGCCAGTCCCATAACATACCAGAAACAAAGTCATTCATAAAAATCATTCTTTATATTCATTTTCACTTACTAGCCTAAGACAAATAGTTCATTGTAAGTCATCTCAGCCCCTTTCATTTACTTATTCATTGAGTGTGACTTGGAGAGAGCCCTCTCCTATCCTCGTAGGGCTAGCTACGAGGCTGAGCTTGGTTTGATGTTGCCTTGAACCTCGCCTTCCTTCAGCCTAAGGCAGATTCAAGCGCTAACAATATTGTCTCTAGAGGGACAATAGTTTGAATTATGGAATTGTCTCTAAAAAGACAAAAATGTAATTGTCTCTAAAGAGACACAAATGAAATTGTCTCTAGAGAGACAAATCAAATTGTCTTTATAGAGACAATAATAATATGTGTTCTATATTGTCTTTATAGAGAAAAATTTTTGAGACATTATATTTTGAGAGACCCGCTTAGAGACAATATTTAAGACAATATTTGAGTTTCTTTTTGTCTTAAGTTAAGACAATTGACTCAAATATTGTCTTAAAACCCCCCTACATGTAGTAGTGACATGATCAATCATGCAAAGCCGAACGTCACGAGGATGAGACAGATAGATTATCAATATGGTGGATGCTGTATTGATAGATGTGACTACTCAGATTTATTCGCGCAATTGGGCAGACGAGTTATCATTTTCATCCCAAAAGAAAAAATTCTTTGCCCTATTTATAGATGTAACTACTCTAGTTTATTCTCACAATTGGACATACGATTGATTCTTTTTCAGTGAAAAAAACACAAAATCTTTACCCTATATCTTATCTGAGATGAGACGAGAAGTAAATAGTAGAACTAAGTTTTTTAATAAATGTGTTCGATGTAATTTCATAGATATGTATCAACTACATGCACGAAGAGTAGTGTTATAAATATATTTTTCAAAATTAATATTTGGGCAGACTAATTGTTCTTTTCTAGTAATTAAACAAAATCTTTGCCCTATTTACATATATTATTATTCTTTTGCAATAAAAAACAAAATCCATCCTTGCCCTAGGTACAAATGTAACTATCATTGGTGCAATTGGGCAGATGTAACCACCATTGGCGCAATTGGGTAGACTGGTTCAAAAACTTTTACTTTTATGGAGAGCCCTTCTTTTGTAGTGATCTTTTAGCATAATCTTGCATCCAGGCCTTACTATTTTAGTGGCCTTTTACCATAATCTTGGATGTCAACTAGGTACCACTAAATTCTCTAGGGGCCACATTAACTATCACTAATAATATAATTTCCTTTCTAAGATACTTTGATTTTAGTAGATTTGTAAGTGATTATTTTTTCAACTGAGTGGGAATTCATGTTACAAAATCATCCTATCAATTATTTTCATAGAAATGCATTTTTGGTAATGTCTTTAACTATGTATGTAGCTTATATTTTAAAATGACATATAGCATTTTCAAGTGTTTTCATGCAATAATATTAGTTGCACTCATAATTAGATTACTAATTAACCTAGATATTTAGTTATTCTTGAGGACACATTTAAGAAAAATATTTTGATTTGAAAAGCTTAAGGATTTTCCCTTCAAATAATTAATAAAGATTTTCCTTAGCGAGGTGTGATGAATTGAGGATGCTAAGAGCTCTTTCTTTTCCCTATTATTCATTTTTAAAAATCATTCATTTGAACTTAAGTTGGGGTGGGGGAGAGCCCATGACCTTCCCCATTTTATTTCGTGTTAGCTTGAAAAGGGGTTTCAAGAGCCCTTCCTTTGACCCCTAACACGTTTTTTAGGAAACTTGTGTTGTAGTCATTTTGAAAGTTTCATGAATAAGGCTTAAATCATACCATGATGATCTCATGGAAAAATTAAGGCTTTGTGTTATTTAATCTTTTCCATGCCTTATAATTATTAGCAAAAAAAACTATTAAGATCATATCAATAGTTGTGAACATCAATAGACAAGTCTGAAACATAGGCAAGTATAGAACCTACCAAACATAGGAGCACCATTTCAAATATCAAGCACTATCCACTATCTCAAAGTTTTCATATATTAGAACAAGTTTCATCAAAGAAGTGTTAGGGGTCAAAGTAAAGGCTCTATGAAACCCCTTTTTAGAACAAGTTTCATCAAAGAAGTGTTAGGGGTCAAAGGAAAGGCTCTATGAAACCCCTTTTTAACCCAAGACAAAGTATAAGTGGGAAGGCCAACTTAAGTTCAAAAGAATGGTTTATAAAAAAATTTAATAGGGCAAAGGATGGGCTCTTGGAAACCTCAATTTATCACACCCCTAGCTCAATGTTCTTTAATAATGACCTGAAGGAAAATCCTAAAGCTTTTCAATTCAAAATATTTTGGTTAAAGGTGTTGTCAACAATAATTAAATATCTAGGTTAATTAGTAATCTAATTAGGAATGCAACTAATATTATTGCATAAAAAGACAGCAGCACCAACACAAGGATAGCAAGGGACACCCTTGAGGAGAAATGAAAGTGCTTCTCCAAGCACACCACAAGGAGGAAATTCAAGTGCTTCTTCAAGCACTTGTACACCAAATGAAAGAGGTAAGAAGTTTAGAAATTTAAATGACATTTATGAACAAGAGGTAGCAAATGAAGGTATGAACTCTTTGTTTGCTTTATATTGTCATGTTGATGACCCTGTTCATTTCGAAGATGTAATTAAGGATAAGAAATGGATAGAAGCTATGGATGAGGAAATCAATGCCATAGAAAGAAACACGACATGGGATTTAGTTGAACTACTAAAAGGAAAATAAGTCATTGGAGTTAAATGGGTCTACAAGACCAAGAGTAATGCTGAAGGAAAAATAGAAAGACACAAGGCAAGACTTGTTGTCAAAGGATATAAGCAGTAGTATGGGAGAGACTATGAGGAAACTTTTGCACCGGTTGCTAGAATGGAAACAGTGAGAGCAGTGCTGTCCATAGCAGCACAAAACAAGTGGAAAGTTTACCAAATGGACGTGAAGTCAACATTCCTAAATGGAGTGTTAATGGAAGAGGTTTACATTGAACAACCTCCAGGCTATGAAAAGAAAGGCCAAGAACACAAAGTGTGCAGATTGAAGAAAGCTCTTTATGGGGTGAAGCAAGCACCAAGAGTGTGGTACAGTAGGATAGATTCCTATCTACTGGAAAATGGATTTGAAAAGTGTGAGGGAGAACCCACGCTCTACATCAAAGAAAAGGATGGTAAATTACTAATTGTTGTGTTATATCTTGATGATGTTATTTTCACAGGTAATGATGATTATCTCATTAGAAATTTCAAAACAGTGATGAAAGAAGAATTTGAAATGACTGACATGGGTTTGCTGAGATACTTCTTAGGAATAGAAGTAGAACAAAATGGAAATGGGATTTTTATCTCACAGGAAAAATATGGTAATGAAGTATTGGAAAGATTTAACATGCAGGACAGCCAGGCAAAAATCACTCCCACAGTGATGGGATTAAAACTCAGCAAAGAGGACAGTAGCAAGGATTTTGATCCTAGTTTATACAAGAGTATAGTTGGTAGCCTTATGTATTTAACTGCAACTAGGCTGGATATAATGTTTGATGTTAGTTTAATTTCTAGATTCATGGAGAGGCCAAAAGAAGCACATTGGTAGGCAGCAAAAAGGATTCTGAGGTATGTTAAAGGTAGTAAAATGTTTGGCATTTTATATACTACTTCAGAATGTTCAGATTTAATTAGATACACTGATAGTGATTGGGCTGGAAGTGTAGATGATCAGAAAATCACATCTAGTTATGTCTTTCACATGTGTTCAGGAGCCATTTCATGGGCTTCTAAAAAGCAGCCTATTGTAGCGTTGTCTACAGTAGAGGCAGAATATGTGGCAGCTACAGCAGCAGCATGTCACGCAGTTTGGATGAGAAGGATGTTAAGGAGTTTATGCCAAGAGCAAGTAAAAGGAACTGTGATCTTTTGCGACAATAGCTCAGCTATTGCATTATCCAAGAATTTTGTGTTTCATAAGAGAACGAAACACATTGACACAAAATTCCACTACATCAGGGAATTGGTGAACAATGGAGAAATTGTTTTAAAACATTGCAGAACTCAGGAGCAGGTTGAAGACATTTTGACCAAACCATTGGGGCAAAAAAGTTTTGTGCTTTTGATGAAATGTCTGGGTATGACTGATAACCTAGTAGTTGAAATTAAAGGGGAGTGTTCAAATATAATTTCACCTTCAGGCATTTATTTCCGGAAAAACTACCATGGTTTTCCCCGCACCACCATTTCACGCAAAGTGGTATTTTTTGGCAGGGCTCTAATCACACTCACCTGTTGACGCATGTCCATGGGAACTGTTTCAAAACCACCCTTCCCCGGCAGGTAAAGTTCGTGTGATTGGGACCTCTAGGGGATTGCAGTCAACCATTAGATTAAATCAACGGTTGTGTACAAGCCTGCAGGATAAGGATTTAATGTGGAATGAAAGGTTTTGTTGACCGCCATTTTTGTCCGTAAAGCAATTAAATGAAATTAATATGAAATGTCTTGTGGTAAGTAAATGTTTTAATTTTAATGTTTTTTTAATTTCACGAGTGTAATTTTTTTGGTAGATGTAAAAACAAAAGGTCAACACCTGTTTTGTAATGAATGGCAATGTAACAAGTGCAGAAGCGTGAAAGTGTGAAGAAAAGTTTTTTTTTGTTTCGTTATTGAAATGCACTCTCCAGCAATATGAATGTAATGAAAGAGGGCAATACGCACTAGAAGTGTGCGAATGAAAAGAGTTTGTTTAGTTGGGAAAAATGCACAGCAGTGCAAATGCATTTTTTTTGTTGGTCGAAAATTAAATGTAATGTGTTGCAGCATATGTATTGAAGAAATTTGTACACAGCAGTGTAAAGAATGAAGGAACAGAGCAGTTAATTTTTATGAGACAGAGTAATTTTATTTGTGCATCTGAAGCAGTGTTTGTGAAATCCCTCTGTGAGAGGAAGAAATTTGTAACAGCAGTTGTCTTTGATTAATGAATACAAGTTTATTTTGGTGTGTGAAACTCTGTTCTTCATCTCCAGCAAACAATTTCTTTTTTGCTTCCCTGTGCTAAAACAAAGTATTATTTCTTGGGTTAAAATAGAGCATTATCCTCTGTTCAGATTTTGTTTGAAATTACTAGAAATTTCCAACATTAGATAAATAGATAATCTTCAACTGCATTTATTCTTTCCCATGCCTACCAGGCAATAGCAATGTAATTAACCAAAACAAAAGAAATTCATGACGTCTTTCTGTAGATAAAACGAAAAGACAATCATGTGATATTCATGACATCTTTCTACAGATGAAAAGAAAAGACAATCATGACGTCTTTTAATATTTGAACATATACTGCACTGAAGTAAATTTTTCTGAGGAAAACAAAAGCCACTTAGAATAAGTTGCCATTACCTGGTGCTATAAGTTGCTCTACTAGAAGTTGTTGTAGCTTCCACCATTGCCGGTGTTCTTGCTGTTCACAGTGTTGTTGTTGTCGCTGTTGATTTTGCCGCTGTTGTTAGTGTTGTTGTTGCCGCTATCGGTGTTGTTGCCACTGTTGCCGCTGTTGTTGCCGTTTTTCCCGCTACTGTTGAAGATTTTGCCATGGTCGCTAACGGTATTCCCGGTGTTGTTGTTGTCTTTGATGGTGTTTCCGGTGTTGTTGCTACCAACGTTGTTCATGGTGTTGTTTTCGCCGTCGATATTGGTGCTGGGGCGGATGACGGACACTCGATGGTATGACTATGTTGAAACTGAACACCTTCAAAGGCAACAAGACTCCCACTTCTGCCAAAGAAAAGCCTTCAGTTTGTTGGGTATACGACCAAAGTCCCACATTAACTAGAAGTGGGGAGAATGATGGGTATATAAGGATGGACAAATATCTCCATTGGTATGAGGCCTTTTAGGGTAAAGCCCAAAAACAAATCCATGAGGGCTTAGGCCCAAAGTGGACAATATCATACCATTGTGGAGATATATGGTGTCCAGAGAATCCTTAGAAGTGGTATCAGAGCCAAGTTCGAAGTTATCCAAGTGGATGAATCCTCAGAATACCGAACGAAGGTGGTGGGTCCCGGTAATATCACGATGGGATCCGTGGATGAGCTCGGTTAGAGCAAGCTCTCAAGGAAGGTGGTGGTCCATGTAAGGCGTGTGCTTCCAACGCATTGGAGTGGAGAATCCTGGTTGGTAGAGAGTGGATGGATGTATAATAATTTGAGGGGAGGCTCGATGGTCCTTTGTTCAAGGGGAGGATTGTTGGGTATACGGCCAAAGTCCCACATTGACTAGAAGTGGGGAGAATGATGGGTATATAAGGATGGACAAATATCTCCATTGGTATGAGGCCTTTTGGGGTAAAGCCCAAAAGAAAATCCATGAGGGCTTAGGCCCAAAGTGGACAATATCATACCATTGTGGAGATATGTGGTGTCCAGAGTCCTTACACAATTCAACTCAATCTGCTAAAGTTACTGTGCATCAATACATAAAGTGGACTTTCATAAGCTACTGTGCATCGAGACATAACATGAGCAAGTCATGGATAACTGTGCATCAATGAGTAACATAGCATATCATCGATAACTGTGACAACTATACCTAGCACTAGACTAGAGGCCAAAGTCGGTAAGCAAGAGGTGAGAAATACAATGGCATGGCCTGCCTTATATAGAAGTAGGCGAACTCCAAACTCGGATTTGAAAACTATCTAGACTCCCAACCAGGGTCAAATTGTGAATTTTTCAGTGCATCTACAATGACATGGTCAATCATGCAAAGTCCAGCGTCACCACGATGAGATAGATCGATGATCGATATGGTGGACGCCGTATTGATAGATGTGACTGCTGCGATTTATTCGCGCAATTAGGCAGACGAGTTATCATTTTCACCCTTTGAAAAGAAAAAATTCTTTGCCCTATTTACTGATGTGACGAGTCTCACAATTGGGCATGTAAGATATTCTTTTTTAGCAAAAGAAAACAAAATCTTTACCTTATCTACATAGGTAACGAATCTGATTTTGTTACGCTAGTTATTCTTTTCCAGCCAAATAAAACGTAATCCCTCTCATATTTATATATGTAAGTAATATTATCACATTAATAAATGTGGTTTATATATTAGAATACCCACATGAACAATCAATAAATGTGGTTTATATATTAGAATACCCACATGAACGATCAATAAATGTGGTTTATATATTAGAATACCCACATGAACCTCCAAAATATTACTTGTAGTGTTTTAGATATATCTATCAAAATTAATATTTGGGTATAGACATTCGACGTTTTCACTGTCACGAGAATGACATGATCAATCATGTAAAGTCGAGCCTCAAGAGGGTGAGATAGATAGATGATCGATATGGTGGACGTTGTATTCACAGATGTGACTGTTGGGATTTATTCGCGGAATTGAGTAGACGAATTATCATTTCCACCACGAAAGAAAAAATTCTTTGCCCTTTTTACTGATGTAACGATTCTTTGCCCTATTTACTGATGTAACGAGTGTCACAATTGAGCATGCGAGTTATTCTCTTTCAGCAGAAGAAAACAAAATTTTTACCTTATCTACATATGTAACGGCAATCATGCCACTTAATATTTTTCAGTAAAATTTGGCAGGCTACTTATTCTCTTTTAGCAAAAGAAAATAGAATCTTTACTCTATTTATCTATACAAATATTACTATCACATTAATAAATCTGGTTCATATATTAGAATACTCACATGAACAATTAAAATATTATTTGTAGTGTTTTAGATATATTTATCGAAATTGATATTTGGGGATAGACATATATCAACCATATGTACAATCAAAATATTATTCGTAGTCCTATAGATATATCTATCAAAATTAATGTTTGGGAACTTTTGGAACAAAAAATCAAAATCTTTTCGCTATCTACAAATGTATACATCTACAGTGGTGCAATTGGGTAGACACCTCCAAAAATTTTCACTTTTATCAAGGTCTTATCTTGTAGTGATCTTTTAGTATAATCTTGCATTCAACCTTTATTTTTATGGTGATCTTTTACTATAATCTTGCATGTTAATATAAGTACCACTACTCTTCAAGTCAATCTAGTGTATTTTATGTGTAGTATACTCTCTAGACACAACCCTAACTATCAATAATAATAGAATTGTCTTTCTAAGATACATTGGTTTTGATACCTTTGTTAGTGATTAGAATTGTATTTCTAAGATACTTTTGTTTTGGTACCTTTGTGAGTGATTTTTTTTAAAACTCTAGGAATTCATGCTAAGAAAGTCATCCTCTTCACTATTCTCATAGAAATGCAATTTTAGTAGTTAATGTCTTTAAGGATGTATATAGTTTTATCTTATAAAATGTAATACATCATTTTTAAGTCTTTTTATGCAATAATATTAGTTGCATTCCTAATTAGATTACTAATTAACCTAGATATTTAATTATTGTTGAGAACGCCTTTAGATTACTAATTAACCTAGATATTTAATTATTGTTGAGAACACCTTTAACCAAAATATTTTGAATTGAAAAGCTTTAGGATTTTCCTTCAGGTCATTATTAAAGAACTTTGAGCTAGGGGTGTGATAAATTGAGGTTGCCAAGAGCCCATCCTTTGCCCTATTAAATTTTTTTATAAACCATTCTTTTGAACTTAAGTTGGCCTTCCCACTTATACTTTGTCTTGGGTTAAAAAGGGGTTTCATAGAGCCTTTCCTTTGACCCCTAACACTTCTTTGATGAAACTTGTTCTAAAAAGGGGTTTCATAGAGCCTTTACTTTGACCCCTAACACTTCTTTGATGAAACTTGTTCTAATATATGAAAACTTTGAGATAGTGGATAGTGCTTGATATTTGAAATGGTGCTCCTATGTTTGGTAGGTTCTATACTTGCCTATGTTTCAGACTTGTCTATTGATGTTCACAACTATTGATATGATCTTAATAGTTTTTTTTGCTAATAATTATAAGGCATGGAAAAGATTAAATAACACAAAGCCTTAATTTTTCCATGAGATCATCATGGTATGATTTAAGCCTTATTCATGAAACTTTCAAAATGACTACAACACAAGTTTCCTAAAAAACGTGTTAGGGGTCAAAGGAAGGGCTCTTGAAACCCCTTTTCAAGCTAACACGAAATAAAATGGGGAAGGTCATGGGCTCTTCCCCACCCCAACCTAAGTTCAAATGAATGATTTTTAAAAATGAATAATAGGGAAAAGAAAGAGCTCTTAGCATCCTCAATTCATCACACCTCGCTAAGGAAAATCTTTATTAATTATTTGAAGGGAAAATCCTTAAGATTTTCAAATCAAAATATTTTTCTTAAATGTGTCCTCAAGAATAACTAAATATCTAGGCTAATTAGTAATCTAATTATGAGTGCAACTAATATTATTGCATGAAAACACTTGAAAATGCTATATGTCATTTTAAAAGATAAGCTACATACATAGTTAAAGACATTACCAAAAATGCATTTCTATGAAAATAATTGATAGGATGATTTTGTAACATGAATTCCCACTCAGTTGAAAAAATAATCACTTACAAATCTACTAAAATCAAAGTATCTTAGAAAGGAAATTATATTATTAGTGATAGTTAATGTGGCCCCTCGAGAATTTAGTGGTACCTAGTTGACATCCAAGATTATGGTAAAAGGCCACTAAAATAGTAAGGCCTGGATGCAAGATTATGCTAAAAGATCACTACAAAAGAAGGGCTCTCCATAAAAGTAAAAATTTTTGAACCAGTCTCTCCATAAAAAGACTTTCTCTATGCAGTTTCCCCTAGATACAACCTTCATAAAGGTTGTCTGGTTTCTCTATCAATGGTAATCCTCTTACCATTCCTTTTTTGTTCAACAAGTTAAGTCCTCCAAAGTTGAGATGTCCAAATCTCAAGTGCCACAACCAATTTTCATCCTTTGGTTCTCTTTGGAAAGTCTCTTGAGTCACTGCTACAATTAATTCTTTATTTTTTAAATCTGCCTTCATTCTGAGAGAGAACATCATGTTCCTTTTCATCTTCACTTCAATAATACATTGTTTACTGGGTGCTCTATCCATGATGGTGCATACATCATTCACAAAGAAAACATTGTAACCCTTTTGAACAAGTTGTCCAATACTTAAGAGGCTACATTTCATTCCAGGAACATAATAAACATCTGATATGGTTTTCTTTTCACCTTTCTTTGTTAAAAATTTTACTTCAACTTTTCCCATAACAGAAACTTTATTATCAGTCCCTAGTGTGACTTGTGACTTCACGTTCTGATCTAACATAGAAAACAGGGCTATGTTTCCTGTCATATGGTTGCTGCAACCGGAGTCTAGAAACCATACATCTTCACTCTTTTCTTCAGCAATATTACAGGCTAAAAACAAATTGTTTTGGCTGATATTTTCTCTAGTGAAATTTGCACTAGTTCTATTATTCATATCATGTTGTTTCTTCCTACATTCATTTGCATAATGCCCATATTCTTTACAGTAGTAACATTGTACATAGGATTTTTCATACCTTTGTCCTTGAGCATGATGTTGTTCACTTTGTTGGCTGCTACCTTGGCCTTGGTTCTGATTTGGATTGCTACCTCTTCCTTGAGTATTTGCTGGACTGTTTCTTCCACCTCTGTTTTGGCTTCTACCTCTTCCTCTCTTGTTTCCTCTGCCTTGACCTCTTCCTCTTCCAAAGGACATCTGGGTCTTGAAGTCATGCTCTAGAGATGAGTTTTCATTCCTACTCAACCTCTACTCATGTGTTATCAGTGATGCATGTAGTTCATCAATTGAAATGTTTGTGAGATCCTTTGTCTCTTCTATGGTGGTGACAATAACATCAAACTTTGAGGGTAGGACCCTTAATAGTTTCTCCACAATCCTCCTTTCTTCAAGAATCTCTCCATGAGACCTTATCTGTGTGACCAAACCAATCACTTGTGTGAAGAATGAGTCAATATTGTCTTACTCCTTCATGCATAGATTCTCAAAATCTCTCCTCAGCAACTGTAGTTTTGTTGTCTTCACTTTCTCCATGCCTTGATAGGCTATCTTGAGAGTTTTCCATGCTTCTCTGGATGTCATAGCTGCTGCTATCCTTGGAAACACACTCTCATGCACTGCTTGATACAAAAATACGAGGGCTTTTGAATCCTTCTTCTTATAGCTCTTCAACAGATCTTTCCTACCTGAGTTAACCTATTAAACTCATGTTCATCTGCTGGCTCTTCAAATCCATCCTCAACAAATTCCCATAAATCTTGTGAGGCAAGTAAAGCCTTCATGGTTATGGCCCAATAGTCATAGGTTTTCCCACTAAACTGTGGGAGCTGAGTATTAAAGATACCCATGCTAGTGCTGGTGCTGGAGCTAGCCATTCTTGCAGTCTTAACTATGCTTCAAATATTTGACTGTGTATTTAAAAATCACTGATTGTCTTCAACAACAACACAAAAAACTAGCTTGTGAAATACCTTGGATTTTTTACTGAGACTCACTTTGCTTAAGAAGCTGCTGCAACAAGAAAATCTTCCTTCAGCTTCTTTGACACCTTCAAAGAGCCTGGACAAGCTCTGATACCATTGTTTGAAATTTCTGGTAATTTCAAACAAAATCTGAACAGAGGATAATGCTATGTTTTAACCCAGGAAATAATACTTTGTTTTAACACAGGGAAGCAAAAAAAGAGTTGTTTGTTGGAGATGAAGAACATAGTTTCACACACCAAAATAAACTTGTATTCATTAATCAAAGAAAACTGTTATTACAAATTTCTTCCTCTCACGGAGGTATTTCACAAACACTGCTTCAGATGCACAAATAAAATTACTCTGTCTCATAAAAATTAACTGCTATCTTCCTTCATTCTTTACACTGCTGTGTAAAAATTTCTTCAATACATATGCTGGAGCACATTACATTTCATTTTCAGCCAACAAAAAAAATGCATTTGCACTACTCTGCATTTTTCCCAACTAAACAAACTCCTTTCATTCACACACTTATGGTGTGTATTGCCCTCTTTCATTACATTCACACCACTGGAGAATGCATTTCAATAACAAAAAAATAAAAAAATAAAATATTCGCACTTTCATGCTTCTGCGGTTGTTACATTGCCATTCATTACAAATAGGAGTTGACCTTTTTTTTTACATCTACCAAAAAAATTACACATGTGAAATAAAAAAAACATTAAAATTAAAACATTTATCAACATTTACTGACCACAAGACATTTCATATTAATTTCATTTAATTTTTTTACGGACAAAAATGGCGGTCAAAAAAACCTTTCACTCCACGTTAAATCCTTATGCTGCAGGCTTGTACACGATCGTTGATTTAATCCGACGGTTGACTGCAATCCCCCGGAGGTCCCAATCACACAAACTTTACCTGCCGGGGAAGGATGGTTTTGAAACAGTTCTCGTGGACACGTGTCAACAGGTGAGTGTGATCGGAGCCCCGCCCAAAAAATACCACTCTGCGTGAAATGGTGGTGCAGGGAAAACCATGGTAGTTTTTTCGGACATAAATGAGCATAGGTGAAATTATATTTCAACATCTAAGACTTACTATGTGTTCATATATAATTAGTTTGAAGCCAAATCGTCTATTCAGTAGCTGAATAGACATAGCCATGGATGGTTATGTTATTATGGCCACATCAGCCTATCTAAGATTGATGTACATCACACTCATATTTGAGTTGGATGCTTGTATACTGTACTTCTGATTTAAGTATTAGCAAACTACGTGCCTGGTTACTCTGATTAAACTACCTGCCTGGTTTCTCAGTTTTAATGTTTTTAATGGTGTGATTGTCATACTTGGAATAAGTTAATTAATTAAATAAATAAATAACTTTAAAGATTATCATTAAAATCTCTCACATATTCCTCTTTATCATATATTTTCATATTCAGATTCATTTTTAGTTATTAACATTTTATTGCTGAAAATTTTTGTGGCTAACAAATTGTATTGATAATTATAAATTTTATTTAATATAATTTTTATGACCTTATGCTCATTTATTTATAATTGTATTTAAATATATATTGGAAAAAATAAGTATCTTATATATTCACTTATATGGAATTTACCATATGAATACGGTAATTGCTTCATGGATTGTGGTTCAGGCTTGTCTAAATTTTTCACATTAGATATGAATTTATCCATATCATCATTAATTAATACTTTTTTGCTAGTTTCCTCTTTAACACCAATGTCACCCATCCCGTGTCCTAGATCATGTAACATGATGGAACAATCTTCAATAGTGGAAATATATTTAGCATTAAGTATGACCACATTACTAATTGATATCCTAATATAATTTTAAAATGAAAAATTATTGGACTCTTGAACTTAGCAACAATGTTAGTTTTACTTTCTACCACCTTAATGTGGAGGCTTTCTTAGTTATCAATCTAGAGTAATTAGTTAATGAAGGACATTTCAAATGTGTTCTCATCTTTTATGTTGAAAAAAATGTTGGCCATCTTTTTCTTAATGTCATCACCATCTTCAAACAACTCTCTTTGTCAACCCAACTTGTATTTTGAAAATCTTTTAATTTCTTACAATATTTGATCTAATTATTTAATGGTGCTAAATATGAAATACAAGCCATAAAAACAAATAATCTACTCAAAAAAAAAAAAAAAAAATATCCATCAAGCACCCACAAAAAAATCCAAATGAAGACTTTTCAGCCATTTTATTATATTTCTGCAAGCCAAATACAATAGATAGTGGAATGGTGCACCTCGGCTTGTCTCAGGACCAAACCAAGGTAGGAAGATGGTTGAGGTGATTTGAATGCCAAACTGTTGCACCAACAAGAAAACTACTACACTACTGAATTTCTAATGGCTGGAAATTGCACTAAAGCAGCCCAGATTTTTTTTTATATGTTTTTAACCTTGGACTCCCTGTCCAAAACCCAGAAAAACCCAGAAAGGAATTTGGATGGTTTTGAATTGTGTTTTTCGACCCCCTTGGAGCCTCACAATAGCTATGGCCAACAAATTCGACCTACTGGAAACTGCTTGTTGATCCACAAACTCCTCCAAAATGCTGGGTGTGTTATCCAACAACTAACTTCTAGGATGAACTCTTGGCCAGGATCACCTACTCCCAAATGCAATGAAATTCTGCTGAGTGGCCTCTGCCGGGCCCACAAATGTGAATTGTTGGTATGATGGCTTAGCTAGTTGAAAGCTCTAGCTAAAATGGCTACCCAATGCTTCTACCTCATCTTTCTGACCTAGGGACAAGTAATGAGATTAGTGGCTGCCTAGAAATACCCACTCCCCTCTCTAAGCTAGTTAGTTACGTATGTTGCTGCCATGAAACTCCTGAAAACTCTTGTAGGAAAACCTCCCTAGGTATAGAGGGAAACATGGTCCCAAGAAGTAGAGGTTGAATCTGCACCATGAGAGAATAGTCGCTGAGAGAATATTGGCTAAACAACCTGTAGACTTGCTAAACAACAAAGTGTACAAATGAGTGTTTGTTTGCAAATGTCAAAGATACCAAATAGAGGCCTCTAAGTTCTATTTATAATTACTAGTCCTCTCCTATGGTGGTTCCCACCTTTCACTAATAAAATATTACTTTGCCCCAATTCTTCATTAAAATAATAATTTCCACTCTTCTCCCACAAAATAATATTTTCTCCTTTTTATTTAATATCACCAAAAAATGGCAAAACTCCTTAGTGAATTTTTCACTCACAAAAAATGGGAACATTACCTCCTCCTAGCCAAAAAATTATTTTCCTAGCCAATGCCATGGGTCTCAAATGTGCCACTGAACCACTCCTCCTTTTTAAGCATCTTGCCATACTAGTGATCTCCCCCTCTAGAAATCAGCTCACCACTTAGGGTAGATGAACTCCCAAATCTTGTTGTACTCTAATCCCATGCTAGTCTCAAAAGGGTGCCACCATGCTCATGCTAAGCCACTGTGAGTATGACAAACCTCCTATCATGCTGAGAGTGTATCCTCCCTTCCCAAAACCTGAGGGTGGGATATTTGTTAAGGCCAAGCTTATAGTGCCTAGGAATCTCCATGATTTCAATGTCTATCCATCCACTGTCAATCTCAATCGTGAGTAGAACCAGGATAAATCTACCTCGCCATACAATGGAGGTTTCATCAATCTCCTATGTGTCACACCCAAGGTGAAATACATCACTCCCCCCCATGAACCTACTCATCATAGAATGGAGTGTCCTATCAATCAACTCAATCCATGGATCCCATAGCAAGCTCCTGCCACATAGCTCTAACAATTGTTGGAATTTGTCTATTCCTTCTCCCTAATCCTTGCATGAAACCAACATACAAGCCCCATATATCATGAAATGTTGGAAGCCACGTGTGCCAAATGTAGAAATTCCCACTGTAGATCACTTGATAATGCAATATACTAAAGCAAAATACTTGATCTACTTCTACAACCCTTTTTTGGAAACTTAATCAATTTGAGCATGATCAATGAGAACACATATAACTGAGAATGAAAAGAAATCACACATAACATAGAAGTAATATCATGAGGAAAGCCTCATCCTAAAACCCCAACTCTGTATTATCATACAAGTGGAAATATAGTCTAGATTACAAAAAGAATTAGCTCACAAGCTATATTGCTCTCTCTGCAATCCCTCTGCTACTCATAGATAGTCAAAGACCTCTCTCAAACCTTCTCCTCCGCTATCCAAGCCTCCTATTTCTTTGTGAAATTTTCCTTGGGGTCTAGTGCAACCACTTATGTGAATTGACCTCTTCACACACTCACTAACTTCTGATCTAACTACGCAATCCTGAAGGAGATAAATTCATCCAACTAATAGTACATTGTCCCTCCTTTGATGTCAACTCAGTCTCTATATAAACTGACATGCATGAGTTATTCATTAGAGAATATTTAGTTATCTGAAGTGCAACAATTATATGCAAGCGTGCATTAACTAACTAAACTCACATTAATTTAAACAAATTGTTTAAATCAATCTAACTAGACTTGACTCAGTTAACTAAGCCAACTAATTACAACTCAAATTAGAACTCATCCTTATTTCTTTAACTGAAGGATAAATCCCTAAATTAATAGAGAAATTGTTGCATGTCCTCACATAAATTTCATGTTTTATTTTTCACAACTAATTAAGTTATGGTGAATTAATTAATTTATTTTTGAATAGATGTTAAGTTCAAATTTGAATTTTAATTTCGATTTTAGTCCAGGGACTGACTAGAATGGGAATCCATCCTGAATTGCTAAAAATAGAATTCTATTTTTAGCACTTCCATTTGTCATTCCGTGTTGCTCAATCCATCACTCGTACCCAAGTTGCTATTTATAACAGTGCTATTTTTAACACTTCTATTTTTAGCATTTCTTGTTGCCATTTTTGACACTCCCTCTCAACAACAAAGGCTTTAAGTCGAACTCGATCTTGTACCTTTGGAATGTTCTGCATGCAACACTTCTACAAAGTGTGGTTGCTCTAGCAACTCTAGAAATAAAAAAAACTCCCAACTGACCTCTCTGTTGGGCTAGAAACATATTCTAATGCTAAAGCTCTACCTGATGTTGACAAGTGCTCCCTCTCTGACCTCTAAGATGCTGCAACACTCCATTCATCTCACACCATTGCACACCTCTCTGTGCCATCCTGCACTAGTGCAACACTCCTATTCCTCTCACATTGCTGCAACCTCCTAGCTCTACACAGTCTTGGGACTCCTACACTGTAGCTCTCTTTGCTGATCCATCTACATCTATCTCTACCCACTCAGATAATCCTACTACTCTTCATTGGGGCTCTTGTAGCAAAGTTGAATCAAAGAGGTTGGATACCTCAAGGATCCTGCCCCTATTCCAGCCTTCTTGGGATGATCACTCTATTATTGGGAAAACTAGTGTCCATTCAAAGCTGCTAGTCCCACTAAGACAAGTAGCTATCTTAGAAACAAACAATTTAAAGTTACTTGTGTTTTCCTTTATGAGAGATAATTGAGAGAGAAGTAGAGAGTACCAACCTCAGTCTTTCGCTTGACTCCTTACTTGTTTCCTCTCTCCTTTGATAGAGATTTCGCCACTCCTTTCTCACTTGTCCCACTTCAAAGAACACCTGTAGAGTCAAAGCAGCGTAATACCATCAAAGCATAGAGATCTATAACCATAAACAATGTAGGATCAGATATACATTAACCATACAAATGCATAAACAATTACAAGATTATGAGATATACAAGTATATGGAGGAAATCTCAAATAGCTTTATTGATAGAAGTAGTAGAAGAGAGGATTACAACCAAGCTGTCTGATCTAGCGCCATCCTCCCAGCATGAAAGCCCTCTTCACCTCATGAAAAGCGTAGATCACCCAACAATACAATGTTTCACAGAGAAACCAACAACACTTCCTTACAAAATACAAAATTCCAGCCTTTGGATCTCTAGGATGAGGGATCCATATATAAATATTTACAAGTGTGTGAGTCAGCTTCTGGGATTTTGATTAGTGTCATTTCTCTAATAGTTCTTCATTCTACTTGGAGATTTCATGATCTCTTACTCATCCCTGGGTGAATTCAGAGAGGCAAGTGTCAAATGGGCAGTTTCTAGAAGATTCTCTGGGTTTCCACCTAGCCAACTACCTCTTCCATTTGTCTGTTCTTGCTCATCGTACCCTATAAAAGGGCTTTCCAGTATGCATCACACTTTTTGCATGTTGTAGGTGAGATGCATCTCGCCCTTAGCACTGAACAGTTTGTATGGTCCAGTTTTGACCAGTTCTGAGTAGTTTTTCAGGGAGAACTTTTGGGAGATGATGTAATCAGCTGACCTTGTTCCTTTAGGGTATGAAACAACACTTTTAGGGGCTTAGAATCCCTTGGTTTATGGAGATATGAGATTGGAGTTGCAGTGCCCAAAAATGTCTATAACAGTTGCCCCCTAAAGCATGAGGTCATAAATCTTCTGATGTCGGGTGAAATGCTTTATCATGAGGATCCGAGGTTTTTTGAACTGGAAGGTGACCTGTAATAAGATATAAAACAATACATTATCTTCATAATATTTTCATGATGTAGCTGAGGCAGCCATTCCCATGCTCAACTTTATAAATTCATTTTCATGTACATAGGACAGATAACCATCTGTGTAGCAGATTGATGATTCTGGTAGAGCCATTATCACTTAGCTTGGATGATTATCTGTGCAGCTATGATGTACATTTGATGTCTTTATTTTTTTGAATATATCGCAGCCCAGATGGATGAAACTAGATCCGGGGTCTTCAAAACTCTTTCAATCTTCGCCCGAAGTACAAGTCGATCCATGTGAAAAGATGTTCTGACGTCGAACATGGAAAGACATTGCCTAATTACCAGCAAATGATGTAAGTTGTTAACATGCGTGAGAGGAATCACCAATAATAATAATAACTCTCAAGGTACTGCAATACAATTCACGTGGTTTGAATACATGAGTCAATGTCGAACACCACGCAAAATCTTTCGGTCGAAGGCGAT
Source organism: Pinus tabuliformis (assembly GCA_031772625.1). Taxonomy (NCBI): domain Eukaryota; kingdom Viridiplantae; phylum Streptophyta; class Pinopsida; order Pinales; family Pinaceae; genus Pinus; species Pinus tabuliformis. Next base: position 58,506,029 of record CM062810.1, on the reverse strand, counting down.
TAATGTAAACCTGTCGCTGGAAGTGAGAAACCTGCCATTGTGGCACGCAAGCTTCAAAGTACTGAAAAGGTCATTCCTAAGTCGACTTCTTGGATAATGAGCTGATGTTAACAAGAAGTGACCCATCGTAGGAGGGCCTTAATGAATCCCACATCTATGACACGAAACGAAGAAAATTATTTTGTGGAGGTGAAAACGATTTGATGATACAAGGTTCAGGGTGGCAGTCATGAAAGAATGAAGTGTGAAGTTATTACAGTGGATGAGACATAAGCTGGGTTGGTGAATTCTCTGAGCGACTTCTCTTGAGCATATCGGCGTCACTAAAATGGATTGGTAGCGTTAACCCCAAAAATGGATGGTACGGAGGACCAATGGTGATATGACCGGTGAATGGAATAACCCAACCTAAGTCAATCATGGTGATGGAGTGAGAGTGTCATGATCAAGACCGACCTGCTACCAATAAAGTTTCTTCAATTTTTCTTCCCAATTTTTCCCCAGTCATTGCTGACCAGTACCTCTTTATTTTTTTCGAAGTTAATGACGATAACATATGCTTGTTCTATAATTTTTTGTTCGAGCAAACCTGTCGCTATGTTCTAACGAGCCTAGCGACAGTGAAACTCGCTCTTGTCTGCATGGACAAGTTTGTCACTATTGTTTTAATGAGTTTAACGACAAAGATAACTTGGTCCTTTTCAATTTTAGAGAGTCTAAAAAGAGACAGAAAGGAAACTCCAGTATTCCTTTTTCATAGTATAATCCCTTCAGTCCAAAAAACTATAAAATAATATGAAATGGATGACTTTTCGATAGTTTTAACAAGCCGAACAAGACAAGCGCTCGATCTTTTTGTGTAATGATCCCTCAGGTCCAAAAATATTAAAATCTAGAGGAGGGATGGCATTTCCAATCACTTTAATGAGCTAGAGAGGCCATTTTCTCGGCAATTTTTTCAGATTTTACGAGTCAGATGAAAAGAGCTTAAAGGAAACTCGTTTTTTGAGGAACAAGTGATGTTTTCGAATAGCAGCTGGTTCTAGGTAAGGTTTGGAACTTTTCAATCACAGCAGTGTAGAGAAGGTGGCTAATAGAATCACTCATCGCAGCTATTCCTCAAAATGGGTAAACAATCAAATGGAGACATATGATCAGCTAAAAAAGAACGGAGGTGATGGTAAGAACATGACCAAGTTCAAAAGCTGATAATTATGTGCTCGCAATGGTTATTTATTGAAGGTGGGTCATTTTTTAATGAGCTTAAACTCTGGTGGAACATATGCTCATTGCTAGGTTTATTTTTTAACGAGCATGAACTTCAAGTAAAACTGCTCGTGCCAGTCATATAATAAGGATGTCTCATCGATAGGTTCATCTTTTAAGGAGCTTGCCCCATTCAAAACTTTGCTCTGGAGCCTTTATTATGCAAGCTAGGAATGACCTACCTACGAGGTTAAAGGGTTGAGAGCCTACAAACTATGAAAACAAAAGTCTGCTTTTCACTTGCATGTAAAAGGCTTGCGTGCCCCTGGGTATAAAGAAAAGTAGAGCTTCCAGGTTACCATATGAAAGTTCTCGCATTTTCAAGATTGCTCCATCTGCATTTGCAGACAAAACACTTCCTCGGCTCTATCCATCAAAATAGACAAAAGGTGAATGGTGGGATGCATCCACTCACATAACTTTGACGAGGGAATCTTATTCCAGTCTAATCCCATTTTCCTAAATGGACGGGTGTGTCAGACTAGTCATATATCCTCCACGAAAACATACCATATACCTAAAGTTTTCCTGTCGAAGTAGACCAGGGTGCATACCCCCTGGGTTTCAGTCACAATCACCGAATCACTCGCGCTCATCAGGTGGACAGACAAGAGATTGATGAGACATTCCTTGAATAAAAAGACCAGCGAGGGATGGCATTTGACTGATAGTTGTGTTTGAACCGGGGAATGAAAACTGGTTAACTAGGTGGACCACTCTGCCTTCATACGGAAAACACATCATCTCTATGCTTTGATGGTATTATGCTACTTTGACTCTACAAGAGTTCTTTGAAGCGGGACAAGTGAGAAAGGAGTGGAAAAAGCTCTATCAAAGGAGAGAGGGAACAAGTAAGGAGCCAAGCGAAAGACTGAGGTTGGTACTCTCTACTTCTCTCTCATCTATCTCTCATAAAGGAAAACACAAGTAACTTTAAATTGTTTGTTTCTAAGATAGCTACCCATCTTAGTGGGACTAGCAGCTCTGAATGGACACTAGTTTTCCCGATAATGCACTCCACATTGCACCACCTCCTACCTAGAGGTATGGATGCATGTGATCCCTCTACCCACCTGGCTCGAAATTTCCCCCTACTGTAGGTCTCTGCATGAGTGGATGCCTCCACCTTGTCTCCTCTCAGCTTCCCCAATTGTGGCTGCTCCAAAACCTCCTGAAACTTCTTCACCAATCGTAGCTCCTCCACAATCATCTGAGACTACTTCTAGCATTGCATGTTGAGAGGTAATGTACTCTCCCTCTCAACCACCAAGTTTCCATCAGTTGCCTTGCTCCTAAAGGTTTTGCATGCATCTTAAAGCTTAAGAGCATACAGGTTCTTGACCCGTGATCCGATCTGCTTCACCTATATAGAAATGATGTGCCTAAGGAAAACTTTTCCCTTACTAAAGACTACATCATAGCCTCTGTCTTCCAAGATCGCGATCGACACCAAATTTCTCTTCAGTCCTAGAACATAATTGACATCGGTCAAGGCAATGCGAGCTCCATGTTCCCTTTGAAAAACAACTGTGCCTACACCTGAGACACTATACTTTTCATCATTACCCATCGCTATGAGTATCTGGAGATCTTTCTCCTCCAAAGTACTGAACAAACTCTTGTCCCTGGTCATGTGGAAGGAATCTAGAGTAATTAGTTAATGAAGGACATTTCAAATTTGTTCTCATCTTTTATGTTGAAAAAAAAATTGGACATATTTTTCTTAATGTTGTGACCATCTTCAAACAACTCTCTTTGTCATCCCAACTTGTATTTTGAACATCTTTTGATTTCTTACAATCTTTGATCTAATTATGTAATGGTGCTAAATATGAAATACAAGCCATAACAACAAATAATCTACCCAAGAAAATACAAAAAGAAATATCCGTCAAGCACCCACAAAAAAAATTCAAATGACAAATACAATAGATAGTGGAATGGTGTACCTCGGCTTGTCTCAAGACCAAACGAGGTGGGAAGATTGTTGAGGCAAGTTGAATGCTGAACTGTTGCACCAACAAGAAAACTACTGCACTACTGAATTTCTAATGGCTTGAAATTGCACTAAAGCAGCCTAGAAATTTATAAGCTTTTAACCTTGGACTCCCTGGCCAAAACCCAGAAAAACCCAGAAGGGAATTTGGATGGTTTTGAATTATGTTTTTCGACCCCCTTCGAGCCTCACAATAGCTATGGCCACCAAATTCGACCTACTGGAAACTGCCTGTTGATCTACAAACTCCTAAAAAATGCTGGTTGTGCTATCCAATAACTAACTACTAGGATGAACTCTTGGCAAGGATCACCTACTCCTAAACACCATGAAATTATGCTCTGCCAGGCCCACAAATGTGAATCGCTTGTACGATGGCTTGGCTAGCTGAAAGCTCCAGCTAAAATGGTTGCCCAATGCTTCTACCTCATCTTTCTAACCTAGGGACAAGAATTGAGATTAGTGGCTACCCCGAAATACCCACTCCCCTCTCTAAGCTAGTTATTTATGTGTGTTGTTGCCATGAAACTCCTGAAAACTCCTATAGAACAACCTCCCTAGGTTTGGAGGGAAACATGGTCCCAAGAAGTAGAGGTTGAATATGCACCATAAGAGAATAGTCGCTAAGAGAATAGTGGCTAAATAGACTGTACACTTGCTAAACAACAAAGTGTACAAATGAGTGTTTGTTTGCAAGTGTCAAAGATACCAAATAGAGGCCTCTAAGTTCTATTTATAATTGCTAGTCCTCTCCCATGGTGGTTCCCACCTTCTAGTAATAAAATATTAGTTTTCCCCCATTCGTCATTCAAATAATAATTTCCACTCTTCTCCCACAAAATAATATTTTCTCCTTTTTATTTAATATCACCAAAAAATGGCAAAACTCCTTAGTGAATTTTGCACTCACAAAAATTGGGAACATTACTTCCTCCTAGCCAAAAATTTATATTCCTAGCCAATTCCATGGATCTCAAATGTGCCACTGAACCAATCCTCCTTTTTGAACATCCTGCCATACTAGTGATCTCCCCCTCTAGAAAGAAGCTCACCCCTTAGGGTAGATGAACTCCCAAATCTTGTTGTACCCTAATCCCATGCTAGTCTCAAAAGGGTGGCACCATGGTCATGCTAAGCAACTATGAGTATGAAAAACCTCCTATCATGCTGATAGTGTATCCTCCCTTCCTAAAGCCTGAGGGTGGGTTATTTGTGAACGCCAAGCTTACAGTGCCTAGGAATCTCCATGATTTCAATGTCTATCCATCCACTGTCAATCTCAATCGTGAGTAGAACCATGATAAATCTACCTCGCCATACAATGGAGGTTTCATCAATCTCCCATGTGTCACACCCAAGGTGGACTAGATCACTCGCCCCCATGAACCTACCCATCATAGCATGGAGTGTCCTATCAATCAACTCAATCCATGGATCCCATAGCAAGCTCCTGCCACATAGCTCTAACAATTGTTGGAATCTGTCTATTCCTTCTCCCTAATCCTTGCATGAAACCAACATATATGCCCCATATATCATGAAATGTTGGAAGCCACATGTGCTAAATGTAGAAATTCCCACTGTAGATCACGTGCTAATGCAATATACTAAAGCAAAATACTTGATCTACTTCTACAACCCTTTTGCGGAAGCTTAATCAATTTGAGCATGATCAATGAGAACACATATAACTAAGAATGAAAAGCAATCACACATAACATAGAAGAAATATCACAGGGAAGGCCTCAGCCTAAAACCCCAACTATGTATTATCATACAAGTGGAAATATAGTCTATATTACAAAAAGAATTAGCTCACAAGCTATCCTACTCTCTCTATAATCCCTCTGTTGCTCATAGATAGTCAAAGACCTCTCTCAAACATTCTCCTCTGCCCTCCAAGCCTCCTATTTCTTTGTGCAATTTTCCTTGGGGTCCAGTGCAACCACTTTTGTGAATTGGCCTCTTCACACACTCACTAACCTTTGATCTAACTACGCAATCCTGAAGGAGATAAAACCTTCTTTATGGATGAGTTTCCTTTATAGGAAAAAAAATCATCCAACTAATAGTACATTGTCCCTCCTCTCATCTCAACTGGGTCTCTATCTGAACTAACATGCATGAGTTATTCCTGAGATAATATTTAGTTGTATGAAGTGCAATAGTTATATGCAAGCATGCATTAACTAACTGAGCTCACATTAATTTAAACAAACTTTTTAAATCAATATAACTGGACTTGACTCAGTTAAATGAGCCAACTAATTACAACTCAAATTAGAACTCATCCTTATCTCTTTAACTGATGGATAAATTCCTCAGTTAATAGAGAAACTGTTGCATGTCCTCACATAGATTTCATGTTTTAATTTTCACAACTAATTAACTCATGGTGAATTATTTAATTTATTTCCAAATAACTGCTAAGTTCAAATTTGAATTTTACTTCCTATTTTAGTCCAGGGACTGACTAAAATTGAAATCCATCCTGAACTACTAAAAATAGAATGCTATTTTTCACACTTCCATTTTTCATTCCCTGTTTCTCAATCTAGCACTCATACCCAAACTGCTAATTATAGCAGTGCTATTTTTATCACTTCTATTTTTAGCATTTCTTGTTGCCATTTTCAACACTCCCTCTCAACAAGAAAGGCTTCAACACGAACCCAATCATGTACCTTTGGAATTTTCTGCATGCAAAACTTCTACCAAGTGTGGTTGCTCCAACAACTCTAGAAACAAAAAAAAACTCCAAACTGACCTCTCTGTTGGACTAGAAACATACTCTGATGTTGAAGCTTTACTTGCTGCTGACAAGTGCTCCCTCTCTGACCTCTGAAATGCTACAACACTCCATTCATCTCACACTGTTGCACACCTCTCTGTGCCATCTTGCACTCGTGCAACACTCTTGTGCCTCTCGCATTGCTACAACCTGCTAGCTCTACATAGTCCTGGGACTCCTGCACTATAGCTCTCTCTGCTGCTCCATCTATATCTATCTCTACCCACTCAGATACTCCTGCTACTCCTCACTGGGGCTCGTATAGCAAAGAAATCAAAGAGGCTGGATACCTCAAGGATCCTGCCCCTATTCCAGCCTTCCTAGGATGATCACTCCACATTGCACCACCTCTTACCTAGAGGTATGGATGCACGTGATCCCTCTGCCCACCTGGCTCAAACTTTCCCCCTAGTGGAGGTCTCTGCATGAGTGGATGTCTCCACCCTATCTCCTCTTGACTTCCCCACTTGTCGTTGCTCCACAACCTCCTGAAGCTTCTTCACCAATCGTGGCTCCTCCACAATCATCTGAGACTTCTTATGGCGCTGCATGTTTACAGGAAATATACTCTCCCTCTCAACCACCAAGTTTCCATCAGTTGCCTTGCTCCTCAAGGCTTTGCATGCATCTTGAACCTCAAAGAGCATATAGGTTCTTGACCTGTGACTTGATCTGCTTCACCTCTCTAGTGATGATGTGTCTACGGAAAACCTTTCCCTTACTAAAGACTACATCATAGCCTCTGTCTTCCAACATTAAGATCGACACCAAATTTCTCTTCAGTCCTAGTACATACTTGACATCGGTTAAGGTAATGTGAGCTCCATGCTCCCTCTTAAAAATAATTGTGCCTACACCTGAGACACTATACTTTTCATCAATACCCATCGATATGAGTATCTGGAGATCTTTCTCCTCCAAATTACTAAACAAACTCTTGTCGCTGGTCATGTGGAAAGAAGTTGTACTGTCAAGAAACCAACCACTTCCCACCATGGATGAAACCATGCATGCGAACAGTGTGAAATGCAACTCGAACTGTGAGGCCAGTGCCTCAACTTCTTATCCATCCACATATTCCTTCTTGGATTTCCTCAGTAGACAATCTGTAGCAAAATGGCGCACCTCATGATAGTGAAAGCATCGCACTTTCGATTTGTCAAAATTCTTCCCACCTTGGGAAGAACTGGATTGGGAAAGAGAATCTTTCTCCTTCCCCTTCTTCACCTTACTCGCGAAGGCGTAGTTTTCTTCATCCTCCATGGATGAAGAATCATCTCTCGTGCTTCTTACTATCTCCTCCTACATCAGATCCAACCAAAGTCATTCCCAATCTGACAGTTTCTCTCTTCCATTAACTGAGTCTTGGTAGCTATGCTAGCTCTTAGGAAGACCGAGGAGTGCAAGACTCACCATGTCATCATCAGCTTTCACGATCCTTACACTTCCAAGCTCATCCCTGCATGTGGTGAGCTTGTTCAGATACGTAGAGATCGTGTTGCCCTTTTCACACTTGATCTTCCGAAGCTTGTCTTTCAGCACCAGCTTCCTCTGATCGCTCCTATTCTGATATACATCTTCAATGATTTCCACATTGAAAATGGTGTCTCCTTCACATGGAGACTCGACACTATGTGGTCTTGAACTCCCTCCAAAAAGATTCTCATTGCTCTAGCCACACATTTCTTCCATTCTGCCAATTGAGTAGCATTAGTTGGCTTGGGGACTTCTTGATCAATGAAGTCCTTTAGACTATTATCCTCTAATACTGCTTCCATGCCATCCTTTGAGGCTATATAATTTGAGCTGCCATCAAGAGCATACTCGAGTCTTAAACCACTGAATGCTATAGGTGAAATAAAGATGTGATAAGGACATGATTTCTATATTCACGAATCACAAACTTCGAACTTCTTCCTTTTTTATATTGTTCTTCGTTGATCACCTTTACTCTTATACCATGTAGAAATTCCCATTGTAGATCACTTGATAATGCAATATACTAAAGCAAAATACTTGATCCACTTCTACAACCCTTTTGCGGAAGCTTAATCAATTTGAGCACGATCAATGAGAACACATATAACTAAGAATGACAAGCAATCACACATAACACAGAAGAAATATCATGGGGAAAGCCTCAACCTAAAATCCCAACTCTGTATTATCATACAAGTGGAAATATAGTCTGGATTACAAAAAGAATAAGCTCACAAGCTATCCTGCTCTTTCTGCAATCCCTCTATTGCTCATAGACAGTCAAAGGCCTCTCCCAAACCTTCTCCTCTACCATCCAAGCCTCTTATTTCTTCTCACAATTTTCCTTGGGGTCCAATGTAGCCACTTGTGTGAATTGGCCTCTTCACACACTCACTAACTTCTGATTTAACTACGCAATCCTGAAGGAGATAAATCCTTCTCCATGGATGAGTTTCTTTTATAGGAAAAGAAATCCATCCAACTAATAGTACATTGTCCCTCATCTGATCTAAATTGGGTCTCTATCTGAACTGACATCCATGAGTTATTCATGAGAGAATATTTAGTTATCTGAAGTGCAGTAGCTATATGCGAGCATGCATTAACTAACTGAACTCACATTAATTTAAACAAACTATTTAAATCAATCTAACTGGACTTCACTCAATTAACTAAGCCAACTAATTACGACTCAAATTAGAACTCATCCTTATCTCCTTAACTGATGGATAAATTCCTTAATTAATAGAGAAGCTATTGCATTTGTCCTCACATAGACTTAATGTTTGATTTTTCATAACTAATTAACTCATGGTGAATTAATTTATTTATTTTCAAACAACTGTTAAGTTCAAATTCGAATTTTACTTCCTATTTTAGTCTAGGGATTGACTAAAATTTGAATCCATCCTGAACTACTAAAAATAGAATGTTATTTTTAGCACTTCCATTTTTCATTCCCTGTTACTCAATCCAATACTTGTACCCAAACTGCTATTTATAGCAGTGCTATTTTTAGCACTTCTATTTTTATCATTTCTTGTTGCAATTTTCAACACCAAATAACTATCCCCTAAGGCAGTGAATAGATGGGTATCTCATACTCGTATCTGATACTCACAATCTACTCAGTGTATACTACCAATCCCCCTCTTGCTAACCATTACCACTCAGTCTACCATCGGCCCTCTTGATAATGTGCCAATACAATGTCTCATAAAACGCATACTAGAAAGTTGCCTCAATGGGTATCCTCTGCTCATGCATCGTCCTGATATGCCCTGTGGAAAGTGTGACACATGCCTCCCTCCAACTGTAGGCTCATTGATGAACGATATGCCACCTGTGCACATGATCACATCATCCCCCAACCTGTGGTTATCAACTCATGCACCAACCCAATGCCCCCACTGAAAGTCTCTCCCCTGCATTGAGTGTCATCCCAATATCTAAGGTGAGGTAAGGTATGGGAAATAATAAATTTTGTCCAAGATTATCTGTTTATCTAAGACTATGTGTTCATATATAATTAGTTTGGAGCTAAATCCTCTATTCAATCTCGAATAGGCATGACCATGGATGGTCATTTTATTACTACCACTTTAGGCTATGTAAGATTGATGTGCATCACACTCATATTTACATATTAGCAAACTACCTGCCTAGTTTCTCCATCTTAATGTTTTTAATGGTTTGATTTTCATACTTGGAATAAGTTCATTAATTTAAAAAATAAATCACTTAAAAGTTTATCATTAAAATCTCTCACATATTCCTCTTTATCATTTATTTCCATATGCACATTCATTTTAAGTTATTAATATTTTATTGTTGAAATTTTGTGTGGGTAACAAATATTATTGATAATTATAAAAAAATTTAATATAATTTTTATGATCCTATCCCCATCTATTTATAATATACTTAAATATATATTGAAAAAAATGAGTACCTTATATATTCACTTACATGGAATTTACAATATGACTAGGGTAATTTCTCCATGGATTATGGTTAAGGTTTGTCCAAATTTCTTACATTAGACTTGAATTTATACATATCATTATTAAGAAATACATTTTTGTTAGTTTCGTGTTTAAGACCAATGTCACCTATCCCATGTTCCAAATCATGTAACATGATGGAACAATCTTCAATAGTGGAATTATATTTAACATTAAGTATGACAACATTACTAATTGATATCCTAATGTTTTAGGATGAAGAATTATTGGACTCTTGAACTTAGCAACAAAGTTAGTTTTACTTTCTAACACCTTAATGTGGAGGCTTTTGTAGTTATCAATCTAGAGTAATTGGTTAATAAAGGACATTTCAAATGTGTTCTCATCTTTTATGTTGAAAAATATGTTGGCCATATTTTTCTTAATGTTGTGACCATCTTCAAACAACTCTCTTAGTCATCCCAACTTGTATTATGGACATATTTTAATTTCTTGCAATCTTTTATCTAATTATGTAATGGTGCTAAATATGAAATGCAAGTGATAACAACAAATAATCTACTCAACAAAATACAAAAAGAAATATCCATCAAGCACCCACAAAAAAAATCCAAATGAAGAACTTCTGAGCCATTTTATTATGTTTCTGCAAGCCAAATACAATAGATAATGGAATGGTGCACCTTGGCTTGTCTCAGGAAAAAACCCAGGTAGGAAGATGCCTCAGGTGAGCTGAATTTTTCCAAGCTACTGTAACAATAAGAAAACTACTACTCTACTAAATTTCTAATGGTTGGAAATTACACTTAAGCAGCCTAGAAATTTATATGCTTTTATCCCTAGACTCCTTGTCTGAAACTGAGAAAAACTGAGAAGAGAATTTGGATTGTTTTGACTTGTGTTTTTCTACCCCCTTGGATCCTCACAATAGATATGGCTTCCAAATTTGACCTATTATACAACAACTAACTTCCCGTATGAACTCTTGGCTGGGATCACCTACAACCAAACACCACAAAATATAATGGCCTCTACCCCAGGCCCACAAATGTGAATTTCTAGTATGATGGCTTAGCTAGCTAAAAGCTCTAGCTAAAATGGTTGCCCAATGCTTCTACCTCATCTCTCTGACCTAGGGACAAGCAATGAGATCCCTGCTAGTTTCAAACTTGAGATCCCTGTTAGTCTCAAACTTGAGATCCCTGCTAGTCTCAAACTCCCTCTTATTTATTAGTGATTTCCTAGAAATACCCACTGCCCTCAACCTCCTTAGGTAGGGAGGGAAAGATGGTACAAATGGGTGTTTGTTTGCAAATGCCAAAGATACTAAATAGAGGCCTGTAAGTTCTATTTATAATTTCTAGTCCTCTCCCTTGGTGGTTCCTAGCTTCCACTAATAAAATATTACTTTTCCCCCATTCTTCATTAAAATAATATTTTCCACTCTTTTCCCATAAAATAATATTTTCTCATAACCTGTTGATATGACAAGCTTAGCTTAATTAGGCCTGACTATGTTCTTTCGGGGTTAACATACCTGGGTCCTATGTATCGCAAGTAATACATTATCATTTTCCCTTGTCCCCATCTATGCCTTTGATTCTGCTCTTTACAAGGATGCTAGGATTCCAGCTGGCCATCTAATGAAATGTAGTTGACTTTCGGTTGAGTTAGCTAGTGCCTCCTAGTTAGGGTAGGGTTGAACAACAAAATAATAAGCTGGTAGGGGCACAGTTCTGGAAGGTGTTACCATCCTCAACTAGCTAAACAAATGCTATATGGATGCTTTCACTCAGCCTAAGCGTGGGTGAATGGATGGTATGAGCCAATCTGATGACTATTTCTTATGCTATTGGTTCAGTCACTATAGTTCACCCACGGTTAGTAAGGAGTATAACCTGATGCTCTTCTCTCCAATCATTACCGGTTGATTGAGAGATTGATCGGGGTGAAGGCTAGGATGTTTTGGATAGAGCTCTCTTAGCTATTGATCCCTTTCGTGCCACCGATGGAGTGAAGGATGGACTACAACCAACCATGAGAAAAAAAATAGTTAGGCCAGCCCAAAGATAGGGAGACTAGTTCATTACTGCTACCCCATATCCATCAGCTGTTTGATCTTAGCCACCCATGGAAGAAAGAAATCTCCGAAGTGAAAGAAACCATCGGGAAGGAGTTCAACCAGTTACCTAGCCTCGGTAGTCCTTCATTGGATTGTTGTTTCTAATGGATGGATATAGTTGGATGGATAGAGAGCTCATTTGCACCCCCAATAATTGTTCTTTTCCCACTAGTTGAATGAAGCTAGTAGCTAGATAGTTTCTAATTTCACCTCAGTAGTTGAGTTGATTAGTTGCACCGTGGGTGAGGGAATAATGCTTTATTGGATATATGGATGTTTTTCCCATGTCTGCTAGCTTTCGACTACCGAAGTACCTTTCTTAATATAACTAGTTACCCAAAAATGGGAAGTTTCCATCCTTCACCCCTTCCTTGTTGCCTTCCTACTTCGATCTTTACTACTACTTTACTTTCAATGAAGACTGTGGCATAACGCTTCACTTGAAAAACCCACCTAACGGACCATATTTATGCATGGAGACAACCCTACTTGCACACATCACACCACACCTATTATCCCTATCAAGACATGTAATGGGACACATCTACACACCGCATGGCATGCATGGTGGGGGGGGGAGCATCGAACATCTGACCAATGATTCATTGATTGATGGCCAACATCATTCAAGAATAGGTGGGGGCCTTCCTTCCTTGCTTGCCTAGGAGTTGGGGGGAGCATCGAACATCTGACCTTGCTAGTTGGTATGGTTGGATGGTAAACACCACCTTCTCATTACTTCATTTACCACCGCAAAATGCCACGCTCATAGATTGAGATTTATCACCCCATATGCCACCCTTTTGTAGGTAATTTCCCATATCTCAAGGCAAGGTATGGCTGGTCTTTATTGCTGGTATGTGTAGATGGGTAGTGCCATCTTTGTGCTCTTGAATTTCCCAGTTTGGCAGGCTCCCCATCCTTAGAAATCCTTGGCCCGAGCAGAATTAGTTGATCCAGTCTCTTCTTTGGCTTGATAGGCCACCTATTAAGGTGAGAATTGACCCTCCCCATTCGCTAGGTTTATAAAGTGAATTTACCCATCTTAGTAGGTAAGTTATTAGATTAGACATTACCACCCATGTATAGAGCCAATGGCACAACCAGCAACATCACCATAGCCAAAGGATAGCCCAGTAGCTAGAGCTAGCAAGTAACTAGTGCTCTTTAGGCCAATCATATTATATGAAACTATAAGATCTTAACTTCACATTGAATCATTGAATTCTGTTCACCAAATCTCCCATAAGAAACTAATCGGGCATATCTTGTACACCTGTATGACATACGAATACTTACTTACTGACATCGAGCCACCCTCCTTCCATCGCAGTTGTATTAAGAGAAAAGCTCAAATCCCCTCTCTCGTTGGTCGAGCCTGCTTGCACCTCCTCTTAATCAAGGTAAAAATAAAGCAAAGTTTAATTACATACATAGATAATTTTAGCATTGTCGTATGTGATGTTCTCATGGAAATCAATTAAAGTGAAGTAACCATCCCAATCTCTTTCCCTAATATAACCATGCCCACCATATAGCTAGTTAGGACTGGAGGTAAGTAGAGATAGCATAAAGAAAGAGAAAACACCACTCCATCTTAGCTGTCCACTTATGAAAGAGAAAGATCTACCAACCATAAATGATTAAGAGGCCATTTGAGTACCCTATATCGACTAGTCACTAGAACATACCCTCTTCTCTTTCACAACCCCTTTTCACCCTTCAATCATTTTCATTGACTTAACTCGACTTAGATAATGACCCGCCTTAACGAGGTCTCGTCTAATCTTTTATTTGTAAGGTGTCGACGAGATCCTCTTTCATTAACTAAAGAATATAAGGTAGTTCCCTCCCTCTTTCATTAACAGAAGTCCTCGCTCGCTTATAGAGAGTCACTCAGGTCTGAAATAAGAGACAATAAGTCTAGGTTGGTTAGCATAATCACATAAATAAGGAAGGCCAGCTAGCTAGGCTACATAGAGAGTAGTTATCTCCGTCAAGGCTCAAATAAAAGTAACATCAAGCCTCAAGCCGAGTGTTCCTTTACATGCATAGTCAAGCAAGAAGCAAGTCCAAGCCAAAATTCTATCCACCACAAGCAATTGGGAATCTGCGATTATTGAAAGGCAGCTTATGAAAACTCCCCATTACTGAAAGCTACTGGTTTGTTTCACAAGTAATGCCATGCTTTTCACTCCACATAGTCATTTCACTTTTCCTCCACATTTCATAAGAAACTTCCTTTCCACCCCGTAACTCTACCCTTCACTAACCCTTCCTAATAGCTAACATCGAAGAGCTGGGCTTAAAGAATTCCATCTCTGAGCTAAATAAAAAAATGGGCTCTGAGCTAAGGCCACTTGAATTGGAGGAGCCACAAATAGAAGGAGGGAAGGGAGAAGGCTCCCTTTGGCCCACTTCCAATCATGGGAATTCATATCTTGTTGGATATGCTACTTTCTCATGCATGAAAGTGTTGTTGGCTTTCCCATGTCTCCACTTTGACCATGAGGGATCAGCACCACATCTATCCGAGTTGGGTCTAACTCGAAGGAGATCTATCCACCACAGACACTTTAAGTGGCACTATAGTTGGGTCTGGAACGATATCTATCTGGCTAGGTTGGTCGACTGATTCTAGCCTCAAACGACCTCTAATGCTGAGCCATGAGCAAAATGCATCCAACATTCAGTCAGGTCAGGTTGGGAATCTTAGGAAGCAAGTAGGTGTATGAGCCGAGCTGGTATTATCTCCTCATAGGAAGCATGCATGAATGACCGACCCTCTCCCTAACAGTCCATAAATGACCTCGACCCAAAGGAAGGGAAGGTAGGTATAGGTATAACCTTTTGGTTTCACCTTATGTTTATGAGTTCGGAGAAGTTTGGGAGCACCAAAATCACTTTATAGGCCCTCTTTGCTTACTTCATTTTCCACCCCTATTGAGTAAGCTCTATCTCTGATTTTTCCACCTAGTTAGCTCACTCCACTATTTACCACATATGCCACTTTCAGTAGTGAATTTACCATATATCAGGGCGTGGTACAGCTAGTATGACTCTGGATAGGCAATGCCACATTTTCTTAGGGAATTTCCCATATATTTGGGCTTGAACAATTAAGGCCGGCAACCTCGGAAGAAACCCCAGCTAAGTGCTTCTATTTGGTATTGGAAGCAGAGCTGGCCTACCGACCCATCGTAGCAGAAAGACAGAAGATTCAATCTGGTAGGAAACAATAGATCCCCATCTCTCTGGGTTGGAAAGAAAGAATAACTAATCTATGGAAAGGTCTACATTTGATGGTCATATTCTTTTATGGTAAGAAATGAAGCTAAGTAAGACTCACCTACTTACTAAGCTAGGTAATAAAGTAAGCTAAGAATTAGTATAAGACAACTTATTCACTTACTAAGAAAGGTAGTAAGGAAGGGAAGCTAAGTAAGACTCACATAGGAAGCTAAGAAAGGGAAGGAAGGTTTAGACTAGCCAGGAAAGGAAGGCTCACAGTAGGCATGGCAGAGGAGGTGGTTCCATCAACATCCTGATTAGTGTTACCACTAGATGGATTACCTCCAGGTTTGGTACCCTCGGTAGGACCTCCAGTAGAGGTGGGATTAACACCAAACCTATTAGCGACTGGACTACCAGAGGGGCTAGCGGTGCTAGATGAAGATGGCGATTCGGAACGAGGAAAACCTAGATCAAAAGGGAACTCTGGGGGGCGGTGGGACGTTCGATTCTCACACGCTGAGGTAGACTCACGGTCCGACCGTAAATCCCAAAGAGTGGGGGACGTCCCCGAAGTCTACGAGATGACTTAAGAGGAGCAATGGTGGCCCAGAAAAGACCACCCTAGAAAAAGAAAAGACTCACTAGTTCTAAAAGGAGAACTATCAAAAGCAATGGTGTGAAAATCAAACTTTCTCAAATATTCCTCAGCAAATGGTCATGACCTCCACCGCTGACAAAGAAGTAGAAAGCCGAACAAGGGCCTTCCAACCACTTAACTTGATGGGATCTCAACTCCATCAAGCAAGTGAGTGAAGGTGCGAATGAGACAGTTATAGAGCAGGACACTGGGCGCAACTTCAGTTGGCCTACAGCTATCTGTCTCAGGTGCCCTCCCACCTGCGAGAGCCACCTCTGGGTAAGATTCCTAATACAATGGCTACTAGGCTACCTTCTTCACAGACACGTCCAACAGGTTTCCTGTACCTTTGGCTGAAATCCAAAATCCAGGGGATCTTCAGTACTAAAAAGGCAAGGTGTCCCAATTAGACCTCTGGTCCTGGTCTTGGCACATACCACCCAAAAAGGATGTGCTTGCTTGTAAACTTGCCTTGACCATGTCTGTTACAAAATGATTTTGGTTCCCTAAAAGGAAAACCTCTATGTCTCATATGTCAAGTGACTAGTTTTTTCCATGGTCGTTACTAGATGTACTTACTAAAGGACCAAAAAGATTCCAACTTATTCTAGATATTCATACAAAGGGTTTGGGATGGGTGAAAAATCCAAACATGGCTTTTGATATCAAATTTCCCCCAAGGTCAACTCATCCAAAAAAAGAGAAATAGGGGATGGATTCATTCCAATTCTTTTTCATAACATTATGAATGGGTGAAATGGCTTCTTTTGGTGTCAATTCCAAAAGTTATGCTCAAAATAGAATTGGCTTTGTAACTTGAAGGTATACTTAGCGAGGTGTTAGTGAATGATGATAGCCTGGGCTACTCAATCTGTGCCTACCTATGATGGTGTTTCTAAATCTCGATGTCTAATTATCTCACCCACAACTTTGCCATAGGTGCAGGATTTCGATCTACTTCTACTGTCTTTGCTCCAAGTAAAACAAGTTCCATTGTTTATAGGCAAACTAGGTCCGCTAGATCGCTTGCTTATAGATACCTTGGTACCTTTGGAATGTAGATAGAGCCCTGATACATACTCCTTCATTCCACTGAAACTAACATATTGCGTCTTTTGGTCATAATAAGGTTTTGTTGCGAGGAGATGGTAGTCTTATTTAGCGTGATTGAAAGTCCAAATGTTCTTATTCTCTTCATTCCTACCCTTATTAGGGCAAGTGAGTGATTCACACCCTTCTTTGCTACTAGGTCTAAAACCTATAGCTAGCTCTATGACTGAAGGATTTGAAACAGCCCCTGCCAATGCCTCTGGCTTTGCTACTTGGTATCGCTCTCAACCTAGAACTATTTCTTTGACTTGAGTGGGTAAAACAACAATTAGTACCTCCACCTTTGTCTTTGTGGCTACCATTGCCTTTGCCTTTACCCCTCACCTCTGTGTTATCTGTTGCTTTCTATACTTCATATAGACTAAGTATTGATGAATCTACTCGCTCTATTGTTGGTCTTGGATCATTCATTAAAGGATTTGAATCTAGAAGTGGATCTTGAATGGGTATAACTGAAAATGCTTCTGCTAGTGCAGGTGATGCTTCAAATTCAACTAGTAGATGAACTTCAAGCGTTTCAACTGAATCTGAACTGAAACAAAGACTTCATATAATAATGGTAATAACTAAATCTTAAAATAGTGATGCCTCTCCGGCATCTGCCTCTGTCTTTGGTACCATTGCCTTTGCAGGTTATGTATTTGGATCTTGAACAACATCTGTGCATTTGATTCATTAATGCTTGAACTATTATTAAGTAGTCACGAACTAGAACTGAAGTATCTAGAAAATTATGAGATTTTCATGAACCCTAAGTCCCATACCTTAAACTTGAAAGCATTTAGAGATATTAGAATGATTGAAGCTACCAAAGATATACTTAATCATTTTGCGGATGACCAATAAAGGAAAATAGAGTTTTACAACAAAATTTAACTGAATTTGAGAAAACAATGAATGAGTAAACCTTTACAACTAAATCCATACCTATACAAGATGCATTTGACAAGGAAGATGTATCTAAGAGAACAAGTAAGGACCAAGATGCCAAAGAATGTATCCTACTTGTAAGGGAAACTATGGCTACTATCGTCTTCTCTCTCAACCTCAGGGTTGTGAGTGAGTGTTAATAAAAAAATATTCCTACACACATACAGATTACAACAATATTTCTCACCATCATGTCACTCACATGGACTTCAACATAGGTGGGGAAAAGAACCATTCTTCCCAACCATTCTAGAGAAGGGAAATTGACACTATATATGAGTGTGTGTGCGTGCTCTCTCATAAGGACTTTTTGATAGTGCAGATATTGTTGATAGATGAGTTATGCTAGGATGCATAGAGGATTGTTTCAACAATGAATATGTCAAGTTGTTTGGATAAAAGTAAAAATCCTCACTCTAATTGAAATATGAAAAACTTACATTTAATTAGATCAAAGATTGAAAGAAATCAAAATATGTTTCAAATACATGTTGGGAATACTTGGGAGTTGTTTAAAAGTAGCTACAACATTAAGAAACAAATGTCCAATATTTTCTTCAACACAGAAGATGAGAACACATTTGAAATTTCCTTCTTTAATTGATGACTCTCAATTGGTAACTAAGGAAGCCTCGACATTAAGGTGGTAGAAAGTAGAAATAACTTTGTTGCTAAGTTTAAGCGTGGAACAAATTTTCATTAGAAAATATTAAGATATCAATTAGTAATTTTGTCATACTTAATGTTAAGTATAATTCCATTATTGAAGATTACTCCATCATGTTACATGATTTAGAGTATTAATGAGTGAACTAGGGAGAAAAGGCTATTTATTAATGATAAGAATGATTGAGTCATGTCTAATGTGAGAAACTTGGATAACCCTTAGCCACAAGCCATGTAACAATTACCCTAGTCATATGCTAAATTCCATGTAAGTGAATACATAGGATATTATTTTTCTTTAATATATATTTAAGTATGATTATAAATTATAGGGTTAGGGTCACAAAAAATTAAAACATTTCAACAAATTCCACCATTGTCTTAACTTTGAGGCTATAAGGGGTGCTTTAGAATCAAGGAACCAAGGAGGTTCATTATCATATTAGGTTGAAGTAGATGATCTAACTCATTAGATTTGCAACAATAAAATCCATGACCTTACATTGTCAAACAACTCCAGAAAACACTAACTCTTGACTAACCCAAACCTAATAGTTATAGATCACTTTTTTCTTGTTCTTAAATCTAAGGCAGTGATTTGTAGATTTAATGGGTTCTAAAGTAGGTTCAATATTCTGCATGAGTGGGTCTTCAAAACCTCTACCATCAGCTATGATATATGCATATGTTAAAAATGAATTTTGGTTGTTCACTTTGTTAGTCTAGAATATTTGGAGAGAGTAGTGAATGAAGGGCCCTAGTTTTGGGAAAGAGTAGAGCTTTCCATCACCCCTTGGTTCCTAGATTTTGATTCCAAAACAATTTTTGTCTCAAAGAAGGCAACATGGGTGAGGCTGCAAAATATTTCCTTTCCTTTTTTGTATGAGGTGGCCCTTGAGGATATTGGAAATAGTTTGAGGTCATTTAAAAAGATGGATGTTGAAAGAATGAGGAAGGGATTATTTACTATTGCTTGAATTTGTGTAGAAATTTACCTAAGCAAAGGAGTAGGTGACACATAAAACCTTTAAGTGGACTCAAATTCTAGATTAAGAAAATGTGATATTGAGATGTTGCTCATGCTACCAAATAGGACACTTGTATGACAGGTACCCCTAAGGGAAAAAACACCCAAAATAAGTGGGGGAAGGGGGGAATCGAACTCACAAGCACAACACTACAAAATTATAAGCGATCCATAAACAAGAAAAGAAAAAGATATGGCACACAAAGAGGAGCATTCATGTTTCAAAAAGTTCAGATTTAGACAAAGGACCTGTACTAGAGATAACCATGAGCCATTTGGAAATGTTTCCACCTATCCCAACTCACTGATGATCAAAACGAAAAAAAATAAAGAAAATGTTCGTTTTATGTTTACAATTTTTCTTATATAATTATAAGCATAAAAGTTGCTTTTGCTGAACGGTAATAACATCTACAAAATAAAATTGTGTTAGTTTTTTAAGAAATTGAAATAAAATCATAGGAGAAAAATATAATATAAAATAACTTTATAAATGAATGTTTTAATTAAAATCTATCTAGATTCTACAAAGGAAACTTGGCTTTTAAAATCTAAACAATAATATTAAAGAATGTAACATAATCATGGTTTAGTAAAATACTTTATTGAATTATATATATATATATATATAGATATATAGATATATAACTACATTTAATTAGATATTCAATTAACTTAATTAACTCATTCCAAGTATCACCACCAAAACATTAAAACTTATTCCCGGCACGATGAACAAAACATTAAAACACGATAACCAAGCCGATAGTTTACTAATATATAAATCAGAATTACAATATACGAGCATCCCACTCAAATATGAATGTGATGCACATGGCTAAAGTGGCCATAATAACATAACCATCCATGGTCATGCCTATTCTATGATTGAATAGACAATTTGACTCCAAACTAATTACATATGAACACATAGTCAGTCTAAGATAAAGTAGATAATCTTCGACTGCATTTATTCTTTCCCATACCCGCCAGGAAATAGCAATCTAATTAACCAAAACAAAAGAAATTCATGATGTCTTTTTGTAGATAATAAAAAGCTAATCATGAACCACTACACAGAGGAAAAGAAATGCCACTTAGTATAAGTAGGTCTACTTAAGTTGCCATTACCTGGTGCTATAAGTTGCTCTACTAGAAGTTGACGTTGTTGTTGCTACCGCAATTGTCGGTGTTGCCGCTGTTGATGGTGTTGTTGTTGCCGCTGTTGATTTTTCCACTGTTGCTACTGTTGATGTTGTTCCCACTGTTGCTGGTGTTGTTGCCAACGTTGCAGCTGTTGTTGCGGCTGTTCCCACAGGTGTTCATTATCTGGCCACCGCTACTGATGGTGTTGCCAGTGCTGTTGTTGCTGCCCATGTTGTTCTTGGTGTTGTTTTTGCCGCTATTGTCGCGGTCAATATTGGTGTTGTGGTGGATGACGGAAACTGGACAGTATGACTAAGTTGAAACTGAAAGCTTCTACAAAAAAATACAAAAAAAACACCTTCAGTTCAACACAATTTGCTAAAGTGCATGAGTACATAATGTGGACTTTGATAAGCTACTGTGAATGAATACATAACATGAGCAAATCATCGATAATGTGAAAATAGCATGAAAATCATAGATTGAAAGCCTCAATCTATGTTGCATAACCATACCTGAAACTGGAGGCTAAAATCAATAGGCAAGAGATGAGAAATACAATCATATTGCTTACCTTTTGTAGAAGCATGCGAACTCTGAGCTCCGATTAGAAAATCATCCACACTCCCAACTTTGTGGATGATTTAGTGACATTTGATGTTTTCACGTACTAAATTTACAAGAATGTCGCGAGGATTACATGATCAATCATGCAAAGCCCAGCCATGAGGATGAGACAGATAGATTATCGATATGGTGGATGCCATATTGACAGATGTGACTACTCGGATTTATTGGCCAGATGAGTTATCATTTTCATCCCAAAAGAAAAAATTCTTTGCCTTATTTACAGATGTAACTACTCCAATTTATTCTCACAACTGGACTTGCCCTATTTACAGATGTAATGGCTCCAATTTATTCTCACAATTGGACATACGAGTGATTCTTTTTCAGTGAAAAAAAACACAAAATCTTTACCCTATATCTTATCTGAGATGAGACGAGACGTAAATAGCAGAACTAAATTTTTTAGTAAACGTGGTTGATGTAATTTCATAGATATGTATCAACTACATGCACAAAGAGTAGTGTTATAAATATATTTTTCAAAATTAATATTTGGGTTGACTAATTATTCTTTTCTAGTTAGGTAAACAAAATCTTTGCCCTATTTACATATACTATTATTCTTTTGTCATAAAAAAACAAAACCCATCCTTGCCCTAGGTAGAAATGTAACTATCATTGGTGCAATTGGGCAGATGTAACCACCATGGGTGCAATTGGGTAGACTGTTCAAAAACTTCTACTTTTATGGACAGCCCTTCTTTTTTAGTGATCTTTTAGCATAATCTTGCATCCAGGCCTTACTATTTTAGTGGCCTTTTACCATAATCTTGGATGTCAACCAGGTACCACTAAATTCTCTAGGGGCCACATTAACTATCACTAATAATAGAATTTCCTTTTAAGATAGTTTTATTTTAGTAGCTTTGTAAGTGATTGTTTTTTCAACTGAGTGGGAATTCACGTTACAAAATCATCCTATCAATTATTTTCATAGAAATGCATTTTTGGTAATTTCTTTAACTATGTATGTAGCTTATCTTTTAAAATGACATATAGCATTTTCAAGTGTTTTCATGCAATTCAAGTGTTTTCATGCAATAAGATTAGTTGCACTCATAATTAGGTTACTAATTAACCTAGATATTTTGTTATTGTTGAGGACACATTTAAGAAAAATATTTTGATTTGAAAAGCTTAAGGATTTTCCCTTCAAATCATTAATAAAGATTTTCCTTAGTGAGGTGTGATGAATTGAGGATGCTAAGAGCTCTTTCTTTTCGCTATTATTCATTTTAAAAAATCATTCATTTGAACTTAAGTTGGGGTGGGGGAGAGCCCATGACATTCCCCATTTTATTTCATGTTAGCTTGGAAAGGGGTTTCATAGAGCCCTTCCTTTGACCCCTAACACCTTTTTTAGGAAACTTGTGTTGTATTCATTTTGAAAGTTTCATGAATAAGGCTTAAATCGTACCATGATGATCTCATGGAAAAATTAAGGCTTTGTGTTATTTAATCTTTTGCATGCCTTATAATTATTAGCAAAAAAAACTATTAAAATCATATCAATAGTTGTGAACATCAATAGACAAGTCTAAAACATAGGCAAGTATAGAACCTACCAAACATAGGAGCATCATTTCAAATATCAGGCACTATCCACTATCTCAAAGTTTTGATATATTCACATATGCTTGTTCTTCTACTTCCATTTTCCCCTTTGAATTAGTTGTATAATTACTAACATTCCCTACATCTTCCAAAATAAATTGTGTTGTTCCTTCTTAAACCATTTCTCACAACCCTAAAGTTGAGGCCCTAATTGACCTCAACCAAGATATTTTCAAAACCTACATTACTAGGGAAACTTCATACAAATGTTTCCAGGTAGCTTTTGGAAAATTCTAGGATGCTTTCTGCATTGTGGCCTTGCCAATGCTATTGTGCCTACAACCTAACATGTCCTAGAATTTGTCTGTCTATGTCCTAAACATGAAAATCCTTCTAAACAAGCCATGATGTCCAATGATTGTTCTCCAACTATTTTTCCTAACTACTACATCTATTGTGACATGTCAATACTTTCTAATGATCTTACACACTTGGACAATTAAAATCCCAGATAATAATATTTAAAACCCTAACAAAAATTCATGTAAAACACCTATTGCTTTACGACCTCCCAAAAGAAGCCCCTCTTGAAATTATCTTTCATTTCAAAGATTTTATCTTCCCAAAGCCTTTTATAGTGGAAAATTTGAAACTTTCTCTCATACTAGGGTATGACGGTGATAATGATGATCATACTTTAGATGAAAATATCTTGAGATTTATTGAAAATATTTTTGGCTCATTCCTAATTAAAAACACAATGTGAGAAACATAACTATGATGCTTATATACATGTCAGGGTGCTTATACGGTACCTCTTGGGTCTATATTTTAAGCACATCATAATTATCCTTAATCATGGAAGTAGTGTTCATCAAATATTCCATTTAAAGAGAAGAAGTTGCAGTGGAACCTAACGTCATTGTTTAATGGTGATAATTTTATCAAAACACTAGAAGAGACATGAAGAAATCTTACTAAGTTTATAGGGCTCTAGGAACATGCACATCTTGTATGATTGTATTCATTTCTTCTTATTTAGTCTAAGAAGTTTACGATTAGGAGCTTCCCACGATTCATAAAAGAAATTTTTTTGTAGAAATTACTCATCAAGACCACAAATTATGTTATTCTAATTGAAAATATTGATTGTTAACTTTATCACTCAAAGCATGTTGATGAGCACCAGTATTGCAACAAAGATACTGCAACTTGTGGTGTTAGAGCCTAGATTGACCTCAGGCTGAAGGGAGGTAATCCTAGGATAACCACAAACCAAGCTTAACCTGGTAGCTAGCCAAATAGTGGAAAACGTTGAAAACTGAATGGCTTCCCAAGGCAGAGCATTGTAAACAATGAATTTTACCTATCTATCTTGATTTCATTAAGCTAGAAGCAATGAATTAGATTGTGGCATACATAAAACATGAAAAAAAAATGATAACAGAAGAAGAAACTATGCAAAACACCATACCACAATTATCCCATAAAAATAGTTGCAAATACTGGTTTATTTCCTTGCCAAACCTCTGATAAAGGTGTACAATGTAGCTTAAAGCATCCAAGAGAGTCCAACCTTTGCTAATGATAGAAAAAATACATAATATAGACATCAAAGCACCTATGCTAGCCATCAGAGGTCGAATCCAAGAGAAAAGGAGTTGTTACAACCATTTCCAAATGGAGAACAAAATATAGGCAGTGGAACAACTTGCCTCTATAAGCATGGAAATTGATTCATTAACCCCCAAACTACCTCAAACTAATGAATCTACCCTCTAAGATCATTTCATTATTACATTTACATACCAAGGCATTAATTACAATCATAAATTCATTCATGAAGAGAGAAAAAGTAAACTTGTAGTGAAAATAAGCGAAAATTGGATTTTCTGGCAAACTGGCTCAATGTGTAGCGCCATTAGCCAGATGCACGATGCCACTTCAGACCCACTTTTGGAGGGCCTCCCATTTGCCAAATTGAGCCCAAGATAGTTCATGGAAAGGTCTTCCTGTCTAGTTTCTAGAACATCTTGTATTTTTTCATTTGGAGGTCATTTTCCCCCACAAAAGTGAAATCGCCCAAGGCTGCTTCTGTGTGTCCAAAACGAGGTAGAGAGGTCATTTTTTGGTAGTTTTTTAACCTTTTGGTGACCTAGTTTTGCTCCAAAATTTCTGAAACTTTCTGGGTTTGATTCTCTCATCATGTTGAATCCAAATATATAAATTTTTCCTCCAACAAGTGCTCCAGGGAAAAGCACAACGCCTAGGTCAATTTCCTGTTTTCAAAATTTCAAAATTTGAAAAAGACAAAAAATCATCAAAACTTGACAAGACTTGACATGGGACACCACCATTAGTTGTTTTGATGGTCTAGTGAGGCTTCAGCCAAGATTATCAACTCATCTTTCTCCTTTTTTCTCTTTGAGGCCTTCCACAACCTAGCCTTAAGCTTCCTCATCCTTATGTTGCAGATTTGTTTGCGGGTCATGTAGTGGTAGGCTATGTGGTGAAGCATCTTCTTGTCTCCGTTGGCCTTCTTAATCAGCCCCTCAAGGTGTATATTAACCCTCGCAAGCCAAGTTTCCATATCATTCTCAATCTCTTGCTCAATAGGGGTCAATGGGACATTAACCTCCTTGATAATTTGCCTATTTCTTTGACTATTTCTAGCTGCATGAGGACTTGTTTGTCACTCAGTTGTTTGTTTTCTTGCACCTTTTGCTCTTCCTTTCTTTACTGCTCAAACTGTACCTATTTTTCTGAAGAAGAAGGTAAAGCCCCTTCCACACCTTGTGGAGATAGCATTTGCCTATGGCCTGATGATGAAGGCGAGATCCCTTCCACACCTGGTGGAGATAATACTCACCTAGAAGCTGCAAAAAGTTTCCTAGTGCCCCTCTTATATGTCACAAACACTGGCACTCCAACAGTTTTAGTCTCTTCGACTTTTTCATGGCTTGAAGGTCTACCTTCTTCATGATGTACTAATGAAAATATTTGTGGGCCTTTTAACATCTTATGAGAAATGAAAGTCTCCCATGGCATGTTAAGAAGGTTCAGCTGCTGTAGAACAATGATTTTAATCAAAGAGTAATTGAAAATTCTATTCAACTGTTGGGGGTATGGTTTCCTCTTTACAATATGTTGCATCTTCTCAATGTTTCTAAACATCAAGTAAGGGATATTCATCATTCTTACTCTAGTGAAATGCATCAGAAGTCTAATGTGGTAGGCATACAACCGGGATAACCTACCTTCACAAGTGAAGTACTTGATAATGATTTTCATCAATGGAGCAAACCTATCTTCTAAAAACTTGAAGGGGAATGATCACTTCATTTTCACTTTGTATCTAGCCTTGATTTAATGCTCATAGTACTCCTCATCAATATCTTGACCTTTGTATGAAGTTTCACCCACATCTAGAATTCCTATAGCCTTTGAGATGAAAGCTGGTGATATAGTGAAGGTTGTTCCGGCAAGGGTTACTTCATTATTGTGCAAATGAGTCACAAATAACCTAGCCAACTCATGATGAAATCTGACTCTTTCACTAAATGTCTTTTTCTCATATTCATAATCACTGTCTCTTTCCATTTTTCTCTTTTGGTTTTGAAAAATGTGGTTGTATATGGATGTTTTATGGATATTAGTGTGGAAATAAGGTGGAGGAATGAAATGGGCAGAGTTTATGAAAGAGGGAGTGTGAAAATGCATTTTGAATAGAGTTTAGGGATGAGTAGAGTTTTAGGGAGAGTGGGTAGGGTTTAGGGATGTGGATAGGGTAGAGAGTGTAGGGTTTGGGAAATTGTATGAGGGGAAATGGGATTTAGGAAATATGATATGTAGGAATGATATTTAGTGAACAATGACAAGTAGATATGGTATACAACCACTAGTGATAGGAGGAAAACTAGGGTTTCACCCTAGAAGCTAGGGTTTTAGTTTTAGGAATAGAAAACACCAATCTTAGCAAACCAAACCCTAACACATAAGATAGGAGTGATGTACTTACTTATTAGAGAGAGAAACTAAATATTTTGAGGTGATTTAGCAAATTGGGGTAATATTTGGGCTTGACTTTATAGGTGCGCAGTGCCTCCTAGATGCGCAACACCTGTGCAATTTTACACTGGAAAACCTTGCAAGGTGTGCAACACCTCCCAATTGCACAATGCCTTTTTGTAGACCACTTTTGAAGGTCTTTCCAGTGTCCAAATTGGGCATGTGATAGCTCGTTGGAAATCTCGGCGAGTCAACTTTCTAGAACATCTTGAGTTTTTCAATTTAGAGTTCATTTTCCTTTTCAAAAGTCCAATCTCCCAAGACTGGACAAAATGTGCAGAATGAGGTTGCCTAAATGCAGAGCACTGTTGCAGTCAACTTTTGAAGGTCTTCCTCAACTCCAAATTCAGCTCATGAGAGCTCATTGGAAATATCTTTGTGTGTACATATCAGTTGACTCATCAAACAAGTCGTTTGGTCATTCCATCTAAGAGAAAACATGATTTTACCAAGGTCACTTGAGAGGTGCAGCAACCCTCCTGAGGCAAATGATGTTTTTGACATTTCTCCCAAAACATGAAACCTATGTAAAAACTGAAAGAAATTTTTCTTCTTGGATCAATGACGGACAAAAACCTTTCTCACTTTTGTCAAATTCATCTTTTGTTTCTCAGAAACATTATCTTAATAAAACCTATCCCGATATGTTGAACACAGGATTTGTAGAAATGAAGGGAAATGAAGGGGATAAGGGGCTTCTAAATTCTTGAGAAAATTTTGGACAATAGGGATGGATATTAGGAAGTAATGGAAAGTGGAATTTCAAATATTGAGTGAGGAGAAGGGGTCCAAAAGGGCAAAACATAGGCCTAGGCTAGAAAATTATCAAATTGTAGCAATAAGCTAGGGTTTGTGGGAAAATGATGAATTTGAGGGATATCAGTGATGGGAAGTATTTAAGAAGGTATGTGAAGTGTAGGGGAGGGTGTATGAGTGTCAAGATACAAGCTTTGTTTATGATTTGACCATCCAAGAAAAATTACCTTCCAAACCCTAGGAGAGGGAAATGAGCCTTACCCAAGTACAACTTAAGCTCGAACAAGATGTAAAATGACCCATTGGAACCTAAAATGATGATGACAAATCTTTGAATGAGGGTACACTCAGCCGAATGGTGACATGGACTAACACTTGGAAAACTTTGAAATGAGTGAAAACAAATCTTAGACCTAATACCTAGTGACAAAATTTTACTTAAAGACTCATTGAAATGACAAAATTTTATTTTGACACCGAAAGACCACTTTGTCATAGCATGTTTGATCACTGGTGGAAGGCTTCAGAGACTAACATTGACATGTGGGATACCATCTTTACTTAATCAACCCAGGGTTCGTACAAACTTGGAGGTGGCTATGTTGTATGCACAAGTAAAAGTGATGGTTTCACCCGTTGTCACTGTTCAGCTTGCGAAGACCACTAGTGTTCCAAGCCAGACTTCAATAGAGTTAGAAGAAGCTTGCTTCTTTGATGGAAGAAGGGAAAATCTACTCTAAGGGAATTCCTCTACTACAGTATGTTGAGATTTCAACAAGATGATGGAGCTTAGTGAAAAGAGTCACCTTCACTAAGTGGGCTCGCAGGCAAATTATGGCGCAAGTTCTATTTTTGGATCATAGCAGGGATGATCACAGCAGAAGTGACCATAGCAGGGATGATCACAGCATGAGTGACCACAGTAGGAGTGATCACAGCAGGAGTGATTAAAGTCTATTTTTAGGCTGGCTGTCAAAAATAGAAAAGTCAAATATTATTGTCTCATAATAATATTTGGACTATAAACTTGATCTTATTCTCTTGGAGCACTTCAGTTTGAGCTATAGATGTGGCACATGCAGCTGTCAGAGGGAAGTACACTTTCTTTGTGGGTCAGTTGATTTGTTGCATGCATGACTTCAGTTAGAACTCAATCAGTTGAGTTTGGTGGAGTTGATTGTAGAGTTGATGGAGTTGTGTTCAGTTTGACTTGGTTAAACTAGTTGTAATTAGTCTAACTTCAAATAGACTAATGATGAGTTGTTAAACT
Organism: Pinus tabuliformis; assembly: GCA_031772625.1. NCBI lineage: Eukaryota > Viridiplantae > Streptophyta > Pinopsida > Pinales > Pinaceae > Pinus > Pinus tabuliformis. The sequence continues at coordinate 58,476,882 of CM062810.1, read as the reverse complement.
AATTATTAACTCATAATGCAACTATAGAATACATTATTTAACTCAGTTGCATGTCAGTGCATGTTCAGTTCAGCAGGGACAGGTGTTAGAGGATCAAATTGCTATCAGTTGTGACTATAGTTGTGCATGAGGATTTGCACAATCAAGGGATTGAGTATGCCAATGAGAATTGGCCAATACAAAGTATTATAGCCTCTTCTCACACGTTTCCTAGTTTGAGTGATTATTTGGAGGTAAAATACGAGTTTGGTTAAACCATTCTCATTCATTCTTGAGCAGGTATTGAGCAGTGGAGGCAGGCAAGCAGTGGAATAGATTTGGAGATCAGATCTGAGCTGTATTGTGTGTAACAGGTGGAGATAGTGCTGGATACTTGTGAGGAGTATTGTACGATGTATTATTACATGTTCTCAATCATTAATATACAGATATTGTGGGGTTTTCAGCTGTAATCTTTCCCCGGGTTACATACTATGTTAATGTGTGAATGCTCTTGATGTTTTATTGTTATTGATGCTGCTATATTGATGATCAATGTAGAGGAGCTTATGTATTTTGTATGTATTCCACAATAGTACATGATCAGGATAATCTCCATTGAATATGTGTTTTTTATTCAAAATTTCTACATGGTATCAGAGTTGTTGATCATCTGATCTACTATTCAGGAAGTGTTTACATTCTATTTCTTCAGACAGAGTCTGTAATCGGGTCAGGTAGCCTCTGGATTCATCCTTCTTTTGGAAGGTTAGATATTTAGTGAATTCCCATACTGTCGATCTCTGTATGAGAAATATTGTGTTCTCACGAATCTTAGATCCGAGGCAGTTGAATTGGTGCTGGTGGAATTCGAATTTGCAGCAAAGTTTTCTTGGTGGCAACGCAACAATGTCTTTCAACGGATGGCGATTGGAGTATGCTCTTGAGGGCAACTCAAACTATATTGCATGGAAGGACAGGATCGAGGCAGTATTGGATGATAACGGGCTGAAGGAGTTCATAGAGACAGATGTCCCAAAGCCTACTGATGCTACTCAAGCTGATGCTTGGCAAAAGAAGACCGCAAAATGTCGAAGGATTCTGTTGGAGGGCGTGAAGGATCACATTGTGTCCAGCCTGCATCGAAATACTTCTCCATATCTGATGTGGAAGGCTTTAATAGATCTATTTCAAAGCAAGAGCAATCAGAGGAAGTTGGCGCTCAAAGATAAACTCAAAAACATCAAATGCGAGAAGGGTGACAGTATGCCCAAGTATCTCACGAAGTTCACTCAGTGTCGAGATGAGCTGGGAAGTGTGGGGGTTACTGTCGATGATGAGGACTTGGTGAGCTTGGCTCTCCTTGATCTTATGAAGAGTTGGCATTCCTATCGGGACTCTGTCAATGGTCGGGAGAAATTTCCAGGATGGGAAAGACTGTGGTCAGATCTTGTGCAGGAGGAGATCAGGCGGAGTACCAGGGATGGATCTTCATCAAAGGGAGCTGATCAAGAAAATTGTGCTTTGGCTGCCAAAGCAAAGAAAGGGAAGAGCAAGAAATCTTCTCAGACTGGTGCGGAAGGCAAGAAGCAGGACATGTCCAAGGTGAAGTGTTTTCACTATCACCAGCATGGACACTATGCCACTAATTGTCCACAGAAGAAGAAGAACAAGCAGGTTGTTGGATCTTCAACAGGAGAGGCTCTAGCCTCACAGTTTGAGCTTGATTTTTCATTGATCGCATGCTTGGTTTCAAGTGTGATGGGATCAGTGTGGTTCTTGGACAGTGGTGCATCTTTTCACATGACGGGAGATAGAGATTTATTTTCTGATCTGGAGGATAAAGATCTTGGAGTGCACATCGAGATGGGCAATGATGGTAGATATAGTGCAACCGGTATCGGTACCATTTCCTTTGAGAGGGAGTCTGGTAAACACTTCGTTTTGAAGAAAGTCATGCATGTTCTAGGATTGAAGAAGAATCTCATCTCTGTGGCGATGTTAGAAGACAAGGGGTATGATGTTGTTTTTAGCAAGGGAAAAGCTTTCCTGTGGAGCAAGACAACTGGTGAGACCCGGAAGATAGGGGTTCGAGTAAGGAACCTTTATCAGTTGCATGTAGATGGATGCACAGTAATGGCAGGCAAGGCAGAAGGATTGGTGAGCTGGGATGATGGCGAGTTGTGGCACAGGAGATTGGGTCACCTTCACCATGGAGCCTTGAAGATACTACAACAAATCACTACAGGGCTTCCTAAAGGCACACTTGCGCAGTCAAATTAGTGCAAGCGGTGTACTTTGGGGAAATTTGTGAAAGCCACCTTTCACGAGAAGGATAGTTGCACCACAACGATCCTTGAGAGAATTCACACAGACGTGTGTGGACCTTTCTGAGTTGCTTCGACAGCAAAACACAGGTATTATGTGATTTTTGTTGATGATTTCTCTCGTAAGTGCTGGATCTTCTTCATGCAGAAGAAGAGTGAAACATATTCAAATTTCTGTGAATTCAAAGCACTGGTTGAGAAGGAGTTGGGGAAGAAGGTGAAGGCTCTTAGGAGCAATAATGGTGGTGAATACATCTCAAACGAGTTCAAGGATTTCTGCAAGGCAGAAGGGATTCAAAGAGAGCTCATAGCTCCCCATAACCCACAACAGAACGGGGTAGCTGAGCAGAAGAACCGAATGATCGTGGGTGCTGCACAGGCGATGTTGCATGATCAGGGCCTACCCCTTCACTTGTGGGCGGAAGCATGCAATACAACGGTTTATGTACAGAACCGTTGTCCTCATAGGACACTTGGCATGAGTACACCCGAGGAGGCTTATTCTGGTAAGAAGCCTGATCTTTCTCATTTGAGGATTTTTGGTGCTAACATTTACATGCATGTGACAAAGGATGCCAGGAAGAAGTTGGAGCCGACCATAGAGGTCGGGATATTTGTGGGGTACACTGATACGCCCCACAACTATCATGTGTATTTGCCAGATAGTGGTAAAACTGTGGTGCGACAGGATATAAAATTTCAGGAGGAGAAAGTAATGAAATGTTCGCTTGAGAGGGAGCTACACTTGCATGTAGACGAGGAGCTATTAGTTCCTAAGGATGAGCTTCAGGACGTGGATTAGCCATAGGATGAGGTTCAAGGAGTGGAAGAGACCACTCATGCAGTGCCAACCATCAGAGGGTGAAAGTGCTTGACAGAAGCTGAGCGACTGGCTCAAGATGTAGAGAAAGTTGTAGGACCACCTATAGCCCAATGCAGGCAGAGACAGTCACCTGATCGGTACACTGTATACATGGATCTTATGAGCAAGTGTGTTGTGATTGAGCCATCCTCTTTTGAGGAAGCTATGGAGGATCCTACATGGGTAGACGCCATGGTGGAAGAGTATGATTCTATTGTCAGAAACAGTGCATGGGAGATTTTTCCTAGACCGAAAGGCAAATCAGTGGTGGGTTCGAGATGGATCTACAAAGTTAAGCAGGCAGCTGACGGGAGTGTGGAGAAGTACAAGGCAAGATTTAATGCTCGAGGCTTTTCACAGATAGAGGGGATCGATTATGAGGAGACCTTTGCACCTGTCATAAGGTATTCTTCCATACAGACGATTCTTGATCCCTCAGCGCAGATGGGATAGTACATTCATCAGATGGATGTGAGGACTGCATTCCTCAACGGAGTCATTAAGGAGGAGGTGTACATTGAGCAACCCGAAGGCTTTGAAGTCTTCTGCAGCGAGTCACATGTGTGCAAGCTCAAGAGAGCGTTGTATGGGTTGAAACAAGCACCACGTGCTTGGTACACACGATAGACAGCTATTTCACAGGACTTGGATTCTCCAAGAGCGAGGCAGATCCTAACCTATACCAGATTGTGGTGGAGGGTAAGTTGCTTATCATTGTACTGTATGTTGATGATTTGATTCTAACAGGTGATGAGCTGTTGATACTCTCATGCAAGGATGATCTTGCTAAGGAGTTTGAGATGAAGGACTTGGGCCTCCTTCACTATTTCCTAGGATTGGAAATATGGCAACGCAGTGGTGGACTATTTGTTTCTCAGGGAAAGTATGCTCGGGAGATACTGGAGAAGTTCAACATGCATGGATACAAGCCTATTGATACTCCTCTTCCTAGAGGTTGGAGGAAGGAGGATGCCACTTCGGGAGAAGAAGTGGATGCCACTGTTTATCGATAGTAGGTGGGGTCGCTGATGTATTTGGTCAATACACGACTCGATATATGCTATGCAGTTAACCAGCTTTCACAAGCTATGGTTAAGCCTACCAAGCTCTTCTCGAAGGCAGGCAAGCATGTATTGCGCTACTTGAGAGGCACATCAGGATATGGATCTTGGTACAGACAGGAGGGTGCAGATTGGGTAGGGATCCCAACGGACAGAAAGAGCACATCAGGAGGGGTCTTCAGTATCGGGTCGACAGCAGTTACTTGGTACAGCAGAAAGCATAGATCTGTGTGGATGAGGATGATCCTGGTCAGGTTGTTCGGGTCCAAGCACATCAGGTACCATCATATCAGAGATTGTGTGCAGCGGAGGATCATGTTACTTTCATACATTCCAACGGACGATCAAGATGTTGATATTCTGATGAAGGATCTCACCAGGAGCAAATTTGAATACCACCGAGGCAGGATAGGGGTTGCTGATAATCCATATCTTGTCGAGAGGGAGTGTTGAGATTTCAACAAGATGATGGAGCTTAGTGAAAAGAGTCACCTTCACTAAGTGGGCCCGTAGGCAAATTATGGCGTAAGTTCTATTATTGGATCACATCAGGAATGATCACAGCAGGAGTAACCATAGCAAGGATGATCACAGCAGGAGTGACCACAGCAGGAATGATCACAGCAGGAGTGATCACAGCAGGACTGATCAAAGTCTATTTTTAGGCTGGCTGTCAAAAATAGAAAAGTCAAATATTATTGTCTCATAATAATATTTGGACTATAAACTTGATCTTATTCTCTTGGAGCACTTAAGTTTGAGCTACAGATGTGGCACATGCAGCTGTCAGAAGTAAGTACGCTTTCTTTGTGGGTCAGTTGAGTTTTTGCATGCATGACTTTAGTTAGAACTCAATCAGTTGAGTTTGGTGGAGTTGATTGTAGAGTTGATGGAGTTGTGTTCAGTTTGACTTGGTTAAAATAGTTGTAATTAGTCTAACTACAAATAGACTAATGATGAGTTGTTAAAATAATTATTAACTCATAATGCAACTATAGAATACATCAGTTAACTCAGTTGCATGTCAGTGCATGTTCATTTCAGCAGGGACAGGTGTTAGAGGATCAAATTGCTATCAGTTGTGACTATAGTTGTGCATGAGGGTTTGCACAATCAAGGGATTGAGTATGCCAATGAGAATTGGCCAATACCAAGTATTATAGCCTCTACTCACGTCTTCCCCAGTGTGAGTGATTCTTTGGAGGTAAAATACGAGTTTGGTTAAACCATTCTCATTCATTCTTGAGCAGGTATTGAGCAGTGGAGGCAGGCAAGCAGTGGAATAGATTTGGAGATCAGATCTGAGTTGTATTGTGTGTAACAGGTGGAGATAGTGTTGGATACTTGTGAGGAGTATTGTACTATGTATTATTACATGTTATCAATCATTAATATAAAGATGGGGTTTTTAGCTGTAAGCTTTCCCCGGGTTACATACTGTGTTAATGTGTGAATGCTCTTGATGTTTTATTGTTATTGATGCTGCTATATTGATGATCAACATAGAGGAGCTTATGTATTGTGTATGTATTCTGCAATAGTACATGATTAGGATAATCTCCATTGAATATGTGTTTATTATTCAAAATTTCTACACAGTAATGGAAAAGGCCAACATGTAATGCTAAACCACACCATACCCTAATTAACCATTTAAGAAGCTATGCTAAGAAGAGTTGCTAAATCAACAATATGTAGAAATGTCAAAGAAAAGAAACATAAGATTTTGAAGTGAATGTAGTATTGGTATCTAAATATATCTAGGCTCAACAAGACCAATAAAGCAACCGAATATAAAATCATGAGTTTAAAGACACAGATTTTAATGAAGAAGCCAAGGTGGGCCATTGCCATGAAGAGGAAAGGAGCCAAAAGTAACTTGGATATTTTGATCCAATCCTCAAAAGCTATCCTCTTCATTATAGTAGTATCAAAATTTTGTAAACTTTACCAACATTCATGTGAACATGCAACACCCTAAGCATGGTAGAATGTTGCAACGAAGAATTAGGACCTTTTTGAAAGATTTGTACTTTTGTTTTTCACTTACATTATGTAGAAAACTTCAAAACCTAATTGTTTTTTGATAATCCTACCATAGATTCCATTAATAATAACCATCTGAGATAGAAAGGATAAAAAAAATGTACAAGTCCAATATCTATATGGTTTTCTATGCCTTTCTTCATAAAATCGAGTTAATTTGCAAAAGTTACAGAAACCAACAAATTCTATGACTTTATCAAGGTTCAAATGGTTCCTTTGTAGATAGATCAAATGAAGTTTTTCGAAAGGTGTCAAATGTCTTTAGCATGTCGTTCCACCCATTTGACACAAGAAAAAGTTCAATGGATGTTTGCAATAGCTTGGTAAAACTCCTAGTCAACCATTATGTGACATATGGAATAGAGACAGAATGCATCAAGACTTCTACGTGGCAACATAATGACCTCAAGTGAGTGTGATCATCTTGAAGGTGCTAAGGATTAGGAAAAATGAGTGATTATGTGTTTGATATATCTTCATATGGCACACTGAATCCTTAGCCAATTGTAGAAATTACAATTTTAAATGAAATAGGGGACATGATCATCACCCATATCTTCATATTTGTAGCAATGCCTTTCTCAATTATTTTACTGTCAATTAACACTATAAATAGTATAGGATCACTCAAAAGCAGGTAACATATCTTGTCAAAGAAAGAATAGTATTTGTGTACACACTATTTGTAGTTTAATATTGAGTACGCCCTCTTGTTGTCATTGAGCTTCGATGAGAAGTTTGCACCAGTAATTATAGAATTTTTCCAAGCATTTTAATATTGTACCTCACTTGGAGTGCCCCCATGTGGTATGTGGAACCTTTAATATAATTTTATTTTCCATACGATGTTTTTACTCTATTTATTTCATAGTTAAATACTCTGTGTTATTTTTTTTTTCTAGTTGTTTGCGAGATTACAACACGCTTGACCTTTGGCTTCACAAAATGTGACCAACAACATGCTTGACCTTTGGCTTAAGAAACTGTGACCCAAGGGCATCTAAGCTATGAAAATCATGGAGGGATTGCACCTCACCTCATTCACACCAGCCCTTAGCATAAATAGATTTTTTTCCCATGAAGTTTCGAACTAGTGACCTTGATAGTACAGCCCATCAACATCTGTTCTACACCCCATGTTTTTTTTTTTTTTTAATCAATAGTCTTACTCATTATTTTTCTTCTCTTATAATATTACATCAAATGCTTGAATAATATTTAAAACATCAAAAATATTTAGATTTTCCTTCTATTCTTGCATTTATTTCTAGCACTTTGAATCTCACATTCATTCTTACAAGCATAGGTTTAGAAGCATATAATAGTTTCTTGTATGGAAAACTTGCAACATAGTTTTAATCCATTTCACATTAAAAAATTCTGAAAAATTGTTCACACACCTCCTGAATATTTTAAATGTCATAAAGTTTCTGAAGATAAGCTCATTTCTTTCTTAGATATTAATTTTTCTTTCCTTAAAATACATTATTGCTTTGTAGTATAAATTGTCCTTGCTTTCATTATATTAGTATTCTAAATGTATATCTTTACCCCCATAGAATAGCTGACTTTCATTTCATAAAATGCTATCTTTTAGCATATTTTCCTTTACGTTCATTAAATTAATAATTTATATTCTTACAACATAATTGTCTTCATTTTACACTAGATTAGGTGTACTTGCTTTCTTTGAATACAAAATTATATTTTTATAAGAATTTATTTGTTTTTATATAATACATTTTCTACTTCATTCTTATAAATAATTTTTTTTTCTTTTTGAGAGTAGAAGTTATGTTTTCCTTAGAATAGAGGTTTCATGCTTTCATAAGAGTTAAATGCTTGTGCTTTGTCAAGAATAATTTTAATGAAAAAAACAAAAATTTCACTCATACAATAGACTTTCATGGAAATATAGATTATGATTTCATTGATAGATTAATACTTTATTTCATTAAGCTTCATTTACCTTTAGAGATTAATATCCTATTTTGCATTGATAAGATATAATACTTCTTCAATTTATAACAAATTTTCTAGGACATATTGTATAGTGTACTTCACAAGTCTGTGTACTTGTATTAACAATTTAATGTAAGGTAATCTGAAGACATTTAAATTACACAACAAGAATTAATATAAATTATTACCTTGAGATGATTTTTAACATATTTATGGATGTTGGCGAACATAGATGATATTGAATCTTGTACATTTAGTGAACGTAATTGTGCCATTAGACCTTGTTGCCCATTTTTGAGTAATTTTATCATTCCATTAGAGCTTGTCACTTTAGATTGTTTCTTTTTGATACCTCTTAGCTCAATTTCCTTTCCTTGTGAATATACCTTGAAACTTAAAATCCCAAAAGTACCCATATCAAGTTACATAACATATGAAAATTTATATACTCAATTGGTATGGGAAATTTTCTATCTACATACCCTACTAGTCATTATGGATCATGCATTAGTTCCTTTTGCATTATTGTACAAGACCACATGGTTCTCATTACTATATTCTACCAAGTCACTTTTGTGTCATGTTGTTACATGTTCAAGGAAGTCTAAACCTTAGTTGGCCATTTCAATTCCTTCTTTAGTTTCTTTTTAGTCATTTGTGTGTCACTTATACCTCATGAATTCATCCATATACATAATCTCTTAGTTTTTCCCATGTCCATTGATGTGAGATATAGTAAGGCACTACTTATATGGATATTTTCCTTAATTGATATTGTTATCCACGCTAACAAGTTGGAATGTTGAACTAGTGTTTCTCTACTTGACATAAGGTGGGAAAAATAAGCTAAAATATATGTCCCCTAACGCAGGAGGTCAAAAGAGAAACTCTTGGGGTGAAAAAATGACCAAAAAATAAATCAAAATACAAGGATGGAGTTGATAAGAAAGGAATAGATTAAATTCACACACATAACTAGTTATCAATCATAAGATGATCATCCTCGAGGTGGGAAATCCCATGCTTGACATAAAATAAATTGAACATGGCCATCGACCATAAATTGCAAATCCATGACATGAAATGAGAATGCCTAGACACAAGATAGATACAATGGACCCCTGTAAGAAACTATAAAATCACATCCAGCATAAAAATCCAATGTGGATCTATGTCAGTGTATACATTAGTAGGACTATGGAAACATAATAGAGAGGTTCCCTAGAGTAGTCCTCAATCTACATAAAATCATACAAAACTCCAAAGCATGTTGGGAAGGTTATGATGCATGATACAATAGTGAGATTCCCCTATCCAAAGTATTCTACTCAACCTTAATGCTATGAATCTACATCATGCAAATAAATGGGATGATCTAGAGCACGGTAGAAATAGTGTGTTACTAGAATGAATGATTGAAGCTACCAAAGATATAATTAATCATTTTGTGGATGAACAATAAAGGAAAATAGAGTTTTACAACAAAATTTAACTGAATTTGAGAAAACAATGAATGAGTAAACCTTTACAACTAAATCCATACCTGTACAAGATGCATTTGACAAGGAAGATGTATCTAAGAGAAAAAGTAAGAACCAAGATGCCAAAGAATGTATCCTACTTGTAAGGGAAACTATGGCTACTATCATCTTCTCTCTCAACCTCAAGGTTGTGAGTGAGTGTTAATAAAAAAATATTCCTACACAGGTATGGATTACAACAATATTTCTAACCATCATGTCACTCACATGGACTTCAACATAGGTGGGGCAAAAAACCATTCTTCCCAACCATTCTAGAGAAGGGAAATTGACACTATATATATATGTGTGTGTGTGTGTGTGTGTGTGTGCGTGCTCTCATAAGGACTTTTTAATAGTGCAGATGTTGTTGATAGATGAGTTATGCTAGGATGCATAGAGGATTGTTTCAACAATGAATATGTCAAGTTGTTTGGAGAAAAGTCAAAATCCTCACTCTAATGAAATATTAAAAACTTACATTTAATTAGATCAAAGATTGAAAGAAATCAAAATATTTTTCAAATACATGTTGGGAATACTTGGGAGTTGTTTAAAAGTAGCTACAACATTAAGAAACAAATTTCCAATATTTTCTTCAACACAAAAGATGAGAACACATTTCAAATTTCCTTCTTTAATTGATGACTATCAATTGGTAACTAAGGAAGCCTCGACATTAAGGTGGTAGAAAGTAAGAATAACTTTGTTGCTAATTTTAAGTGTGGAACGAATTTTCATTAAAAAATGTTAAGATATCAATTAGTAATTTTGTCATACTTAATGTTAAGTATAATTCCATTATTGAAGATTACTCCATCATGTTACATGATTTAGAGTATTAATGAGTGAACTAGGGAGAAAAGGCTATTTATTAATGATAAGAATGATTGAGTCATGTCTAATGTGAGAAACTTGGATAACCCTTAGCCACAAGCCATGTAACAATTACCCTAGTCATATGCTAAATTCCATGTAAGTGAATACATAGGATATTATTTTTCTTTAATATATATTTAAGTATGATTATAAATTATAGGGTTAGGGTCATAAAAAATTAAAACATTTCAAAAAATTCCACCATTGTCTTAACTTTGAGGCTATAAGGGGTGCTTTAGAGTCAAGGAACCAAGGAGGTTCATTATCCTATCAGGTTGAAGTAGATGGTAAAGGATCTAACTCATTAGATTTGCAACAATAAAATCCATGACCTTACATTGTCAGACAACTCCAGAAAACACCAACTCTTGACTTACCCAAACCTAATAGATATAGATCAATTTTTTCTTGTTCTTAAATCTGTTAGAGCCTAGATTTGTCTCACGCTGAAAAGACAAGGTTCTAGGTCCACATCAAATCACGCTCAGCCTCGTAGCTAGCCCTACGAGGACAGGAGAGGACTCTCTCCGGGTCTATCTCGGAAAAAGGTTTTCAGAAGGGCTGAGATGACTCAAAATTAATACTGATTTTAGGCTAGTAAAGAGATAGGAACATTTTTTTTAGAGTTTTGGGTTTTTTGTTGGAGAAACGGGAAAAACAATTTTGGGTCCGGGGATGAGACCAGATCTTTGCAGAATTTCAAGTTGGGGCAAGGTAGGTAGTATCTTTGATGTTTTTTGATCATATGTATGGATGGATCAGAATGACAAGGAGCTAAAAAGGGCAAGGAGAAACAGGGATCCTCTCCAGACTGGTGAAAACATATAAAACTAAAGAAATTTAAAGGCAAAGCACTGAAATCAATGAATTCTACCTCATTTACTCATTCATTTAGTTTCAGAAGCAAAAGAACGGAATGGCATACATTAAAACATTAAAGAACTTACAAATAACTGAGAGAACACACCATAAAAACTTAAAACCACATGAATCCCAATAGGTGCTGCAAAATTTCTGATCTTTCCTTAGCCAAAATATGAAAAGTATGTACAATAGTGTGCCAAAATCTTCCCAAGAGTCCAACCCCTGCTACTGACTGAAAATTTACATAATATAGACCAAGCTAACCCATTCCCTAACCTCTAGGGGTCGAGCTCCTCCTTCTAGGAGTAGTTTCAACCAATTCTAAACAAGGAACTGAAATCTAGGTAGTCAAACAACTAACCCCTATATGCTAGGAAACTGATTCATTACATTAAATTTTTGCTATTTTGTGGATGAATCATCTAGAATAGGTAAATAACTACCAAATTTACATCATGTAAATTAAATTACATCAATCTGGGTCACAAATCCCATCAAGAGGTGAAATTGGTCATGACTGGCCGAAATTCTGAGCTGGAAAGTGAAAAATTGACCAAAAACCTCTATGCGTAGCGCCCTGATCTCTATGCATAGCGCACCTTTCAGCCTGTTTTTGGGGCACTTCTTGACATCCAAATTGAGCTCATGATAGCTCATTGGAAATCCCTAGATGTCTACTTTCCAACTCAAGGGGAAGTTTTCAATTTGGAGCTCATTTGCCCCTCCAAAACTGCATTCTCCCAGAAGTACTTCCTGCTGTTGCAAAAGGTGGCAGCGAGGTGGTTTTCATGGTGTTTTTAGGCCTTTTGATCATCCAGAACTTGATGAAATGCTTCGGCAATAACTGAGCATGCATAACCTACCATGACAAACCCAAAAATACAAAGTTTCCCTCTAGCAAGTGTCCCAATCAAAAGCGAGCGCGTCGACGCGCCACTCGTAGAGCTGAAAAAACTGTTTTTGGGACCAAAATTTTCAAAATGACAAAAATTTCTCCGAATTTGCTCAAATTCGGAGCGAAGACCCTCCATCATGTTTCATGCCCAGCCAACGAAGCCTCGGCCAAAACTCGAAGTGGATCTAGCCTCTTTCACCATTTTAATGCTCTGCTCAACTTCCTTTCCAAAATCTTCATTTTTGCTTTGCCGACATGCATGCGAGCCCAATAGTGATGTTTCATGTGACAGAGCATGTCTTTGTCTCTATTGGCCTTCGCCAGCAACTTCTCTAAGTGCATGTTGACCCTCTCAAGCCAAAACTCTTGGTTAGCCTATACCTCCTGCTTATAAACTGAATCTGTGTCTAACATGGCTTTGAAAACAAGATGTCTGCAATATCTATGTTGATATAGGTCTAGTGAAATCAAAAGTTCAATGTATGCTCAAAACCTAAACATGTTACATGTGTACCAAAGCATCATAGGAAACAAGCCATAGTGGCAATAGCTCTGTTTAAGTAGATTGACATGTCACTTCTTTGATCACAAGGGAATTTGACAAATGAGCAAAAAGTTTAATATGCACCCTTTGCAATGTTGGCTAAAACTTTACAAATGAGTATGCGACTGCATTTCACCAATGGAGAATGGGAAAATATTCACCAAGCCACCCACATGTCTTTAAAAACCCTAAGGAATGATTTTGGTATGTGCATAGGGTTTCACTTTTCTACACCCAACACATCAAATTTCCCACCTTAAACACACTACAAACATTTTAAAATTGACTGAGCAGCCATGAAAAACCTACTTGCAAGCTTTGGAGTCGATTTGGCAAGATCTGGTCGCATTAACAAAAAAAATTTTGGGGCTATGACTGAGTGCATAGCGCCCGAACCCAATGCGTAGCGCACACCTATATGCGTAGCGCCTTTGTTTTTTTACACTGGCCAGTGAGGCCCAGTGCGTAGTGCACACCTGTGTGTGTAGCGCACAGATCCAACGCATAGCACATTTTGTAAGAGGAGTTTGGAGGCCTTTCCAGTGTCGACATCAGGCGCATGATAGCTCGTTGGAAAGGTCTCTGAGTCGACTTTCCACTACAATGAGAATTTTTAAATTTGGAGTTCATTTGCCTTGTCAAAAATCAAATCTCCCAAGACTGGTAAAAATGTGCCAAATGAGGCTGCCTCAAGGTAGAGTGCTGTTGCAGTCAAGTTTTGAATCCCTTCCTCAACTCCAAATTGAGCTCATGATAGCTCATTGGAAATATATTTTTGTCTAGTTATCCTTTGACTCATCAAGAAAGTTATTTGGCCAACCAAACTAGGAGAAAATTTGATTTTCCCAAGGTCACTTCAGAGGTGCATCAATTCTCCCGAGGCGATTGTATTTTTGACATTTATCTAAAACCATGACACTTGTGTAAAACGTGAAGGAGGTTTTTCTTCCCTGGCCTGTTTTGGACAAAAAACTCTCTCAGTTTTCCCAAATTCATCTTTGATTGCTCAAAAACATCATTTGAGTAAAACCTACCCCAATGCGTGGAACAAGAGATTTGTTGAAATGAAGCGAAATGAAGGGGATAGGGAGCTTCTAAATTCTCGAGGAAATTTTTGGAAGTAGGGAGGGATGTCAGGAAGCAAAGGAAAGTGGAATATCAGAGATTGAGTGAGGGGAAGTGTTCCAAAAGGGCAAAACACAGGCCCAACCTAGAAAATTGCCAAGTTGTGGCAAGAAACTAGGGTTTGTGCGAAAATGAGGAATTTGGGGGATCTCAATGATGGGAAGTGTTTAATAAGGTACATGAAGGATAGGGGAAGCTGTATGAACATCTGGATACAAGTTTTGCTAATGATTTGACCATTCAAGAGAAATTGCCTTCAAAACCCTAGGAGAGGGAAATGAACCTTGCCTAGGCGCAACTGAAGCATGAACAATGTGTAACATGACTCAATGGAACCTGATATGATGATAAAAACCATATGAATGATGATAGACTCAGCTGAATAGTGACATAGACTGACATTTGGGCAACTTTGAAAGGAGTGAAAGAAAACCCTAGACCTAATGCCTAGTGACCAAATTTTGCTTGAAGACTCTTTGAAATGACAAAATTGACCTTGACACCTTAAAATCACTTTGTAGGAGCATATTTGATCACTGGAGGAAGGCTACAAAGGCTGACACTAACAAGATCTAGGACAGTGATTTGTAGATTTAATGGGTTCTAGAGTAGGTTCAATATTCTGCATGAGTGGGTCTTCAAAACCTCTACCATCAACTACGATATATGCATATGTTCAAAATGATTTTTGGTTGTTCACTTTGTTAGTCTAGAATATTTGGAGAGAGTAGTGAAAGAAGGGCCCTAGTTTTGGAGAAGAGTAGAGCTTTTCATCACCCCTTGGTTCCTAGATTTTGATTCCAAAGCAATTTTTGTCTCAAAGAAGGCAACATGGGTGAGGCTGCGAAATATTTCCTTTCCTTTCTTACATGAGGTGGCCCCTGAGGATATTGGAAATAGCTTGAGGTCATTTAAAAAGATGGATGTTGAAAGAATGAGGAAGGGATTATTTACTATTGCTTGAATTTGTGTAGAAATTTACCTAAGCAAAGGAGTAGGTGACACATAAAACCTTTAAGTGGACTCAAATTCTAAATTAAGAAAATGTGACATTGAGATGTTACTCATGCTAACAAATAGGAAACTTGTAGGATAGTTGCCCCTAAGGAAAAAAACACCCAAAAAAATTGGGGGAAGGGGGGAATGCAACTCACAAGCACAACACTACAAAATTAGAAGAGGTCCATAAACAAGAAAAGAAAAAGATATGGCACACAAAGAGGAGCATTCATGTTTCAAAAATATCAAATTTAGACAAAGGACCTGTACTAGAGATAACCATGAGCCATTTGGAAATGTTTCCACCTATCCCAACTCACTGATGATCAAAACGAAAAGAAAGAAAGAAAATGTTTGTTTTATGTTTACAATTTTTCTTATATAATTATAAGCATAAAATTTTCTTTCACTGAACGCTAATAACATCTACAAAATAAAATTGTGTTAGTTTTTTAAGAAATTGAAATAAAATCATAAGAGAAAAATATGGTATAAAATAACTTTATAAATGAATGTTTTAATTAAAATTTATCTACCTTTTACAAAGGAAACTTGGCTCTTAACATCTAAACAATAATATTAAAGAATGTAACATAATCATGGTTTACTAAAATACTTTATTGAATATATATATATATATATATATATATATATATATATATATATAGCTACATTTAATTAGATATTCAATTAACTTAATTAACTCATTCCAAGTATCACCATCAAGACATTAAAACTTATTCCCGGTATGATGACCAAAACATTAAAACACGGTAACCAGGCCGATAGTTTAGTAATATATAATTCATAATTACAATATACCAGCATCCCACTCAAATATGAATGTGATGCACATGGCTAAGGTGACCATAATAGCATAACCATCCATGGCCATGCCTATTCCACGATTGAATAGACGGTTATATATATATATATATATATATATATATATATATATATATATATATATATATATATATATATATATATATATATATATATATATATAGCTACATTTAATTAGATATTCAATTAACTTAATTAACTCATTCCAAGTATCACCACCAAAACATTAAAAGTTATTCCCGGTACGATGACCAAAACATTAAAACACGATAACCAGGCCGGTAGTTTAGTAATATATAATTCAGAATTACAATATACCAGCATCCCACTCAAATATGAATGTGATGCACATGGCTAAGGTGACCATAATAACATAACCATCCATGGCCATGCCTATTCCACAATTGAATAGATGATTTGGCTCCAAACTAATTACATATGAACACATAGTCAGTCTCATATAAACAGATAATCTTCGACTGCATTTATTCTTTCCCATACCTTCCAGGCAATAGAAATGTAATTAACCAAAACAAAAGAAATTCATGACGTCTTTCAGCAGATAATAAAAAGCTAATCATGAACCACTACACAGAGGAAAAGAAACACCACAGAGTATAAGTTGGTATACTTAAGTTGCCATTACCTGGTGCTATAAGTTGCTCTACTAGAATTTGACATTGCTATTGCTACCGTCGTTTTCGGTGTTGCCGTTGTTGATGGTGTTGTTGTTGCCGTTGTTGATTTTGCCGCTGTTGCCACTATTTTTGTTCCCACTGTTGCCAGTGTTGTTGCCAATGTTACCATTGCTATTGTGGCTATTCCCGCAGGTGTTCATGATCTTGCCGCTGCCGCTAACGGTGTTTCCAGTGTTGTTGTTGCAACTTATATTGTTGTTGTTGTTGCCGCGGTCAAGATTGGTGTTGTTGTTGCTGCTAGTAGGTATAGGTATAACCTTTCGGTTTCACCTTATGTTTATGAGTTTGGAGAAGTTTGGGAGCACCAAAATCACTTTATAGGCCCTCTTTGCTTACTTCATTTTCCATCCCCATTGAATAAGCTCTATCTCTGATTTTTCTGCCTGGTTAGCTCACTCCACTATTTACCACATATGCCACCTTTCATTAGTGAATGTACCATATATCAAGGCATGGTACAACTAGTATGACTCTGGATAGGAAACGCCACCATTTCTTAGGGAATTTCCCATATATCTGGGTGTGAACAGTTAAGGCTGGCAACCTCGGCAGCAACCCCAACTAAGTGCTTCTATTTGGTATTGAAAGCAAAGCTGGCCTACCGACCCATTGTAGCACCAACCTCTAAGCATTAGTGACAACCTTCCAATCTGTGTGGGAAAGCATGAGCAACTCCCTATGGGTAAGAAACACAGAAGATCCAATCCGGTAGGAAAGAATAGATCCCCATCTCTCTGGGTTGGAAATAAAGAATAGCTAATCTAGGGAAAGGTCTACATTTGATGGTCAGGTTCTTTTATGATGAAGCTAAGTAAGACTCATTTACTTACTAAGCTAGGTAAGAAAGTAAGCTAAGAATTAGTATAAGATAGACTTACTTACTTACTAAGAAAGGTAGTAAGGAAGGGAAGCTAAGTAAGACTCACATAGGAAGCTAATAACGGGAAGGAAGGTTTAGACTAGCCATTAAAGGAAGGCTCATAGTAGGCATGGCAGAGGAGGTGGTTCCATCGACATTTTGATTAGTGTTACCACTAGATAGATTACCTCCAGGTTTGGTACCCTCGGTAGGACCTCCAGAAGAGGTGGGGATAACACCAAACATACTAGCGACTGGACTATGAGAGGGGCTACCAGTGCTAGATGAAGATGGCAATTCAGAACAAGGAAAACCTAGATCAAAAGGGAACTCTTGGGGGCAGTGGGATGTTCAATTCTCACACATTGAGGTAGACTCACAGTTCGACTGTAAATCCCAAAGAATGGGGGATGTCCCCGAATTCCACTAGATGACTTAAGAGGAGCAATGTTGCCCTAGAAAAGACCACCCTAGAAAAAGAAAAGACACAGTAGTTCTAAAATGAAAACTATCAAAAGAAATGGTGTGAAAATCAAACTTTCTAAAATATTCCTCAGCAAATGGTCATGACCTCCACTGCTGACAAAGAAGTAGAAAGCCGAAGAAGGGCCTTCCAACCATTTAACTTGATGGGATCTCAACTCCATCAAGCGAGTGAAGGTGCGAATGAGACAGTTATAGAGTAGGACACTGGGCGCAACTTCAGCTAGCCTACAACTATCTGTCTTAGGTGCCATCCCACCTATGAGAACCACCTCTGGGTAAGATTCCTAATACAATGGCTACTAGGCTAACTTCTTCACAGACACGTCCAACAGGTTTCCTGTATCTTTGGCTGAAATCCACGATCCAGGGGATCTTCAGTACTATAAAGGCAAGGTGTCCCAATTAGACCTCCGGTCCTAGTCTTGGCACATACCACCCAGAAAGGATGTGCTTGCTTGTAAACTTGCCTCGACTATGTCCGTTACAAATGATTTTGGTTCCCTAAAAGGAAAACATCTATGTCTCATATGTCAAGTGAATAGTTTCTTCCATGGTCGCTACTAGATGCACTTACTAAAGTACCGACAAGATTCCAACTTACTCTAGATATTCATAGAAAGGGCTTGGGATGGGTGAAAAATCCAAACATGGCTTTTGATATCAAATTTCCCCCAAGATCAACTCATCCAAAAAAATAGAAATAGGTGATGGATTCATTCCAATTATTTTTTATAACATTATGAATGGGTGAAGAGGCTTCTTTTGGTGTCAATTCCAAAAGGTATGCTCGAAATTGAATTGGCTTTGTAACTTGAAGGTATACTTAGCGAGGTGTTAGTGAATGATGATAGCCTGGGCTACTTGATCTGCGCCTGCCTATGATGGTGTTTCTAAATCTCGATGTCTAATTATCTTACCCACAACTTTGCCATAGGTGCAGGATTTCGATCTACTGTTACTATCTTTGCTCCAACTAGAACGGGTTCCACTGTTTATATAAAAACTAGGTCCACTAGATTGCCTGCTTATAGATACCCTGGTACCTCTGGAATGTAGGTAGAACCCTGAGGCATACTCCTTCATTCCTGTAAAACTAACATATTGCATCTTTAGGTCATAATAAGGTTTTGCTGCAAGGTGATGGTAGTCTTATTTAGCATGATTGAAAGTCCAAATGTTCTTATTCTCTTCATTCCTGCCTTTATTAGGGCAGGTGAGTGATTCACGCCCTTCTTTGCTACTAGGTCTAAAACCTATAGCTAGCTCTATGACTAAAGGATCCGAAACAACCCCTACCAATGCCTCTAGCTTTGCTACTAGGTATCACTCTCAACCTAGAACTATTTCTTTGACTTAAGTGGGTAAAACAACAAGTAGTACCTCCACCTTTGTCTTTGTGGCTACCATTACCTTTGCCTTTACCCCTCGCCTTTGCGTTATCTGTTGCTTTCTCTACTTCATATAGACTAAGTATTGATGAATCTACTCGCTCTATTGTTGGTCTCGGATCATTGACTGGAGGATTTGAATCTGGAAGTGGATCTTGAACGGGTATAACTGAAAATGCTTCTGCTAGTGCGGGTGATGCTTCAACTTCAACTAGTAGATGAACTTCAAGTGTTTCAACTGAATCCACTACTGAAACAAAAACTTCATATAATAATAGCAATAACTAACTCTTAAACTAGTGATGCCTCTCCTGCATCTGCCTCTGTCTTTGGTACCATTGCCTTCGCAGGTTATGTATTTGGATCTTGAACAACATCTATGCATTTGATTCATTAATGCTTGAACTATTATTAAGTAGTCACGAATTGGAACTGAAGTATCTAGAAAATTAGGAAATTGTCATGAACCCCACATCCCATACCTTAAACTAGAAAGCATTTAGAGATGTTAGAATGATTGAAGCTACCAAAGATATACTTAATCATTTTGTGGATGGCCAATAAAGGAAAATAGAGTTTTACAACAAAATTTAACTGAATTTGAGAAAACGATAAATGAGTAAACCTTTACAACGAAATCCATACCTATACAAGATGCATTTGACAAGGAAGATGTATCTAAGAGAACAAGTAAGGACCAAGATGCCAAAGAATGTATCCTACTTGTAAGGGAAACTATGGCTACTATCGTCTTCTCTCTCAACCACAGGGTTGTGAGTGAGTGTTAATAAAAAAATATTCCTACACACATACAGATTACAACAATATTTCTCACCATCATGTCACTCACATGGACTTCAACATAGGTGGGGAAAAGAACCATTCTTCCCAACCATTCTAGAGAAGGGAAATTGACATTATATATATGTGTGTGTTTGTGCGTTCTCATAAGGACTTTTTGATAGTTCAGATATTGTTGATAGATGAGTTATGCTAGGATGCATAGAGGATTGTTTCAACAATGAATATGTCAAGTTGTTTGGAGAAAAGTCAAAATCCTCACTCTAATTGAAATATGAAAAACTTACATTTAATTAGATCAAAGATTGAAAGAAATCAAAATATGTTTCAAATCCATGTTGGGAATACTTGGGAGTTGCTTAAAAGTAGCTACAACATTAAGAAACAAATGTCTAATATTTTCTTCAACACAAAAGATGAGAACACATTTCAAATTTCCTTCTTTAATTGATGACTCTCAATTGGTAACTAAGGAAGCCTCGACATTAAGGTGGTAGAAAGTAAAAATAACTTGGTTGCTAAGTTTATGCGTGGAAGGAATTTTCATTAGAAAAGATTAAGATATCAATTAGTAGTTTTGTCATACTTAATGTTAAGTATAATTCCATTATTGAAGATCATTCCATCGTGTTACATGATTTAGAGTATTAATGAGTGAACTAGGGAGAAAAGGCTATTTATTAATGATAAGAATGATTGGTTCCTGTCTAATGTGAGAAACTTGGAGAACCCTTAGCCACAAGCCATGTAGCAATTACCCTAGTCATATGCTAAATTCCATGTAAGTGAATACATAGGATATTATTTTTCTTTAATATATATTTAAGTATGATTATAAATTATAGGGTTAGGGTCATAAAAAATTAAAACATTTCAACAAATTCCACCATTGTCTTAACTTTGAGGCTATAAGGGGTGCTTTAGAATCATGGAACCAAGGAGGTTCATTATCCTATCAGGTTGAAGTAGATGGTAAGGGATCTAACTCATTAGATTTGCAACAATAAAATCCGTGACCTTACATTGTCAAACAATTTTAGAAAACACCAACTCTTGACTTACCCAAACCTAATAGATATAGATCACTTTTTTCTTGTTCTTAAATCTAGGGCAGTGATTTGTAGATTGAATGGGTTCTAGAGTAGGTTCAATATTCTGCATGAGTGGGTCTTCAAAACCTCTACCATTAACTATGACATATGCATATGTTCAAAATGAAATTTGGTTGTTCACTTTGTTAGTCTAGAATATTTGGAGAGAGTAGTGAAAGAAGGGCTCTAGTTTTGGGGAAGAGTAGAGCTTTACATCACCCCTTGGTTCCTAGATTTTGATTCCAAAACAATTTTTGTCTCAAAGAAGGCAACATCGGTGAGGCTGCGAAATATTTCCTTTCCTTTCTTGCATGAGGTGGCCCTTGAGGATATTGGAAATAGTTTGAGGTCATTTAAAAAGATGGATGTTGAAAGAATGAGGAAGGGATTATATACTATTGCTTGAATTTGTGTAGAAATTTACCTAAGCAAAGGAGTAGGTGACACATAAAACCTTTAAGTGGACTCAAATTCTAGATTAAGAAAATGTGACATTGAGATGTTGCTCATGCTACCAAATAATACACTTCTATGACAGGTTCCCCTAAGGACAAAAACACCCAAAAAAAAGTGGGGGAAGGGGGGAATGCAACTCACAAGCACAACACTACAAAATTAGAAGCGATCCATAAACAAGAAAAGAAAAAGATATGGCACACAAAGAGGAGCATTCAGGTTTCAAAAGGTTCAAATTTAGACAAAGGACCTATACTAGAGATAACCATGAGCCATTTGGAAATTTTTCCACGTATCCCAACTCACTGATGATGAAAACAAAAGGAAAGAAAGAAAATGTTTGTTTTATGTTTACAATTTTTCTTATATAATTATAAGCATAAAAGTTGCTTTCGCTGAAGGCTAATAACATCTACAAAATAAAATTGTCTTAGTTTTTTAAGAAATTGAAATAAAATCATAAGAGAAAAATATGATATAAAATAACTTTATAGATGAATGTTTTAATTAAAATCTATCTAGCTTCTACAAAGGAAACTTGGCTTTTAACATCTAAACAATAATATTAAAAAATGTAACATAATCATAGTTTAGTAAAATACTTTATTGAAATATATATATATATAAATATAGCTATATTTAATTAGATATTCAATTAACTTAATTAACTCCTTACAACGACCAAAACATTAAACCTTATTCCCGGTACGATGACCAAAACATTAGATGACCAAAACATTAAAACACGATAACCAGGCCGGTAGTTTACTAATATATAAATCAGAATTACAATATAACAGCATCCCACTCAAATATGAATGTGATGCAAATGGGTAAGGTGACCATAATAACATAACCATCCATGGCCATGCCTATTCCGCGATTGAATAGACGATTTGGCTCTAAACTAATTACATGTGAACACATAGTCAGTCTCAGATAAACAGATAATCTTCGACTGCATTTATTCTTTCCCATACCTGCCAGGCAATAGCAATGTAAATAACCAAAACAAAAGAAATTCATGACGGATTTCTACATATAATAAAAAGCTAATCATGGATAATAAGTTCGTCTACTTAAGTTGCCATTACCTGGTGCTATAAGTTGCTTTACTAGAATTTGACGTTGTTGTTGCTACCGCCGTTGTCGGTGTTGCCGCTGTTGACGGTGTTGTCGTTGCCGCTGTTGATTTTGCCGCTGTTGCCGCTGTTGTTGTTGCTGCTGTTGGTGATGTTCCCGCTGTTGCCGGTGTTGTTGCCAACGTTGGCGCTGCTGTTGCCGCTGTTCCCGGAGGTGTTCATGATCTGGCCGCTGCCGCTGACGCTGTTGCCAGTGTTGTTGTTGCCGCTTATATTGTTGTTGCTGTTGCCGCTGCCCACGTTGTTCATGGTGTTGTTGTAGCCGCTGTTGTCGCGGTCAATATTGGTGTTGTGGTGGTCCTGGTGGATGACGGAAACTGGACGGTATGACTATGTTGAAACTGAAAACTTCTGCAAAAAAACGCCTTCCGTTCAACACAATTTGCTAAAGTGCATGAATACATAACGCGGAATTTGATAAGCTACTGTGAATCAATACATAACATGAGCAAATCATCCATAACGTGAAAATAGCGTGAAAATCATAACGTGAAAATAGAGTGAAAATCATAGATTGAAAACCTCAATCTATGTTGCATAACCATACCTGAAACTGGAGGCTAAAATCGATAGGCAAGAGATGAGAAATACAATCACATTGCTTGCCTTATATAGAAGCACGCGAACTCTAAACTCCGATTAGAAAATCATCCACACTCCCAACCGGGGTCAAATTTGTGAAGTTTTCAGTGACATTTGATGTTTTCGCGTATTAAATTTACAAGAATGTCGCGAGGATGACATGATCAATCATGCAAAGCCCAGCACCACAAGGATAAGACAGATAGAATATCGATATGGTGGATGCCGTATTGACAGATGTGACTAGTCGGATTTATTCGCGCAATTGGGCAGACGAGTTCTCATTTTCATCCCAAAAGAAAAATTTCTTTGCCCTATTTACAGATGTAACCACTCCAATTTATTGTTTTTCTTTTCCCTATTTACAGATGTAACTACTCCAATTTATTCTCACAATTGGACTTGCCCTATTTACAGATGTAACGGCTACAATTTATTCTCACAATGGGACATACGAGTGATTCTTTTTCAGTGAAAAAAAATCAAAATCTTTGCCCTATATCCTTTTTTTTCATGAGATGAGACCTAAATAGCAGAATTAAATTTTTTAATAAATGTGGTTGTTGTAATTTCATAGATGTGTATCAACTACATGCACAAAGAGTAGTGTTATAAATATATTTTTCAAAATTAATGTTTGGGCAGATTAATTATTCTTTTCTAGTTAAGTAAACAAAATCTTTGCCCTAGTTACAGATACTATTACTCTTTGCAATAAAAAAACAAAATCCATCCTTGCTCTAGGTACAAATGTAACTATCATTAGTGCAATTGGGCAGATGTAACCACCATTGGTGCAATTGGGTAGACTGTTCAAAAACTTTTACTTTTATGGATATCCCTTCTTTTGTAGTGATCTTTTAGCATAATCTTGCATCCACGCCTTACTATTTTAGTGGCCTTTTACCATAATCTTGGATGTCAACTAGGTACCACTAAATTCTCCAGGGGCCACATTAACTATCACTAATAATAGAGTTTCCTTTCTAAGATACTTTGATTTTAGTAGCTTCGTAAGTGATTATTTTTCAAGTGAGTGGGAATTCATGGTACAAAATCATCCTATCAATTATTTTCATAGAAATTCATTTTTGGTAATGTCTTTAACTATGTACGTAGCTTATCTTTTAAAATGACATGTAGCATTTTCAAGTGTTTTCATGCAATAATATTAGTTGCACTCATAATTAGATTACTAAATAACCTAGATATTTAGTTATTGTTGAGTGCTCTTTCTTTTCCCTATTATTCATTTTTTAAAATCATTCATTTATAAGATAAAACTATATACATCTTTAAAGACATTAACTACTAAAATTGCATTTCTATGAGAATAGTGAAGAGGATGACTTTCTTAGCATGTATTCCTAGAGTTTAAAAACAAATAATCACTCACAAAGGTACCAAACAAAAGTATCTTAGAAAGACAATTCTAATCACTAACAAAGGTATCAAAACCAATGTATCTTAGAAAGACAATTCTATTATTATTGATAGTTAGGGTTGTGTCTAGAGAGTATACTACACATAAAATACGCTAGATTTGACTTGAGGAGTAGTGGTACTTAGATTCACATGCAAGATTATAGTAAAAGATCACTATAAGAATAAAGGTTGAATGCAAGATTATACTAAAATATCACTACAAGAGAAGACCCTCGTGATAAAAGTGAAACATTTTGGAGGAGTCTACCTAATTGCACCACTGTAGATGTATACATTTGTAGATAGGGGAAAGATTTTGATTTTATGTTCCAAAATGCCCAAACATTAATTTTGATAGATATATCTATAAGACTACCAATAATATTTTGGTTGTACATATGGTTGATATATGTCTATCCCCAAATATCAATTTTGTTAAATATATCTAAAACACTACAAATAATATTTTAATTGTTCAAGTGAGTATTCTAATATATGAACCAGATTTATTAATGTGATAGTAATATTTGTATATATAAATAGAGTAAAGATTCTGTTTTCTTTTGCTAAAAGAGAATAAGTAGCATCCCGTTACATACGGAGATAAGGTAAAAATTTTGTTTTCTTCTGCTGAAAGAGAATAACTCGCATGCTCAATTGTGACACTCGTTACATAAGTAAATAGGGCAAAGAATCGTTACATCTGTAAAAAGGGCAAAGAATTTTTTCTTTCGTGGTGGAAATGATAATTCGTCTGCTCAATTCCGCGAATAAATCCCAACAGTCACATCTGTGAATACGGCGTCCACCATATCGATCATCTATCTAGGTCATCCTGGTGACGCTAGACTTTGCATGATTGACCATGTCGATACCCAAATATTACTTACATATATAAATATGAGAGAGATTACGTTTTCTTTGGCTGAAAAAAAAAACTAGCGTAACAAATCAGATTCGTTAGCTATGTAGATAAGGTAAAGGTTTTGTTTTCTTTTGCTAAAAAAGAATAACTCGCATGCCCAATTATGAGACTCGTCACATCAGTAAATAGGGCACGTGAAAACGATAACTCGTCCGCCTAATTGCGCGAATAAATTGCAGCAGTCACATCTGTCAATACGGCGTCCACCATATCGATCGATCTATCTCATCCTGGTGACGCTAGACTTTGCATGATTGACCATGTCATTGTAGATGCACTAAAAACTTCACAATTTGACCCTGGTTGGGAGTCTAGATAGTTTTCAAATCCGAGTTTGGAGTTCGCCTGCTTCTATATAAGGCAGGCCATGCCATTGTATTTCTCACCTCTTGCTTACCGACTTTGGCCTCTAGTCAAGTGATAGGTATAGTTGTCACAGTTATCGATGATATGCTATGTTACTCATTGATGCACAGTTATCCATGACTTGCTCATGTTATGTCTCGATGCACAGTAGCTTATGAAAGTCCATTTTATGTATTGATGCACAGTAGCTTATGAAAGTCCATTTTATGTATTGATGTTCAGTTTCAACATAGTCATACCATCCAGTGTCCGTCATCCGCCCCAGCACCAATATCGACGGCAACAACAACACCATGAACAACGTTGGTAGCAACAACACCAGCAACACCATCAAAGACAACAACAACACCGGCAATACCGTCAGCGACCAAGGCAAAATCTTCAACAGCAGCGGGAACAGCGGCAAGAACAGCGGCAACAATGGCAACGACAGCGGCAACAGCGGCAACAACACCGACAGCGGCAACAACAACACCAACAACAGCGGCAAAATCAACAGCGGCAACAACAACACTGTGAACAGCAAGAACACCGGCAACGGTGGCAGCAACAGCAACGTCGACTTCTAGTAGAACAACTTACAGCACCAGGTAATGGCAACTTATTCTAAGTGGCTTTTGTTTTCCTCAGTATTAAAAGACGTCATGACTGTCTTTTCTTTTCATATGCAGAAAGACGTCATGAATATCACGTGGTTGTCTTTTCGTTTTATCTGCAGAAAGACGTCATGAATTTCTTTTGTTTTGGTTAATTACATTGCTATTGCCTGGCAGGTATGGGAAAGAATAAATGCAGTCGAAGATTATCTGTTTATCTGAGACTGACTATGAGACTGACTATGTGTTCACATGTAATTAGTTTAGAGCCAAATCGTCTATTCAATCGCGGAATAGGCATGGCCATGGATGGTTATGTTATAATGGCCACATCAGCCTACGTAAGATTGATGTGCATCACACTCATTTGAGTTGGATGCCTGTATATTGTATTTCTGATTATGGTATTAGCAAACTACCTGCCTGGTTACTCAGTTTTAATGTTTTTAATGGTCTGATTGCCATACTTGGAATAAGTTAATTAATTAATTAAATAAATAAATAACCTAAAAAATTATTATTAAAATCTATCACATATTTCTCTTTATCGTATATTTTCATATTCAGATTCATTTTAGTTATTAACAATTTATTGCTGAAAATTTTTGTGGCTAACAAATTGTATGGATAATTATAAATTTTATTTAATATAATTTTTATGACCTTATGCTCATTTATTTATAATTGTATTTAAATATATATTAAAAAAAATAAGTATCTTATATATTCACTTACATGGAATTTACCATATGAATATGGTAATTGCTTCATGGATTGTGGTTCAGGCTTGTCTAAATTGTTCACATTAGATATGAATTTATCCATATCATCATTAATTAATACTTTTTTGCTAGTTTCCTCTTTAACACCAATGTCACTCATCCCGTGTCCTAAATCATATAACATGATGGAACAATCTTCAATAGTGGAATTATATTTAGCATTAAGTATGACCGCATTACTAATTGATATCCTAATATAATTTTAAAATGAAGAATTATTAGACTCTTGAACTTAGCAACAAAGTTAGTTTTACTTTCTACCACCTTAATGTGGAGGCTTTCTTAGTTATCAATCTAGAGTAATTAGTTAATGAAGGACATTTCAAATGTGTCCTCATATTTTATGTTGAAAAAAATGTAGGCCATCTTTTTCTTAATGTCATGACCATCTTCAAACAACTCTCTTTGTCATCCCAACTTGTATTTTGAACATCTTTAAATTTCCTACAATCTTTTAGCTAATTATGTAATGGTGCTAAATATGAAATACAAGCCATATCAACAAAAAATCTACTCAACAAAATACAAAAAGAAATATCCATCAAGCACCCACAAAAAAAATCCAAATGAAGAACTTTTGAGCCATTTTATTATATTTCTGCAAGCCAAATACAATAGATAGTGGAATGGTGTGCCTCAGCTTGTCTCAGGACCAAACCAAGGTAGGAAGATGGTTGAGGTGAGTTGAATGCCAAACTGTTGCACCAACAAGAAAACTACTGCATTATTGAATTTCTAATGGCTGGAAATTGCACTAAAGCAGCCTAGAAATTTATATGTTTTTAACCTTGGACTCCCTGTCCAAAACCCAGAAAATCCCAGAAGGGAATTTGGATGGTTTTGAATTGTGTTTTTCGACCCCCTTGGAGCCTCACAATAGCTATGGCCACCAAATTCGACCTATTGGAAACTGATTGATGATCCACAAACTCCTCCAAAATGCTGGGTGTGCTATCCAACAACTAACTTCTAGGATGAACTCTTGGCTAGGATCACCTACTCCCAAACACCATGAAATTCTGTTGAGTGGCCTCTGTCAGGCCCACAAATGTGAATTGTTGGTATGATGACTTAGCTAGTTGAAAGCTCCAGCTAAAATGGTTTCCCAATGCTTCTACCTCATCTTTCTGACCTAGGGACAAGCAATGAGATTAGTGGCTGCCCAAAAATACCCACTCCCCTCTCTAAGCTAGTTAGTTACGTGTGTTGATGCCATGAAACTCCTGGAAACTCTTGTAGAACAACCTCCCTAGGTATGGAGGGAAACGTGGTCCCAAGAAGTAGAGGTTGAATCTGCACCATGAGAGAATAGTGGCTAAAGAGCATGTAGACTTGCTAAACAACAAAGTGTACAAATGAGTGTTTGTTTGCAAATGTCAAAGATACAAAATAGAGGCCTCTAAGTTCTATTTATAATTGCTAGTCCTCTCCCATGGTGGTTCCCACCTTCTACTAATAAAATATTACTTTGCCCCAATTCTTCATTAAAATAATAATTTCCACTTTTCTCCCACAAAATAATTTTTTCTCCTTTTTATTTAATATCACCAAAAAATGGCAAAACTCCTTAGTGAATTTTGCGCTCACAAAAATTGGGAACATTACATCCTCCTAGCCAAAAATTTATTTTCCTAGCCAATGCCATGGGTCTCAAATGCGCCACCGAACCACTCCTCCTTGTTAAGCATCTTGCCATACTAGTGATCTCCCCCTCTAGAAAGCATCTCACCCTTTAGGGTAGATGAACTCCCAAATCTTGTTGTAACCTGATCCCATGCTAGTCTCAAAAGGGTGCCACCATGCTCATGCTAAGCCACCGTGAGTATGACAAACCTCCTATCATGCTGAGTGTGTATCCTCCCTTTCGAAAAACTGAGGGTGGGATATTTGTTAAGGCCAAGCTTATAGTGCCTAGGAATCTCCACGATTTCAATGTCTATCCATCCACTGTCAATCTCAATCGTGAGTAGAACCAGGATAAATCTACCTCGCCATACAATGGAGGTTTCATCAATCTCTCATGTGTCACACCCAAGGTGAACTAAATCACTCCCCCCCATGAACCTACTCATCATAGAATGGAGTGTCCTATCAATCAACTCAATCCATGGATCCCATAGCAAGCTCCTGCCACATAGCTCTAACAATTGCTAGAATCTGTCTATTCCTTCTCCCTAATCCTTGCATGAAACCAACATATAGGCCCCATATATCATGAAATGTTGGAAGCCACATGTGCCAAATGTAGAAATTCCCACTGTAGATCACGTGATAATGCAATATACTAAAGCAAAACACTTGATCTACTTCTACAATCCTTTTGCAAAAGCTTAATCAATTTGAGCATGATCAATGAGAACATATATAACTGAGAATAAAAAGAAATCACACATAACACAGAAGAAATATCATGAGGAAAGCCTCAGCCTAAAACCCCAACTTTGTATTATCATACAAGTGGAAATATAGTCTAGATTACAAAAAGAATTAGCTCTCAAGCTATCCCGCTCTCTCTGCAATCCCTCTGTTGTTCATAGATAGTCAAAGAACTCTCTCAAACCTTCTCCTCCGCTCTCCAAGCCTCCTATTTCTTTGTGAAATTTTCCTTGGGGTCCAGTGCAACCACTTATGTGAATTGACCTCTTCACATGATCACTAACTTCTGATCTAACTCTGCAATCCTGAAGGAGATAAATCCTTCTCCCTAGATGAGTTTCCTTTATAGGAGAAAAATTCATCCAACTGATAGTACATTGTCCCTTCTCTGATGTCAACTCGGTCTCTCTCTGAACTGACATGCATGAGTTATTCATTAGAGAATATTTAGTTATCTGAAGTGCAGCAATTATATGCAAGCGTGCATTAACTAATTGAACTCACATTAATTTAAACAAACTGTTTAAATCAATCTAACTAGACTTGACTCAGTTAACTGAGCCAACTAATTACAACTCAAATTAGAAGTCATCCTTATCTCTTTAACTGATGGATAAATCCCTAAATTAATAGAGAAATTGTTGCTTTTCCTTACATAAATTTCATGCTTTATTTTTCACAACTAATTAATAAGTTATGGTGAATTAATTAATTTATTTTTGAATAGACGTTAAGTTCAAATTTGAATTTTACTTCCGATTTTAGTCCAGGGACTGACTAGAATTCATATCCATCCTAAACTTCTAAAAATAGAATTCTATTTTTAGCACTTCCATTTGTCATTCCGTGTTGCTCAATCCATCACTCGTACCCAAGTTGCTATTTATAACAGTGTTATTTTTAACACTTCTATTTTTAGCATTTCTTGTTGCCATTTTCAACACTTCCTCTTAACAAGAAAGGCTTCAAGTCAAACTCAATCCTGTACCTTTGGAATGTTCTGCATGCAACACTTCTACCAAGTGTGGTTGCTCCAGCAACTCTAGAAATAAAAAAAAATCCCAATTGACCTCTCTGTTGGGCTAGAAACATACTCTGAAGTTGAAGCTTTGCCTGCTTTTGACAAGTGCACCCTCTCTAACCTCTGAGCTACTGCAACACTCCATTCATCTCACACCGTTTCACACCTCTCTATGCCATCCTACACTAGTGCAACACTCCTATTCCTGTCGCATTACTGCAACCTCCTAGCTCTACACAGTCCTGGGACTCCTACTCTGTAGCTCTCTTTGCTGCTCCATCCGCATCTATCTCTACCTGCTCGGATAGTCCTGCTACTCTTCATTGGGGCTCTTGTAGCAAAGTTGCATCAAAGAGGCTGGATACCTCGAGGATCCTGCCCCTATTCCAGCCTTCTTGGGATGATCACTCTGTTATCGAGAAAACTAGTATCCATTCAGAGCTGCTAGTCCCACTAAGATGGGTAGCTATCTTAGAAATAAACAATTTAAAGTTACTTGTGTTTTCCTTTATGAGAGATAGTTGAGAGAGAAGTAGAGGGTACCAACCTTAGTCTTTCGCTTGGTGATCCGGATTTAAGCAGGAACGCATAAAACACAGAGATAACCATAAACATAGATATGCAGCGGAAATAATACTTCACTTCATAAATGTAAATTACTGAAATATACTTACAAACAGTAATGGAAATAAACCAGCTAGGGCGATGGTAGCTTATCTCTGAGAAGAGATGTGGTGGCTACATGCCTTTGAACTGTCTTACAATGAGGCTCGAAGGCCTATTTATTGTTGAGAAACAATGAAAAGCCCTTAACATTCCAAAACCTAACCCTAGAAGATGAAACGCCAAACAATGGGCCCCGTTTGGGTAAATTGGTACATCAACATCCCGGGGTCGTAACTTTGGCATACGATCTCCGTTTGACGCGTACAATAGCTCGTTAGAAAGATATACCCGAGACCTACCACTTTGGGAGGCAACATTAGTGCATGGCCCCATGTTGCCCCAGATTTCCCAAAAAACGTCGTTTAGGGCCTCAAAACGGCTCCGGAAGTTCAGGACCCGAAAAACTGCTAAAAATAGTAAGTTGTGCTACAATTAAGGAAACTAAAAATGTTGAGAGAACAATGGTGGGGGTCCAGGTGGACTTGGCAGGTGGCCACCAAGATCCACCTGGATAACTTGGCTCCTTACTTGTTTCCTCTCTCCTTTCATAGAGCTTTCGCCACTCCTTTCTAACTTGTCCCGCTTCAAAGAACACCTGTAGAGTCAAAGCAGCATAATACCATCAAAGCATAGAGATCTATAACCATAAACAATGTAGGATCATATATACATTAACCATACACATGCATAAACAAATACAAGATTCAGAGATATACAAGTATATGGAGGAAATCTCAAATAGCTTTATTGATAGAAGTAGTTAAAGAGAGGATTACAACCAAGCTTTCTGATCCAGCGCCATCCTCCCAACATGAAAGCCCTCTTCACCTCATGAAAAGCTTAGATCACGCAACAATACAATGTTTCATAGAGAAACCAACAACACTTCCTTACAAAATACAGAATTCCAGCCTTTAGATCTCTAGGATGAGGGATCCATATATAAATATTTACAAGTGGGTGAGTGAGCTTCTGGGATTTTGATTAGTGTCATTTTTCTGATAGTTCTTAGTTCTACTTAGAGATTTCATGATCTCTTACTCATCCCTGGGCAAATTTAGAGAGGCAAGTGTCAAATGGGCAGTTTCTAGAAGATTCTCTGGGTTTCCACCTAGCCAACTACCTCTGCCATTTGTCTGCTCTTTCTCATCTCACCCTATAGAAGGGCTTTCCAGTATGCATCACACTTTTTTCATGTAGCAGGTGAGATGCATCGCACCCTTAGCACTAAGTAGTTTGTATGGTCCAGTTTTGACCAGTTCTGAGTAGCTTTTCAGGGAGAACTTCTGGGAGATGATGTAATCAGCTGACCTTGTTCCTTTAAGGTATGAAAAAACACTTTTAGGGACTTAGAAGACCTCGGTTTATGGACATATGAGATTGGGGTTACAGTGCCCAAATATGTATATAACAGTTGCCCCCTAAAGCATGAGGTCGTAAATCTTCTGATGTCGGGTGAAATGCTTTATCATGAGGATCCGAGGTTTTTTCGAACTAGAAGTTGACTTTTAATAAGATACAATAAAGTACATTATCTTCATAATATTTTCATGATCTAGCTGATGCGGCCATTCCCATGCTCAGCTTTATAAATTCATTTTCATGTACATAGGACAGACAACCGTCTATGTGGCAGACTAATGATTCTGGTAGAGCCATAATCTCTTAGCTCGGATGATTATCTGTGCAGCTATGATGTACATTTGATGTCTTTATTTTCTTGAATATATCGCAGCCCAGATGGATGAAACTAGATCCGGGGTCTTCAAAACGCTTTCAATCTTCGCCCGAAGTACAAGTTGATCCAAGATTAAGGAGGATAACATATGCTTGTTCTATAATTTTCCCTTCAAGCAAACCTGTCGCTATGTTTTAACGAGCCTAGCGATAGTTAAACTTGCTCTTGTCTGCATGGACAAGTTTGTCGCTATTGTTTTAACGAGTTTAATGACAAAGATAACTCGTTCCTTTTCAATTTTAGAGAGTCTGAAAAGAGATAGAAAGGAAACTCCAATATTCATTTTTCGTAGTATAATCCCTTAAGTCCAAAAAAGTATAAAGTAATATGAAAGGGATGACTTTTTTATAGTTTTAACGAGCCGAAGAAGACAAGCACTCAATCTTTTTGTGTAATGATCCCTCAGGTCCAAAAATATTAAAATCTAGAGGAGGGATGGCATTTCCAATCACTTTAACGAGCTAGAGAGGTCATTTTCTCGACAATCTTTTCATATTTTACGAGTCAGATGAAAAGAGCTTAAAGGAGACTCATTTTCTGAGGAACGAGTGATGTTTCTGGATAGTAGCTGGTTCTAGGTAAGGTTTGGAACTTTTCAAACACGGCAGTGTAGAGAAGGTGGCTAATAGAATCACTCATCGCAGTTGTTCCTCAAAAGGGGTAAACAATCAAATGGAGGCATATGATCGGCTAAAAAAGAGTGGAGGTGATGGTAAGAACACGACCAAGGTTAAAAAGCTGATAATTATGTGATCGCAATGGTTGTTTACCAAAGGTGGGTTCATTTTTTAATGATCTTAAACTCTAGTGGAACATATGCTCATTTCTAGGTTTATTTTTTAACGAGCTTGAACTTCATGTAAAATTGCTCGTGCTAGTCATATAATAAGGATGTCTCATCTATAGGTTCATTTTTTAGGGAGCTTGCCCCATTCGAAACTTTTCTTCAGAGCCTTTATTATGCAAGCTAGGAACAACCCACCTATGAGGTTAAAGGGTTGAGAGCCTACAAACTACGAAATCAAAAGGCCGCATTTCACTTGCATGCCCCCAAGTATAAAGAAAAGTAGAGTTTCCAGGTTACCATATGAAAGTTCTCGCATTTGCAAAATTGCTCCATCCGCATTTGTAGACAAAACACTTCCTTGGCTCTGTCCATCGAAATAGACAAAGGTGAATGGTGGGACGCATCCACTCTCATAACTTTGATGAGGGAATCTTACTCCAGTCTAATCCCATTTTCCTAAATGGACGGGTGTGTCAGACTAGTCATATATCCTTCGCGGAAACCTACCCTATACCTAAAGTTTTCTTGCCGAAGTAGACCAGGGTGTATACCCCGTGGGTTTCAGTCACAATCACCGAATCACTCGCACTCATCAGGTGGACGGACTAGATATTGAAAAGACATTCCTTGCATAAAAAGACCAGTTAGGGATGTAATTTGACTAACAGTTGTGTTTGAAATAGGGAATGAAAACTGGTCAACTAGGTGGACCACTCTGCCTTCATGTGGAAAACACATCATCTCTATGCTTTGATTGTATTATGTTGCTTTGTCTCTACAGTTGTTCTTTGAAGTGGGACAAGTGAGAGAGTAGTTGCGAAAGCTCTATCAAAGGAGAGAGGGAACAAGTAAGGAGCCAAGCGAAAGACTGAGGTTGGTACTCTCTACTTCTCTCTCCTCTATCTCTCATAAATGAAAAGACAAGTAACTTTAAATTGTTTGTTTCTAAGATAGCTACCCATCTTAGTGGGACTAACATCTCTCAATAGACACTAGTTTTCTGGATAACACACTCCACATTGCACCTCCTCCTACCTAGAGGTATGGATGCATGTGATCCCTCTGCCCACCTGGCTCAAAATTTCCCCCTACTGGAGGTCTCTGCGTGAATGGATGCCTCCACCTTGTCTCCTGTCGGCTTTCCTAGTTGTGGCTGCTCCACAACCTCCTGAAACTTCTTCACCAATCGTGGCTCCTCCTCAATCATCTGAGACTTCTTCTGGCACTGCATGTTGAGAGATAATGTACTCTCCCTCTCAACCACCAAGTTTCCATCAGTTTCCTTGCTCCTCAAGGCTTTTCATACATCTTGAACCTTAAGAGCATAGAGGTTCTTGACCTGTGAACCGATCTGCTTCACCTGTATAGTGATGATGTGTCTAAGGAAAACCTTTCCCTTACTGAAGACTACATCATAGCGTCTACGTTCCAGCATCACGATTGACACCAAATTTCTCTTCAGTCCTAGTACATACTTGACATCAGTCAATGTAATGCGAGCTCCATGCTCCCTTTGAAAATCAACTCTGCCTACACCTGAGACATTATACTTTTCATCATTACCCATTGTTATGAGTATCTGGGGATCTTTCTCCTCCAAAGTACTGAACAAACTCTTATCGCTGGTCATGTGGAAAGAATCTAGAGTAATTAGTTAATGAAGGACATTTCAAATGTGTTCTCATATTTTATGTTGAAAAAAATGTTGGCCATCCTTTTCTTAATGTTGTGACCACCTTCAAACAACTCTCTTTGTCATACCACCTTGTATTTTGAACATCTTTTAATTTCTTACAATCCTTGATCTAATTATGTAATGGTGCTACTGTCAGGCGGAAAGAGTCGATAGTGCAGACACAACCAACCTCCCTAGGAGCCTAAGACTCTCTAGTGACAGACAAGACAAACAAGAGCAATCCTTCTCTAAACATGCATTTACTATATAAGAAATCAAGTGTTTAGATCCTACCTATAATCCAACGCTGTTGTAGCAGTCCAGCCTCGCTGATCCGGATGAGCTCCTCCTTCACTTTGAAACCTGCATCCACTAACAATCAAACGATTAAATAGCACTTGATAATCTCATAGAATAAAACATATTTAACACATAGACCAAGGAGTACATGAAACAACTCATAAATAACAAGTTATTGAGAAGAATGGACTCATTTGCATCAATAGGAAACAAAAGGAACAATTACAACCTGAACCTTGGTGTTGTGCAAGTCCCTCCCAGGGTCCATCAAGAGTTCTCCTTTACTTTGACAAAGCTTACCCACTTCCAAATAGAACAAGCAAAGATGGCAATCTCTCCTCACAAGCTTCTAAATGGGAGTCCTAATTCCAGCAGCATTTACCCTTAGAAATGTATAGCTTCCAACCTCCCCTCCTTCTGGCCCAATGGCTGTATTTATAGTGCTCAAGAGGAAGTTATTCAGGTCCACCATCAATGGGATAATCCCCTCTTTGGATGGGATAGCTCCCTTATTGATGGGATAAGTTCCTCTTTGGTAGGGGTGCATGAACCATCTGGAGGCGCTCAATACACGTCGAACAACCTTCTAGAATGCTCTAGAAATGACCACAAGTAACTTTTTAAAGATGAAACTTGCGCATTTTGACCTTTACAGGGGGACGCACCTGCCACTTTACATACAGAGCGTCCAAAGACGCAGCTTTCGTGAACATTGGATGCGTACCCGCAGGTAAGGTTGAGAGAACCTGCGTACCCAGAGATAAATACATTTATAAAGACTTTCTCTCTTTTTGGAGTTTGACATGGAGAGCAGAGGCATAAGTCTTGCCTAAGAGGATATCATGACTGTTGATAGAGCCATACTAACTGTAAATAGCCATGGTGACATTTTTTAGTGTAACAGCTACATATGAAATACAAGCCATAACAACAAATAATCTACTCAACAAAATACAAAAAGAAATATGCATCAAGCACCCACAAAAAAATACAAATGAAGAACTTTTGAGCCATTTTATTATATTTCTGCAAGCCAAATACAATAAATAGTGGAATGGTGCACCTCGCCTTGTCTCAGGACCAAATCGAGGTAGGAAGATGGTTGAGGTGAGTTGAATGCCAAATTGTTGCACCAACAAGAAAGCTACTGCACTACTAAATTTCTAATGGCTTGAAATTGTACTAAAGCAATCTATCTATTCCTTCTCCCTAATCCTTGCATGAAACCAACATATAGGCCCCATATATCATGAAATGTTGGAAGCCACATGTGCCAAATGTAGAAATCCCCACTGTAGATCACGTGATTATGCAATATACTAAAGCAAAATACTTGATCTACTTCTACAACCCTTTTGCGGAAGCTTAATCAATTTGAGCACGATCAATGAGAACGCATATAACTGAGAATGAGAAGAAATCACACACAACATAGAAGAAATATCATGGGGAAGGCCTCCACCTAAAACCCCAACTATGTATTATCATACAAGTGGAAATATAGTCTAGACTACAAAAAGAATTAGCTCACAAGCCATCCTACTCTCTTTGCAATCCCTCTGCTGCTCATAGGCAATCAAAGACCTCTCTCAAACCTTCTCCTCTGCCCTCCAAGCCTCCTATTTCTTTGCGCAATTTTCCTTGGGGTCCAGTGCAACCACTTGTGTGAATTGGCCTCTTCACACACTCACTAACCTTTGGTCTAACTGTGCAATACTGAAGGAGATAAAGCCTTCTCTATGGATGAGTTTCCTTTATAGGAAAAAAATTCATCCAACTGATAGTGCATTGTCCCTCCTCTCATCTCAACTGGGTCTCTGTCTGAACTAACATGCATGAGTTATTCACGAGATAATATTTAGTTATATGAAGTGCAACATTTATATGCAAGCATGCATTAACTAACTAAACTCACATTAATTTAAAAAAAATGTTTAAATCAATCTTACTGGACTTGACTCAGTTACATGAGCCAACTAATTACAGCTCAAATTAGAACTCATCCTTATCTCTTTAACTGATGGATAAATTCCTCATTTAATAGAGAAACTGTTGCATGTCCTCACATAGATTTCATGTTTTAATTTTCACAACTAATTAATTCATGGTGAATTAATTAATTTATTTCTGAACAGCTGTTAAGTTCAAATTTGAATTTTATTTCCTATTTTAGTCCAGGGACTAACTAAAATTGAAATCCATCCTGAACTGCTAAAAATAGAATGATATTTTTAGCACTTCCATTTTTGATTCCCTATTGCTCAATCCAGCATTCATACCCAAACTGCTATTTATAGCAGTGCTATTTTTATCACTTCTATTTTTAGAATTTCTTGTTATTATTTTCAACACTCCCTCTCAACAAGAAAGGCATCAAATCGAACCCGATCATGTACCTTTGGAATGACTTGCATGCAACACTTCTACCAAGTGTGGTTGCTCTAGCAACTCTAGAAACAAAAAAAACTCCCAACTGACCTCTCTATTCGACTAGAAACATACTCTAATGTTGAAGCTCTTCCTGCTGCTGACAAGTGCTCCCTCTTTGACCTCTGAGCTGCTGTAACACTCCATTCATCTCGCACTATTGCACACCTCTCTGTGCTATCCTCCACTCGTGCAACACTCTTGTATCTCTCGCATTGCTGCAACCTGCTAGCTCTACATACTCCTGGGACTCCTGCACTGTAGCTCTCTCTACTACTCCATCTGCATCTATCTTTACCTACTTAGATACTCCTACTACTCCTCATTGGGGCTCCTATAGAAAATAAATCAAAGAGGTTGGATACCTCAAGGATCCTGCCCCTATTCCAGCCTTCTTAGGATGATCACTGCACATTGCACCACCTCCTACCTAGAGGTATGGATTCATGTGATCCCTCTGCCCACCTGGCTCAAAATTTCCCCCTACTAGAGGTCTCTGCATGAATGGATGCCTCCACCCCGTCTCCTCTTGACTTCCCCACTTGTGGTTGCTCCACAACCTCATGAAGCTTCTTCACCAATCGTGGCTCCTCCACAATCATCTGAGACTTCTTCTAGTGCTGCATGTTGAGAGGTAATGTACTCTCCCTCTCAACCACCAAGTTTCCATCAGTCTCCTTGCTCCTCAAGGCTTTGCATGCATCTTGAACCTCAAAGAGCATACAGGTTCTTGACCCGTGAACTGATCTGCTTAACCTCTCTAGGGATGATGTGTCTAAGGAAAACCTTTCCCTTACTAAAGACTACATCATAGCCTCTGTCTTCCAACAGTAAGATCGACACCAAATTTCTCTTCAGTCCTAGTACATATTTGACATCGGTTAAGGTAATGTGAGCTCCATGCTCCCTCTTAAAAACAATTGTGCCTACACTTGAGACACTATACTTTTCATCATTACCCATCGCTATGAGTATCTAGAGATATTTCTCCTCCAAATTACTAAACAAACTCTTGTCGTTGGTCATGTGGAAAGAAGCTCCACTGTCAAGAAACCAACCACTTCCCACCATGGATTAAACCATGCATGCAAACAGTGTCAAATGCAACTCGAACTATGAGGCCAGTGCCTCAAATTTTGATCCTTCCACAAATTCCTTCTTGGATTTTCTCAGTCGACAATTTTTAGCAAAATGGCCGACCTCATGACACTGAAAGCATCGCACTTTCGATTTTTCAAAATTCTTCCCACCTTGGGAAGAACTGGATTGGGAAAGAGGATCCTTCTCCTTCCCCT
The DNA here is from genome assembly GCA_031772625.1 of Pinus tabuliformis. NCBI lineage: Eukaryota > Viridiplantae > Streptophyta > Pinopsida > Pinales > Pinaceae > Pinus > Pinus tabuliformis. The sequence continues at coordinate 58,437,091 of CM062810.1, read as the reverse complement.
TCCTCTCCTTACTCGCTAAGGCGTAGTTTTCTTCATCCTCCATGGATGAAGAATCATCTCTCGTGCTTCTTACTATCTCCTCCTACATCAGATCCAACCAAAGTCATTCCAAATCTGACAGTTTCTCTCTTCCATTAACTGAGTCTTGGTAGTTATGCCAGCTCTTAGGAAGATCAAGGAGTGCAAGACTCACCATGTCATCATCAGCTATCACAATCCCTACACTTCCAAGCTCATCCCTGCATGTGGTTAGCTTGTTCAGAAACGTAGAGATCGTGTCACACTTTTCACACTTGATCTTCTGAATCTTGTCTTTCAGTGCCAGCTTCCTCTGATCGTTTCTATTCTGATATACATCTTCAATTATTTCCACATTGAAAATGGTGTATCCTTCCCATGGAGACTTGACACTATGTGGTCTTGAACTCCCTCCAAAAGGATTCTCCTTGCTCTAGCCACACATTTCTTCCATTTCGCCAATTGAGTAGCATCAGTTGGCTTGGGGACTTCTTGATCAATGAAGTCCTTTAGATTGTTATCCTCTAATACTGCTTCCATGTGATCCTTCGAGGCTATATAATTCGAGCTGCCATCAAGAGCATACTCGAGTCTTAAACCATTGAATGCCATAGGTGAAATAAAGATGTGATAAGAACTCGATTTCTGTATTCACTAATCACAAAATTTGAACTTCTCGCTTCTTTTATACTGTTCTTCATTGATCCCCTTTACTCTGATACCATGTAGAAATTCCCATTGTAGATCACTTGATAATAAAATATACTAAAGCAAAACACTTGATCCACTTCTACAACCCTTTTGCGGAATCTTAATCAATTTGAGCACGAACAATGAGAACACATATAACTAAGAATGACAAGCAATCACACATAACATAGAAGAAATATCATGGGGAAAGCCTCAACGAAAATCCCAACTCTGTATTATCATACAAGTGGAAATATAGTCTGGATTACAAAAAGAATAAGCTCACAAGCTATCCTACTCTCTCTGCAATCCCTCTGTTGCTCATAGACAGTCAAAGGCCTCTCTCAAACCTTCTCCTCTACCATCCAAGCCCCTTATTTCTTTGCACAATTTTCCTTGGGGTCTAGTGCAGCCACTTGTGTGAATTGGCCTCTTCACACACTCACTAACTTCTGATATAACTGCGTAATCCTGAAGGAGATAAATCCCTCTCCATGGATGAGTTTCTTTCATAGGAAAGAAATTCATCCAACTGATAGTACACTATCCCTCATCTGATCTAAATTGGGTCTTTTTTTGAACTGAAATGCATTGATGCAGGAGCATCAAGACCATTTTTTCATTTGTAAATATGTGATTAAAGGGGGTGTGACAATTTTTAATATTTTATTAATTAATTTGTTATTTTTAATAAAATAGGAGAAAGTGAGGATTTTGTAAATATTCTTTTTATTAAAAATAATATGAGAGAAAATAGAGTTAGATAGAAATTTTAGGAAGTAGAAATGCTATGTACGAGACTTAGTTGAGTCCACACCTAGAATCTATTTAAATTAGATTTAGTTGCAAAACTTTAGGGATAAATCTAGATTTTAGGGGTGTTGAGTTATTTAAGGAGATTTGAGTCTAAATTGGTTTAATTAATTTGTATAAATTATCAAGCCTCAAAGGCGTTGAGAGGAGTGAGATTTGAGAGGGAGAGTGGTAGAGAGTAGGTTTTGAACAACTAAGGCTGTAAGCCTCTGGGCAAATTGTAATGGGCCACAGCTATTGAATATCTGGCCAGGAAGGACAATTTGTAAGTATTTTCATTGTTAACATGATAAGTGTGTTTCAGAGTTTATTGGTGAATTTATAAATTGGGTATTTAAATGCTGTGATTTGCAATAAGAGTGGGCATATGGACATTTGATGATAATTCAATGAACCTAAGTAAGATCGAAGATTATGAGGAAAATTGAAATTGAACTTTCAAATCCTGATATACAGCTCTGCATATAAGTTATTAATCTCAGGATGATAATTGTTAAATTATATTGGACGAATGTATAGTTGTTTTAATATCGATCTGTAGTTGATTGACAGCAATGAAAGGAAGAGAGCACCAATGAATATGAAGTCATGAGCTGTGTTTTTAATAGGAAATGAATGTGTTTTGATTCTGCTACATGTATGAGTCACGTTGGTATGGACAACGTCGAATCAATTCACTAGCAAGGTAGAAAAGCAATGGAAAGATTTTTGTATCGATGTGATCAATTCATAGTTATTGAGTGGCAGGTTCTGTGTGCAAGGCTTTTTGTATCTATTTGATTGAATCCGTTTACAGTTATTAAGTGACAGGTTCTACGTGCAAGAGGACGATGTAACGAAACTTGGAGAGTCGAATTTATGGAAGGTGCTGAGCTGGTTTGAATATGTGTGAACAATTATTTTTAAATGCAAATCCAACTGTTGTATTAACAGCGCAATGATGTATAATGATCGTAGCTGTGACCTGCGTGTAGAGGGGTTTATAACTGTGAAATGCGACAGAGCGTTGAAGGATTGAGGAGGCAATGGCGCTTGGTGGTGGAGTGATAACTGAATACGTGTATCTCCTTATGGTAAATGCAGATTCTGGTATGTCAAATAGTGGATCAATTGCAGAATGCGTGTAGCCACAAGAACTTAATCTTGTGCATGATTGAATAGTGGATATTAAACCCAGCGTTATGAAATTAAAGACTGCCTTTCATTATGACCTATGTTTGAATGTTTATAAGTCGCAGGTTGGGATCGGTCGATTGGAGAACCGAGATTTGAAATAGAATCCAAGTTAAATTGTGTTGATCCACTACAGGTGAGCGAGCCATTGTGCTAGAAAGATACCCAGCAACACTCAAGCGGTTGTATTGTTAAAGATTGTTGAACAGAGACGTAGAATTTGTCAGGATTCGGTCTGTCCTGAATCGATGGAACAATAATTGTTTAATATGCCTAGAAATCGTCAATTGAAGTAATAGGAAATTGCAGAAATCTGTGGGTGTTTTCATGAATGTCTTGCAGAGTAGAACTGTTCTGGAATGCAGATGGAATGACATTTCCAGCAATGGTAAGAATAATTGTACTTGACAGAGGTGAGTTAAATCAATTCAGAAGTTATGAAACCCAGTTCTATTGTGTTTAGAAATCGGGATTTTTTTCTATGTTTGCCTGATTGCTATAGCTGAATACCGGTGGATAGCGTAGATTGAGAAGTGTTAACCAGCGACACTGAAAGTCAATGTATTGGTAGTGTTAAAAGCTGAGTTGGACATTCGTTGCAGGAGTTCGGATGGATGGGGAAGCTGGGTAAGAAAAGAGAGATAGGTGCACTCTCTTCATAAACATGGAAGCTTTGGATGAGCGGTGCAATTAAATATCTGTGAGGAAGGTAAGTGACTGTATGGGTCAGTGTTGAGGTTTGATGAAAATGTTAAAGTCAGAGCTTGAGCTGGAGAATGGACAGCGTTTTGATAACACAGGCATTGAAATAAATCAAATGGAAAGTGATGAGTGAGTTTATGGGTTTTATGTTGAAGGGCTTCCGCATGATAATGGAATTGTGTGAATTTGCTAACTGTTGAGGTTTTGATTTGGGCAAATGCTAAGATCATTTTTATATGCACATGGAGAAAAGATTCTGGGTTGAGCAGGGTAGAGTCTTATGTCATTTTGGTATCAGAGCTAGAATGCTTTGTTGAAGATGTTTGTTTTTTTGAATGAGTACAGCTGATAACTGAAGTGTGTTTCTTTGAATGCGTGATGAATGATTGAAAGGAAGATCAGATTTTTAAATTTGATATGCAAGCTACACAAATGCAGTGAATAATATTGCAAAAGTGGAAAGAAGACAAGATCATGCAGGATCTTAAAGGTGAGATGATTTTTTTTTTTGAATTGAAATTTATGATTGAAGTTTATGGTTGCAGAGAAGATGATGGCAATGAACCTGACATTCAGCTGAAGGCTGGATAGGGAGGACAATTGCAGTGTCCGGAAGAGAAAGTGAGTTCAAGAGATAGCCTAGAGAGAGAGCAGAGGAGAATTCTTAAGAAGTTCTAGAGGCAGTGAACCAGTACTTACCAAAAGACTGAGTGAGGAGAGCTTGGTGAGGTAAGCGTGGTAGCAGGAGAGCTTGTTGTTGCAGAGGCTAGTGCAACTCATGGTGAACGAACAACTGATGAAAGAAATGATCATGGAGGATCACAGAAAAGGTTCAGAGGAATGCCACATACGTGAGATGACTGAGGAGGTGAGAGAAAGAGAGATTGCAGCAATGAAAGTACAATTGCAAGTACTAGAAGAATGGCTGCAAGAGCAGGAAAACCATAATAGAGGACGGATCTTTCCATTGAAGGGAAAGAGAGTGATTTGGCAACCATTGCAGATGAAGTTGAGGCAGATTGTGATTGCCTTATTGAAGAAGGAACTTAGATTTCTTGAGCTAGAGATGGAATTTGAAGATTCCACATGTAGATCTGATCAAAAGGAAGTGCTGAAGGAAGCAGTCGAGACTCAAAAGTCTTGTGGTTTTAAAACTAATGAGTTGTGTATGTTTACAAGTACAACCCAGGGAGATGAGCAAGCTTTAGACTTTGTTCAAGAAGAGTTGAATCTGAAGTTTGTTCAGAGTAATGCTGAGATAGCAAGATCTCAAGAGGAAATGAAGACGAAGGAGTCTAATCAGAATGTTGGACCAGCTGATGATTGGTCAAAAGTTGGTGAAGATATGGAAAATTGTGTGAAGTTTCCAAGTTCTACTCCTAATGAGATTGTTAAATTGTATAGGAAACTAAATCTTCAGAGAAGAGAATTGGAGAGATAGAGGACTTATGCACAGGTTAGTTTGCTGAGGAAGCAAGGCAAGGAAATTTTCATGAAGGATAGTCATGAAGCAGAAGATGGTAATAAGGCAAGACTAGCTGACAGCCTCATGGTAAATACAAATCAACATATTGATGTGCTGACAAAGGAGTTGGGAAGGAACTCAGAGCAGCATACTGAAATGTTGCCAGAGAAAGCTGAGGAGAAAGCCAGTAAAGATTTTCTGAGTCCTAAAGAAGACTTGGAGCTGCAGAGAGAAAACTTGGTGACTGAAACAACAAGTGAGACCATTGGGTCTTGTGATTTTGAAGCTGACAATTTGATTCTGTTTACAGGTGATGTAGAAGACAGTGTATCATTTGGAATTGTCTTGGAAGGAGGTGAACATTTGAAGAAAGAAGATGAGACTGTAATGTCTCATATGCAGAGGCTTGTTACTATGGTTGACAAGGAAAAGTTGGCTTGCCAAGAGAAGACTGGTGGACAAAATTTTGGAACTGTTACAGTGATAGAGGATGAAGCTACCATGTTGGAAGAACTTGATTTGATAGCTAGAATCAATCAAGATGATGATGGACAATTACTGAAGATTGTCGAAGGAGAAGACGAAGGTTATGCTGGAACTAATTTGCAGCGTGTTAATGAAATGCTTGAGAAGAAATGGCTGAAATGTTTGCTGGAGACAAAAGTTGAAGATAAAGTTGCAGGTGATGAGCAAAAGAATGTTGCAGAGGGACAGGAAGTTTGGGAGGCAACAACATCAATAATAGCAACATCTATGGTGGCAGCAACATGTGGGGCGACATTTATGATGGCAACGGAGGCAACACTGACAGCAGCAATATCTATCGGGGCACTGAAGCCTTATGTTTTTATTCTAACAATTGTTTTGTGAGTACAGGTTTTATTGCAGATGCTGGAGAAAATCTGTTAGACAAAGAAATTGAACTGATGAGGCAGATGATGATGAAAGTATCCTGGAAGAGGCCAGCAACAATAAAACAAAAGGAAAGCAGCAAATGAAAGACAACAGAAGATTGTGAAAGCATAGTCAGTGGAGCGATGCAGCGTAAAGTGTGGAAACCTGGAGAAGAACATCAAAAAGAAGCAGTGGCAAGTGGAAAGTTACAGCACAAGATATGGGATCTAGGCATACAGAGATCCGAACACATGATCAGGCGATCATGTTTAGTTTCAACCTTGGGAGTCTGATGCAGGAGCATCAAGACCATTTTTTCATTTGTAAATATGTGATTAAAGGGGGTGTGACAATTTTTAATATTTTATTAATTAATTTGTTATTTTTAATAAAATAGGAGAAAGTGAGGATTTTGTAAATATTCTTTTTATTAAAAAGAATATGAGAGAAAATAGAGTTAGATAGAAATTTTAGGAAGTAGAAATGCTATGTACGGGACTTAGTTGAGTCCACACCTAAAATCTATTTAAATTAGATTTAGTTGCAAAACTTTAGGGATAAATCTAGATTTTAGGGGTGTTGAGTTATTTAAGTAGATTTGAGTCTAAATTGGTTTAATTAATTTGTATAAATTATCAAGCCTCAAAGGCGTTGAGAGGAGTGAGATTTGAGAGGGAGAGTGGTAGAGAGCAGGTTTTGAACAGCCAAGGCTGTAAGCCTCTGGGCAAATTGTAATGGGCCACAACTGTTGAATATCTGGCCAGGAAGGACAGTTTGTAAGTATTTTATTTGTTAACATGATAAGTGTGTTTCAGAGTCTATTGGTGAATTTATAAATTGGGTATTTAAATGTTGTGATTTGGAATAAGAGTGGGCATATGGACATTTGATGATAATTCAATGAACCTGAGTAAGATTGAAGATTATGAGGAAAATTGAAATTGAACTTTCAAATCTTGATATACAGCTCTGCATATAAGTTATTAATCTCGGCATGATAATTGTTAAATTATATTGGTCGAATGTATGGTTGTTTTAATATCGACTGTAGTTGATTGATAGCAACGAAAGGAAGAGAGCGCCAGTGAATATGAAGTCATGAGCTGTGTTTTTAATAGGAAATGAATGTGTTTTGATTCTGCTACATGTATGAGTCATGCTGGTATGGACAGCGTCGAATCAATTTACTAGCACAGTAGAAAAGCAGTGGAACGCTTTTTGTATCGATGTGATCAATTCATAGTTATTGAGTGGCAGGTTCTGCGTGCAAGGATTTTTGTATCTATTTAATTGAATCCGTTTACAGTTATTAAGTGACAGGTTCTGCGTGCAAGAGGACGATGTAACGAAACTTGGAGAGTCAACTTTATGGAAGGTACTGAGCTGGTTTGAATATGTGTGAACAATTATTTTTAAATGCAAATCCAACTGTTGTATTAATTACGCAATGATGTATAATGATCGTAGCTGTGACCTGCGTGTAGAGGGGTTTGTAACTGTGAAATGCGGCAGAGTGTTGAAGGATTGAGGAGGCAATGGCGCTTGGTGGTGGAGTGATAAGTGAATACGTGGATCTCCTTATGGTAAATGCAGATTCTGGTATGTCAAATAGTGGATCAATTGCAGAATGCGTGTAGCCACAAGAACTTAATATTGTGCATGACTAAATAGTGGATATTAAACCCAGCGTTATGAAATTAAAGACTGCATTTCATTATGACATATGTTTGAATGTTTATAAGTCGCAGGTTGGGATCGGTCGATTGGAGAATCGAGATTTGAAATAGAATCCAAGTTAAATTGTGTTGATCCACTACAGGTGAGCAAGCCATTGTGCTAGAAAGATACCCAGCAACACTCAAGCTGTTGGATTGTCAAAGATTGTTGAACGTAGATGCAGAATTTGTCAGGATTCTATCTTTCCTGAATCGATGGAACAGTAATTGTTTAATATGCCTAGAAATCGTGAATTGAAGTACTAGGAAATTGCAGAATCTGTGGGTGTTTTCATGAATTGTCTTGCAGAGTAGAACTATTCTGGAATGCAGATGGAATGACATTTCTAGCGTTGGTAAGAATAATCGTACTTGACAGAGGTGAGCTAAATCGATTCAGAAGTTATGAAACCCAGTTCTATTGTGTTTAGAAATCGGGGTTTTTTTGCTATGTTTGCCTGAATGCTACAGCTGAACACCTGTGGATAGTGTAGATTGAGAAGTGTTAACCAGCGACACTGAAAGTCGATATATTGGCAGCGTTAAAAGCTGAGTTGGACATTCGTTGCAGGAGTTCGGATGGATGGGGAAGCTGGGTAAGAAAAGAGAGATAGGCACACTCTCTTCAGAAACATGGAAGTTTTGGATGAGCGGTGCAATCAAATATCTGTGAGGAAGGTAAGTGACTGTATGGGTCAGTGTTGAGGTTTGATGAAAATGTTAAAGTCAGAGTTTGAGCTGGAGAATGGACAGCGTTTTGGTAACACAGGCATTGAAATAAATCAAATGGAAAGTGATGGGTGAGTTTATGGGTTTTATGTTGAAGGGCTTCCGCATGATAATGGTATTGTGTGAATTTGCTAACCGTTGAGGTTTTGATTTGGGCAAATGCTAAGATCATTTTTATATGCACATGGAGAAAAGATTCTGGGTTGAGCAGGGTGGAGCCTTGCGTCATGCATGAGTTATTCATGAGAGAATATTCAATTATCTAAAGTGCAGTAGCTATATGCGAGCATGCATTAACTAATTGAACTCACATTAATTTAAACAAACTGTTTAAATCAATCTAACTGGACTTGACTCAATTAACTGAGCCAACTAATTACAACTCAAATTAGAACTCATCCTTATCTCTTTAACTTATGGATAAATTCTTCAATTAATAGAGAAACTGTTGCATGTCCTCACATAGACTTCATGTTTGATTTTTCACAACTAATTAACTCACGGTGAATTAATTAATTTATTTTCAAACAACTGTTAAGTTCAAATTCGAATTTTATTTCCTATTTTAGTCTAGGTACTGACTAAAATTTGAATCCATCCTGAACTGCTAAAAATAGAATGTTATTTTTAGCACTTCCATTTTTCATTCCCTGTTGCTCAATCCAGTACTCGTACCCAAACTGCTATTTATATTAGTTCTATTTTTAGCACTTCTATTTTTATCATTTCTTGTTGCAATTTTCAACACCAAATAACTATCCCCTAAGGCAGCGAATGGATGGGTATCTCATACTCGTATCGGATATTCACAATCTACTCAATGTATGTTACCCATCCCCCTCTTGCTAACCATTACCACTCAGTCTGCCATCGGCCCTCTTGATAATGTGCCAATACAATGTCTCATCGAACACATACTTGAAAGTTGCCTCAATGGGTATCCTCTGCTCATGCATCGTCCTGATATGCCTTGTGGAAAGTGTGACACATGCCTCCCTCCAACTATAGGCTCATTGATGAATGATATGCCACCTGTGCATATGATCACATCATCCCCCAACCGCAGTGAAAGTCTCTCCCCTGCTTTGAGTTTCAGCCCAATATCTAAGGTGAGGTAAGGTATGGGAAAGAATAAATGTTGTCCAAGATTATCTGTTTATCTAAGACTAACTATGTGTTCATATATAATTAGTTTGGAGCTAAATCCTCTATTCAATCTCGAATAGGCATGGCCATGGATGGTTATTTTATTACTACCACTTTAGGCTATGTAACATTGATGTGCATCACACTCATATTTACATATTAGCAAACTACCTGCCTAGTTTCTCCATCTTAATGTTTTTAATGGTTTGATTTTCATACTTGGAATAAGTTAATTAATTTAAAAAATAAATCACTTAAAACTTTATCATTAAAATCTCTCACATATTCCTCTTTATCATTTATTTCCGTATGCACATTCATTTTTAGTTATTAATATTTTATTGTTGAAATTTTGTGTGGGTAACAAATTGTATTGATAATTATAAATTTTTTTAATATAATTTTTATGATCCTATCCCCATTTATTTATAATATACTTAAATATATAGTGAAAAAAAATGAGTACCTTATATATTCACTTACATGGAATTTACAATATGACGAGGGTAATTGCTCCATGGATTATGGTTAAGGTTTGTCCAAATTTCTTACATTAGACTTGAATTTATCCATATCATTATTAAGAAATACATTTTTGTTAGTTTCGTGTTTAAGACCAATGTCACCCATCCCATGTTCCAAATCATGTAACATGATGGAACAATATTCAATAGTGGAATTATATTTAACATTAAGTATGACAACATTACTAATTGATATCCTAATATTTTAGGATGAAAAGTTATTGGACTCTTGAACTTAGCAACAAAGTTAGTTTTACTTTCTAACACCTTAATGTGGAGGCTTTCGTAGTTATCAATCTAGAGTAATTAGTTAATAAAGGACATTTCAAATGTGTTCTCATCTTTTATGTTGAAAAAAATGTTGGCCATATTTTTCTTATTGTTGTGACCATCTTCAAACAACTCCCTTAGTCATCCCAACTTGTATTTTGAACATATTTTAATTTCTTGCAATCTTTGATCTACTTATGTAATGGTGCTAAATATTAAATGCAAGTGATAACAACAAATAATCTACTCAACAAAATAAAAAAAGAAATATCCATCAAGCACCGACAAAAAAAATCCAAATGAAGAACTTCTGAGCCATTTTATTATATTTCTGCAAGCCAAATACAATAGATAGTGGAATGGTGCACCTTGGCTTGTCTCAGGGCCAAACCCAGGTAGGAAGATGCCTCAGGTGAGCTGAATGTTTCCAAGCTCTTGCAACAACAAGAAAACTACTACTCTACTTAATTTCTAATCGTTGGAAATTACACTTAAGTAGCCCATAAATTTATATGCTTTTATCCCTGGACTCCTTGCCCGAAACTGAGAAAAACCGAGCAGAGAATTTGGATTGTTTTGACTTGTTCTTTTCTACCCCCTTGGATCCTCACAATAACTAAGGCTTACAAATTTGACCTATTATCCAACAACTAACTTTCCATATGAACTCTTGTCCAGGATCACCTACTCCCAAACACCACAAAATTCTAGTGGCCTCTGCCCTAGGCCCACAAATGTGAATTTTTGGTATGATGGCTTAGCTAGCTGAAAGCTCTGGCTAAAATGGCTCCCCAATGCTTCTACCTCATCTCTCTGACCTAGGGACAAGCAATGAGATACCTGCCAGTTTCAAACTTGAGATCCCTGCTAGTCTCAAACTCCCTCTTATTGATTACTGATTTCCTAGAAATACCCACTGCCCTCAACCTCCTTAGGTAGGGAGGGAAAGATGGTCCCAAGAAGTAGAGGTTGAATCTGCAGCTTTAGAGAATAGTGGCTAAACAGCCTGTAGACTTGCTAACCAACAAAGTGTACAAATGAGTATTTGTTTGCAAATGCCAAAGATACTAAATAGAGGCCTCTAAGTTCTATTTATAATTGCTAGTCCTCTCCTTTGGTGGTTCTTAGATTCCACTAATAAAATATTACTTTTCCCCTATTCTTCATTAAAATAATAATTTCCAATTTTTTCCCACAAAATAATATTTTCTCATAACATGTTGATATAACAAGCTCAGCTTAATTAGGCCTGGCTATGTTCTTTCATGGTTAACATACCTAGGTCCTATGTATCGTAAGTAATTCATTATCATTTGCGCTTGTCCCCATCTATGCCTTTGCTTCTACTCTTTACAAGGATGTTGGGATTCTAGCTGGCCATCCAATGAAATGTAGTTGAATTTCGGCTGAGTTAGCCAGTGCCTCCTATTTAGGGTAGGGTTGAACAACAAAATAATAAGCTGGTAGGGGCATAGTTCTAGAAGGTGTTACCATCCTCAACTAGCTAAAGAAATTCTATATGGACACTTTCACTTAGCCTAAACATGGGTGAATGGATGGTAGAAACCAACCTGAAGACTCTTTCTTATGCTATTCGTTCAGTCGCTATAGTTCACAGACGGTTAGTAAGGAGTATAACCCGATGCTCTTCTCTCCAATAATTACCGGTTGATTGAGAGATTGATCAGGGGTGAAGGCTGGGATGTTTTGGATGTTGGAAATAATACTGAGAGGGGGGGTGAATCAGTATTATTTAATTCTTTTAATAAATCTTCCTTATTTGTTCTTTGAATTAGTTTTGCATGTCAGTACCATAAAATAATGAGCATGAACAAAGAAAACAGATAGTCACACCAAAGAACACAAGATGTAAGGTGGAAACCCAATGTGGGTGAAAACCACCTGCTGCAATATGTCTCTATCTTCTTTCAAATTAGAAACTCCTTTTAGAATGGTTTTGTACTGGTGCAGTCCTTTACCAGTACGCAGGCTGCAACCTGCAGAGAGCTACAACTCTCTCTCGTTTTCCAGTCTCTCCTGGAAGGGAGCTACAACCCCCTACTTCTTTTCTTACAAGGACCACTTTTCATAAATTTTCAAACTGGATCCATAAGCATCAAATGATCATCAAGTATAAGAGAATCACCCAATCAATTGTAGTAACCAGATCAACAATAATAGGACCAAACCCAGAGCACAACAATGATAAACAAAGATTTTAAGAGAAGTAAGCACCTTGCTCAACTGCTCAACTGCTGGCCTGCTTACAGTACTCACCCTGCTCAACTGCTTGCCTGCTTACAGTACGCACCCTGCTCAACTGCTAGCCTGCTTATGTATGCACCCTGCTCAACTGCTAGCCTGCGTACCTCGCTCTGAGTCCTTTGAACGGCCTGCGAACCTCCGCACCTGCAACCCTTCTGTGCCTGCATACCAGCGCACCTGCAACCCTTCTGTGCCTGCATACCGGTGCACCTGAAACCCTTCTGTGCCTGCGTACCGGCGCACCTGAAACCCTTCTGTGCCTGCGTACCGGTGCACCTGAAACCCTTATGTGCCTGCGTACCGGCGCACCTGAAACCCTTCTGTGCCTGCGTACCGGCGCAACTGAAACGCTTCGTTCCTGCGTATGTACGCACTTTTCTCTCACTGTACCTACGTACCTTCGGGCATAGATGATTTCAAGACTTTAGAAATAACCCAGACAGTCAGATCTACAGATCTGAACATGCACCGAAGAGATCTCGGTCCATCAGTAGATTCGCCTTCTTTAGATCTAGACCAGATCTAGCCCTCATAAGATATTCAACCAAAGACATACTCAAGCCAAATGATCTCCTTTGCTTTATATAGGAAAGCTCTTCCTTAAAACATGGATCAATACCACGAGCCGACACCATAATAACACAATACCGTCGGCTAAATACCAAGAGTAAAACATAAGAAAACCCCACATGTGAATTTCTTTGCCTTGAAATGTGTGCACTGGGGGTACGCACCTCCTGAACTGGATAACTGCGAGTATGTACGCACTTTATGTAACACTGACCTGCGTGTACGCACCTTATGCAAGGTGTACCTGCGTACCCCTTATTTTCTTCAATATTTGATAGTTGATCATCAATCTCTGCTGCTGACTTGAAGTACTGTGATCTATCACCTGAATGGGTTGCCATCAAGGACAACACTTTAGCCATAATGCCAACAATCTCCCCCTTTGGACTTGATGGCAACCTCAAAGCTTCAGCTTCATTCTCCCCCTTTAACATCAAGGGCAAAGGGTTATGCTCCCCCTAAGAACATGCTCCCCCTGAATATGAACCAGATCTGCAACGAAGAACCATAATCCATCATGAAAGAGATAGAGACATATTGCAACTACTTCCAAGATCTCCTTCTGCACATCCTCCATAATGCCAACAATGCATTATATGCTCCCCCTGAACCTGTACCATCAATCAGAAGAGGTTCAGCAATAAGATGATGCATCAACAACCCCCAGCTTTTGCTTGAGGTATTCAAAAGTGTCCCTGGGCAATGGTTTGGTGAGAATATCAGCAACTTGTTCCTTAGAAGGAACATACTCCAACTTGACCTTCTGTTCAAGCACTTGTTCCCGGAGAAAATGATACTTGATTGGTATGTGCTTGGTTTTTGAATGCATAACAGGATTCTTTGAGATGCTGATTGCACTTGTGTTATCACATAAGATGGGGATTGGTGGTGTACAAGTGATTTGAAAATCCTGCAAAGTCTGCATCATCCAAAGGAGTTGGGTGCAACAAGATGCAGCAGCAACATATTCTGCTTCAGCTGTAGACAAGGCAATTGAACTCTGTTTCTTGCTGATACCAGTCTGGAACCCATAAAGAACACACCACCACTTGTGCTTTTCCTGTCATCCACGCTTCCGGCCCAATCTGCATCTGTATAAGCATGAAGTGTAAGATCTGTATCTCTAGGATACCATAAGCCATAATTTTGAGTCCCTTGAAGATATTTGAAAATTCTCTTCACTGCCTGAAGATGAGTCTCCTTCGGATTTGCCTGAAATCTTCCAACTATTCCAACTGCATGCATGATGTCTGGGCGGGTACCTGTCAAATAAAGTAAACTTCCAATCATAGATCTGTAGGTTGGTTGATGTACTACTGCAGATTCATCATTTGCACTGAGGCTACATCCGTTGACCATGGGTGTACATACTGGTTTTGCATCTTCCATACCATATTTCTTCAAAATCTGTTTGAGATACTTGGTTTGAGATAAAAAGATTCCTCCTTCTTTTTGTTGGATTTGCAAACCAAGGAAATATGTCAGTTCTCCTAGCAAGGACATTTCAAATTCTTTCTGCATGACCAAGGCAAAGTTTTGACTCATAGCTTCTTCATTGCTCCCAAAAATAATGTCATCTACATACACAACAAGTATTAGCAATTTGTCATTTTCAACTTTTATATAAAGATTGCTATCTGCCGATCCTTTTGAAAAGCCTTGTTGATGAAGATATTTGTCCAAATGGTAGTACCAAGCCCTTGGAGCTTGTTTGAGACCATAGAGAGCCTTTTTCAATCTGCATACAAGATTTGGATCATTTCCAAGAATGAACCTATCTGGCTGTTCAATGTACACTTCTTCTTCCAAGTCTCCATTCAGAAAGGTTGATTTCACGTCCATTTGAAATACTTTGAAGTTTTGAAAACTTGAGAGAGCAAGGAACATTCGGATGGCCTCAAGTCTTGCAACAGGAGCGAAGGTTTCTTCAAAGTCTATTCCTTCTTGCTGCGCATACCCTTTACAAACAAGTCTGGCTTTGTTTCTAATTACTTCTCCATTTTCATTCAATTTGTTTTTGAAGACCCATTTTGTCCCGATAACATTCTTATCTTTTGGTCTAGGAACCAGCTCCCAAGTGTTGTTCTTTTCGATCTGCTCAAGTTCTTCATCCATTTCTTTCACCCAACATTCATCTTTGCATGCCTCTTTCACATTTTGTGGTTCAGTAGAGGAGAGTAATGCCAAATAGCTTGAAGCTTCTGCAACTGTTCTTCTTGTTTGTACACCTGCTTCTTTCTGCCCCATAATCTGAGATTCTGGATGATTCTTCTGAACATATCTGGATGGAGTCTTTTCTTCTATTCTTGTTTGCTCCTCTGGTTCTTCTTGAGGTTCTTCTTCTTCATCATTCTGTCATTGGGGGTAGCCTTCATCTTCTTCTTCATGATGTACACTTGCCTAGGAATGTATCCCTTCTCATCAACCACTACGTCAATGCTATCAACAATTCTACCAAGTCTTTTATTGTAGCATTTGTATGCTTTGCTATGTGGAGAGGAACCAAGAAGAATGCCTTCATCTGCTCTAGGTTCAAGTTTGCCAAGCTGCTCATCAGTATTCTTGATATAGCATTTGCTCCCAAAGATTTTGAAGTGCTTTACCGAAGGAGTCCTACCACTCCAGAGCTCATGAGGAGTTTGAGTGCTGTTCACCCGGACATTTGTTTTGTTAAGAATAACAACTGCAGCATGTGCAACTTCACCCCAGAAAGTTGCGGGAGTTCCTGACTCATCAAGCATAGCACGAGCCATTTGTTGGACTGTTCTGTTCATTCTTTCCACAACTCCATTTTGCTGAGCGGTTCTTGCTGTAGAGAATTCTCTTCTTATCCCATGTTCTTCACAGAAATTGAAGAATTCATTTGAAGTAAATTCCCCACCTCTGTCGGATCTGAGGCACTTAATTTTGTGACCTGATTCATTTTCAACCAAGGCTTTGAAGGATTTGAATTTTTCGAATGCTTCATCTTTGTGCTTCATAAGTCCTAACCAGACAAACCTGGAGAAATCGTCAATGAATAATATCAAGTATTCTTCTCCTCGAGGTGTTCTTTTTCTGAAAGGACCGCATGTATCTGTATGTACTAGCTCAAGAGGCATGCTAGCTGAACCTTCTTTCTCTGGAAAGTTAGTTCTGGTTTGTTTTCCAAACTGACATGATTTGCATATGGTGTTGTCAGGAATTTTGATATCTGGAAGATCGCGAACTGCCTGATATTTGCATGCTTTCCTTATTTGTGAAAAGCTTAGATGTCCTAACCTCCGACGCCATAACCAGTGCTCATCATCCTTGCTCAGATAGCATTGTTGTTGTCCTTCTTCAAATATGTACAGATTATTTGGAGTTCTTTTGCCTTTGATCACTGTTTTACCTGTATCAAGATCACGAACAAGACATCCATTTGATCTGAATATAACCTCGGTTCTTTGATCACACATCTGGCTGACACTTAGAAGATTATGCTTCAATCCATCAACATACAAAACATTTCCAGCCTTGACCTTTTCTTTTAACTGAGCAATGCCTTTTCCTTTTATAGTTGCAGGAGTATCATTTCCAAAAGAGACTTTCTTTCCCTTTTCTAGAGTAGAATAAGACTCAAGTTTTTCTTTATCACCTGTCATATGCTTCGAACATCCACTGTCAATGTACCATAGATTTTCCTGTCCCTCTGCATAAAATGCTATCCCACATCTTTCTGTTTGAGGTTCCTTTATTCTCCATGTTTTGGTGCTTGAGGCTTGTTCCTTTTTCTGCTGAAACCTGCTCCTGCATTCAGAGTCTTCATGACCAAAGTTATTGCAAATAGAACATTCAACTTCATTTTCAAGAACCGAAAAGTTGTTATAGGTCCTTTTTGTAATCCCCGTCATACTTCTTTGTTTTTGAGCTTCCCTAGTCATGATCATTTTATATGCAACACATTGAGCTGCTTTGTGACCAAAGTTATGGCAAGAAAAGCATTGTCCATTGAAGAAACTTCTGCGGTTATCAAATCTACCAGCCAATTGATTGTAATTTCTATTGTCATCTATTCTTGAACCAAATTGAGAGGATTTTACCTGTGGCTGGTTGTAGCTTTTGTTCACCCTTAAGATGGATTGCCCCTGATAGTTTCTGTTTGTAATTCGTCCCTGCTTTACCTGATGATCTTCATTGTGCTTTTGCTCATTACTTCTTGCTGCATCAATATAACTTTTTGAGGTGGATGCTTGAGAAGTTTCTCCATTATAGCCCAGACCTGTCTTGTTTAGTGGAGACCGCTGCACACTGATAATCTCATCCAAAGTTTCAGATCCTTTGACAAACTTGAGATTAATAGCTTTTGTTTTCTCAATCTCTTTTCTAAGACCAACAATTTCACCTTCTAATTTTTCAAGATGTTTTTCCTTTTCATCAATTTGAAATTGTAGAGTATCAATGATCATGTTCTTTTCTTCTATACATCTCTTGAGTCTAGTAATTTCATCATAAAGGTTATCCACATCTATAGCATCCATATAATCATCATCTTCAAATGCCATTAACAACTTATATTCATTACCTTGTTCATCTTCATCACTGTTTGATAGACCATCACTATCTTCATGAGTGTAGTAGCTTTTCTTATTTGCATTATGTTTCTTGTTCCATCTAGCAGGTTCCTTTCCTTTATCCATATAAGGACATTTTGTAGCATAATGACCTACTCTTCCACAAGCAAAGCATTTAAAAGGTAACTTACCTCTGAACCTTCCAGAACCCCTTTGAAGATTTCTGACAAAATTTGATTCTTCTTCCTCTTCTTCTGGGACGTGGCTTGCTTCATAATAATCTCCTTTGCCTGATGCCTTGAAAGCAGCTTCTCTTCTGTCTGATGGAACTCCCTTTCTCATTTCATAAGCAGTTAGAATTCCATGTAGCTGAGACATAGTAAGAATTCGTAGATTTTCCTTTTCTTCTATTGCAGATACTTTAGATTCAAACTTGGGGGACAATGATCTTAGAACCTTTTAAACCACAATAGCCTCTTTTATTTCTTCACCCAAATTTTTCATACAATTAACAACCTCATCTACCCGAAGAAAATAGTTAGCCACACTTTCATCATTATACATTTTGAGAGTCTCATACTGAATTCTGAGAGTTTGAAGTTTAGCACGCTTTACCTGTTCATCTCCTTCATAGCTCGTGACAATTTTGTCCCATATCTCTTTTGTGGATTTATAGTGCATTACCTTCATGAATTCTGATTGTGATATACATCCTAATAGAGTACTGACTGCTTTCGCATTTGTTTCATACTTGTTTTTCTCGGCTGCATCTGTAGGAGTAGCTGAAGGAAAAGCATAGCCTGTCTCTACGATGTCCCAAACTTCTGTACCAAGAGATTGAAGATTGGCAGTAACTCTTACCTTCCAATAATTGAAGTTTGTCCCATCAAAAACTGGTGGCCTGATTGATGCTTCTCTCTCGTAGTTGCTCATGATGAACGATCTTCCTTCAACGATCAAGCTTCTCTGAAGGACCTGCTCTGATACCAATTGTTGGAAATAATACTGAGAGGGGGGGTGAATCAGTATTATCTAATTCTTTTAATAAATCTTCCTTATTTGTTCTTTGAATTAGTTTTGCATGTCAGTACCATAAAATAATGAGCATGAACAAAGAAAACAGATAGTCACACCAAAGAACACAAGATGTAAGGTGGAAACCCAATGTGGGTGAAAACCACCTGCTGCAATATGTCTCTATCTTCTTTCAAATTAGAAACTCCTTTTACAATGGTTTTGTACTGGTGCAGTCCTTTACCAGTACGCAGGCTGCAACCTGCAGAGAGCTACAACTCTCTCTCGTTTTCCAGTCTCTCCTGGAAGGGAGCTACAACCCCCTACTTCTTTTCTTACAAGGACCACTTTTCATAAATTTTCAAACTGGATCCATAAGCATCAAATGATCATCAAGTATAAGAGAATCACCCAATCAACTGTAGTAACCAGATCAACAATAATAGGACCAAACCCAGAGCACAACAATGATAAACAAAGATTTTAAGAGAAGCAAGCACCCTGCTCAACTGCTGGCCTGCTTACGTAAGCACCCTGCTCAACTGCTGGCCTGCTTACAGTACTCACCCTGCTCAACTGCTTGCCTGCTTACAGTACGCACCCTGCTCAACTGCTAGCCTGCTTATGTACGCACCCTGCTCAACTGCTAGCCTGCGTACCACGCTCTGAGTCCTTTGAACGGCCTGCGGACCTCCGCACCTGCAACCCTTCTGTGCCTGCGTACCGGCGCACCTGCAACCCTTCTGTGCCTACGTACCGGTGCACCTGAAACCCTTCTGTGCCTGCGTACAGGCGCACCTGAAACCCTTCTGTGCCTGCGTACCGGCGCACCTGAAACCCTTCTGTGCCTGCGTACCGGCGCACCTGAAACCCTTCTGTGCCTGCGTACCGGCACAACTGAAACCCTTCTGTGCCTGCGTACCGGCGCAACTGAAACGCTTCGTTCCTGCGTATGTACGCACTTTTCTCTCACTGTACCTGCGTACCTTCGGGCATAGATGATTTCAAGACTTCAGAAATAACCCAGACAGTCAGATCTACAGATCTGAACATGCGCCGAAGAGATCTCGGTCCATCAGTAGATTCGCCTTCTTTAGATCTAGACCAGATCTAGCCCTCATAAGATATTCAACCAAAGACATACTCAAGCCAAATGATCTCCTTTGCTTTATATAGGAAAGCTCTTCCTTAAAACATGGATCAATACCACGAGCCGACACCATAATAACACAATACCGTCGGCTAAATACCAAGAGTAAAACATAAGAAAACCCCACATGTGAATTTCTTTGCCTTGAAATGTGTGCACTGGGGGTACGCACCTCCTGAACGGGATAACTGCGGGTATGTACGCACTTTATGTAACACTGACCTGCGTGTACGCACCTTATGCAAGGTGTACCTGTGTACCCCTTATTTTCTTCAATATTTGATAGCTGATCATCAATCTCTGCTGCTGACTTGAAGTACTGTGATCTATCACCTGAATGGGTTGCCATCAAGGACAACACTTTAGCCATAATGCCAACATTGGATAGGGCTCTCTTAGCTATTGATCCCTTTCATGCCACCAGAGGAGTGAAGGACGGACTATAGCCAAACATGAGAAAAAAATAGCTAGGCCAGCCAAAAGGTAGGGAGACTAGTTCATTACTGTTGGCCCATATCCATCAGCTGTTTGATCTTAACCACCCATGGAAGAAAGAAAGCTTCGGAGTGAAATAAACCATCGGGAATGAGTTCAACTGGTTACCCAACCTCGATAGTCCTTCATTGGATTTTTGTTTCTAATGGATGGATATAATTGCATGGATAGAGAGCTCACTTGCACCCCCAATAGTTGTTCTTTTCCCACCAGTTGAATGAAGCTGGTAGCTAGATAGTTTCTAATTTCACCTCGATAGTTGAGTTTATTAGTTGCACCGTGGGTGAGGGAATAATGCTTTATTGGATATCTGGATGTTTGGCCCATGTCTGCTAGCTTTCGACTACCAGAAGTAGCTTTCTTAATAGAACTAGTTACCCAGAAATGAGAATTTTCCATCCTTGACCCCTTCCTTGCTGCCTTCCTACGTCGATATTTACTACTCCCTTACTTTTGATGAAGACCATGGCATAACGCTTCATCAACAAAACCACCTAACAGACCATCTTTACGCATGGAGACAACCCTACTTGCACACATCACACCACACCTATTATCTCCATCGAGACATGTAATGGGACACATCTACACACCGCATGGCATGCATGGCACAGGGGGAGCATCAAACATCTGACCAATGATTCATTGATTGATGGCCAACATCTTTCGGGAATAGGTGGGGGCCTTCCTTCCTTGCTTGCCTAGGAGTTGGGGGGAGCATCAAACATCTGACCTTTCTAGTTGATATGGTTGGATGGTAAACACCACCTTCTCATTACTTCATTTACCACCGCAAAATTCCATGCTCATAGATTGAAATTTATCACCCCATATGCCAACCTTTTGTAGGTAATTTCCCATATCACAAGGCAAGGTATGGTTGGTATTTATTGCTAGTATGTTTAGATGGGTAAAGCCATCTTTGCACTCTTGAATTTCCCAGTTTGGTAGGCTCCCCATCCTTAGAAATCCTTGGCCCAAGCAGAACCAATTGATCCGGTCTCTTCTTTGGCTCGAAAGGCCACCTTTTAAGGTGAGAATTGACCCTCCCCTTTCACTAGGTTTATAGAGTGAATTTACCCATCTTAGTAGGTAAGTTTCAGAGTAGACATTACCACCCGCGTATAGAGCTAGTAGCATAGCCAACAACATCACCACAACCAAAAGCTAGCCCAGTAGCTAGATCCAGCAAGTAACTAGTGCGCTTTAGGCCAAATCATATGATATGAAACTATAGGATCTTAACTTCACATTGAATCAGTGAAATATGTTCACCAAATCTCCCATAAGAAACTAATCGGGCATATCTTGTACACCTGTATGACATACGAATACTTACCTACTAACATCGACCCACCCTCCTTCCATCGCAGTTGCATTAAGAGAAAAGCTCAAATCCCCTCTCTTGTTGGTCGAGCCTACTTGCACCTCCTCTTAATCAAGGCAAAAGTAAAGCAAAGCGTAATTACATACATAGATAATTTTAGCATTGTCGTATGTGATGTTCTCATGAAAATCAATCAAAGTGAAATAACTATCCCAATCTCTTTCCCTAATATATCCATGCCTGACATATAGCTAGTGAGGACTAGAGGTAAGTAGAGATAGCATAAAGAAAGAGAAAACACCACTCCATCTCAGCTGTCCACTTATGAAAGAGAAAGATCTACCAACCTGTTGATGCCTCGAAAATCGCTGCAACAACATTGGGGGATAACCACCTGGTCCGGACCTTAGTACAACTTCTTTTCCGTTTGGAATGGTGGCTTCGACTAGGGATAATGGGACCAGTTTCCCAAAAATGGATAAACGGGATGAATGGATGATTGATTAACTAAGCTAATGATGGGCAAATAACTAAATCTATTAACAAGAATACAAGAACTATGACTTATCCCGGGAACTTATTGAGCTTTGAAGTGTAGCGCTTGATGGTCTGTATCTATAGACAGGCATATAGATGACCCCATCTAACAGACATGGACATTATTTCATTCAGGATTACTGTGCTTAAATAGTTAAGCAAAGCGATTAAAGCAATATTACTACACTTATCATTTATATCATTGACACATACATGATTAAAAGAAAAGCACACCATAAAACATCCAATAGTGGAAGGAATATAGAACTGTTGTTAAAGCGCATGCATATAATCAATAATAGCAAGGATAATCAAATAACAATTCATATGAAAGGAATGAATTCAGACATAGATAGAAATACCATATGATCTACTTGACACTTCCAATATCAATCGCTACTTGTGATTCTTCCTTCAACGCAGAAACACTTTCAAACAACGACAATAGTGCATAATTGCATAAAAAGCTTCCTTGTAAAATTTAGAATAACTGGTCCAGTTTCATAAAAGAATATGGCTGAAGCACAATAGTGCAACTTCAGTCTTTAAGTCAGATACAAAACTTTACGACCCTTTCCAAAACAATGAAAGGGTCTATAAATACTTAATTAATCTACCTATCTATAAAACAGAAATCCTATTTAATTAGTATCAATAAATTTTGATCCTATTTTCTTCACCGACCTGGCAGTCAGCGGCATGATTCATCAAGTAGGCTGCTTGCCTTTAAATCTGAGTTGACTTATCGCAAGCATTGGCTCTACTTCAGGTGGTTTGTTGAGCGCGAGTTGAGCTGGGCGGCATAGGTGGCATCCTGAATATCGGGGATAATATACCCGATTGCATCCGTAAGGCACTTGAGGGCGCCTCTCTGTGTGTGCGGCTTTACCAAGAAGAACCAATAAGTGTCCCAGGTTAAACTGTTAATCCCAGCGATTAATCTCCCCTTTTCTTCTAGATCTGGATAACATGATTGCTCCAATGTTTTCATCGTTGTCAACTTTCCTGGTGTGCATTGGGAAATCATGTTTGATAAGTAGAGAGTGTTATTGACTAATTCAACTAAATTGCTAGAAGTTGATTTACATCTTGAAACAGCCCTCTCTGCTTTCATTAACTGGGATTGCCATTCTGTGAAAAGTATATCTTTGTGTGATTCTAAGATCCTGGGTAAATTCGCCGCTTGTCCTTGATCAGAATCTTGCCAATCGAGAAATGCAGCTATCATTTCTTCAGCCTGATCCAATTTAGTCCTGGCCTTGTCTACTCGCTTACTTATGGATGCCGTTAATTCACATAGTGGCTCTGCCTGGGCGATTTGTTGACACAGAAGCTTAATTTGGGATATTAATACAGTATTTATTTGTAATGCTTCTGCTCTAAATTCAGCCACTTGTGGAACGCCCTTTATTTTCTCGAGCTGTGATGATAATTGAGCAATTTTCTCATCTTTTGTTTTCACCATTTGCTCATTTGCTGCCTTCAATTGTGCCAATGCCTCTGATAATTCTTTCTGCTTCTGGATTGTGCTTTGGTCAATCCTTTGTTTTTCTATCTACAATTGTTGAGTTAGTTGACTATTTAACTGCTGTTGCGTCAACAATTGCTGCTCTGCCTGCTCCGCTTTCTGCTTTGCTTCAGTTAGCTCTGCCTGTAACGAGAAAATCTCTTGATCCTTTGTTTTCAGTAAAAGGCTTACCTCCGATGCCTTATCTATTGTCACTGCTGAATAAGCTCCCGCATACTGTGACAGTTTTGTGAGGTCATCGGAGGGGTCAAATTCCTCCTTCCAAACCACATTGCTCGTGACAGTTTGCTCTGGGAAAAGGGAAGGTTGACCAGTCCTTCTTCTTTTCCTTTGTCGTTTAACCACAGCTTTATGCCTTGGGCTGTAGAAGACATCCAGGGGAGGAATATCTTCTACCTGCAAAATGATTTGGTCGGAGGGGTCCTTTGGTATTATCTCTACCTCTTTAGAAATGGGTGGGCTGCTGGTTCCACTTAGAACCTGTGGTGAAGTGATTTCCTATGTGTCTGTTACCTTTGAAGTGTCTGTGTCCTTTGAACATTCCAAACCACTGATAATGGAATCAAATTGCTTCCATTCCTGGAGCAATTTAGGGTCAATATGAGTATCCTCATTGACATCAATGGTGGCCTGTTTTTCCTTTTCAGTTTGGGTCTCCTCCCGCACTTTTTCCTGCTCTCTCTTCTGCTTTTCCTCCTGTTCTTTCTTCTGATTTTCCTCCTGTGGCTTTTCTTGTTCTTTTGTTGTAACTGGAGGTTCCTTTGACTGTTGCTGATCAGGCTCGCTTGACGATGTCACTGGGGTTGTCGCTAGTAGATCTAGAGGTAGAGTTTGCAACCTCTGTTCTCTAAGTGTGTTAAATTCAGTCAACCCTTCATCATGATATTTCATTTTGGCCAATGATTTAACCTGCATTATTGACTCAACTGAAGAGAACAGGTCATCAAACATATCTTCTTTATGGTCAAATTTTGACAATTTGGCCTGCTCTAGTGCATTATAGGCAACTTTGTTTGGATCAAATTGCCTATTCGGGAGAGTCGCCAGAGTTAATGATTTAATCTTCGTAGCTTCCTTTTCTGCATGTTTGAGATCATGCAGAGTATAGACACCGCATCTCAAGGGAAAAGAGGGCCAGCCCTACTTCTTATTTTTCTTGAGAGTCTACGTAACACTCTCAGCAATAATCTGGTAAGAGATTTCCCTTGCCAACAATTTATCTGGTATGTATAAAGGGAGAACATGAGGTTCGGCTTGGCTACCAAAAACTCTTATATAAGTGAATTTCTCCTCTCCAAACCATCTCCCTATTGCTGTTAAATCAATCCCAGCTTGGTAGGAAATCTTGGGAATGGGTTTATCAAAAATAGAATAATAAATGGGCAACATAAAGCCGTTGCAGACTTGGTACAGATGGTGTTTGTAGGAGGATTTCCATAATTTCTGGTGGTAAATGTGAATAGGCATGGATTCTTGTGGCGTCCACCTCCAGCCGAGCACAGGAAATTCAGAATTAAAACACAAGGTATCTAGGATATAGGCACTGTAATAAAATGGGGGGATTGTCCTTTCAAAGATGCGAGTCTTATTCCTAAACTCAAGAACAGCTTTGGCTAGTTTATCTGAGAGAATAGTGGCCCAATCCATTATTATACTGTTGCATGCAGCTTCCATTAAAGGAACCATTTCTATAGTGAAATTAGAAGAGTCATGCAATCCCCACAATCTACACATCATTATTCGAGCGTAGCAATAAGGAGAAGCCAAGGAATCAACCGAGTACTTACCAGAAGATTCATGTTTGTGCTTAGCTGGGTTTTGTCTCCAATCCCGGATGGGTTCGGATTCAACTTCGTTCTCATTTTGGAATTTTTCCAGGAACGCCTTATTGTATATCTTCTCTGGCTCGGGCAAATGATACATTTGCCTCAAATCATCAGCTTTGAATGACCCGAAAATTCTCTCGTCTCTGGTGCTGAAGGTTCTATCCAGGATTGGGATTTCTTCAATTGCCCACCGCACTACATCTGTGTATGGAAGAATTTGTTCCCTAGCTGCTATCCGATGAAGGAAGGAGTCAGCTAAGTCCTTTAGAGTGGCATCAGATTTCCGAGTTGAATCTGCAGTAGCTTCTACTGTTGTCACTTTGGGTTCTTTGACTTCAATCCAGTTGTAGGTGCTCTGCCAAGTAGTTCTGCCGAGACCAGAACATGTGGTATCCGAAATCAATTATTTCTTTTTGTTTGAGGGATCAGCGACAGCTTATCCTGCGGCTGGCGCAGCGGAAGCGCCTGTGGTCTTCTTGGATTTATTCCCCATTTTTCTTGAGCTTTCTCCTTTGGATGAATTCTGCACAGAGGCGAAAATAAACGTAACACAGAGAATTGGCAATGAAAACTTCAATGTGATGAGATATATTGACTGATGCGTGATAAGGGATTAGCTTTTAAAATGGGCGCAGATGCAATCCATGGGAGGATTTTAGGACTTACAATTACATTAAATGGCTGTTTAAAACCTGCCAATCCTTAAATGCCCATTATATCATTAATCGGCCGAATGATTTATTTAAGCGTGCTGTAGATGTTTTGGCGGTTGAGCGCAGGTGAATCATTGTTGGACGGATCAAGCCTTTAATATGAATTAATCGTGATATCTCTTTATTTTAACGGCTTTTTTGAAATCTGCGCTTTATCGCAATCGGCTATTGGGGAAAGCTTAAACCTTTTATATTGACACCTTTTGAAAACCTCGATCGCCGATAGCGATATCGCATCGCATCGGGAGTATTGGCATTATATGAGACATGTATAGTATATCGCCGATAGCGATATCACATCGCATCGGGGCGAATGGCATGGGGGCGCTTTATAATGTGCATAGAGTATTGCCGATAGCCGATAGCGATATCGCATCGGTGGAAACCAATGTGCCACTTATTTATGTAACTTATGTCATTGTGATATGCGATCTTGCGATCGCTTTATCACAATGATAAAGATTGATTTATTTGATGAAAATGGGATTTTCCAAAAAGGGTTTTGTAATGTTTTCATTTGGTTTTCGGACATTTTTAAATAATGCAATATTGATACCAATAAAACTCTAAAGGAACCCATTTCATATGATAATTTTGTGAATAAAATGATAAGAAATGGGGGGTTGTTGTAGAGCACAACACAACCACAAATGATTAAGAGGCCATTTGAGTCCCCTATATCGACTGGGTCACTAGAACATACCCTCTTCTCTTTCACAACCCCTTTTCACCCTTCAATCATTTTCATTGACTTAACTCGACTTAGATAACGACCCGCCTTAACGAGGTCTCGTCTGATCTTTTATTTTATAAGGTGTCGACGAGATCCTCTTTCATTAACTAAGGAATATAAGGTAGTTCCCTCCCTCTTTCATTAACAGAAGTCCTCTCTCACTTATAGAGAGTCACTCAGGTCCAAAATAAGAGATAATAAGTCTAGGTTGGTTAGCATAATCACATAAATAAGGAAGGCCAGCTAGCTAGGCTACATAGAGAGTAGTTATCTCCGTCAAGGCTCAAATACAACTAACGTCAAGCCTCAAGCTGGGTGTTCCTTTACTTGCACAGTCAGGCAGGAAGCAAGTCCAAGCCAAAATTCTATCCACCACAAGCAATTGGGCATCTGCCATTATTGAAAGGCAGCTTATGAAAAGTCCCCATTACTGAAATCTGTTGATCTGTTTCACAAGCAATGACATGCTTTCCACTCCACATAGGCATTTCACTTTTCCTCCACATTTCATAAGGAACTTCCTTTCCACTCTGTAACTCTACCCTTCACTAACTGTTATAGACATTTTTGGGCACTGCAACCCCAATCATAAATTTCCATAAACCAAGGGCTCCTAACTCCCTAAAGGTGATGTTCCAACCCCTAAAAGAACAAGGTCCGTTGATTACATCATCTCCCAGAAGTTCTCCATGAAAAACTACTCAAAACTGGTCAAAACTGGATCATTTCACTTGCTCCATGGCCAGGGTGTGATGCATCCCACCTAAATGCACTCGGGAAGTGTGGTGCATGTTGAAAAGCCCTTCTATGGGGTGCGATGGATGAGATTAGACAAATGGCGGAAGCAATTTGCTAAGTGGATGATCTTGGAATCTTCTAGAAACTTCCCCAGGACACTTGTCTCTCTGAATTCGCCCAGGGATGAGTAAGAGATCATCAATCTCCAAGTGGAATCAAGAACTATCAGAGAGAATACACTAATAAAAAACCCACAGCTGACTCACACCTCTGCAAATATCTATATATAGATCTCTCATCCCAGAGATCCAGAGGTTGGAGGCTGGAATTGTGTATCTTGTAAGGAAGTGCTGCTGGTTTCTTGGTGCAATCCTATAGTGTTGGGTGATCTAAGATTTTCATGAGGTGAATAAGGGCTTCTTGCTAAGAGGATGACGCTGGGTCAGAACAATTGGTTGTAATCCTCTTTGCTCTTTCTTGATTATTAATAAAGCTATTCAAGTTTTCCGCCACATTCTTGTGTAATTGATGTTGTATGAACTTGTGTGGTTAATATACATCTGATCCTATATTGTTTATGATAATAGATATATGTTCTCGTATAGTGTTATGCTGCTTTGATTCTACAGGTACTCTTTTGAAGCTGGGTGTACAAGGAAGCAAGTAGCAAAGGACTATCAGAAGGGAGAGGAATCAAGCAAGGAACCAAGCACAAGACTGAGGTTGGTCTCCTTTATCCTTCTCTCATCTATTTCCCATAAAGGAAAACAAAAGTGGCTTTAGTGTGTTTGTTTCTAAGGTAGCTATCACCCTTAGTGGGACTAGCAGTTCTGTATATACACTAGTTCTCCCGATAACAAAATGGCGACTCTGCTGGGGAGCGAATAGGTTGTTTGGTTATTTGCATTTGTTTACTTTTATAAACTTACAGATGGAGCCTGAAGCCAAGACAGCTAGCCTTCGAACTGCATTTGTTTCACGAATGCAAAGTAGATCAATGCTGCTTCAGTTAATCTCCAGGTTTGTTTATGAATTGAACAATTGATTTACAAGCTCTCTAATGGCCCTTGTGGTAGCTCTAGCAACCTATTTCGATCTACCCCTGTGATTGATTTACTGATTACCACTTGCTCGGCCTAAAATCCTTGAACTAAAATGCAAAATGTGACCCGGAACCCATTCAAAGTCTCATCCCTGGACCATCGCACTGTCTGTTCTGTGAACTTCAAATGCATCGCACTTCCCGAGTGTAGTAGGTGCGCTACATTTCAGTTTCACTGTGTTACAGGTGCGATGATCAGACTAGGCCTTGTTCCTAAATTTTGGTTTCTGTGTTCCCTCTTTTCAGATCTATTCAGGAGTTTTGCTGCTTGTAATCAGTACACCTCTATTGAAACCCCCTTCCTTGCTGTTATTTCGCCTCCATTGTGCAAAGAACTGTAAATGTTTTTGTGTATTTTGCATCATTTTCAGTTCTCTTTTGCAAAAAAGTAGCATAATCAAGCTGTCGTTCTTTGATCTGAAAGTGTCGTAGCTGTCGTTTTCAGCCATAGAAGACAATCCCCTTGCTTTGGTAGTCGATTATACGAGTTACTATTGCATATGATTTGAATTCATAAGTTTTAAAGTGTCGAAAAGCAATTTTTCATTTCAAAAATCGCTAAGTGTCTCTCTTACCCTCACTTCGTTTTGAAAAGAAATTTGTTGAGTACTGTCGCTTTAAAATTAATTCAGATTTGCGCTTAGCTTTCTTACTTTCACATACATTAAGGAAGCTGAAAAACAATACATGCATGTGCATTTGCATTTAGACTGCTTGTCGTTTGATTTAGGACAATGCATATAGTGTGTGCTCTTTGCTCTTTGTTGAAAGAACGCATTCTCTCTTTCCTTTGTAGCTAGGATTTTCATTGCTGAAAGAAGATTAAACGACTGTTTATCATCTTAGACTGCATTTTAGGAATTGTACATCTACATCACACAGTGAACCTGAAAGGAAAATTTCTTAAGCAAGATCAACTATAAAATAAATTTAATGAATCTAAAAACGCTTTGGAACCTAACGCACAACATTTAGAAGTCTAGGCTAGAGACGTGTTCCGGCGTCATAAAACGTGGAAACTGTTGTTTTCATTGTTGGTTGGGTGATTCCTCCACTTTGAGATGAAAAGTGCCAATACGTACTTGTGCTCCCATGTACTGTCGAGTATATATTGGGAGACCACAATAGGCTTTATCCTTTATCCATGGGAAGCCGTGTCTGCCGCCCTATCGATCGCAATGCACTGAACACAACATTCGGGAAGATTGACTGCAGTACTGTAAAAAGTATTCTGCAGTTTTGTGACTGGTTTGGTAATCCCTCTGTCTAGATTTCCAGATCAGTCCCTTTCGTTCCTTTTCAAACTCCTTAACGGAAAAGGTCCATATGAGCACTTGTCACTTCAGGCTCATTAAAAATCGAAGGCGACTAGAGTCATCTTTTGTTTTTTCTCGACTCTTAAAAATTGAAAAAACAAGTTGTGTCAAAGCGTCTAAAATTTATTTTAATCGGAATAACATCACTGTTCCCTCGTTGGTCTTAGAAGTTAGTCTCCCTTCATCGCAAGTTCTTGTAGAATTGCTAGGAAATATTTTGGATAGACTAGATATGTCTAAACAACCGTCAACATCTAGGACTGTGCCATCCAACGCAGCAATGGCAGAGCCTCCTGCTGCTACTCCAACGATGTTCGCCGGTATACCATCTGTCCCAGAAAGTTATCAACAAAAAGCCGGAGTCCAATCAGGGACTGTTTCGACGACATGGTTAGTTCCTATTTCTTCATCCGGATTCTCATCTGGTATTTCTCATGTTGAAACTCAACAAACTGATCCAATGTGTCTTCAAAGGCCAATCTACCATTTAAGTACTGGATTGCCACCATATGGAGGACAGTATGCCTTTTCATTGTTCCCTCCTGCAGAACAACCATATGGGAGTTTACAACAAAGTTCAGGTCAAACTGGAATGACATCCAATGGTTGGGCACCAATACTGCCTCAGCAACCAAGGGTTGTATATTCAATGTAACCAGTCCATCCTGTGTTGAATACTCCCACTATACCTGCTACTGTGACTGCATCGCAAGTACAAGCGCTACCTGTTGTATGTCAACCCCAAGTTTCTCAGGTTGCAATACAACGACCTCTCGTCTCAGCGATTCAATCACAACCTCAGGTTAGTGCCTCCTTATCTGGAGTGACTCAGGCTCAAACAAGTACTATGACTCCTCATCTTGGTCAATCGTCTAGTATTGGACAACAGCAAATGGTCCAACAACCATGGCTGGTTCAATCTGAGCAACCGCAATTCCAGCAATCATATCAAAGACCTGAGCAACAAGTCTTTGTAAGTAATGGGCAACCACATTTCCAAAGCAGTTATCAACAACCATACTATAATGGTTATGCCCATCAACCTTATCAAGGTTACCAACATCAAATACATTATGCTGGTATGCAAAGACCCACTTCTCAGGTGATTCCGTCTTATCCTGGGTATGCTTCACCTAGCCTGAATCAACAGTTGCCCTTTGTAGCAACTCTAGAATTACCAAATCTAAACTAGCTGATAATGATCCAATTGATTACACCCCTTGGTGGCCGTCGATTCCGCATAAACTTCCGTCAGATATTCCTAAATTTAATGGAAATCCGGGTGAAGACCCATCGAATCATGTGATGACATTTCATCTGTGGTGTTCATCTAACACTCTAAACGATGATTCGATCAGGCTTCGCCTCTTTCAGCGAACGTTAATTGGTCCAGCAACAAAATGGTATATCGAATTGCCTAGAGCTTCATTCGATAACTTCAGCACCCTAGCCACAACCTTTTAAACCCATTTTCAGTTACCTATAAGGTACGAAACAGGAACAGAACTTCTTACCAGCTTCAAGCAAGCGACGGACACTCACATATCCGATCATATTCATGAGTGGCGATGACGTCGTAGAATGGTAAAAACGTATGTTCCTAATCAGCTTTTAGCTGAATGGTTTATCAATTCATTGTTACCTTCCATTACAGAAGATGTGGCAAAGGGAGGAGTCGTCACTGAAGAGCAAGTTATTGCTCATGCACAATATCTAGACTTGATCTATACTCAGTCTGGCACGCTCTACGATAAAATACCTAATGCTCCTAGACCAGAATTTTCCATTCCTCCCCGTCCTGAATCAAACAAAGACTCTCATGCCGGCGATGGTGTGATAAGTGTTAGCGCTCAAATCTGCCTTAGGCTGAGGGAAGGCGAGACTCGAGGCCACATCAAACCAAGCTCAACCTCGTAGCTAGCCCTACGAGGACAGGAGAGGGCTCTCTCCGGGTCTATCTCGGCAAAAAGTCTTCAAAGGGGCTGAGATGACCTATAGTGAATGTTGATCTTAGGCTAGTAAATAGATATGAATGAGGTTTTTAATAAATGACGGGGTTTTCTGGACTGTATGGGATCAAGAACAGCGTGAGCAGGGAAATTAAATGAAAGATGCAGATTATTACATAAGGCAAGATAGGCAAAAGCTTAAACATTCAATTTGAATTTATATGGAATGTGAAGAATGTTTTAGAATGCTGAAAAGGGCATGGATTCATGAATCCTTTTCAGACGGAGGAAAACATAGAACTTGAATACTTTCCCAAGGTAGAGCAGCAAGCTGAATTCTGCCCTTCACACTTAAAAGTATTCAAGAGGCAATGATTATGAATGAAACAATAAACATCACAAGAAACATATGAAAACAGAGAAAAACATAGTGCTAAGTTGTTACCATGGGGATCTTATGAAACAGAGCTGCAAACTTTCAATTAAATCTCTGTCAACTGTACAATAAAACTCTGTATTTCTCCTCACACCTCTGCCAGAACTCTCCCCTCCTTTTACAAGTGATTTTTAATACATTAAATAAAACTCATAAAGGAGATAACTGATTGATGAAAATAGGGCATTGTTACATCAATAATCATGAAAATAGGAAAACTCTGCTCTAAAAGGAATAGCGTTGTATTTGTTTGTTGATGACCAATGAAAGGGCGGAAAACCGTAGCTGAAGACCTTTCCGAATCACAACTGAAAACAAAAATAGGCCCCCAATCTTACTGCTCTGCTATTGTGGATATCTTCTCTCTAATTTTGGCTCTCGGACTATTTATTTCCCCTTACCAAATAAAACCAAATTTTAATAAAAATAGCAAACAGAGTTCCGCAACTACTGCACAAACTCTGATCGCTCTTTTTCAAATTTTTGTTCCTTCTTCGTTAACATTCTCACTTCTTCACCCTCACTTGGATTATGAGGTGTACAGTCCTCTTCAATAGTTTTCTTAATTCTTCATTTGCCGCCATTCCAATCTGTCGTATTTTAGATCCATTCTTTCCAACAAGAATTTTTTGATGGCCGAGCTTAAACACAATGAAATGTTGCTCTATTCGTAAAGACCCATCTCGCATTGATTTCCAATCAATCAAGCACTGATCCACTGTCCCCCTTTTGTTATCACTCCAAGGATCTCATATCAATGTGATCTCTGTGAGGAACTTATCTGAGATTTTGGCACTGTTGACAATTGTTTTTGGTTTACAATCATATAAGGAAGCTGTGTCTTTATGGAAGATAGCGTGTTCACTTTAACCTGGAGTTCATCACTTGTTTGCTTCTGAAGTTACCACGAATGTCAATCTCTCGCTTCAAAACTGTTTCATTCAGCGCCAAAGAAGCTGCCAAAGCATCGACTGTTGCGATGATGCCACAGTGATAATGACTTTGCAAGCCTTTTGAGGCGTTTTGACACCAAACTGGACGAAGGAACAAAAAAACTTTGGCTCTGTGACTGTGTGGGTAGCGCGCCTACCCAACGCGTAGCGTGCAGCAAGTGCGTAGCGCACATGTTAATTAACACTGGCTGTGGAACTTATGTGTGTAGCGCGCGCCTCATATGGCTAGAGCGCACTCTGTATGGGTAGCCCGCACCTCCACTCCATGGTTCTGTAAACAAATTTTCACTCTCCACTTCTCTAATTCGACCTTTACTCCATCACACTGTTCCCTCTCCAGTGATTGCCTTTGTCCAAACTCGAATTACAGAGAAGACTTCTTAGTCCATTAACAAATTTTGGATCCACACTCAAAGGTTGATTATGTTGTGCCTTATCTACGAGAGAAAGCATGAGTTTTCTTGCCAATGTCTGGCCAGCTACAAGCCACACATGGTTCACTTTCAAGATTATAACCATCAACTCCACCAAACAGCTGGGCGCGTTGTATAATTTGGCATTCTGACATTTGGATGCAAAACTCTGTTTTGTTTGATTTCTTTGTCTCTGATTGCTGATGATGTTCTTTTTGTTTGTGCTTTTGCAGGGACAGGAGCTGCTGAAGCTGCTGCCATTTGAAGAGCTGGAGAATTTGAAACATTTTGACAAATCACATCTTCTAAAAAAACACATTTGATGATTTCTTCTTCAAAACAGGGTTTTGAAGAAGAATCAATCTCACATTATTGACGATGACATCCCTGAAAAACTTACAAAACCTTCCTTTGGCCTGCACAAGACCAAACCCAGGACTTAAGAAGTAAAATGACTCTTTTTTGGACCACAGTAACATCAGTGACTACGCATAACAAGGAATGAACTTTGGAGAATTTGACTGCAGCGGGCTGACAAGACGGAGTCTAACATTGGCTCCAATGGGGATGACAGCTGCTGCTTCTTGGAGGTGCCAAGAACCGCAGAGCTTTGGGAGAGCAGACAGTGCCTCCGTCCATTGGGCAATGGAGTCATTATTGCGAAGAAACGACACGATTAATTTATTCACTGAAAACTGACTGAAATGATTGAAACACTGACTCGGAAAACTTCAAACTAAACTGTAATGAAACTGGAACAAAATGCTGCCCTTTGGCTGCTATTTATTTACAAAATTTACCCTACTTTGCTGCAAAAATAATAGATCAGGTAATACTGAAATGCCAAGTCAACCATTCAAGTAAACCTGAGAATGATGCCGCTTGAGAATGTTTCCACCAGGACATAGATGTAATTGTTGGCAGCCCTTCATGCACGTAATGAGCCTGGTCACGTAAAAGACAGCCTGATCTATCAATCAAACTCAGAAACATTTCCATGTACATCGCAATAGGATCGTGAAATCCAGACCCCGTTTGCTGCCCCAACTCTGCAATACATATTTCCAGCTGCACACTGTCAATGCAAACATCTGTAGGCAACTCTATTATTTCTTGTTTCGATGGAGGAGGCGTTTCCAAGAACTTTTTAGGATCTCGGAAATCATATGACTGGATCTACTCATTCAAATACTGAATTTCCTTCTCTAGCTTTTCAACAACTAACTCGCAGAAACCAGTTTTAGCTTCAAGATGAAACTTCAAAGATTTTAAACATTGAAGAACGACACTGAAAAATCTTTCATCAATTTCAAAATCTGCTAACTGATCTCTAATTTCTTTTACAACTTCACAAAGTGCAGGGTTTTCCAAATACCCTACCATTGCATAAATGGATCAGCGAGCATTGGAATCTCTGGATCGAGTTGGAGTCGCCAGGTGAATGTTTCAGCCTTCATATGTGTCTGACTGCTGTCCACCATCAGCATCAGATCTGCAACTTGATTTCATGTACTGGGACAAGACAATCAACAAATCGAATGTCACATCAACAGCAAACCATCTTCCCCAGTATGGTCGCCACTATGTTAGCGCTCAAATCTGCCTCAGGCTGAGGAAGGCAAAACTCGAGGCCACATCAAACCACGCTCAGCCTCGTAGCTAGCCCTACGAGGACAGGAGAGGGCTCTCTCCGAGTCTATCTCAGCAAAAGGTCTTCAAAGGGACTGAGATGACTCAAAATTAATACTGATTTTAGGCTAGTAAAGAGATAGGAAAGTTTGATTTAGATTTTTGATTTTTTTTTTGGAGAAATGGGAAAACCAATTTTGGGTCCAGGGATAAGGCCAGATCTTTGCAGAATTCAAGTTGGGGTGAGGTAGGCAGTAGTCTTGATGTCTTTGATCAGGTGTATGGATGGATTAGAATGACAAGGAGTTGAAGAGGGCAAGGGAGAACATGGATCCTCTCCAAACTGGCGAAAACATGTAAAACTAAACAATTTAAAGGAAGAGCACTGTAAACAATGAATTCAACCTCATTTACTCATTCATTTAGTTTTAGAAGCATAAGAATGGAATGGAATACATCTAAACATGAATAAACTTACAGTAACTGAGAGATAACACCATCAAGAACTGAAAGCCACAAGAATCCCAACAAATGCTGCAAAACCTTTGATCTTTCCTTAGCCAAAATATGAAAAATATGTACAATAGTGTGCCAAGATCTTCCCAAGAGTCCAACCTGTGATATTGACTGAAAATTTACATATATAGATCACACCAACCCATTCCCTAACCTCTAGGGGTCGAGCTCCTCCTTCTAGGAGTAGTTTGAACAAATTCTAAACATGGAGCAAGAATCTAGGTGACCAAAACAACCTCCCTCTAAAAAGAAGGAAACTGTTTCATTACATTAATTTTTTGCTATTTTGTGAATACATCATCTAGAATAAGGTAAATAAGTGCCAAGTTACCTCATACACATCAAATTACATCATGCTGGGTCAAAAATCACATCAAGAAGTGAAACTGGTGAAAACTGGCCGAATTCCTGAGCTGGAGGATGAAAATTTGACTAAAAACCTCTATGCGTAGCGCCCTGATCTCTATGCGTAGCGCACCTTTCAGCCTGTTTTTGGGGCACTTCCCGACATTGAAATCAAGCTCAAAATAGCTGGTTGGAAAGCTCTGGATGTCTTCTATCCAGCCCAAGTGGAATTTCCCAATTTGGAGCTCATTTGGCCCCTCAAAATTGCATTCTCCCAGAAGTACTTCCTGTTGTTGCAAAAGGTCGCAGCAAGGTGGTTTCCATGGTGTTTTTAGGCCTTTTGATCATCCAGAACTTGATGAAATGCTTCAAAAATAAATAAGCATGCATAACTTACCATGACAAACCCAAAAATAGAAATTTTCCCTCCAGCAAGTGTCCCAATCAAAAGCGAGCGCGTCGACGCGCTACTCGTAGAGCTGAAAAAATTGTTTTTGGGACCAAAAATTTCAAAATGACAAAAATTTCTCCGAATTTGCTCAAATTCGGAGTGAAGGCCCTCCATCATGTGTCATGCTCAACCAGTGAAGCCTCGGCCAAAACTCGAAGTGGATCTAGCCTCTTTTGCCGTTTTAGTGCTTTGCTCAACCTCCTTTTCAAAATCTTCATTTTCGCTTTGCCGACATGCATGCGAGCCCAATAATGATGTTTCATGTGACGGAGCATGTCTTTGTCTCTATTGGCCTTTGCCAACAACTCTTCCAGATGTCGATTGACTTTCTCAAGCCAAAATTGCCGCTCAACAGGTGTCAAATCGCCAGGTCTTTTTCGGGCTAGCCTTCGGTCTTCACGGATTTGTCGCAGCTCTATAAGTGTATGCTCATCCTCTAGCTGTTTATTGTGCTGCTCCAAGTATTTGATCAGACATTATGCCTTTAGTAACTTCTCATTCAAGCTGTCAATCTCGACCTTCTGCTCTTGGATGATCTCTTTCAGCTTCGAGCTAGGAGGGCTCCTATCCACATCACTCAATGCAACATCAACATCATGACCACCTGAATGGCCCTCCTCATATATTGACCTGTTGCCTCTGTCCTGAACCTATACCTGTACTGAAGAAGAAGGCGAGACCCCTTCCACACCATGTGGAGATAGTACTCGTCGTGTAGCTGCAAATAAGGCTCTGTGGCCTCGCTGATATGTCACATACACTGGAGCATTGACATGCTCGGTCTCAGGAATGTCAAACTGATGTGAAGGCTCTCCCTCATCATGAACTATCTCTGGAGGTGGCTGTGGCGCTGTGAAAAAATCACGAGAAATAAAATCCTCCCAAGTAATACCTTGCTGTGCCAACTGATGAACCACTACGATCTTGATCAGCGCGTAATGAAAAATACTTCTATGCTGCTGTGCTGGGGTCTTCTTTTGTACAAGAAACACCATCCTCTCTATGTTGCGAAACATGAAGTATGGAATGTTCATCATACATACCCTTGTAAAATGCATCAACAAACAGACATGGTACGCATAAAGACGCGAGAATCTGCCCTCACAACTGAAATATCGAATGATGAGTTTCATCAAAGGTGCAAACTCATCACTCAGGTATTGGAAAGGAAAAACCCTACTCAGGTGCCTCATATACCCAGGTTTGATGTACGGCTCATAGTAGGATTTCTTTAACTGCTGACGCTTATTCCATTTTTATCCAATATTTGGTATCCCAGTGACCTCTGCAATAGTCTCTGGTGACAAAATGAAATCAACTCCGGCAAGGTTTACATGGCCATCATGTAAATGTAGAACAAACAAATGAGCTAGTTGACCATGATGCTGGATTTGCGAAATTAGCTCACAATAGTGATAGCATGACTGATAGCGAAAACAATCCATTACAAGCGGGAAAGCCTGCAATTGAACCAAAGAAGTAGGCTCTTCCCTGATATGCTTTTGCCACCTCTGCGAGGCCTCCGTGGCACATTACCCTCTATTGTGGAATCACTGTCATTCTCCTGCTCATAAACTGAATCTGTGTCTGACATGGATTTGAAAACAAGATGTCTGCAATATGTATGTTTGATATAGGTGTGGTGAAATCAAAATTTCAATGCATACTCAAAACCCAAATATGTTTACCAAAGCATCATAAGAACCAAGCCATAATGGTAATAACTCTGTTTCAGTGGATTGGCATAAAACAGTCACTATTTTGATCACAAAGAAAGTTTGACAAATGAACAAAGTGTAATGTGCACCCTTTGTGATGTTGGCTAAAACTTGACAAATGAGTATGGGACTGTATTTCACCAATGGAGAATGGGAAAATCTTCACAAAGCCACCCACATGTCTTTAAAAACCCTAAGGCATGATTTTGGTATGTGCATAGGATTTCACTTTTCTACACCCAACACATCAAATTTCCCACCTTAAACACACTAAAAACATTTTAAAATTGACTGAGTAGCCATGAAAAACCTACTTGCAAGCTTTGGAGTCCATTTGGCAAGATCTGGTCGCATTAACAAAAATTTCTTGGTGCTGTGACTGTGTGCGTAGCGCACGAACCCAACGCGTAGCGCACACTGTGTGCGTAGCACCTGTGGTTTTTTACACTGGCTGCTGAGGCCCAGTGCATAGCGCGCACTATGTGTGTAGCGCACACATTGTATGGGTAGTGCATGCCTCCAAAACACTGTCCACGGGTATGAAACACGGCTTGGGCCTTCCAAAAGCTCAAACACGATTTTGCCTTGGGATTTTTTTAACAAATGAACTTGTTTGCCCCTTTCATATGTGAAGAAAATATCTCATCAAATGTGATTT
This sequence comes from Pinus tabuliformis, assembly GCA_031772625.1. Classification (NCBI taxonomy): domain Eukaryota; kingdom Viridiplantae; phylum Streptophyta; class Pinopsida; order Pinales; family Pinaceae; genus Pinus; species Pinus tabuliformis. The sequence continues at coordinate 58,398,035 of CM062810.1, read as the reverse complement.
GATTTAAATTTGTTTAATAACCCACTTTATAATGTTTGGCACTTTGACATTTGACCTTTTAATACAATGCTGTTCTTTGGATTTTCCTTGCCTTTTCTGAGTCTTGAACTGATAATACTTTGTTGATTTTTGTAGGGATCCGGCGTTTTGGCTTTGGAAAAGATCAGAGGCTTGCTCTGAAACTTTTTTGAGATAAAACAAATACAATTATTTACAATAACAATTTTTAGTTCCAAAACAGAGTTTTGGACTAAAAATTTTTTTAAATGCTTTCTGAGAAAAAAATATTAAATGAGAATCTTTTGAAACCAACCTCATGGCCTGCGGGCTTTTATTACATGTATGCAAAGGACTGAAAACCCTAGACTCTAGGACTAAAGACTTTTTTTTTTTAACAAAACTAATCATTTATGACGATGAATGCAATGATCATGTACTTTGGTGATTTTTGAGAAATTTTTGACTAACCCTGCAGGGACAAGCATGAGGAAACATAAGACAACCAGACCCCCCTGTCAGTCAATGGCATGCCCCTAGCGAAATGCAACGAAGTGGAACGAGCGAGACACCTAAAAATGATATGCAAAAGCGAAAAGATCTCCGATGGAGGGCTGTAAGGACCGACTCTAACAGTAAGTACGACAAGCACGAAATCGACAAAGGCTACATCTAAGAAAGCCCGTAAGATTTCTGATCAAAATGCAAATGAACAACTTCTCGCCTCGAAGGTAAGTTCCGTGTTGACCAACAAGGGCAAGCATCTGAAGCAGCCAGGAGGCAAGAAGAAAAAGAAAGGGAGAAAGAAGAAGCAAGATGGGTCATCTCCTGAGAAATATTCTGCAAACCCTTTTGGGCAAAGGAAACCCCCTGCGGGGTGTCAGATATGTGATGAGGACCATCGAACAATAGATTGTCCACATAAAGTTGAAGTTAAGAAACTCTTTAAGAGTTCAAAAACCTCAGCAGTATTGACTGATCCGTTTCCAAACCTGGGGACCAAACAGGTTGCTAATCAAAATGCTTCCCGATCCCAAGTGCTTATGTTGTCTATCTCAAAGCAGCAAAATGATGCTTCGACAAGGAGTAAAGACTATGGGAATCCACAGCTGTCGAATAACAAGGCTAATGAACAACCTAGTAATTTGACAACAACTTTGACTGAAGTTGTGCCACCCATCATTCCTGAACCAATGATAAAGCCGCCAAAGGGGGTAGTACACAAATCGACATTTAATCCTTGTGCCAAAGTAGCATAGAATTATAATATAGTAGAGGACATGGCCCAATCACCGTCCGCTATGTCGACACTTGAGGTACCGCAAAATTGCCTCTCCCAAAAGCAGGATCTATTATCAGTAATAGGTGGGATTGACCCAACGGATTCCAATCTTGTATCCTTTAATCACAAAGGATATGACCCTCAGTTACCAGCTCAACTAGCTTTCCTTATTCAAGTGAAAGCCCTCAACAAAACTGTTCATCGAACAATTATTGATGAGGGGGCATCTACATGTATTATGTCGATGAGTTGCTGGAAAAATTTAGGCTCACCACCCTTGTCGCAATCGTCAACAATGTTAAAAGCATTTGATGGAAAATCATACACTCCATACGGGATTTTAAGTAACTTGCAAGTTGAACTAGGGGGAAAAACAGTAGAAATTGATGTTGAAGTAATCGACGGAAACCTCGATTACAACATCCTACTGGGAAGGCCTTTGATATATGCCATGGCCGTAGTTGTGTCGACCTACTTCAGGAAGATTGCATTTCCATTTCAAGGAGGAATTATAATCGTCGACCAACAAACATTTCTCCCCAACAGTTCGCAAGTTATGGGAAGCATTCCAATGATCCATGGAAGCAATCATTTGCTTCAAAATATCGGAGTAGGTCTCCTAAAAGACCCTACCTTAATGGGTACTTTTGCCCTACTGCCTCCGAGTAATCTAGCGGAAGTGGCCACAGTAGAAACTTGCAATATGAAATCTTCTATATCTAATGGATTCAGAAGATTCCTGAACATTTTGATAGTATGGATCATCGCCCTAATATAAATATTGTAGCAATCAATTTTCTTGGCCTGGGGGGCAAACTCAAATGAACACTCATCGAGTGTTTGGATAGATAGGTCTAAGGAATATGGTACCTCTTCAGATACTTGGTTGCATGTACATTCTACAGACAAAGGAATCATTCAGTCAATGATGATAGGAGATGCACCATGGGAAGATCACCACCATCGTTCCCGTCTTCCAGATTACCATGAATATTATTCCAGCGACCTTAATCATCCTTCAGTTTTTGATATTCTATCAAATACTGTAAATATGGTGGATTCTGAGGAAAATTCTTATCTCGTGTCGACCTCGTTAAAAAATGAAACAAGGAGTCATGAGGATAGTTCTTTACTGTGTCAACCTCATTAAAAAATGAAACAACTCCTTTTCTAAATCGAGTCTTTGATCTGGTAAAATCCAAGTCGAGTCTTTCAAAGATCTGAGAGGTAAACCTTCATTCCAACCACCGTGTTGAATGCAATGAAGCTTGGGGGCATGCACCTCGATCTGCATTATTATGATGGGGGCATACAAACTTATCACAAGCAGTGTTACCGCAGGGTTAAAGCTCGTTAAAAAATAAACCCGTATCGAGCAGTTTTAGCACATAGTTCAAGCTCGTTAAAAAATAAACATAAGTCATGAGAAAATGTTCCTCCAGAGTTCAAGCTCATTTTTAAAAAATAAACCAATTTTCGATAAATATCCATCGTGAATGTAGTACTTCAACCCTTAAAGCCTTGGTCGTGTTCTCATCATCACCTCCACTCTATATTGGCCGATCATTCACCTCCATGTGATTGTTTACCCCTTTTGAGGAACAGCTGCGAAGAGTGATCCTATTAGCCATCCTTTTAACACTGCCATGATTGGAAAATTCCAAACCTTACCTGGAATCTGCTACTACCCAAATCTATCACTCGTTCCTCAAAAACGAGTCTCCTTTAAGCTCTTTTCAACTGACTCGTAAAATATGAAAAGATTGCCGAGCAATTGGCCTCTCCAGCTCGTTAAAGTGACCGGAAGTGCTATCCCTCCTTTAGATTTTAGTCTTTTTGGACCTGAGGGATTATTACACAAAAAGATCGAGCGCTTGTTTTGTTCGGCTCATTAAAAATACCAAAAATTCATCCCTTTTGTATTGTTTTATACTTTTTCAGACTCAAGGGATTATGTGACGAAAAAGGATTGTTGGAGTTTCCTTTACGTCCCTTTTCAGACTCTCTAAAAATGAAAAGGACTGAATTATCTTTATCGTTAAACTCGTTAAAACCTAATAGCGACAAACTTGTCCATAACAGACAAGAACAAGTTTCACTATCGCTAGGCTCGTTAAAACATAGCGATGGGTTTGCCCGAAGGGCGAATTATAGAACAAGCATATGTTATCCTCCTCAAGCTTGAAAAAAATAAAGAGGTACTGATCAACAATGACTGGGGAAAAATTGGGAAGAAAACTTGAAGAAACTTTGTTGGTAGCAAATTGCTCTTGAACATGACACTTTCACTCCGCAACCGAGTCGGGTTGGGTAGTTCCATTCACTGGTCACATCACCATGGTTCTGTCACACCATCCATATTTGGGGTTAATGCTACCAATCCATCATGTTAGTGTCGTCGATATGTTCAAGAGAAGTCGCTCAGAGAATTCACCTGTGTCTCACCCGCTGCAATACATTCACGCTCCATTCTTTCATGACCGCCACCCTGAACCTTATATCACCAGATTGTTTTCACCTCCAGTAAAATCATTTGCTCCATTCCGTGTCATTGATGTGGGATTCCCTAAGGCCATCCTATGACAAATCACTTCTTGTCGACATCAGCTCATTATCCAAGAAGTCGATTTAGGAACAACCCTTTCAGTACTTTGAAGCTTGCATGCCTCAATGGCAAGTTTCTCACTTCCGGCGACAGGTTTACATCAATTTCCTTCGACCAAAAGATTTTGCGTGGTGTTCGACGCCAAGTCCCTTATTCACACCACGTGAATTGTACTGTAGTACCTTGAGTTTCATCATCATTATCTGTGATTCCTCTCGTGCCTGTTAACAACTTACATCATTGGTTGGTAATCAGGCGATGTCTTTCCATGTTCGACTCCAGAACATTTTTCACATGGATCGACTTGTACTTTGAGTGAAGATCAAACGAGATTGAAGACCCTGGATCTAGTTTCATCCATCCGGGCTGCGATATATATTCAGGAAAATAAAGACATCAAATGTACATCATTGCTGCGCAGATAATCATCCAATCTAAGGGATGATGGCTCTTCCAGAATCATCAGTCTACACTCAGACAATTGTCTGTCTTATGTACATGAAAATGAATTTATAAAGATGAGCATGGGAAATGCTCGCCTCAGCTAGATCATGAAGATATTATGAAGATAATTTATTGTATTGTATCTTATTATAGGTTGCCTTCCAGCTTGGAAAAACTTCGGATCCTCATGATAAAGCATTTCACCCGACATAAAAAATTAATGACCTCATGCTTTAGGGGGCAACTGTTATAGACATTTTTGGGCACTGCAACCCCAATCATAAATGTCCACAAACCAAGGGCTCCTAAGTCCCTAAAGGTGTTTTTCCAACCCCTAATAGTACAAGGTCCGCTGATTACATCATCTCCCAGAAGTTCTCCATGAAAAACTACTCAGAACTGGTCAAAACTGGATCATTTCACTTGCTCCATGGCCAGGGTGCGATGCATCCCACCTAAATGCACCCGGGAAGTGTGATGGATGTTGAAAAGCCCTTTTATGGGGTGCGATGGACGAGAGTAGACAAATGGCGGAAGCAGTTTGCTAAGTGGATGATCTTGGAATCTTCTAGAAACTTCCCCAGGACACTTGTCTCTCTGAATTCACCCAAGGATGAGTAAGAGATCATCAATCTCCAAGTGGAATCAAGAACTATCAGAGAGAAGACACTAATCAAAAACCCACAGCTGACTCACACCTCTGCAAATATCTATATATAGATCTCTCATCCCAGAGATCCAGAGGTTGGAGGCTGGAATTGTGTATCTTGTAAGGAAGTACTGCTGGTTTCTTGGTGCAATCCTATAGTGTTGGGTGATCTAAGCTTTTCATGAGCTGAAGAAGGGCTTCTTGCTGAGAGGATGACACTGGGTCAGAACAATTGGTTGTAATCCTCTTTGCTCTTTCTTGATTATTAATAAAGCTATTCAATTTTTCCTCCACATTCTTGTGTAATTGATGTTGTGTGCACTTGTGTGGTTAATATACATCTGATCCTATATTGTTTATGATAATAGATCTATTTTCTCGTATAGTGTTATGCTGCTTTGATTCTACAGGTACTCTTTGAAGCTGGGTGTACAACGAAGCAAGTAGCAAAGGACTATCAGAAGGGAGAGGAATCAAGCAAGGAACCAAGCGCAAGACTGAGGTTGGTCTCCTTTATCCTTCTCTCATCTATTTCCCATAAAGGAAAACGAACGTGGCTTTAGTGTGTTTGTTTCTAAGGTAGCTATCACCCTTAGTGGGACTAGCAGTTCTGTATAGACACTAGTTTTCCCGATAACACTAACCCTTCCTAATAGCTGACAACAAAGAGCTGGGCTTAAGGAATTCCACCTCTGAGCTAAATAAAGAAATGGGCTCTGAGCTGAGGCCACTTGAATTGAAGGAGCCACAAACAGAAGGAGGGAAGGGAGAAGGCTCCCTTTGGCCCACTTCCAATCATGGGAATTCATATGTTGTTGGATATGCTGCTTTCTCATGCATGAAAGTGCTATTAGCTTTCCCATGTCTCCCATTTGACCATTCGGGGATCAGCACCACATCTATCTGAGTTGGGTCTAGCTCGAAGGAGATCTATCGACCACAGAAACTTTAAGTGGCACCACATCCAGGTCTGGAATGATATCTATCTGGCTAGGTTGGCCGACTGATCCTAGCCTCAAACAACCTCTAATGCTGAGCTGCGAGAAAAATGCATCCACCATTCAGTCAGGTCAGGTTGGGAATCTTAGGAAGCAAGCAGGTGTTCGAGCCGAGCTGGTCTTATCTTCTCATAGGAAGCATGCATGAATGGCCGACCCTCTCCCTGATGGTCCATAAATGACCTCAACCTAAAGGAAGGGAAGGTAGGTATAGGTATAACCTTTCGGTTTCACCTTATGTTTATGAGTTCGGAGAAGTTTGGGAGCACCAAAATCACTTTATAGGCCCTCTTTGCTTACTACATTTCCCACCTCTATTGAATAAGCTCTATCTTTGATTTTTCTGCCTGGTTAGCTCACTCCACTATCTACCACATATGCCACCTTTCAGTAGTGAATTTACCATGTATCAGGGCGTGGTACAGCTAGTATGACTCTGGATAGGCAACGCCACCTTTACTTATGGAATTTCCCATATATCCGGGCGTGAACAGTTAAGGCCAGAAACCTCAGCAGCAACCCCAGCTAAGTGCTTCTATTTGGTATTGAAATCAAAGTTGGCCTACCGCCCCATTATAGCACCAACCTTTGAGAATTAGTGACAACCTTCCAATCTGTGTGGGAAAGCATGAGCAACTCCCTATGGGTAAGAAAGACAGAAGATCCAATATGGTAGGAAAGAATAGATCCCCATCTCTCTAGGTTGGAAAGAAAGAATAGCTAATCTAGGGAAAGGTCTACATTTGATGGTCAAATTCTTTTATGGTAAGAAATGAAGCTAAGTAAGACACACCTACTTACTAAGCTAGGTAATAAACTAAGCTAAGAATTAGTATAAGACAAACTTACTTACTTATTAAGAAAGGTAGTAAGGAAGAGAAGCTAAGTAAGACTCACATAGGAAGCTAATAAAGGGAAGGAAGGTTTAGACTAGCCACGAAAGGAAGGCTCATAGTAGGCATGGCGGAGGAGGTGGTTCCATCGACATTCTGATTAGTGTCACCACTAGACAGATTACCTCCAAGTTTGGTACCCCCGGTAGGACCTCCACCAGAGGTGGGGACAACACCAAACATAGTAGCGACTGGACTACGAGAGGGGCTAGTAGTGCTAGATGAAGATGGAAATTCGGAATGAGGAAAACCTAGATCAAAAGGGAACTCTTGGGGAGAAAAGGCTATTTATTAATGATAAGAATGATTGATTCATGTTTAATGGGAGAAACTTGGAGAACCCCTAGCCACAAGCCATGTAGAAATTACCCTAGTCATATGCTAAATTCGATGTAAGTGAATACATATGATATTATTTTTCTTTGAAATATATTTAAGTATGATTATAAATTATATGGTTAGGGTCATAAAAAATTAAAACATTTCAACAAATTCCACAATTTTCTTAAATTTGAGGCTATAAGGGGTGCTTTAGAATCAAGGAACCAAGGAGGTTCATTATCCTATCAGGTTGAGGTAGATGGTAAAGGATCTAACTCATTAGATTTGCAACAATGAAATCCATGACCTTACATTGTCAAACAACTCCAAAAAACACCAACTCTTGACTTACCCAAACCTAATAGATATAGATCACTTTTTTTTTGTTCTTAAATCTAGGATAGTGATTTGTAGATTTAATGGGTTCTAGAGTAGGTTCAATATTCTACATGAGTGGGTCTTCAAAACCTCTACCATCCACTATGATATATGCATATGTTTAAAATGAGTTTTGGTTGTTCACTTTGTTAGTCTAGAATATTTGGAGAGGGTAGTGAAAGAAGGGCCCTAGTTTTGGGGAAGAGTAGAGCTTTTCATCACCCCTTGGTTCCTAGATTTTGATTCCAAAACAGTTTTTGTCTCAAAGAAGGCAACATGGGTGAGGCTGCGAAATATTTCCTTTCCTTTCTTGCATGAGGTGGCCCTTGAGGATATTGGAAATAGCTTGAGGTCATTTAAAAATATGGATGTTGAAAGAATGAGGAAGGGATTATTTACTATTGCTTGAATTTGTGTAGAAATTTACCTAAGCAAAGGAGTAGGTGACACATAAAACCTTTAAGTGGACTCAAATTCTAGATTAAGAAAATGTGACATTGAGATGTTCCTCATGCTACCAAATAGGACACTTGTAGGACAATTGCCCCTAAGGAAAAAAACACCCAAAAAAAGTGGGGGAAGGGGGGAATGCAACTCACAAGCACAACACTACAAAATTAGAAGAGATCCATAAACAAGAAAAGAAAAAGATATGGCACACAAAGAGGAGCATTCATGTTTCAAAAGGTTCAGATTTAGACAAATGACCTGTACTAGAGATAACCATGATCCATTTGGAAATGTTTCCACCTATCCCAACTCACTGATGATCAAAACGAAAAGAAAGAAAAAAAATGTTTGTTTTATGTTTACAATTTCTCTTATATAATTATAAGCATAAAAGTTGCTTTCAATGAACGCTAATAACATCTACAAAATAAAAATGCGTTAGTTTTTTAAGAAATTGAAATAAAATCATAAGAGAAAAATATGGTATAAAATAACTTTATAAATGAATGTTTTAATTAAAATCTTTCTACTTTATACAAAGGAAACTTGGCTTTTAACATCTAAACAATAATATTAAAGAATGTAACATAATCATGGTTTAGTAAAATACTGTATTGATATATATATATATATATATATATATATATATATATATATATATAACATAATCATGGTTTAGTAAAATACTTTATTGATATATATATATATATATATATATATATATATATATAGCTACATTTAATTAGATATTCAATTAGCTTAATTAACTCGTTCCAAGTATCACCACCAACACATTAAAACTTATTTCCGGTACGATGACCAAAACATTAAAACACGATAACCAGGCCGGTAGTTTAGTAATATATAATTCAGAATTACAATATACCAGCATCCCACTCAAATATGAATGTGATGCACATGGCTAAGGTGACCATAATAACATAACCATCCATGTCCATGCCTATTCCATGATTGAATAGACGATTTGGCTCCAAACTAATTAAATATGAACACATAGTCAATCTCATATAAACAGATAATCTTTGACTGCATTTATTCTTTCCCATACCTACCAGGCAATAGCAATGTAATTAACCAAAACAAAAGAAATTCATGACGTCTTTTTGCAGATAATAAAAAGATAATCATGAACCACTGCATAGAGGAAAAGAAACGCCACTTAGTATAAGTTGGTCTACTTAAGTTGCCATTACCTGGTGCTATAAGTTGCTCTACTAGAAGTTGACATTGTTGTTGCTACCGCCATTGTCGGTGTTGTGGCTGTTGACGGTGTTATTGTTGCCGCTGTTGATTTTGCCACTGTTGCCACTGTTGTTGTTGCCGTTGTTGGTGTTGTTCCCACTGTTGCCAGTGTTGTTGTCAATGTTACTGTTGCTATTGCAATTGTTCCCGCAGGTGTTCATGATCTCGCCGCTGCCATTGACGGTGTTGCCAGTGTTGTTGTTGCCGCTTATATTGTTGTTGTTGTTGCCGCGGTCAATATTGGTGTTGTTGTTGCCGCTGGTAGGTATAGGTATAACCTTTTGGTTTCACCTTATGTTTATAAGTTTGGAGAAGTTTGGGAGCACCAAAATCACTTTATAGGCCCTCTTTGCTTACTTCATTTTCCACCCCTATTGAATAAGCTCTATCTCTGATTTTTCCGCCTGGTTAGCTCACTCCACTATTTACCACATATGCCACCGTTCAGTATTGAATGTACCATATATGAGGGCGTGGTACAGCTAGTATGACTCTGGATAGGCAACGCCACCTTTTCTTAGGGAATTTCCCATATATCCGGGCGTGAACAGTTAAGGCCGGCAACCTCGATAGCAACCCCAGCTAAGTGCTTCTATTTGGTATTGAAAGCAAAGCTAGCCTACCGACCCATTGTAGCACCAACCTCTGAGCATTAGTGACAACCTTCCAATCTGTGTGGGAAAGCATGAGCAACTCCCTATGGGTAAGAAAGACAGAAGATCCAATCTGGTAGGAAAGAATAGCTCCCCATCTCTCCGGGTTGGAAAGACAGAATAGCTAATCTGGGGAAAGAAGGTCTACATTTGATGGTCAGATTCTTTTATGATAAGAAATGAAGCTAAGTAAGACTCACCTACTTACTAAGCTAGGTAAGAAAGTAAGCTAAGAATTAGTATAAGAAAGACTTACTTACTTATTAAGAAAGGTAGTAAGGAAGGGAAGCTAAGTAAGACTCACATGAAGCTAATAAAGGGAAGGAAGGTTTAGACTAGCCACGAAAGGAGGGCTCACAGTAGGCATGGCAGAGGCAGTGGTTCCGTCGACATTCTGATTAGTGTTACCACTAGACAGATTACCTCCAGGTTTGGTACCCCCGGTAGGACCTCCAGCAGAGGTGGGGATAACACCAAACATAGTAGCGACTAGACTACGAGAGGGGCTAGCAGTGCTAGATGAAGATGACAGTTCAGAATGAGGAAAACCTAGATAAAAATGGAACTCTTAGGGGAAGTGGGATGTTCAATTCTCACACGTTGAGGTAAACTCATAGTCCGACCGTAAATCCCAAAGAGTGGGGGATGTCCCCGAAGTCTACTAGATGACTTAAGAGGAGCAATGGTGCCCTAGAAAAGACCACCCTAGAAAAAGTAAAGACACACTAGTTCTAAAAGGAGAACTATCAAAAGAAATGTTGTGAAAATCAAACTTTCTAAAATATTCCTCAGCAAATGGTCATGACCTCCACTGCTGACAAAGAAGTAGAAAGCTGAAGAAGGGCCTTCCAACCATTTAACTTGATGGGATCTAAACTCCATCAAGCGAGTGAAGGTGCGAATGAGACAGTTATAGAGTAGGACACTGGGCGCAACTTCTGTTAGCCTACAACTATCTGTCTTAGGAGCCATCCCACCTGTGAGAACCATCTCTGGGTAAGATTCCTAATACAATGGCTACTAGGCTAACGTCTTCACAGACACGTCCAATAGGTTTCCTGTATCTTCAGCTGAAATCCACGATCTAGGGGATCTCCAGTACTATAAAGGCAAGGTGTCCCAATTATATCTCCGGTCCTGGTCTTGGCACATACCACCCAGAAAGGATGTGCTTGCTTGTAAACTTGCCTCGACTATGTCCGTTACAAAATAATTTTGGTTCCCTAAAAGGAAAACCTCTATGTCTCATATGTCAAGTGACTAGTTTCTTCCATGGTCACTACTAGATGTACTTAGTAAAGTACCGACAAGATTCCAACTTACTCTAGATATTCATAGAAAGGGCTTGGGATGGGTGAAAAATCCAAACATGGCTTTTGATATCAAATTTCCCCCAAGATCAACTCATCCAAAAAAATAGAAATAGGTGATGGATTCATTCCAATTATTTTTTATAACATTATGAATGGGTAAAGTGGCTTCTTTTGGTGTCAATTCCAAAAGGTATGCTCGAAATTGAATTGGCTTTGTAACTTGAAGGTATACTTAGCGAGGTTTTAGTGAATGATGATAGCCTGGGCTACTTGATCTGTGCCTGCCTATGATGGTGTTTCTAAATCTTGATGTCTAATTATCTCACCCACAACTTTGCCATAGGTGTAGGATTTCGATCTACTGCTACTGTCTTTGCTCCAACTAGAATGGGTTCCACTGTTTATAGAAAAACTAGGTCCACTAAATCGCCTACTTATAGATACCCTGGTACCTCTAGAATGTAGGAAGAGCCCCGAGGCATACTCCTTCATTCCACTAAAACTAACATATTGCGTCTTTAGGTCATAATAAGGTTTTGCTGCGAGGTGATGATAGTCTTATATAGCGTGATTGAAAGTCAAAATGTTCTTATTCTCTTCATTCGTGCCTTTATTACGGTAGGTGAGTGATTCACGCCTTTCTTTGCTACTAGGTCTAAAACCTATAGCTAGCTCTATGACTGAAGGATCCGAAACAGCCCCTACCAATGCCTCTGGCTTTGCTACTAGGTATCGCTCTCAACCTAGAACTATTTCTTTGACTTAAGTGGGTAAAACAACAAGTAGTACCTCCACCTTTGCCTTTATGGCTACCATTACCTTTGCCTTTACCCCTCACCTCTGCATTATCTGTTGCTTTCTCTACTTCATATAGACTAAGTACTGATGAATCTACTCGCTCTATTGTTGGTCTTGGATCATTGACTGGAGGATTTGAATTTGGAAGTGGATCTTGAATGGGTATAACTGAAAATGCTTCTGCTAGTGCGGGTGATGCTTCAACTTCAACTAGTAGATGAGCTTCAAGTGTTTCAACTGAATCCGCTACTGAAACAAAGACTTCATATAATAATAGCAATAAGTAACTCTTAAACTAGTGATGCCTCTCCTGCATCTGCCTCTGTATTTGGTACCATTGCCTTCGCAGGTTATGTATTTGGATCTTGAACAACATCTATGCATTTGATTCATTAATTCTTGAACTATTATTAAGTAAGTCACGAACTGGAACTGAAGTATCTAGAAAATTAGGAAATTTTCATGAACCCCACGTCCCATACCTTAAACTAGAAAGAATTTAGAGATGTTAGAATGATTGAAGCTACCAAAGATATACTTAATCATTTTGTGGATGGCCAATAAAGGAAAATATAGTTTTACAACAAAATTTAACTAAATTTGAGAAAACAATGAATGACTAAACCTTTACAACTAAATCCATACCTATACAAGATGCATTTGACAAGGAAGACGTATCTAAGAGAACAAGGGCCAAGATGCCAAAGAATGTATCCTACTTGTAAGGGAAACTATGGCTACTATCATCTTCTCTCTCAACCTCAGGGTTGTGAGTGAGTGTTAATAAAAAAATATTCCTACACACATACGGATTACAACAATATTTCTCACCATCATTTCACTCACATGGAATTCAACATAGGTGGGGAAAAAAACCATTCTTCCCAACCATTCTAGAGAAGGGAAATTGATAGTATATATATGTGTGTGTTTGTGCGCTCTCATAAGGACTTTTTGATAGTTCAGATTTTGTTGATAGATGAGTTATCCTAGGATGCATAGAGGATTGTTTCAACAATGAATATGTCAAGTTGTTTGGAGAAAAGTCAAAATTCTCACTCTAATTAAAATATGAAAAACTTACATTTAATTAGATCAAAGATTGAAAGAAATCAAAATATGTTTCAAATACATGTTGGGAATACTTGGGAGTTGCTTAAAAGTAGCTACAACATTAAGAAACAAATGTCCAATATTTTCTTCAACACAAAAGATGAGAACACATTTGAAATTTCCTTCTTTAATTGATGACTCTCAATTGGTAACTAAGGAAGCCTCGACATTAAGGTGGTAGAAAGTAAAAATAACTTTGTTGCTAAGTTTATGCGTGGAAGGGATTTTCATTAGAAAAGATTAAGATATCAATTAGTAGTTTTGTCATACTTAATGTTAGGTATAATTCCATTATTGAAGATTATTCCATTGTGTTACATGATTTAGAGTATTAATGAGTGAACTAGGGAGAAAAGGCTATTTATTAATGATAAGAATGATTGATTCATGTCTAATATGAGAAACTTGGAGAACCCTTAGCCACAAGCCATGTAGCAATTACCCTAGTCATATGCTAAATTCCATGTAAGTGAATACATAGGATATTATTTTTCTTTAATATATATTTAAGTATGATTATAAATTATAGGGTTAGGGTCATAAAAAATTAAAACATTTCAACAAATTCCACCATTGTCTTAACTTTGAGGCTATAAGGGGTGCTTTAGAATCAAGGAACCAAGGAGGTTCATTATCTTATCAGGTTGAAGTAGATGGTAAGGGATCTAACTCATTAGATTTGCAACAATAAAATCCATGACCTTACATTGTCAAACAATTTTAGAAAACACCAACTCTTGACTTACCCAAACCTAATAGATATAGATCACTTTTTTCTTGTTCTTAAATCTAGGGCAGTGATTTGTAGATTGAATGGGTTCTAGAGTAGGTTCAATATTCTGCATGAGTGGGTCTTCAAAACCTCTACCATTAACTATGACATATGCATATGTTCAAAATGAAATTTGGTTGTTCACTTTGTTAGTCTAGAATATTTGGAGAGAGTAGTGAAAGAAGGGCTCTAGTTTTGGGGAAGAGTAGAGCTTTACATCACCCCTTGGTTCCTAGATTTTGATTCCAAAACAATTTTTGTCTCAAAGAAGGCAACATCGGTGAGGCTGCGAAATATTTCCTTTCCTTTCTTGCATGAGGTGGCCCTTGAGGATATTGGAAATAGTTTGAGGTCATTTAAAAAGATGGATGTTGAAAGAATGAGGAAGGGATTATATACTATTGCTTGAATTTGTGTAGAAATTTACCTAAGCAAAGGAGTAGGTGACACATAAAACCTTTAAGTGGACTCAAATTCTAGATTAAGAAAATGTGACATTGAGATGTTGCTCATGCTACCAAATAATACACTTCTATGACAGGTTCCCCTAAGGACAAAAACACCCAAAAAAAAGTGGGGGAAGGGGGGAATGCAACTCACAAGCACAACACTACAAAATTAGAAGCGATCCATAAACAAGAAAAGAAAAAGATATGGCACACAAAGAGGAGCATTCAGGTTTCAAAAGGTTCAAATTTAGACAAAGCACCTGTACTAGAGATAACCATGAGCCATTTGGAAATTTTTCCACGTATCCCAACTCACTGATGATGAAAACAAAAGGAAAGAAAGAAAATGTTTGTTTTATGTTTACAATTTTTCTTATATAATTATAAGCATAAAAGTTGCTTTCGCTGAAGGCTAATAACATCTACAAAATAAAATTGTCTTAGTTTTTTAAGAAATTGAAATAAAATCATAAGAGAAAAATATGATATAAAATAACTTTATAGATGAATGTTTTAATTAAAATCTATCTAGCTTCTACAAAGGAAACTTGGCTTTTAACATCTAAACAATAATATTAAAAAATGTAACATAATCATAGTTTAGTAAAATACTTTATTGAAATATATATATATATAAATATAGCTATATTTAATTAGATATTCAATTAACTTAATTAACTCCTTACAACGACCAAAACATTAAACCTTATTCCCGGTACGATGACCAAAACATTAAAACACGATAACCAGGCTGGTAGTTTACTAATATATAAATCAGAATTACAATATAACAGCATCCCACTCAAATATGAATGTGATGCACATGGGTAAGGTGACCATAATAACATAACCATCCATGGCCATGCCTATTCCGCGATTGAATAGACGATTTGGCTCTAAACTAATTACATGTGAACACATAGTCAGTCTCAGATAAACAGATAATCTTCGACTGCATTTATTCTTTCCCATACCTGCCAGGCAATAGCAATGTAAATAACCAAAACAAAAGAAATTCATGACGGATTTCTACATATAATAAAAAGCTAATCATGGATAATAAGTTCGTCTACTTAAGTTGCCATTACCTGGTGCTATAAGTTGCTTTACTAGAATTTGACGTTGTTGTTGCTACCGCCGTTGTCGGTGTTGCCGCTGTTGACGGTGTTGTCGTTGCCGCTGTTGATTTTGCCGCTGTTGCCGCTGTTGTTGTTGCTGCTGTTGGTGATGTTCCCGCTGTTGCCGGTGTTGTTGCCAACGTTGGCGCTGCTGTTGCCGCTGTTCCCGGAGGTGTTCATGATCTGGCCGCTGCCGCTGACGCTGTTGCCAGTGTTGTTGTTGCCGCTTATATTGTTGTTGCTGTTGCCGCTGCCCACGTTGTTCATGGTGTTGTTGTAGCCGCTGTTGTCGCGGTCAATATTGGTGTTGTGGTGGTCCTGGTGGATGACGGAAACTGGACGGTATGACTATGTTGAAACTGAAAACTTCTGCAAAAAAACGCCTTCCGTTCAACACAATTTGCTAAAGTGCATGAATACATAACGCGGAATTTGATAAGCTACTGTGAATCAATACATAACATGAGCAAATCATCCATAACGTGAAAATAGCGTGAAAATCATAACGTGAAAATAGAGTGAAAATCATAGATTGAAAACCTCAATCTATGTTGCATAACCATACCTGAAACTGGAGGCTAAAATCGATAGGCAAGAGATGAGAAATACAATCACATTGCTTGCCTTATATAGAAGCACGCGAACTCTAAACTCCGATTAGAAAATCATCCACACTCCCAACCGGGGTCAAATTTGTGAAGTTTTCAGTGACATTTGATGTTTTCGCGTATTAAATTTACAAGAATGTCGCGAGGATGACATGATCAATCATGCAAAGCCCAGCACCACAAGGATAAGACAGATAGAATATCGATATGGTGGATGCCGTATTGACAGATGTGACTAGTCGGATTTATTCGCGCAATTGGGCAGACGAGTTCTCATTTTCATCCCAAAAGAAAAATTTCTTTGCCCTATTTACAGATGTAACCACTCCAATTTATTGTTTTTCTTTTCCCTATTTACAGATGTAACTACTCCAATTTATTCTCACAATTGGACTTGCCCTATTTACAGATGTAACGGCTACAATTTATTCTCACAATGGGACATACGAGTGATTCTTTTTCAGTGAAAAAAAATCAAAATCTTTGCCCTATATCCTTTTTTTTCATGAGATGAGACCTAAATAGCAGAATTAAATTTTTTAATAAATGTGGTTGTTGTAATTTCATAGATGTGTATCAACTACATGCACAAAGAGTAGTGTTATAAATATATTTTTCAAAATTAATGTTTGGGCAGATTAATTATTCTTTTCTAGTTAAGTAAACAAAATCTTTGCCCTAGTTACAGATACTATTACTCTTTGCAATAAAAAAACAAAATCCATCCTTGCTCTAGGTACAAATGTAACTATCATTAGTGCAATTGGGCAGATGTAACCACCATTGGTGCAATTGGGTAGACTGTTCAAAAACTTTTACTTTTATGGATATCCCTTCTTTTGTAGTGATCTTTTAGCATAATCTTGCATCCACGCCTTACTATTTTAGTGGCCTTTTACCATAATCTTGGATGTCAACTAGGTACCACTAAATTCTCCAGGGGCCACATTAACTATCACTAATAATAGAGTTTCCTTTCTAAGATACTTTGATTTTAGTAGCTTCGTAAGTGATTATTTTTCAAGTGAGTGGGAATTCATGGTACAAAATCATCCTATCAATTATTTTCATAGAAATTCATTTTTGGTAATGTCTTTAACTATGTACGTAGCTTATCTTTTAAAATGACATGTAGCATTTTCAAGTGTTTTCATGCAATAATATTAGTTGCACTCATAATTAGATTACTAAATAACCTAGATATTTAGTTATTGTTGAGTGCTCTTTCTTTTCCCTATTATTCATTTTTTAAAATCATTCATTTATAAGATAAAACTATATACATCTTTAAAGACATTAACTACTAAAATTGCATTTCTATGAGAATAGTGAAGAGGATGACTTTCTTAGCATGTATTCCTAGAGTTTAAAAACAAATAATCACTCACAAAGGTACCAAACAAAAGTATCTTAGAAAGACAATTCTAATCACTAACAAAGGTATCAAAACCAATGTATCTTAGAAAGACAATTCTATTATTATTGATAGTTAGGGTTGTGTCTAGAGAGTATACTACACATAAAATACGCTAGATTTGACTTGAGGAGTAGTGGTACTTAGATTCACATGCAAGATTATAGTAAAAGATCACTATAAGAATAAAGGTTGAATGCAAGATTATACTAAAATATCACTACAAGAGAAGACCCTCGTGATAAAAGTGAAACATTTTGGAGGAGTCTACCTAATTGCACCACTGTAGATGTATACATTTGTAGATAGGGGAAAGATTTTGATTTTATGTTCCAAAATGCCCAAACATTAATTTTGATAGATATATCTATAAGACTACCAATAATATTTTGGTTGTACATATGGTTGATATATGTCTATCCCCAAATATCAATTTTGTTAAATATATCTAAAACACTACAAATAATATTTTAATTGTTCAAGTGAGTATTCTAATATATGAACCAGATTTGTTAATGTGATAGTAATATTTGTATATATAAATAGAGTAAAGATTCTGTTTTCTTTTGCTAAAAGAGAATAAGTAGCATCCCGTTACATACGGAGATAAGGTAAAAATTTTGTTTTCTTCTGCTGAAAGAGAATAACTCGCATGCTCAATTGTGACACTCGTTACATAAGTAAATAGGGCAAAGAATCGTTACATCTGTAAAAAGGGCAAAGAATTTTTTCTTTCGTGGTGGAAATGATAATTCGTCTGCTCAATTCCGCGAATAAATCCCAACAGTCACATCTGTGAATACGGCGTCCACCATATCGATCATCTATCTAGGTCATCCTGGTGACGCTAGACTTTGCATGATTGACCATGTCGATACCCAAATATTACTTACATATATAAATATGAGAGAGATTACGTTTTCTTTGGCTGAAAAAAAAAACTAGCGTAACAAATCAGATTCGTTAGCTATGTAGATAAGGTAAAGGTTTTGTTTTCTTTTGCTAAAAAAGAATAACTCGCATGCCCAATTATGAGACTCGTCACATCAGTAAATAGGGCACGTGAAAACGATAACTCGTCCGCCTAATTGCGCGAATAAATTGCAGCAGTCACATCTGTCAATACGGCGTCCACCATATCGATCGATCTATCTCATCCTGGTGACGCTAGACTTTGCATGATTGACCATGTCATTGTAGATGCACTAAAAACTTCACAATTTGACCCTGGTTGGGAGTCTAGATAGTTTTCAAATCCGAGTTTGGAGTTCGCCTGCTTCTATATAAGGCAGGCCATGCCATTGTATTTCTCACCTCTTGCTTACCGACTTTGGCCTCTAGTCAAGTGATAGGTATAGTTGTCACAGTTATCGATGATATGCTATGTTACTCATTGATGCACAGTTATCCATGACTTGCTCATGTTTTGTCTCGATGCACAGTAGCTTATGAAAGTCCACTTATGTATGGATGCACTTGAGTTGAACTGAAGGCTTTTTTTTTTCTTTTTGCAGAAGTGGCAGTCTTGTTGCCGTTCAGTTTCAACATAGTCATACCATCCAGTGTCCGTCATCCGCCCCAGCAC
Source organism: Pinus tabuliformis (assembly GCA_031772625.1). Taxonomy (NCBI): domain Eukaryota; kingdom Viridiplantae; phylum Streptophyta; class Pinopsida; order Pinales; family Pinaceae; genus Pinus; species Pinus tabuliformis. The sequence continues at coordinate 58,378,932 of CM062810.1, read as the reverse complement.
CAATATCGACGGCAACAACAACACCATGAACAACGTTGGTAGCAACAACACCGGCAACACCATCAAAGACAACAACAACACCGGCAATACCGTCAGCGACCAAGGCAAAATCTTCAACAGCAGCGGGAACAGCGGCAAGAACAGCGGCAACAATGGCAACGACAGCTGCAACAGCGGCAACAACACCGACAGCGGCAATAACAACACCAACAACAGCGGCAAAATCAACAGCGGCAACAACAACACTGTGAACAGCAAGAACACCGGCAACGGTGGCAGCAACAGCAACGTCGACTTCTAGTAGAACAACTTACAGCACCAGGTAATGGCAACTTATTCTAAGTGGCTTTTGTTTTCCTCAGTATTAAAAGACGTCATGACTGTCTTTTCTTTTCATATGCAGAAAGACGTCATGAATATCACGTGGTTGTCTTTTCGTTTTATCTGCAGAAAGACGTCATGAATTTCTTTTGTTTTGGTTAATTACATTGCTATTGCCTGGCAGGTATGGGAAAGAATAAATGCAGTCGAAGATTATCTGTTTATCTGAGACTGACTATGTGTTCACATGTAATTAGTTTAGAGCCAAATCGTCTATTCAATCGCGGAATAGGCATGGCCATGGATGGTTATGTTATAATGGCCACATCAGCCTACGTAAGATTGATGTGCATCACACTCATTTGAGTTGGATGCCTGTATACTGTATTTCTGATTATGGTATTAGCAAGCAAACTACCTGCCTGGTTACTCAGTTTTAATGTTTTTAATGGTCTGATTGCCATACTTGGAATAAGTTAATTAATTAATTAAATAAATAAATAACCTAGAAAATTATTATTAAAATCTATCACATATTCCTCTTTATCGTATATTTTCATATTCAGATTCATTTTAGTTATTAACAATTTATTGCTGAAAATTTTTGTGGCTAACAAATTGTATTGATAATTATAAATTTTATTTAATATAATTTTTATGACCTTATGCTCATTTGTTTATAATTGTATTTAAATATACATTAAAAAAAATAAGTATCTTATATATTCACTTACATGGAATTTACCATATGAATATGGTAATTGCTTCATGGATTGTGGTTCAGGCTTGTCTAAATTGTTCACATCAGATATGAATTTATCCATAGCATCATTAATTAATACTTTTTTGCTAGTTTCCTCTTTAAAACCAATGTCACCCATCCTGTCACGCCCCCAATTCTTTTTTTGTTTAATTGAGCGGGTGCGGCACCGCCTAAGTTATTAAGATGTTTCATCATTAATAAACTTTACGAACTATGCCTTAACAATTCATAACCATCATGAATTCATATTATTAACGTGCGGAATCCATTAATAATATACAATAATAAATCAACACAACAATATGATATAATAAACTCTTTTATTATACTTGTACAAAGTTACAACCGGGAGGGCGCCTGCCCGTGCACGACCGCACGGCGGTCTTGCCAAAACTCCACCAAAACCAAGTTACAACATAACGTGTACAACCTTGTGTCGTTGGGCGGGCGGGCGCGCCCGTGCATGAACCCACCGCCAACACACAACAATACAATAACCGAACCACACCAACTCGGTGTTGGGCGGGCGGGCACACCGTGCACGACCCTTACCCGGCCACAACCCGGTCTCAATGCGATACAAACGCAGGCGCCGTGCGCACCACCGAAAAACACCAACTCGACCTCGCCTCGTCCCTCGCCCGGCTCGGCGGGCTCATCCACCAATCTGCGACTAGCTGCGCCTTTCCCAAGTGCGCACTACTCCTTAGTGCGATGAGAGAGCGAAGAGTTCGATGCCAAATGAACCGCAGGTCGCCTCATGTATATACGCACCCAACTGTGCGTTATCCATCCTGGCCGACGCTACAAAGTATAGCGATGAACACCCCTCGCCCATGTTTCACATGTCGGCTTGGTTATATTCATCGCTCAACCTCCCACCGCATATAAACACACTTCGCACGCCCATAACTTGTATTATTCCGCGCGCCTTTATGTGATGGTGACTTCGGTACTTAGTCAATTTTGCGAGGAGAGGGAGCGCACGCCCGGGCAGAGCCACAGGGCGTTACATCCTCCCCCACCAGAAGTCATTATCGTCCCGATAATTCCTGCTCTTCTCTTCAACTTCCTGTCATACTTCGCGATCTTGTCCTTCCATCTCCAAAGTGAATCCTCCGTCTCCCAGCTGTCCTCCTCCGGTGCATCCTTCCATCTGCAAAGAAATTCCCGTCGCTGGTGGCAAGCAACTCCTGTAGTTCCGAGACTCAAAATCTTCTCCAACTCTAGTCCTGGTCTGTCCACAATCCCAGCTGGTCCTCTCGTCGGTTCAACCCTCTCTGGATGGTTTGAATCAAGTCGACATCTCTTCAACTGACTCACATGAAAAACTGGGTGTTTCATGTTCATATGGCGTGGAAGCTCCAGCTGGTAAGCAACTTCCCCCACTCTCTTCTTCACTCGGAATGGTACCTCATACTTCCATGTCAGTTTGCTCGTCGTCCCCTTGGCCGGCTGAAACTACTCCCCGGTAATCCTGAGAAACACCATATCTCCCACACCGAAGTGTACTTCCCGTCTTCCACGATCAGCATACTTTTTCATCCTCCTTGCAGCATCATGCAAGCGTAACCGTGCTAACTCCAAGGTCTCCTCCCAAGCCTTCATGAATCTCTTCGCATGAGGACTTCTCAAGAAGCCTCCCGTCACTACGGTATGCGGTGCAACCGGCATCTGTCCATTCACCAACTCAAATGGACTATACCCCGTCACAGAACCCTTTTGAATATTGTAGCTGAACTGAGCAATATCCAAGAGTTCGGGCCAATTCTTCTGATCAGCCGTCACATAATGTCGCAAGTAGTCCTCCAGCAATGTGTTGATCCTCTCGGTTTGCCCATCTGTCTGCAGATGGTAACTCGAACTCATCAACAACTCTGTCCCGACCAACTTGAACAATGTGGTCCAAAATCTCCCTGTAAAACGCGGATCCCTATCCGACACAATACTCAACGGCATCCCCCAATACTTCACTATGTTCTTAAAGAACAACTTCGCTGTCCGCTCGGCTCCACAAGGTATCTTTGTAGGAACAAAGACAACATACTTGGAAAAACGATCAACCACGATCATAATCCCATTATACCCCTGAACCTGTGGTAACTGAGTGATGAAGTCCATCGAGACACTCATCCATGGCCTCTCTGGAATCGGTAAAGGCTGCAACACTCCTCCTTGTCTCTGAGTATCTGATTTGTCCTGCTGACAAATGATGCACGTATGTACATACTCCTCCACATCCTCTCTCATCTTCTCCCAAAAGAATCCTCTCTCCAACAATGCCAAAGAACGACGCTGCCCTGGTGGCCAGCCCACGGAGAATCGTGGCACTCCTTCAAAAGGTGTCTCCTGAGTCTGGATGACTTTGGAACATAGAGTCGGTTTCCAAAGAACAAGAATCTGTCCCGTAGAAAGAACTTTCGTGTCTTCCCCTCCTTTATCTGCTTCACTATATTCTGCACCAAAGTATCGGTTTCAACACTTTCCTTGATCTTATTCTGCATCTCTTCTGACATCTAAACTCGACTTCTACTACTTGCTGCTCGGTCTTCTTCCTCCTCCAATGCTGCAAGTTGTCCCTTCCTGCTAAGGGCATCTGCTACCGCATTGTGTCTACCCGGTCTATACTCGATAGTCATGTCGAATTCTGCCAAGAAGTCCTGCCAATGAGCTTGCTTCGCAGAAAGCTTCGGTTGTGATGCAAAATAACTTGCTGCAACGTTGTCAGTCTTGACAACAAATGGCTTCCCAATCAGGTAATGCCTCCACACATGAAGACAATGGATGATGTCAGTCATCTCCTTCTCATGGACCGGATACCTCCGTTCTCTATCCTACAACTTCCGACTCTCATACGCCATCAGATGCCCATCCTGCATAAGAACCCCTCCTATGGAAAAATCTGAAGCATCAGTGTGTACCTCAAACGGTCTCTCGAAGTCAGGCAACTTCAGTATCGGTGCTGTAACCATCCTCTTCTTCAAGTCATCAAATGCCTCTTGACATTTGCTCGTCCAACTCCATCTCTCGTCTTTCTTCAATAAGTCTGTCAGTGCCGATGTCACCTTGGAGTACCCCTCTACAAACTTCCGTTGGTAGTTGGTCATGCCCAAAAACACCCTCATCTCATGGACATTCTTTGGTTCAACCCAGTCCTCAATCGCCTTTACTCTGCTCGGCTCCATCCGTATGTACCCTTGACCAACAATATGCCCAAGGAACGGAATCTCGGTCTGAGCGAACACACACTTAGACTTCTTCAAGAAAAATTGATTTGTCCTCAGTGCCTCGAATACCATCGCCAAGTGCTTCTTATGATCCTCCATGTTGTCACTGAACACCACTATATCGTCCAAGTATACTACTACGAATGAATCCAAGTATGGTCGTAGAACATCGTTCATCAAAGTGCAAAATGTAGCAGGAGATTACATAAACCGAATGGCATAACAAGGAACTCAAAGCTACCATACCTTGTTACTATCGCGGTCTTCTTCTCGTCTCCTTCAGCTATCCGCACTTGATAATACCCATGCCTCAAGTCCAGCTTGGAAAACACTCGGGCTTTCGCAAGCTTGTCAAAGCAATCAGCAGCCAATGGCAAAGGATACATGTTCCTTACCGTCTGCTTGTTCAATGCACGGTAATCACAGCACATCCGTAGCTCATTCGAATCCTTCTTCCGCTGGAACAATACCGGAGCTCCATAAGGGGACCTTGAAGGTCTAATGAAACCTGCCTTAGTTAACTCCTTTAACTCGCATTTCAATTCCTCCAATTCAGGCCCTGACAATCGATAAGGTGCTTTAGCCGGGGGTTGTTTTCCTGGCTCAAGCTCAATGCTATGGTCCACTGCACGCCTTGGTGGAAGTTTCTTCGGAAGCTCATCAGGCATCAAATCCGTATACTTGGTAAGCACATCAGATATCTCAGCTGGAACAGGCGTCCCCACTCCATCACCTTCAACATCCTTAAACATCACCGCATATGTCTCCATTTTTGAATCCTTCATAGCCTTCTCCAAACTCAGTGCCGAAACATGCTGCACCTTGACTTCCCTCCTTTGCCTATGAGTGGGCAAAGTCCAAGTTTGTGACTGTCCAACCAGCACCACCTCATCACAGAAGGGGACAACAATAGCCTTGTTGCCCTTCAAGAAATCTTGTCCGAGTATCATATCAAAGTCATTCATCTCCATCACCGTGAAGTCCAACTGACCTTTCCAGTCTTTTATCTGCACAGGTACATCGTGTACCAAACCTGCCACCTTAGCTCTAGAGTTCACTGCCTTGACCTCGATATTCGATGGGGTGATCATCAGTCCAGCCTCTTTTTCCAACCGTGTCGTCATAAAGTTATGTGTGGCACCCGGGTCCACTAGAGCTTGAATGGTCTTGCCATGAACCATCAAGTCCACGAAACCCAGAATTTTCATCCATGATTTCTCCATAACCTTATTAGCTTCACCTGTCATGAGCAACCCTGCTCTATCAGGCTTCACCATTTCATCTTCGTCACGAGCAACCTTTGCTCTGATACCAACTATCAAGGTTGGTATCAGCTTTTCGTCAAGCTTCTTCATCCCTGAATCAGCTCTGATACCAACTGTCACGCCCCCAATTCTTTTTTCGTTTAATTGAGCGGGTGCGGCACCACCTAAGTTATTAAGATGTTCCATCATTAATAAACTTTACGAACTACGCCTTAACAATTCATAGCCATCATGAATTCATATTATTAACGTGCGGAATCCATTAATAATATACAATAATAAATCAACACAACAATATGATATAATAAACTCTTTTATTAAACTTGTACAAAGTTACAACCGGGAGGGTGCCCGCCCGTGCACGACCGCACGGCGGTCTTGCCAAAACACCACCAAAACCAAGTTACAACATAACATGTACAACCTTGTGTCGTCGGGCGGGCGGGCACGCTCGTGCACGAACCCACCGCCAACACACAACAATACAATAACCGAACCACACCAACTCGGCGTTGGGCGGGCGGGCACACCGTGCACGACCCTTACCCGGCCACAACCCGGTCTCAATGCGATACAACGCGGGCGCCGTGCGCACCACCGAAAAACACCAACTCGACCTCGCCTCGTCCCTCGCCCAGCTCGGCGGGCTCATCCACCAATCTGCGACTAGCTACGCCTTTCCCACGTGCGCACTACTCCTTAGTGCGATGAGAGAGCGAAGAGTTCGATGCCAAATGAACCGCAGGTCGCCTCATGTATATACGCACCCAACTGTGTGTTATCCATCCTGGCCGACGCTACAAAGTATAGCGATGAACACCCCTCGCCCATGTTTCACACGTCGGCTTGGTTATATTCATCGCTCAACCTCCCAACGCATATAAACACACTTCGCACGCCCATAACTTGTATTATTCCGCGCGCCTTTATGCGATGGTGACTTCGGTACTTAGTCAATTTTGCGAGGAGAGGGAGCGCGCGCCCGGGCAGAGCCGCAGGGTGTTACACATCCCGTATCCTAAATGATGTAACATGATGGAACAATCTTCAATAGTGGAATTATATTTAGCATTAAGTATGACCACATTACTAATTGATATTCTAATATAATTTTAAAATGAAGAATTATTAGACTCTTGAACTTAGCAACAAAGTTAGTTTTACTTTCTACCACCTTAATGTGGAGGCTTTCTTAGTTATCAATGTAGAGTAATTAGTTAATGAAGGACATTTCAAATGTGTCCTCATCTTTTATGTTGAAAAAAATGTTGGCCATCTTTTTCTTAATGTCATGACCATCTTCAAACAACTCTCTTTGTCATCCCAACTTGTATTTTGAACATCTTTTAATTTCTTACAATCTTTTAGCTAATTATGTAATGGTGCTAAATATGAAATACAAGCCATAACAACAAATAATCTACTCAACAAAATACAAAAAGAAATATCCATCAAGCACCCACAAAAAAAATCCAAATGAAGAACTTTTGAGCCATTTTATTATATTTCTGCAAGCCAAATACAATAGAGTAGAATGGTGCGCCTCGGCTTGTCTCAGGCCCAAACCGAGGTAGGAAGATGTTTGAGGTGAGTTGAATGCCAAACTATTGCACCAACAAGAAAACTATTGCACTATTGAATTTCTAATGGCTGGAAATTGCACTAAAGCAGCCTAGAAATTTATATGTTTTTAACCTTGGACTCCCTGTCTAAAACACTGAAAAACCCAGAAGGGAATTTGGATGGTTTTGAATTGTGTTTTTCGACCCCCTTGGAGCCTCACAATAGCTATGACCACCAAATTCGACCTATTGGAAACTGATTGCTGATCCACAAACTCCTCCAAAATGCTGGGTGTGCTATCCAACAACTAACTTCTAGGATGAACTCTTGGCTAGGATCACCTACTCCCAAACACCATGAAATTATGTTGAGTGGCCTCTGTCGGGCCCACAAATGTGAATTGCTGGTATGATGACTTAGCTAGTTGAAAGCTCCAGCTAAAATGGTTGCCCAATGCTTCTACCTCATCTTTTTGACCTAGGGACAAGCAATGAGATTAGTGGCTACCCAAAAATACCCACTCCCCTCTCTAAGCTAGTTAGTTACGTGTGTTGATGCCATGAAACTCCTGAAAACTCTTGTAGAACAACCTCCCTAGGTATGGAGCGAAACATGATCCCAAGAAGTAGAGGTTGAATATGCACCATGAGTGAATAGTGGCTAAACAACATGTAGACTTGCTAAACAACAAAGTGTACAAATGAGTGTTTGTTTGCAAATGTCAAAGATACCAAATAGAGGCCTCTAAGTTCTATTTATAATTGCTAGTCCTCTCCCATGGTGGTTCCCACCTTCCACTAATAAAATATTACTTTGCCCCAATTCTTCATTAAAATAATAATTTCCACTCTTCTCCCACAAAATAATTTTTTCTCCTTTTTATTTAATATCACCAAAAATGGCAAAACTCCTTAGTGAATTTTGCGCTCACAAAAATTGGGAACATTACATCCTCCTAGCCAAAAATTTATTTTCCTAGCCAATGCCATGGGTCTCAAATGCACCACCGAACCACTCCTCCTTGTTAAGCATCTTGCCATACTAGTGATCTCCCCCTCTAGAAAGCATCTCACCCTTTAGGGTAGATGAACTCCCAAATCTTGTAGTAACCTGATCCCATGCTAGTCTCAAAAGGGTGCCACCATGCTCATGCTAAGCCACTGTGAGTATGACAAACCTCCTATCATGCTGAGAGTATATCCTCCCTTTCGAAAACCTGAGGGTGGGATATTTGTTAAGGCCAAGCTTATAGTGCCTAGGAATCTCCATGATTTCAATGTCTATCCATCCATTGTCAATCTCAATCGTGAGTAGAACCAGGATAAATCTACCACGCCATACAATGGAGGTTTCATCAATCTCCCATGTGTCACACCCAAGGTGAACTACATCACTCCCCCCCATGAACCTACTCATCATAGAATGGAGTGTCCTATAAATCAACTCAATCCATGGATCCCATAGCAAGCTCCTGCCACATAGCTCTAACATTTGCTAGAATCTGTCTATTCCTTCTCCCTAATCCTTGCATGAAACCAACATATAGGCCCCATATATCATGAAATGTTGGAAGCCACATGTGCCAAATGTAGAAATTCCCACTGTAGATCACGTGATAATGCAATATACTAAAGCAAAACACTTGATCTACTTCTACAACCCTTTTGCGGAAGCTTAATCAATTTGAGCATGATCAATGAGAACATATATAACTGAAAATGAAAAGCAATCACACATAACACAAAAGAAATATCATGAGGAAAGCCTCAACCTAAAACCCCAACTCTGTATTATCATACAAGTGGAAATATAGTTTAGATTACAAAAAGAATTAGCTCTCAAGCTATCCTACTCTCTCTGCAATCCCTCTACTGTTCATAGACAGTCAAAGAACTCTCTCAAACCTTCTCCTCCGCTCTCCAAGCCTCCTATTTCTTTGTGAAATTTTTCTTGGGGTCCAGTGCAACCCCTTATGCGAATTGACCTCTTCACACGCTCACTAACTTCTAATCTAATTGTGCAATCCTGAAGGAGATAAATCCTTCTCCCTGGATGAGTTTCCTTTATAGGAGAAAAATTCATCCAACTAATAGTGCATTGTCCCTCCTCTGATGTCAACTCGGTCTCTGTCTGAACTGACATGCATGACTTATTCATTAGAGAATATTTAGTTATCTGAAGTGCAGCAATTATATGCAAGCGTGCATTAACTAACTGAACTCACATTAATTTAAACAAACTGTTTAAATCAATCTAACTAGACTTGACTCAGTTAACTGAGCCAACTAATTACAACTCAAATTAGAAGTCATCCTTATCTCTTTAACTCATGGATAAATCCCTAAATTAATAGAGAAATTGTTTCATTTCCTTACATAAATTTCATGCTTTATTTTTCACAACTAATTAAGTTATGGTGAATTAATTTATTTATTTTTGAATAGACGTTAAGTTCAAATTTGAATTTTACTTCCGATTTTCGTTGAGGGACTAACTAGAATTCGAATCCATCCTAAACTGCTAAAAATAGAATTCTATTTTTAGCACTTCCATTTGTCATTCCGTGTTGCTCAATCCATCACTTGTACCCAAGTTGCTATTTATAACAGTGTTATTTTTAACACTTCTATTTTTATCATTTCTTGTTGCCATTTTCAACACTTCCTCTCAACAAGAAGGGCTTCAAGTCAAACTCGATCCTGTACCTTTGGAATGTTCTGCATGCAACACTTCTACCAAGTGTGGTTGCTCCAACAACTCTAGAAATAAAAAAACTCCCAGTTGACCTCTCTGTTGGGCTAGAAACATACTCTGAAGCTGAAGCTCTACCTGCTGTTGACAAGTGCACCCTCTCTAACCTCTAAGCTGCTGCAACACTCCATTCATCTCGCACAATTGCACACCTTTCTGTGCCATCCTACACTGGTGCAACACTCCTATTCCTGTTGCATTGCTGCAACCTCCTAGCTCTACACAGTCCTGGGACTCCTACTCTATAGCTCTCTTTGTTGTAGCATCCGCATCTATCTCTACCCGCTTAGATAGTCCTGCTACTCTTCATTGGGGCTCTTGTAGCAAAGTTGAATCAAAGAGGCTGAATACCTCGAGGATCCTGCCCCTATTCCAGCCTTCTTGGGATGATCACTCTGTTATTGGGAAAACTAGTGTCCATTCAGAGTTGCTAGTCCCACTAAGATTGGTAGCTATCTTAGAAATAAACAATTTAAAGTTACTTATGTTTTCCTTTATGAGAGATAGTTGAGAGAGAAGTAGAGAGTACCAACCTTAGTCTTTCTCTTGGCTCCTTACTTGTTTCCTCTCTCCTTTGATAGATCTTTTGCCACTCCTTTCTCACTTGTCCCACTTCAAAGAACACCTGTAGAGTCAAAGCAGCATAATACCATCAAAGCATAGAGATCTATAACCATAAACAACGTAGGATCATATATACATAAACCATACACATGCATAAACAAATACAAGTATATGGAGGAAATCTCAAATAGCTTTATTGATAGAAGTAGTAGAAGAGAGGATTACAACCAAGCTGTCTGATCCAATGCCATCCTCCCAGCATGAAATCCCTCTTCACCTCATGAAAAGCTAAGATCATGCAACAATACAATGTTTCATAGAGAAACCAATAGCACTTCCTTACAAAATACAAAATTCCAGCCTTTGGATCTTTAGGATGAGGGATCCATATATAAATATTTACAAGTGGGTGAGTCAGCTTCTGGGATTTTGATTAGTGTCATTTTTCTGATAGTTCTTAGTTCCACTTGGAGATTTCATGATCTCTTACTCATCCCTGGGCAACTTCAGAGAGGCAAGTGTCAAATGGGCAGTTTCTAGAAGATTCTCTGGGTTTCCACCTAGCCAACTACCTCTGCCATTTGTCTGCTCTTTCTCATCGCACCCTATAGAACGGATTTCCAGTATGCATCACACTTTTTTCATGTAGTAGGTGTGATGCATCGCACCCTTAGCACTGAGTAGTTTATATGGTCCAGTTTTGACCAATTATGAGTAGTTTTTCAGGGAGAACTTCTAGGAGATGATGTAATCAGCTCACCTTGTTCCTTTAAGGTATGAAAAAACACTTTTAGGAACTTAGAAGCCCTTGGTTTATGGACATATGAGATTGGGGTTGCAGTGCCCAAATATGTCTATAACAGTTGCCCCCTAAAGCATGAGGTCGTAAATCTTCTGATGTCGGGTGAAATGCTTTATCATGAGGATTCGAGGTTTTTTCGAACTAGAAGTTGACTTGTAATAAGATACAATAAAGTACATTATCTTCATAATATTTTCATGATCTAGTTGACGCGGCCATTCCCATGCTCAGCTTTATAAATTCATTTTCATGTACATAGGACAGACAACCGTCTATGTGGCAGACTGATGATTCTGGTAGAGCCATAATCTCTTAGCTCGGATGATTCTATGTGCAGCTATGATGTACATTTGATGTGTTTATTTTCCTGAATATATCGCACCCCAGATGGATGAAACTAGATCCGGGGTCTTCAAAAATCTTTCAATCTTTTCCCGAAGTACAAGTCAATCCAAGCTTAAGGAGGATAACATATGCTTGTTCTATAATTTTCCCTTCGAGCAAACCTGTCGCTATGTTTTAACAAGCCTAGCGACAGTTAAACTCGCTCTTGTCTACATGGACAAGTTTGTCGCTATTGTTTTAACGAGTTTAATGGCAAAGATAACTCGGTCCTTTTCAATTTTAGAGAGTCTGAAAAGAGATAGAAAGGAAACTCCAGTATTCCTTTTTTGTAGTATAATCCCTTAAGTCCAAAAAAGTATAAAATAATATGAAAGGGATGACTTTTTTGTAGTTTTAATGAGCCGAACAAGACAAGCGCTCGATCTTTTTGTGTAATGATTCCTCAGGTTCAAAAATATTAAAATCTAGAGGAGGGATGGCATTTCCAATCACTTTAACGAGCTATAGAGGCCATTTTCTCAGCAATCTTTTCATATTTTATGAGTCAGATGAAAAGAGCTTAAAGGAGACTCGTTTTCTGAGGAACGAGTGATGTTTCTGGATAGTAGTTGGTTCTACGTAAGGTTTGGAACTTTTCAAACACGACAATGTAGAGAAGGTGGCTAATAGAATCACTCGTTGCAGTTGTTCCTCAAAAGGGGTAAAAAATCAAATGGAGGCATATGATCAGCTAAACAAGAGTGGAGGTGATGGTAAGAACACGACCAAGGTTCAGAAGCTGATAATTATGTGATCGCAATGGTTTTTTACCGAAGGTGGGTTCATTTTTTAATGAGCTTAAACTCTAGTGGAGCATATGCTCATTTCTAGGTTTATTTTTTAACAAGCTTGAACTTCACATGAAATTTCTTGTGCCAGTCGTATAATAAGGATGTCTCATCTATAGGTTCATTTTTTAGGGAGCTTGCCCCATTCGAAACTTTGGTTCGGAGCCTTTATTATGCAAGCTAGGAACAACCCACCTACGAGGTTAAAGGTTTGAGAGCCTACAAACTACGAAAACAAAAGGCTGCATTTCACTTGCATGCAAAAGGTTTGCATGCCCCTAGGTATAAAGAAAAGTAGAGTTTCCAGTTTACCATATGAAAGTTCTCGCATTTGCAAAATTGCTCCATCTGCATTTGTAGACAAAAAACTTCCTTGGCTTTGTCCATCGAAATAGAGAAAGGTGAATGGTGGGACGCATCCACTCACATAACATTGATGAGGAAATCTTATTCCAGTCTAATCCCATTTTCCTAAATGGACGGGTGTGTCAGACTAGTCATATATCCTCCGCGGAAACCTACCCTATACCTAAAGTTTTCCTGCCGAAGTAGACCAGGGTGTATACCCCCTAGGTTTCAGTCACAATCACCAAATCACTCGCACTCATTAGGTGGACGGACTAGAGATTGATGAGACATTCCTTGCGTAAAAAGACTAGTTAGGGATGGAATTTGACTCATAGTTGTGTTTGAACCAGGGAATGAAAACTGGTCAACTAGGTGGCCCACTCTGCCTTCATGTGGAAAAAAAATCATCTCTATGGTTTGATGGTATTACGCTGCTTTGTCTCTACAGGTGTTCTTTGAAGTGGGACAAGTGAGAAAGGAGTGGCGAAAGCTCTATCAAAGGAGAGAGGGAACAAGTAAGGAGCCAAGCGAAAGACTGAGGTTGGTACTCTCTCCTTCTCTTTCATCTATCTCTCATAAAAGTAAACACAAGTAACTTTAAATTGTTTGTTTCTAAGATAGCTACCCATCTTAGTGGGACTAGCAACTCTTAATAGACACTAGTTTTCCCGATAACACACTCGACATTGCACCACCTCCTACCTAGAGTTATGGATGCATGTGATCCCTCTGCCCACCTAGCTCAAAATTTCCCCCTACTGGAGGTCTCTGTGTGAGTGGATGCCTCCACATTGTCTCCTCTTGGCTTTCCTAGTTGTGGCTGCTCCACCACCTCCTGAAACTTCTTCACCAATCGTGGCTCCTCCTCAATCGTTTAAGACTTCTTCTGGCACTGCATGTTGAGAGGTAATGTACTCTCCCTCTCAACCACCAAGTTTCCATCAGTTGCCTTGCTCCTCAAGGCCTTTCATGCATCTTGAACCTTAAGAGCATAGAGGTTCTTGACCTGTGAACCGATCTGCTTCACCTGTATAGTGATGATGTGTCTAAGGAAAACCTTTCCCTTACTGGAGACTACATCATAGCCTCTGCCTTCCAGCATTGCGATCGACACCAAATTTCTCTTCAGTCCTAGTACATACTTGACATGAGTCAAGGTAATGTGAGCTCCATGCTCCCTTTGAAAAACAACTCTGCCTACACCTGAGACACTATACTTTTCATCATTACCCATCGCTATGAGTATCTGGGGATCTTTCTCCTCCAAAGTACTAAACAAACTCTTGTCGCTGGTCATGTGGAAAGAATTTAGAGTAATTAGTTAATGAAGGACATTTCAAATGTGTTCTCATATTTTATGTTGAAAAAAATGTTGGCCATCTTTTTCTTAATGTTGTGACCATCTTCAAACAACTATCTTTGTCATCCCAACCTGTATTTTGAACATCTTTTAATTTCTTACAATCATTGATCTAATTATGTAATGGTGCTAAATATGAAATACAAGCCATAACAACAAATAATCTACTCAACAAAATACAAAAAGAAATATCCATCAAGCACCCACAAAAAAAATCCAAATGAAGAACTTTTGAGCCATTTTATTATATTTCTGCAAGCCAAATACAATATATAGTGGAATGGTGGACCTCACCTTGTCTCAGGACCAAACCGACGTAGGAAGATGGTTGAGGTGAGTTGAATGCCATACTGTTGCACCAACAAGAAAGCTACTATACTACTAAATTTCTAATGGCTTGAAATTGTACTAAAGCAATCTATCTATTCCTTCTCCCTAATCCTTGCATGAAACCAACATATAGGCCCCATATATCATGAAATGTTGGAAGCCACATGTGCCACATGTAGAAATTATCCACTGTAGATCACGTGATTATGCAATATACTAAAGCAAAATACTTGATCTACTTCTACAACCCTTTTACGGAAGCTTAATCGATTTGAGTACGATCAATGAGAACGCATATAACTGAGAATGAGAAGAAATCACACATAACATAGAAGAAATATCATGGCGAAGGCCTCCGCCTAAAACCCCAACTATGTATTATCATAGAAGTGGAAATATAGTCTAGATTACAAAAAGAATTAGCTCACAAGCCATCCTACTCTCTCTGCAATTCCTTTGTTGCTCATAGACAGTCAAAGACCTCTCTCAAACCTTCTCCTCTGCCGTCAAGGCCTCCTATTTCTTTGCGCAATTTTCCTTGGGGTCCAGTGCAACCACTTGTGTGAATTGGCCTCTTGACACACTCACTAACCTTTGATCTAACTGCGCAATCCTGAAGGAGATAAAGCCTTCTCTATGGATGAGTTTCCTTTATAGGAAAAATAATCATCCAACTGATAGTACATTGTCCCTCCTCTCATCTCAACTGGGTCTCTGTCTGAACTAACATGCATGAGTTATTCACGAGATAATATTTAGTTATATGAAGTGCAACAGTTATATGCAAGCATGCATTAACTAACTGAACTCACATTAATTTAAACAAAATGTTTATATCAATCTAACTAGACTTGACTCAGTTACATGAGCCAACTAATTGTAGCTCAAATTAGAACTCATCCGTATCTCTTTAACTGATGGATAAATTCCTCAATTAATAGAGAAACTATTACATGTCCTCACATAGATTTCATGTTTTAATTTTCACAACTAATTAACTCATGGTGAATTAATTAATTTATTTCTGAACAGCTGTTAAGTTCAAATTTGAATTTTACTTCCTATTTTAGTCCAGGGACTGACAAAAATTGAAATCCATCCTGAACTGCTAAAAATAGAATGATATTTTCAGCACTTCCATTTTTCATTCCCTATTGCTCAATCTAGCACTCATACCCAAACTGCTATTTGTAGCAGTGCTATTTTTATCACTTCTATTTTTAGAATTTCTTTTTGCTATTTTCAACACTCCCTCTCAACAAGAAAGGCATCAAATTGAACCCAATCATGTACCTTTGGAATGATTTGCATGCAACACTTCTACCAAGTGTGGTTGCTCTAGCAACTCTAGAAACAAAAAAAACTCCCAACTGACCTCTCTAATGAAATAGAAACATACTCTAATGTTGAAGCTCTACCTGCTGCTGACAAGTGCTCCCTCTCTGACCTCTGAGCTACTGTAACACTCCATTCGTCTCGCACTATTGCACACCTCTCTGTGCTATCCTTCACTCATACAACACTCTTGTATCTCTCGCATTGCTGCAACCTACTAGCTCTACATAATCTTGGGACTCCTGCGTTGTAGTTTTCTCTCCTGCTACATTTGTATCTATCTTTACCCACTCAGATACTCCTACTACTCCTAATCGGGGCTCCTATAGAAAATAAATCAAAGAGGTTGGATACCTCAAGGATCCTGCCCCTATTCCAGCCTTTTTGGGATGATCACTCCACATTGCACCACCTCCTACCTAGAGGTATGGATTCATGTGATCCCTCTGCCCACCTGGCTCAAAATTCCCCCCTACTAGAGGTCTCTGCATGAGTGGATGCCTCCACCCTGTCGCCTCTTGACTTCCCACTTGTGGTTGCTCCACAACCTCATGAAGCTTCTTCACCAATCGTGGCTCCTCCACAATCATATGAGACTTCTTCTGGTGCTGCACGTTGAGAGGTAATGTACTCTCCCTCTCAACCACTGAGTTTCCATCAGTTGCCTTGCTCCTCAAAGCTTTGCATGCATCTTTAACCTCAAAGAGCATACAGGTTCTTGACCCGTGAACTGATCTGCTTCACCTCTCTAGTGATGATGTGTCTAAGGAAAAACTTTCCCTTACTAAAGACTACATCATAGCCTCTATCTTCCAACAGTAAGATCGACACCAAATTTCTCTTCAGTCCTAGTACATATTTGACATCGGTTAAGGTAATGTGAGTTCCATTCTCCCTCTTAAAAACAATTGTGCCTACACTTGAGACACTATACTTTTCATCATTACCCATCGCTATGAGTATCTAAAGATCTTTCTCCTCCAAATTACTAAACAAACTCTTGTCGCTGGTCATGTGGAAAGAAGCTCCACTGTCAAGAACCAACCACTTCCCACCATGGATGAAACCATGCATGCAAATAGTGTGAAATGCAACTCGAACTATGAGGCCAGTGCCTCAAATTCTGATCCTTCCACAAATTCCTTCTTGGATTTCCTCAGTAAACAATTTGTAGCAAAATGGCCGACCTCATGACAATGAAAGCATCGCACTTTCGATTTGTCAAAATTCTTCCCACCTTGGGAAGAAGTGGATTGGGAAAGAGAATCCTTCTCCTTCCCCTTCTTCGCCTTACTCGATAAGGCGTAGTTTTCTTCATTCTCCATGGATGAAGAATCATCTCTCGTGCTTCTTACTATCTCCCCCTACATCAGATCCAACCATAGTCATTCCCAATCTGACAGTTTCTCTCTTCCATTAACCGAGTCTTGGTAGTTATGCCAACTCTTAGGAAGGTCGAGGAGTGCAAGACTCACCATGTCATCATTAGTTGTCATGATCCATACACTTCCAAGCTCATCCCTGCCTGTGGTGAGCTTGTTCAGATATGTAGAGATCGTGTCGCCCTTTTCACACTTGATCTTTTGAAGCTTGTCTTTCAGCGCCAGCTTCCTCTGATCATTGCTATTCTGATATACATCTTCAATGATTTCCACATTGAAAATGGTGTATCCTTCCCATGGAGACTCGACACTATGTGGTCTTGAACTCCCTCCAAAAGGATTCTCCTTGCTCTAGCCACACATTTCTTCCATTTCGCCAATTGAGTAGCATCAGTTGGCTTGCGGACTTCTTGATCAATGAAGTCCTTTAGACTGTTATCCTCTAATACTGCTTCCATGTGATCCTTCGAGGCTATATAATTCGAGCTGCCATCAAGAGCATACTCGAGTCTTAAACCACTGAATGCCATAGGTGAAATAAAGATGTGATAAGAACTCGATTTCTATATTCACGAATCACAAACTTCAAACTTCTCCCTTCTTTTATATTGTTCTTCGTTGATCACCTTTACTCTGATACCATGTAGAAATTCCCATTGTAGATCACTTGATAATGCAATATACTAAAGAAAAATACTTGATCCACTTCTACAACCCTTTTGCGGAAGCTTAATCAATTTGAGCACGAACAATGAGAACACATATAACTAAGAATGACAAGCAATCACACATAACATAGAAGAAATATCATGGGGAAAGCCTCAACCGAAAATCCCAACTCTGTATTATCATACAAGTGGAAATATAGTCTGGATTACAAAAAGAATAAGCTCACAAGTTATCCTACACTCTCTACAATCCCTCTGTTGCTCATAGACAGTCAAAGGTCTCTCTCAAACCTTCTCCTCTACCATCTAAGCCCCTTATTTCTTTGCACAATTTTCCTTGGGGTCCAGTGCAGCCACTTGTGTGAATTGGCCTCTTCACACACTCACTAACTTCTGATATAACTGCATAATCTTGAAGGAGATAAATCCTTCTCCATGGATGAGTTTCTTTTATAGGAAAAAAATTCATCCAACTGATAGTACACTATCCCTCATCTGATCTAAATTGGGTCTTTGTTTGAACTGACATGCATGAGTTATTCATGAGAGAATATTCAGTTATCTGAAGTGCAGCAGCTATATGCAAGCATGCATTAACTAACTAAACTCACATTAATTTAAACAAACAGTTTAAATCAATCTAACTGGACTTGACTCAATTAACTGAGCCAACTAATTACAACTCAAATTAGAACTCATCCTTATCTCTTTAACTTATGGATAAATTCTTCAATTAATAGAGAAACTGTTGCATGTCCTCACATAGACTTCATGTTTGATTTTTCACAACTAATTAACTCATGGTGAATTAATTAATTTATTTTCAAACAACTGTTAAGTTCAAATTCGAATTTTATTTCCTATTTTAGTCTAGGGATTGACTAAAATTTGAATCCATCCTAAACTGCTAAAAATAGAATGTTATTTTTAGCACTTCCATTTTTCATTCCCTGTTGCTCAATCCAGTACTCGTACCCAAACTGCTATTTATATTAGTGCTATTTTTAGCACTTCTATTTTTATCATTTCTTGCTGCAATTTTCAACACCAAATAACTATCCCCTAAGGCAGCGAATGGATGGGTATCTCATACTCGTATCGGATACTCACAATCTACTCAGTGTATGCTACCCATCCCCCCCTTGCTAACCATTACCACTTAGTCTGCCATCAGCCCTCTTGATAATGTGCCAATACAATGTCTCATCGAACACATACTTGAAAGTTGCCTCAATGGGTATCCTCTGCTCATGCATCGTCCTGATATGCCCTATGGAAAGTGTGACACATGCCTCCCTCCAACTATAGGCTCATTGATGAACGATATGCCACATGTGCATATGATCACATCATCCCCCAACCTATGGTTATCAACTCATGCACCAACCCAATGCCCCCACTGAAAGTCTCTCCCCTGCATTGAGTGTCAGCCCAATATCTAAGGTGAGGTAAGGTATGGGAAAGAATAAATTTTGTCCAAGATTATCTATTTATCTAAGACTAACTATGTGTTCATATATAATTAGTTTGGAGCTAAATCCTCTATTCAATCTCGAATAGGCATGGCCATGGATGGTTATTTTATTACTACCACTTTAGGCTATGTAAGATTGATGTGCATCACACTCATATTTACATATTAGCAAACTACCTGCCTAGTTTCTCCGTCTCTATGTTTTTAATGGTTTGATTTTCATACTTGGAATAAGTCAATTAATTTAAAAAATAAATCACTTAAAAATTTATCATTAAAATCTTTCACATATTCCTCTTTATCATTTATTTCCGTATGCACATTCATTTTTAGTTATTAATATTTTATTGTTGAAATTTTGTGTGGATAACAAATTGTATTGATAATTATAAATTTTTTTAATATATTTTTTATGATCCTATCCCCATTTATTTATAATATACTTAAATATATATTGAAAAAAAATGAGTACCTTATATATTCACTTACATGGAATTTACAATATGACTAGGGTAATTGCTCCATGGATTATCGTTAAGGTTTGTCCAAATTTCTTACATTAGACTTGAATTTATCCATATCATTATTAAGAAATGCATTTTTGTTAGTTTCGTGTTTAAGACCAATGTCACCCATCCCATGTTCCAAATCATGTAACATGATGGAACAATCTTCAATAGTGGAATTATATTTAACATTAAGTATGACAACATTACTAATTGATATCCTAATATTTTAGGATGAAAAATTATTGGACTCTTGAACTTAGCAACAAAGTTAGTTTTACCTTCTAACACCTTAATGTGGAGGCTTTCGTAGTTATCAATCTAGAGTAATTAGTTAATAAAGGACATTTCAAATGTGTTCTCATCTTTTATGTTGAAAAAAATGTTGGCCATCTTTTTCTTAATGTTGTGACCATCTTCAAACAACTCTCTTAGTCATCCCAACTTGTATTTTTAACATATTTTAATTTCTTGCAATCTTTGATCTAATTATGTAATGGTGCTAAATATGAAATCCAAGTGATAACAACAAATAATCTACTCAAAAAAATACAAAAAGAAATATCCATCAAGCACCTACAAAAAAAATCCAAATGAAGAACTTCTGAGCCATTTTATTATATTTCTGCAAGCCAAATACAATAGAGAGTGGAATGGTGCACCTTGGCTTGTCTCAGGACCAAACCCAGGTAGGAAGATCCCTCAGGTGAGCTAAATGTTGCCAAGCTACTGCAACAACAAGAAAACTACTACTCTACTGAATTTCTAATGGTTGGAAATTACACTTAAGCATCCCAGAAATTTATATGCTTTTATCCCTGGACTCCTTGTCTGAACCTGAGAAAAACAGAGAAGAGAATTTGGATTGTTTTGACTTGTGTTTTTCTACCCCCTTGGATCCTCACAATAACTAAGGCTTCCAAATTTGACCTATTATCCAACAACTAACTTCCCGTATGAACTCTTGGCTAGGATCACCTACTCCCAAACACAACAAAATTCTACTGGCCTCTGCCCTAGGCCAACAAATGTGAATTTTATGTATGATGGATTAGCTAGCTGAAAGCTCCAGCTAAAATGGCTTCCCAATGCTTCTACCTCATCTCTCTGACCTAGGGACAAGCAATGATATCCCTGCTGGTTTCAAACTCGAGATCCCTACTAGTCTCAAACTCTCTCTTATTGATTAGTGATTTCCTAGAAATACCCACTGCCCTCAACCTCCTTAGGTAGGGAGGGAAAGATGGTCCCAAGAAGTAGAGGTTGAATCTGTAGCTTCAGAGAATAGTGGCTAAACATCCTGTAGACTTGCTAACCAACAAAGTGTACAAATGGGTGTTTGTTTGCAAATGCCAAAGATACTAAATAGAGGCCTCTAAGTTCTATTTATAATTGCTAGTCCTCTCCCTTGGTGGTTCTTAGCTTACACTAATAAAATATTACTTTTCCTCCATTCTTCATTAAAATAATAATTTCAACTTTTTTCCCACAAAATAATATTTTCTCATAACCTGTTGATATAACAAGCTCAGCTTAATTAGGCCTGACTATGTTCTTTCGGGGTTAACATACCTGGGTCCTATGTATCATAAGTAATTCATTATCATTTGCCCTTGTCCCCATCTATGCCTTTGCTTCTACTCTTTACAAGGATGTTGGGATTCCAGCTGGCCATCTAATGAAATTTAGTTGAATTTCGGTTGACTTAGCTAGTGCCTCCTATTTATGGTAGGGTTGAACAACAAAATAATAAGCTGGTAGGGGCACAGTTCTAGAAGGTGTTACCATCCTCAACTAGCTAAACAAATGCTATATGGACACTTTCACTCAGCCTAAACATGGGTGAATGGATGGTAGAAACCAATCTGAAGATTGTTTCTTATGTTATTGGTTCAGTCGCTATAGTTCACCCATGGTTAGTAATGAGTATAACTCGATGCTCTTCTCTCCAATCATTACCAGTTGATCGAGAGATTGATCAGGGGTGAAGGCTGGGATGTTTTGGATAGGGCTCTCTTAGCTATTGATCCCTTTCATGCCACCGGTGGAGTGAAGGATGGACTACAGCTAACCATGAGAAAAAAACAGCTAGGCCAGCCAAAAGGTAGGGAGACTAGTTCATTACTGCTAGCCCATATCCATCAACTGTTTGATCTTAGCCACCCATGGAAGAAAGAAAGCTCCGGAGTGAAAGAAACCATCGGGAATGAATTCAACTGGTTACCCAGCGTCGGTAGTCCTTCATTGGATTTTTGTTTCTAATGGATGGATATAATTGGATGGATAGAGAGCTCACTTGCACCCCCAATAGTTTTTCTTTTCCCACCAGTTGAATGAAGCTGGTAGCTAGATAGTTTCTAATTTCACCTCGGTAGTTGAGTTGATTAGTTGCACCGTGGGTGAGAGAATAATGCTTTATCGGATATCTATATGTTTGGCCCATGTCTGCTAGCTTTCGACTACCAGAAGTAGCTTTCTTAATAGAACTAGTTACCCAGAAATGAGAAGTTTCCATCCTTGACCCCTTCGTTTCTGCCTTCCTACTTCGATCTTTACTACTCCCTTACTTTTGATGAAGACCATGGCATAACGCTTCACTCGACAAACCCACCTAACGGACCATCTTTACGCATGGAGACAACCCTACTTGCACACATCACACCACACCTGTTATCCCCATCGAGACATGTAATGGGACACATCTACACACCGCATGGCATGCATGGCAGACGGGGAGCATCAAACATATAAGCAATGATTCATTGATTGATGGCCAACATCTTTCGGGAATAGGTGGGGGCCTTCCTTCCTTACTTGCCTAGGAGTTGGGGGGAGCATCGAACATCTAACCTTGCTAGTTGGTATGGTTGGATGGTAAACACCACCTTCTCATTACTTCATTTACCACTGCAAAATTCCACCCTCATAGATTGAAATTTATCATCCCATATGCCACCCTTTTGTAGGTAATTTCCCATATCTCAAGGCAGGGTATGGTTGGTCTTTATTGCTAGTATGTTTAGATGGGTAAAGCCATCTTTACGCTCTTGAATTTCCCAGTTTGGCAGGCTCCCCATCCTTAGAAATCCTTGGCCCAAGCGGAACCAATTGATTCGGTCTCTTCTTTGGCTCGATAGGCCACCTTTTAAGGTGAGAATTGACCCTCCCCATTTGCTAGGTTTATAGAGTGAATTTACCCATCTTAGTAGGTAAGTTATCAGAGTAGACATTACCACCCACGTATAGAGCTAGTAGCATAGCCGACAACATTACCATAGCCAAAAGCTAGCCCAGTAGCTAGATCCAACAAGTAACTAGCGCACTTTAGGCCAATCATATGATATGAAACTATAGGATCATAACTTCACATTGAATCAGTGAAATATGTTCACCAAATCTCCCATAAGAAACTAATCGGGCATATCTTGTACACCTGTATGACATACAAATACTTACTTACTAACATCGACCCACCCTCCTTCTATCGCAGTTGTATTAAGAGAAAAGCTCAAATCCCCTCTCTTGTTGGTCGAGCCTGCTTGCACCTCCTCTTAATCAAGGTAAAAGTAAAGCAAAGCGTAATTACATACATAGATAATTTTAGCATTGTCGTATGTGATGTTCTCATGGAAATCAATCAAAGTAAATAACTTTCCCAATCTCTTTCCCTAATATATCCATGCCTGACATATAGCTAGTTAGGACTAGAGGTAAGTAGAGATAGCATAAAGAAAGACAAAAAACCACTCCATCTCAGCTGTCCACTTATGAAAGAGAAAGATCTACCAACCACAAATGATTAAGAGGCCATTTGAGTCCCCTATATCGACTGGGTCACTAGAACATACCCTCTTCTCTTTCACAACCCCTTTTCACCCTTCAATCATTTTCATTGACTTAACTCGACTTAGATAATGACCTACCTTAACGAGGTCTCGTCTGATATTTTATTTATAAGGTGTCGATGAGATCCTCTTTCATTAACTAAGGAATATAAGGTAGTTCCCTCCCTCTTTCATTAACAGAAGTCCTTGCTCACTTATAGAGAGTCACTCAGGCTAGAAATAAGAGATAATAAGTCTAGGTTGGTTAGCATAATCACATAAATAAGGAAGGCCAGCTAGATAGGCTACATAGAGAGTAGTTATCTCCGTCAAGGCTCAAATACAAGTAACATCAAGTCTCAAGCCGGGTGTTCCTTTACTTGCACAGTCAGGCAAGAAGAAAGTCGAAGCCAAAATTCTATCCACCACAAGCAATTGGGCATCTACTATTATTGAAAGGCGGCTTATGAAAAGTCCCCATTACTAAAAGCTGTTGGTCTGTTTCACAAGCAATGCCATGCTTTCCACTCCACATAGGCATTTCACTTTTCCTCCACATTTCATAAGCAACTTCCTTTCCACCCTGTAACTCTACCCTTCACTAACCCTTCCTAATAGCTAACAACAAAGAGATGGGTTTAGGGAATTCCACCTCTGAGCTAAATAAAGAAATGGAATCTCAGCTGAGGCCACTTGTATTGAAGGAGCCACAAACAGAAGGAGGGAAGGGAGAAGGCTCCCTTCTGCCCACTTCCGATCATGGGAATTCATATGTTGTTGGATATGCTGCTTTCTCATGCATGAAAGTGTTATTGGCTTTCCCATGTCTCCCCTTTGACCATGCGGGGATCAGCACCACATCTATCTGAGTTGGGTCTAGCTCGAAGGAGATCTATCCACCACAGACTCTTTTAGTGGCACCACATCCGGATTTGGAATGATATCTATCTGGCTAGGTTGGCCAGCTGATCCTAGCCTCAAAGAACCTCTAACGCTGAGCTACGAGCAAAATGCATCCACTGTTCAGTCAAGTCAGGTTGGGAATCTTAGGAAGCAAGCAGGTGTTCTAGCTGAGATGGTCTTATCTTCTCATAGGAAGCATGCATGAATGACTGACCCTCTCCTTGATGGTCCATAAATGACCTCAACCTAAAGGAAGGGAAGGTAGATATAGGTATAGCCTTTCAGTTTCACCTTATGTTTATGAGTTCGGAGAAGTTTGGGCACACCAAAATCACTTTATAGGCCCTCTTTGCTTACTTCATTTTCCACCCCTATTGAATAAGCTCTATCTTTGATTTTTCCGCCTGGTTAGCTCACTCCACTATTTACCACATATGCCACCTTTTAGTAGTGAATTTACCATATATCAGGGCATGGTACAGCTAGTATGACTCTGGATAGGCAACGCCACCTTTTCTTAGGGAATTTCCCATATATCTGGGCGTGAACAGTTAAGGCCGGCAACCTCAGCAACAACCCTAGCTAAGTGCTTCTATTTGGTATTGAAAGCAAAGCTGGCCTACCACCCCATTGTAGCACCAACCTCTGAGAATTAGTGACAACCTTCCAATCTGTGTGGGAAAGCATGAGCAACTCCCTATGGGTAAGAAAGACAGAAGAGCCAATCTGGTAGGAAAGAATAGCTCCCCATCTCTCCGGGTTGGAAAGACAGAATAGCTAATCTGGGGAAAGAAGGTCTACGTTTGATGGTCAGATTCTTTTATGGTAAGAAAGGAAGCTAAGTAAGACTCACCTACTTACTAAGCTAGGTAAGAAAGTAAGCTAAGAAGTAGTATAAGACAGACTTACTTACTTACTAAGAAAGGTAGTAAGGAAGGGAAGCTAAGTAAGACTCACATAGGAAGCTAAGAAAGGGAAGGAAGGTTTAGACTAGCCACGAAAGGAAGGCTCACAGTAGGCATGGCGGAGGAGGTGGTTCCACCGACATTCTGATTGGTGTTACCACCAGACGGATTACCTCCGGGTTTGGTACCCCCGGTAGGACCTCCAGCAGAGGTGGGGATAGCACCAGACATACTAGCGACTGGACTACCAGAGGGGCTAGCAGTGCTAGATGAAGATGGCAATTCGGAACGAGGAAAACCTAGATCAAAAGGGAACTCTTGGGGGCAGTGGGATGTTCAATTCTCACACGTTGAGGTAGACTCGCACTCGGACCGTAAATCCCAAAGAGTGGGGGATGTCCCCAAAGTCTACTAGATGACTTAACAGGAGCAATGGCACCCTAGAAAAGACCACCCTAGAAAAAGAAAAGACACACTAGTTCTAAAAGGAGAACTATCAAAAGAAATGGTGTGAAAATCAAACTTTCTAAAATATTCCTCAACAAATGGTCATGACCACCACTATTGACAAAGAAGTAGAAAGCCAAAGAAGGGCCTTCCAACCATTTAACTTGATGGGATCTCAACTCCATCAAGCGAGTGAAGGTGTGAATGAGACAATTATAGAGTAGGACACTGGGCGCAACTTCAGTTAGCCTACAACTATCTGTCTTAGGTTCCATCCCACCTGTGAGAACCACCTCTGGGTAAGATTCCTAATACAATGGCTACTAGGCTAGCTTCTTCACAGACACGTCCAACAGGTTTCCTATACCTTCGGCTGAAATCCACGATCTAGGGGATCTTCAGTACTAAAAATGCAAGGTGTCCCAATTAGACCTCCGGTCTTGGTCTTGGCACATACCACCCAGAAAGGATGTGCTTGCTTGTAAACTTGCCTCGACTATGTCCGTTACAAAATGATTTTGGTCCCCTAAAAGGAAAACCACTATGTCTCATATGTCAAGTGACTAGTTTCTTCCATGGTCACTACTAGATGCACTTACTAAAGTACCGACAAGATTCCAACTTACTCTGGATATTCATAGAAAGGGCTTGGGATGGGTGAAAAATCCAAACATGGCTTTTGATATCAAATTTCCCCCAAGATCAACTCATCCAAAAAAAGAGAAATAAGTGATGGATTCATTCCAATTATTTTTTATAACATTATTAATGGGTGAAGTGGCTTCTTTTGGTGTCAATTCCAAAAGGTATGCTCGAAATTGAATTGCCTTTGTAACTTGAAGGTATACTTAGTGAGGTGTTAGTGAATGATGATAGCCTGGGCTACTTCATCTACGCCTGCCTATGATGGTGTTTCTAAATCTCGATGTCTAATTATCTCACCCACAACTTTTCCATAGGTGCAGGATTTCGATCTACTGCTACTATCTTTGCTCCAACTAGAACGGGTTCCACTATTTATAGACAAACTAGGTCCACTAGATCGCCTACTTATAGATACCCTGGTACCTCTAGAATGTAGGTAGAGCCCCGAGGCATACTCCTTCATTCCACTAAAACTAACATATTGCGTCTTTAGGTCATAATAAGGTTTTGCTGCGAGGTGATGGAAGTCTTATTTAGCGTGATTGAAAGTCCAAATGTTCTTATTCTCTTCATTCCTTCCTTTGTTAGGGCAGGTGAGTGATTCACGCCCTTCTTTGCTACTAGGTTTAAAACCTATAGCTAGCTCTATGACTGAAGGATCCGAAACAGCCCCTACCAATGCCTCTGGCTTTGCTACTAGGTATCGCTTTCAACCTAGAACTATTTCTTTGACTTAAGTGGGTAAAACAACAAGTAGTACCTCCACCTTTATCTTTGTGGCTACCATTACCTTTGCCTATACCCCTCGCCTCTGCGTTATTCGTTGCTTTCTCTACTTCATATAGACTAAGTACTGATGAATCTACTCGCTCTATTGTTGGTCTTGGATCATTGACTGGAGGATTTGAATCTGGAAGTGGATCTTGAATGGGTATAACTGAAAATGCTTCTGCTAGTGTGGGTGATGCTTCAACTTCAACTAGTAGATGAACTTCAAGTGTTTCAACTGAATGCAGTACTGAAACAAAGACTTCATATAATAATAGCAATAACTAACTCTTAAACTAGTGACGCCTCTCCTACATCTACCTCTGTCTTTGGTACCATTGCCTTCGCAGGTTATGTATTTGGATCTTGAACAACATCTATGCATTTGATTCATTAATGCTTGAACTATTATTTAGTAGTCAGGAACTGGAACTGAAGTATCTAGAAAATTAGGAAATTGTCATGAACCCCACATCCCATACCTTATACTAGAAAGCATTTAGAGATGTTAGAATGATTGAAGCTACCAAAGATATACTTAATCATTTTGTGGATGGCCAATAAAGGAAAATAGAGTTTTACAACAAAATTTAACTGAATTTGAGAAAACAATGAATGAGTAAACCTTTACAACTAAATTCATATGTATACAAGATGCATTTGACAAGGAAGATGTATCTAAGAGAACAAGTAAGGACCAAGATGCCAAAGAATGTATCCTACTTGTAAGGGAAACTATGGCTACTATCGTCTTCTCTCTCAACCTCAGGGTTGTGAGTGAGTGTTAATAAAAAAATATTCCTACACACATACGGATTACAACAATATTTCTCACCATCATGTCACTCACATGGACTTCAACGTAGGTGGGGAAAGAACCATTCTTCCCAACCATTCTAGAGAAGGGAAATTAACAGTATATATATGTGTGTGTTTGTGCGCTCTCATAAGGACTTTTTGATAGTTCAGATATTGTTGATAAATGAGTTATGCTAGGATGCATAGAGGATTGTTTCAACAATGAATATGTCAAGTTGTTTGGAGAAAAGTCAAAATATTCACTCTAATTGAAATATGAAAAACTTACATTTAATTAGATCAAAGATTGAAAGAAATCAAAATATGTTTCAAATACATGTTGGGAATACTTGGGAGTTGCTTAAAAGTAGCTACAACATTAAGAAACAAATGTCCAATATTTTCTTCAACACAAAAGATGAGAACACATTTCAAATTTCCTTCTTTAATTGATGACTCTCAATTGGTAACTAAGGAAGCCTCGACATTAAGGTGGTAGAAAGTAAAAATAACTTGGTTGCTAAGTTTATGCGTGGAAGGAATTTTCATTAGAAAAGATTAAGATATCAATTAGTAGTTTTGTCATACTTAATGTTAAGTTTAATTCCATTATTGAAGATTATTCCATCGTGTTACATGATTTAGAGTATTAATGAGTGAACTAGGGAGAAAAGGCTATTTATTAATGATAAGAATGATTGATTCATGTGTAATGTGAGAAACTTGGAGAACCCTTAGCCACAAGCCATGTAGCAATTACTCTAGTCATATGCTAAATTCCATGCAAGTGAATACATAGGATATTATTTTTCTTTAATATATATTTAAGTATGATTATAAATTATAGGGTTAGGGTCAAAAAAAATTAAAACATTTCAACAAATTCCACCATTGTCTTAACTTTGAGGCTATAAGGGGTGCTTTAGAATCAAGGAACCAAGGAGGTTCATTATCCTATCAGGTTCAAGTAGATGGTAAGGGATCTAACTCATTAGATTTGCAACAATAAAATCCATGACCTTACATTGTCAAACAATTGTATAAAACACCAACTCTTGACTTACCCAAACATAATAGATATAGATCACTTTTTTCTTGTTCTTAAATCTAGGGCAGTGATTTGTAGATTGAATGGGTTCTAGAGTAGGTTCAATATTCTGCATGAGTGGGTCTTCAAAACCTCTACCATCAACTATGATATGTGCATATGTTCAAAATGAATTTTGGTTGTTCACTTTGTTAGTCTAGAATATTTGGAGAGAGTAGTGAAAGAAGGGCCCTAGTTTTGGGGAAGAGTAGAGCTTTTCATCACCCCTTGGTTCCTAGATTTTGATTCCAAAACAATTTTTGTCTCAAAGAAGGCAACATCGGTGAGGCTGCGAAATATTTCCTTTCCTTTCTTGCATGAGGTGGCCCTTGAGGATATTGGAAATAGTTTGAGGTCATTTAAAAAGATGGATGTTGAAAGAATGAGGAAGGGATTATTTACTATTGCTTGAATTTGTGTAGAAATTTACCTAAGCAAAGGAGTAGGTGACACATAAAACCTTTAAGTGGACTCAAATTCTAGATTAAGAAAATGTGACATTGAGATGTTGCTCATGCTACCAAATAGGACACTTCTATGATAGGTTCCCCTAAGGACAAAAACACCCAAAAAAAGTGGGGGAAGGGGGGAATGCAACTCACAAGCACAACACTACAAAATTAGAAGCGATCCATAAACAAGAAAAGAAAAAGATATGGCACACAAAGAGGAGCATTCATGTTTCAAAAAGTTCAGATTCAGACAAAGGACCTGTACTAGAGATAACCATGAGCCATTTGGAAATTTTTCCACCTATCCCAACTCACTAATGATGAAAACAAAAAGAAAGAAAGAGAATGTTTGTTTATGTTTACAATTTTTCTTATATAATTATAAGCATAAAAGTTGCTTTCGCTAAATGCTAATAACATCTACAAAATAAAATTGTCTTAGTTTTTTAAGAAATTGAAATAAAATCATAAGAGAAAAATATGATATAAAATAACTTTATAAATGAATATTTTAATTAAAATCTATCTAGCTTCTACAAAGGAAACTTGGCTTTTTACATCTAAACAATAATATTAAAAAATGTAACATAATCATAGTTTAGTAAAATACTTTATTGAATTATATATATATTTATAGCTACATTTAATTAGATATTCAATTAACTTAATTAAATCATTACAAGTATGACGACTAAAACATTAAAACTTATTCCCGGTATAATGACCAAAACATTAAAATACTATAACCAACTTATTCCCGGTATAATGACCAAAACATTAAAATACTATAACCAGGCCGGCAGTTTACTAATATATAAATCAGAATTACAATATAACAGCATCCCACTCAAATATGAATGTGATGCACATGGCTAAGGTGACCATAATAACATAACCATCCATGGCCATGCCTATTCCCATTCCGCGATTGAATAGACGATTTGGCTCTAAACTAATTACATGTGAACACATAGTCAGTCTCAGATAAACAGATAATCTTCGACTGCATTTATTCTTTCCCATACCTGCAAGGCAATAGCAATGTAAATAACCAAAACAAAAGAAATTCATACGTCTTTCTTAAGTTGCTAGTATAAGTTCGTCTACTTAAGTTGCCATTACCTGGTGCTATAAGTTGCTTTACTAGAATTTGACGTTGCTGTTGCTACCGCCGTTGTCGGTGTTGCCGCTGTTGACGGTGTTGTTGTTGCCGCTGTTGATTTTGCCGCTATTGCCGCTGTTGTTGTTGCCGCTGTTGGTGTTGTTCCCGCTGTTGCCGGTGTTGCTGCCAACGTTGCCGCTGCTGTTGCCGCTGTTCCCTGAGGTGTTCATGATCTGGCCGCTGCCGCTGACGCTGTTGCCAGTGTTGTTGTTGCCGCTTATATTGTTGCTGCTGTTGCCGCTGCCCACGTTGTTCATGGTGTTGTTGTAGCCCGAAAGTGGACGGTATGACTATGTTGAAACTGAAAACTTCTGCAAAAAAACGCCTTCAGTTCAACACAATTTGCTAAAGTGCATGAATACATAACGCGGACTTTGATAACGTGAAAATAGCGTGAAAATAGCGTGAAAATCATAACGTCAAAATAGAGTGAAAATCATAGATTGAAAGCCTCAATCTATGTTGCATAACAATACCTGAAACTGGAGGCTAAAATCGATAGGCAAGAGATGAGAAATACAATCACATTGCTTGCCTTATATAGAAGCACGCGAACTCTAAACTCCGATTAGAAAATCATCCACACTCCCAACCGGGGTCAAATTTGTGAAGTTTTCAGTGACATTTGTTGTTTTCGGGTATTAAATTTACAAGAATGTCGCGAGGATGACATGATCAATCATGCAAAGCCCAGCACCACGAGGATAAGACAGATAGAATATCGATATGGTGGATGCCGTATTGACAGATGTGACTAGTCGGATTTATTCGCGCAATTGGGCAGACGAGTTCTCATTTTCATCCCAAAAGAAAAAATTCTTTGCCCTATTTACAGATGTAACTACTCCAATTTATTCTCACAATTGGACTTGCCCTATTTACAGATGTAACGGCTACAATTTATTCTCACAATGGGACATACAAGTGATTCTTTTTCAGTGAAAAAAAAACAAAATCTTTGCCCTATATCTTATCTGAGATGAGATGAGACGTAAATAGCAGAACTAAATTTTTTAATAAATGTGGTTGTTGTAATTTCATAGATATGTATTAACTACATGCACAAAGAGTAGTGTTATAAATATATTTTTCAAAATTAATCTTTGGGCAGACTAATTATTCTTTTCTAATTAAGTAAACAAAATCTTTGCCCTATTTACATATACTATTATTCTTTGCAATAAAAAAACAAAATCCATCCTTGCCCTAGGTACAAATGTAACTATCATTGGTGCAATTGGGTAGACTGTTCAAAAACTTTTACTTTTATGGATATCCCTTCTTTTGTAGTGATGTTTTAGCATAATCTTGCATCCAGGCATTACTATTTTAGTGGCCTTTTACCATAATCTTGTATGTCAACTAGGTACCACTAAATTCTCTAGGGGCCACATTAACTATCACTAATAATAGAGTTTCCTTTCTAAGATACTTTGATTTTAGTAGCTTCGTAAGTGATTATTTTTCAAGTGAGTGGGAATTCATGTTACAAAATCATCCTATCAATTATTTTCATAGAAATTCATTTTTGGTAATGTCTTTAACTATGTATATAGCTTATCTTTTAAAATGACATGTAGCATTTTCAAGTGTTTTCATGCAAGAATATTAGCTGCACTCATAATTAGATTACTAAATAACCTAGATATTTAGTTATTGTTGAGGGCTCTTTCTTTTCCCTATTATTCATTTTTTAAAATCATTCATTTGAACTTAAGTTGGGGTGGGGGAGAGCCCATGACCTTCCCCATTTTATTTCGTGTTAGCTTGAAAAGGGGTTTCATAGAGCCCTTCCTTTGACCCCTAACACTTTTTTTAGGAAACTTGTGTTGTAGTCATTTTGAAAGTTTCATGAATAAGGCTTAAATCGTACCATGATGATCTCATGGAAAAATTAAGGCTTTGTGTTATTTAATCTTTTGCATGCCTTATAATTATTAGCAAAAAAAACTATTAAAATCGTATCAATAGTTGTGAACATCAATAGACAAGTCTGAAACATAGGCAAGTATAGAACCTACCAAACATAGGAGCACCATTTCAAATATCAAGCATTATCCACTATCTCAAAGTTTTGATATATTAGAACAAGTTCCATCAAAGAAGTGTTAGGGGTCAAAGGAAAGGCTCTATGAAACCCCTTTTTAACCCAAGACAAAATATAAGTGGCAAGGCCATCTTAAGTTCAAAAGAATGGTTTATAGAAATTATTAATAGGGCAAAGGATGAGCTCTTGGCAACCTCAATTTATCACACCCCTAGCTCAAAGTTCTCTAATAATGACCTGAAGGAAAATCCTCAAGCTTTTCAACTCAAAATATTTTGGTTAAAGGTGTTCTCAACAATAATTAAATATCTAGGTTAATTAGTAATCTAATTAGGAATGCAACTAATATTATTGCATAAAAAGACTTTAAAAGGATGTATTACATTTTATAAGATAAAACTATATACATCTTTAAAGACATTAACTACTAAAATTGCATTTCTATGAGAATAGTGAAGATGATGACTTTCTTAGCATGTATTCCTAGAGTTTAAAAACAAATAATCACTCACAAAGGTACCAAAACAAAAGTACCTTAGAAAGACAATTCTAATCACTAACAAAGGTATCAAAACCAATGTATCTTAGAAAGACAATTCTATTATTATTGATAGTTAGGGTTGTGTCTAGAGAGTATACTACACATAAAATACGCTAGATTTGACTTGAAGAGTAGTGGTACTTAGATTCACATGCAAGATTATAGTAAAAGATCACTATAAGAATAAAGGTTGAACGAAAGATTATACTAAAATATCACTACAAGAGAAGACCCTCGTGATAAAAGTGAAACATTTTGAAGGAGTCTACCCAATTGCACCAATGTAGATGTATACATTTGTAGATAGGGGAAAGATTTTGATTTTATGTTCCAAAATGCCCAAACATTAATTTTGATAGATATATTTATAGGACTACCAATAATATTTTGGTTGTACATATGGTTGATATATGTTTATCCCCAAATATCAATTTTGCTAAATATATCTAAAACACTACAAATAATATTTTAATTGTTCAGGTGAGTATTCTAATATATGAACCAGATTTATTAATGTGATGGTAATATTTGTATATATAAATGGAGTAAAGATTCTGTTTTCTTTTGCTAAAAAAGAATAAGTAGCATAAGTAGCATGCCAAATTTTGCTGAAAAATATTAAGTAGCATGATTGCCGTTACATATGGAGATAAGGTAAAAATTTTGTTTTCTTCTGCTGAAAGAGAATAACTCGCATGCTCAATTGTGACACTCGTTACATCAGTAAATAGGGCAAAGAATCGTTACATCTGTAAAAAGGGCAAATAATTTTTTCTTTCGTGGTGGAAATGATAATTCGTCTGCTCAATTCCGCGAATAAATCCCAACAGTCACATCTGTGAATACGGCGTCCACCATATCGATCATCTATCTATGTCATCCTGGTGACGCAAGACTTTGCATGATTGACCATGTCTATACCCAAATATAAACCGCATTTATTAATGTGATAATATTACTTACGTTTTCTTTGGCTGAAAAAGAATAACAAATCAGATTCGTTAGCTATGTAGATAAGGGTAAGGTTTTGTTTTCTTTTGCTAAAAAGGAATAACTCGCATGCCCAATTATGAGACTCGTCACATCAGTAAATAGGGCAAAGAATTCTTTCTTTTCGAGGGGTGAAAACGATAACTCGTCTGCCTAATTGCGCAAATAAAATACGGCGTCCTGGTGACGCTAGACTTTGCATGATTGACCATGTCATTGTAGATGCACTAACAACTTCACTAGATGATAGTTTTCAAATCCGAGTTTGGAGTTCGCCTGTTGCAGGCCATGCCATTGTATTTCTCACCTCTTGCTTACCGACTTTGGCCTCTAGTCAAGTGATAGGTAGTCACAGTTATCGATGATATGCTATGTTACTCATTGATGCACAGTTATCCATGATATGCTATGTTACTCATTGATGCACAGTAGATTATGAAAGTCCACTTATGTATTGATGCACAGACTTTAGCAGATTGAGTTGAACTGAAGGCTTTTTTTTTTTTTGTTTTTTTGGCAGAAGTGGGAGTCTTGTTGCCGTTCAGTTTCAACATAGTCATACCATCCAGTGTCCGTCATCCGCCCCGGCACCAATATCGACGGCGACAACAACACCGGCAACACCATCAAAGACAACAACAACACCGGCAATACCGTCAGCGAAATCGTCTATTCAATAGCTGAATAGACATGGCCATGGATGGTTATGTTATTATGGCCACATCAACCTACGTAAGATTGATGTGCATCACACTCATATTTGAGTTGGATGCCTGTACACTGTACTTCTGATTTACGTATTAGCAAACTACCTGCCTGGTTACTCAGTTTTAATGTTTTTAATGGTCTGATTGCCATACTTGGAATAAGTTAATTAATTAATTAATTAATTAATTAAATAAATAAATAACCTAAAAAATTATCATTAAAGTCTCTCACATATTCTTCTGTATGGTATATTTTCATATTCAGATTCATTTTTAGTTATTAACAATTTATTGCTGAAAATTTTTGTGGCTAACAAATTGTATTGATAATTATAAATTTTATTTAATATAATTTTTATGACCTTATGCTCATTTATTTATAATTTTATTTAAATATATATTGAAAAAAATAAGTATCTTATATATTCACTTACATGGAATTTACCATATGAATACCGTAATTGCTTCATGGATTGTGGTTCAGGCTTGTCTAAATTTTTCACATTAGATATGAATTTATCCATATCATCATTAATTAATACTTTTTTACTAGTTTCCTCTTTAACACCAATGTCACCCATGTCGTGTCCTAAATCATGTAACATGATGGAACAATCTTCAATAGTGGAATTATATTTAGCATTAAGTATGACCACATTACTAATTGATATCCTGATATAATTTTAAAATGAAGAATTATTGGACGCTTGAACTTAGCAACAAAGTTAGTTTTACTTTCTACCACCTTAATGTGGAGGCTTTCTTAGCTATCAATCCAGAGTAATTAGTTAATGAAGGACATTTCAAATGTGTTCTCATCTTTTATGTTGAAAAAAATGTTGGCCATCTTTTTCTTAATGTCATGACCATCTTCAAACAACTCTCTTTGTCATCCCAACTTGTATTTTGAACATCTTTTAATTTCTTACAATCTTTTAGCTAATTATGTAATGGTGCGCCTCCGCTTGTCTCACGACCAAACCAAGGTAGGAAAATGGTTGAGGTGAGTTGAATGCCAAACTCTTGCACCAACAAGAAAACCACTACACTATTGAATTTCTAATGGCAGGAAATTGCACTAAAGCAGCCTAGAAATTTATATGTTTTCAACCTTGGACTCCCTGTCCAAAACCCAAAAAAACCCAGAAACCCCTCCAAAATGCTGGGTGTGCTATCTAACAACTAACTTCTAGGATGAACTCTTGGCTAGGATCACCTACTCCCAAACACCATGAATTTCTGTTGAGTGGCCTCTGTCGGGCCCACAAATGTGAATTGATGGTATGATGGCTTAGCTAGTTGAAAGCTCCAGCTAAAATGGTTGCCCAATGCTTCTACCTCATCTTTTTGACCTAGGGACAAGCAATGAGATTAGTGGCTGCCCAGAAATACCCACTCCCCTCTCTAAGCTAGTTAGTTACATGTGTTGATGCCATCAAACTCCTGGAAACTCTTGTAGAACAACCTCCCTAGGTATGGAGGGAAACATGGTCCCAAGAAGTAGAGGTTGAATCTGCACCATGAGAGAATAGTGGCTAAACAACATGTAGACTTGCTAAACAACAAAGTGTACAAATGAGTGTTTGTTTGCAAATGTCAAAGATACCAAATAGAGGCCTCTAAGTTCTATTTATAATTGCTAGTCCTCTCCCATGGTGGTTCCCACCTTCCACTAATAAAATATTACTTTGCCCCAATTCTTCATTAAAATAATAATTTCCACTCTTCTCCCAAAAAATAATTTTTTCTCCTTTTTATTTAATATCACCAAAAAATGGCAAAACTCCTTAGTAAATTTTGCGCTCACAAAAATTGGGAACATTACATCCTCCTAGCCAAAAAAAATTTTTCCTAGCCAATGCCATGGGTCTCAAATGCGCCACCGAACCACTCCTCCTTGTTAAGCATCTTGCCATACTAGTGATCTCCCCCTCTAGAAAGCATCTCACCCTTTAGGGTAGATGAACTCCCAAATCTTGTTGTAACCTGATCCCATGCTAGTCTTAAAAGGGTGCCACCATGCTCATGCTAAGCCACCGTGAGTATGACAAACCTCCTATCATGCTGAGAGTGTATCCTCCCTTCCAAAAACCTGAGGGTGGGATATTTGGTAAGGTCAAGCTTATAGTGCCTAGGAATCTCCATGATTTCAATGTCTATCCATCCACTGTCAATCTCAATCGTGAGTAGAACCAAGATAAATCTACCTCACCATACAATGGAGGTTTCATCAATCTCCCATGTGTCACACCCAAGGTGAACTACATCACTTCCCCCCATGAACCTACTCATCATAGAATGGAGTGTCCTATCAATCAACTCAATCCATGGATCCCATAGCAAGCTCCTGCCACATAGCTCTAACAATTGCTGGAATCTGTCTATTCCTTCTCCCTAATCCTTGCATGAAATCAACATATAGGCCCCATATATCATGAAATGTTGGAAGCCACATGTGCCAAACGTAGAAATTCCCACTGTAGATCACGTGATAATGCAATATACTAAAGCAAAACACTTATCTACTTCTACAACCCTTTTGCGAAAGCTTAATCAATTTGAGCATGATCAATGAGAACATATATAACTGAGAATGAAAAGCAATCACACATAAAACAGAAGAAATATCATGATGAAAGCCTGAGCCTAAAACCCCAACTCTGTATTATCATACAAGTGGAAATATAGTCTAGATTACAAAAAGAATTAGCTCTCAAGCTATCCTGCTCTCTCTACAATCCCTCTGCTGTTCATAGACAGTCAAAGAACTCTCTCAAACCTTCTCCTCCGCTCTCCAAGCCTCCTATTTCTTTGTGAAATTTTCCTTGGGGTCCAGTGCAACCACTTATGTGAATTGACCCCTTCACATGCTCACTAACTTCTGATCTAACTCTGCAATCCTGAAGGAGATAAATCCTTCTCCCTGGATGAGTTTCCTTTATAGGAGAAAAAATCATCCAACTGGTAGTACATTGTCCCTCCTTTGATGTCAACTCTGTCTCTTTCTGAACTCACATGCATGAGTTATTCATTAGAGAATATTTAGTTATCTGAAGTGCAGCAATTATATGCAAGCGTGCATTAACTAACTGAACTCACATTAATTTAAACAAATTGTTTAAATCAATCTAACTAGACTTGACTCGGTTAACTAAGCCAACTAATTACAACTCAAATTAGAAGTCATGCTTATCTCTTTAACTGATAGATGAATCCCTAAATTAATAGAGAAATTGTTGCATTTCCTTACATAAATTTCATGCTTTATTTTTCACAACTAATTAAGTTATGGTGAATTAATTAATTTATTTTTGAATAGCCGTTAAGTTCAAATTTGAATTTTACTTCCGATTTTAGTCCAGGGACTGACTAGAATTCGAATCCATCTTAAACTGCTAAAACTAGAATTCTATTTTTAGCACTTCCATTTGTCATTCCGTGTTTCTCAATCCATCACTTGTACCCAAGTTGCTATTTATAACAGTGTTATTTTTAACACTTCTATTTTTAGCATTTCTTGTTGCCATTTTCAACACTTCCTCTCAACAAGAAAGGCTTCAAGTCAAACTCGATCGTGTACCTTTGGAATGTTCTGCATGCTACACTTCTACCAAGTGTGGTTGCTCCAGCAACTCTAGAAATAAAAAACACTCCCAACTGACCTCTCTGTTGGGCTAGAAACATGCTCTGAAGCTGAAGCTCTACCTGCTGTTGACAAGTGCACCCTCTCTAACCTCTGAGCTACTGCAACACTCCATTCATCTCGCACCGTTTCACACCTCTCTGTGCCATCCTACACTGGTGCAACACTCCTATTCCTGTCGCATTAATGCAACCTCCTAGCTCTACACAATCCTGGGACTCCTACTGTGTAGCTCTCTTTGCTGCTCCATCCACATTTATCTCTACCCGCTCAGATGGTCCTGCTACTCTTCATTGTGGCTCTTGTAGCAAAGTTGAATCAAAGAGGTTGGATACCTCGAGGATCCTGCCCCTATTCCAGCCTTCTTGGGATGATCACTCTGTTATCGGGAAAACTAGTGTCCATTTAGAGTTGCTAGTCCCACTAAGATTGGTAGCTATCTTAGAAATAAACAATTTAAAGTTACTTATGTTTTCCTTTATGAGAGATAGTTGAGAGAGAAGTAGAGAGTACCAACCTTAGTCTTTCTCTTGGCTCCTTACTTGTTTCCTCTCTCCTTTGATAGATCTTTCTCCACTGCTTTCTCACTTCTCCCGCTTCAAAGAACACCTGTAGAGTCAAAGCAGCATAATACCATCAAAGCATAGAGATCTATAACCATAAACACTGTAGGATCATATATACATTAACCATACACATGCATAAACAAATACAAGATTCAGAGATATACAAGTATATGGAGGAAATCTCAAATAGCTTTATTGATAGAAGTAGTAGAAGAGAGGATTACAACCAAGCTGTCTGATCCAATGCCATCCTCCCAGCATGAAAGCCCTCTTCACGTCATGAAAAGCTTAGATCATGCAACAATACAATGTTTCATAGAGAAACCAACACCACTTCCTTACAAAATACAAAATTCCAGCCTTTGGATCTCTAGGATGAGGGATCCATATATAAATATTTACAAGTGGGTGAGTCAGCTTCCGGGATTTTGATTAGTGTCATTTTTCTGATAGTTCTTAGTTCCACTTGGAGATTTCATGATCTCTTACTCATCCCTGGGCAAATTCAGAGAGGCAAGTGTCAAATGGGCAGTTTCTAGAAGATTCTCTGGGTTTCCACCTAGCCAACTACCTCTGCCATTTGTCTGCTCTTTCTCATCCCACCCTATAGAATGGATTTTCAGTATGCATCACACTTTTTTCATGTAGTAGGTGAGATGCATCGCACCCTTAGCACTGAGCAGTTTATATGGTCCAGTTTTGACCAATTCTGAGTAGTTTTTCAGGGAGAACTTCTGGGAGATGATGTAATCAGCTGACCTTGTTCCTTTAAGGTGTGAAAAAACACTTTTAGGGACTTAGAAGCCCTTGGTTTATGGACATATGAGATTGGGGTTGCAGTGCCCAAATATGTCTATAACAGTTGCCCCCTAAAGCATGAGGTCGTAGATCTTCTGATGTCGGGTGAAATGTTTTATCATGAGGATTCGAGGTTTTTTTGAACTAGAAGTTGACTTGTAATAAGATACAATAAAGTACATTATCTTCATAATATTTTCATGATCTAGTTGACGCGGCCATTCCCATGCTCAGCTTTATAAATTCATTTTCATGTACATAGGACAGACAACCGTCTATGTGGCAGACTGATGATTCTGGTAGAGCCATAATCTCTTAGCTCGGATGATTCTATGTGCAGCTATGATGTACATTTGATGTCTTTATTTTCCTGAATATATCGTAGCCCAGATGGATGAAACTAGATCCGGGGTCTTCAAAACTCTTTCAATCTTCGCCCAAAGTACAAGTCGATCCAAGCTTAAGGAGGATAACATATGCTTGTTCTATAATTTTCCCTTCGAGAAAACCTGTCGCTATGTTTTAACGAGCCTAGCGACAGTTAAACTCGTTCTTGTCTGCATGGACAAGTTTGTCGCTATTGTTTTAACAAGTTTAATGACAAAGATAACTCGGTCCTTTTCAATTTTAGAGAGTCTGAAAAGAGATCGAAAGGAAACTCCAGTATTCCTTTTTTGTAGTATAATCCCTTAAGTCCAAAAAAGTATAAAATAATATGAAAGGGATGACTTTTTTGTAGTTTTAATGAGCCGAACAAGACAAGCGCTCGATATTTTTGTGTAATGATCCCTTAGGTCCAAAAATATTAAAATCTAGAGGAGGGATGGCATTTCCAATCACTTTAACGAGCTAGAGAGGCCATTTTCTCGGTAATCTTTTCATATTTTACGAGTCAGATGAAAAGAGCTTAAAGGAGACTTGTTTTCTGAGGAACGAGTGATGTTTCTGGATAGTAGTTGGTTCTACGTAAGGTTTGGAACTTTTCAAACATGGCAATGTAGAGAAGGTGGCTAATAGAATCACTCGTTGCAATTGTTCCTCAAAAGGGGTAAAAAATCAAATGGAGGCATATGATTAGCTAACAAAGAGTGGAGGTGATGGTAAGAACACGACCAAGGTTCAGAAGCTGATAATTATGTGATCGCAATGGTTGTTTACCGAAGGTGGGTTCATTTTTTAATGAGCTTAAACTCTAGTGGAACATATGCTCATTTCTAGGTTTATTTTTTAACAAGCTTGAACTTGACATAAAATTTCTTGTGCCAGTCGTATAATAAGGATGTCTCATCTATAGGTTCATTTTTTAGGGAGCTTGCCCCATTCGAAACTTTGGTTCGGAGCCTTTATTATGCAAGCTAGGAACAACCCACCTACGAGGTTAAAGGGTTGAGAGCCTACAAACTACGAAAACAAAAGGCTGCATTTCACTTGCATGCAAAAGGTTTGCATACCCCCAGGTATAAAGAAAAGTAGCGTTTCCAGGTTACCATATGAAAGTTCTCACATTTGCAAGATTGCTCCATCCGCATTTGTAGACAAAACACTTCCTTGGCTTTGTCCATCGAAATAGACAAAGGTGAATGGTGGGACGCATCCACTCACATAACATTGATGAGGGAATCTTATTCCAGTCTAATCCCATTTTCCTAAATGGACGGGTGTGTCAGACTAGTCATATATCCTCCGCGGAAACCTACCCTATACCTAAATTTTTCCTGCCGAAGTAGACCAGGGTGTATACCCCCTGGGTTTCAGTCACAATCACCAAATCACTCGCACTCATTAGGTGGACGGACGAGAGATTGATGAGACATTCCTTGCGTAAAAAGACTAGTTAGGGATGGCATTTGACTAATAGTTGTGTTTGAACCAGGGAATGAAAATTGGTCAACTAGGTGGACCACTCTGCCTTCATGTGGAAAACAAAGCATCTCTATGCTTTGATGGTATTACACTGCTTTGTCTCTACAGGTGTTCTTTGAAGTGGGACAAGTGAGAAAGAAGTGGCGAAAGCTCTATCAAAGGAGAGAGGGAACAAGTAAGGAGCCAAGCGAAAGACTGAGGTTGGTACTCTCTCCTTCTCTCTCATCTATCTCTCATAAAATTAAACACAAGTAAATTTAAATTGTTTGTTTCTAAGATAGCTACCCATCTTAGTGGGACTAGCAACTCTTAATAGACACTAGTTTTCCCGATAACACACTCCACATTGCACCACCTCCTACCTAGAGTTATGGATGCATGTGATCCCTCTGCCCACCTAGCTCAAAATTTCCCCCTACTGGAGGTCTCTGTGTGAGAGGATGCCTCCACCTTGTCTCCTTTTGGCTTTCCTAGTTGTGGCTGCTCCACAACCTCCTGAAACTTCTTCACCAATCGTGGCTCCTCCTCAATCATTTAAGACTTCTTCTGGCACTGCATGTTGAGAAATAATGTACTCTCCCTCTCAACCACCAAGTTTCCATCAGTTGCCTTGCTCCTCAAGGCCTTTCATGCATCTTGAACCTTAAGAGCATAGAGGTTCTTGACCTGTGAACCGATCTGCTTCACCTGTATAGTGATGATGTGTCTAAGGAAAACCTTTCCCTTACTGGAGACTACATCATAGCCTCTACCTTCCAGCATTGCGATCGACACCAAATTTCTCTTCAGTCCTAGTACATACTTGACATCAGTCAAGGTAATGCGAGCTCCATGCTCCCTTTGAAAAACAACTCTGCCTACACCTGAGACACTATACTTTTCATCATTACCCATCGCTATGAGTATCTGGGGATCTTTCTCCTCCAAAGTACTAAACAAACTATTGTCGCTAGTCATGTGGAAAGAATCTAGAGTAATTAGTTAATGAAGGACATTTCAAATGTGTTCTCATATTTTATGTTGAAAAAAATGTTGGCCATATTTTTCTTAATGTTGTGACCATCTTCAAACAACTATCTTTGTCATCCCAACTTGTATTTTGAACATCTTTTAATTTCCTACAATCCTTGATCTAATTATGTAATGGTGCTAAATATGAAATACAAGCCATAACAACAAATAATCTACTCAACAAAATACAAAAAGAAATATCCATCAAGCACCCACAAAATAAATCCAAATGAAGAACTTTTGAGCCATTTTATTATATTTCTGCAAGCCAAATACAATATATAGTGGAATGGTGGATCTCGCCTTGTCTCAGGACCAAACCGACGTAGGAAGATGGTTGAGGTGAGTTGAATGCCAAACTGTTGCACCAACAAGAAAGCTACTGCACTACTAAAGAAATTTCCACTGTAGATCACGTGATTATGCAATATACTAAAGAAAAATACTTGATCTACTTCTACAACCCTTTTACGGAAGCTTAATCAATTTGAGCACGATCAATGAGAACGCATATAACTGAGAATGAGAAGCAATCACACATAACATAGAAGAAATATCACGGGGAAGGCCTCCGCCTAAAACCCCAACTATGTATTATCATAGAAGTGGAAATATAGTCTAGACTACAAAAAGAATTAGATCACAAGCCATCCTACTCTCTCTGCAATCCCTCTGCTGCTCATAGACAGTCAAAGACCTCTCTCAAACCTTCTCCTCTGCCCTCAAGGCCTCCTATTTCTTTGTGCAATTTTCCTTGGGGTCCAGTGCAACCACTTGTGTGAATTGACCTCTTGACACACTCGCTAACCTTTGATCTAACTGCGCAATCCTGAAGGAGATAAAGCCTTCTCTATGGATGAGTTTCCTTTATAGGAAAAAAATCATCCAACTGATAGTACATTGTCCCTCCTCTCATCTCAACTGGGTCTCTGTCTGAACTAACATGCATGAGTTATTCACGAGATAATATTTAGTTATATGAAGTGCAACAGTTATATGCAAGCATGCATTAACTAACTGAACTCACATTAATTTAAATAAAATGTTTAAA
This sequence comes from Pinus tabuliformis, assembly GCA_031772625.1. NCBI lineage: Eukaryota > Viridiplantae > Streptophyta > Pinopsida > Pinales > Pinaceae > Pinus > Pinus tabuliformis. The sequence continues at coordinate 58,334,893 of CM062810.1, read as the reverse complement.
TCAATCTAACTAGACTTGACTCAGTTACATGAGCCAACTAATTACAACTCAAATTAGAACTCATCCTTATCTCTTTAACTGATGGATAAATTCCTCAATTAATATAGAAACTATTACATGTCCTCACATAGATTTCATGTTTTAATTTTCACAACTAATTAACTCATGGTGAATTAATTAATTTATTTCTGAATAGCTGTTAAGTTCAAATTTGAATTCTACTTCCTATTTTAGTCCAGTGACTGACTAAAATTGAAATCCATCCTGAACTGCTAAAAATAGAATGATATTTTTAGCACTTCCATTTTTCATTCCCTATTGCTCAATCTAGCACTCATACCCAAACTGCTATTTATAGCAGTGCTATTTTTATCACTTCTATTTTTAGAATTTCTTGTTGCTATTTTCAACACTCCCTCTCAACAAGAAAGGCATCAAATCAAACCCAATCATGTACCTTTGGAATGATTTGCATGCAACACTTCTACCAAGTGTGGTTGCTCTAGCAACTCTAGAAACAAAAAAAACTCCCAACTGACGTCTCTATTGGACTAGAAACATACTCTAATGATGAAGCTCTACCTGCTGCTGACAAGTGCTCCCTCTCTGACCTCTGAGCTGCTATAAGACTCCATTCGTCTCGCACTATTGCACACCTCTCTGTGCTATCCTGCACTCGTACAACACTCTTGTATCTCTCGCATTACTGCAACCTGCTAGCTCTACATAATCCTGGGACTCCTGCGTTGTATCTTTCTCTCCTGCTCCATCTGCATCTATCTTTACCCACTCAGATACTCCTACTACTCCTCATCGGGGCTCCTATAGAAAATAAATCAAAGAGGTTGGATATCTCAAGGATCCTGCCCCTATTCCAGCCTTTTTGGGATGATCACTCCACATTGCACCACCTCCTACCTAGAGGTATGGATTCATGTGATCCCTCTGCCCACCTGGCTCAAAATTTACCCCTATTAGAGGTCTCTGCATGAGTGGATGCCTCCACCTTGTCGCCTTTTGACTTCCCCACTTGTGGTTGCTCCACAACCTCATGAAGCTTCTTCACCAATCGTGGCTCCTCCACAATCATATGAGACTTCTTCTGGTGCTGCATGTTGAGAGGTAATGTACTCTCCCTCTCAACCACCAAGTTTCCATCAGTTGCCTTGCTCCTCAAGGCTTTGCATGCATCTCTAACCTCAAAGAGCATACAGGTTCTTGACCCGTGAACTGATCTGCTTCACCTCTCTAGTGATGATGTGTCTAAGGAAAAACTTTCCCTTACTAAAGACTACATCATAGCCTCTATCTTCCAACAGTAAGATCGACACCAAATTTCTCTTCAGTCCTAGTACATATTTGACATCGATTAAGGTAATGTGAGCTCCATTCTCCCTCTTAAAAACAATTGTGCCTACACTTGAGACACTATACTTTTCATCATTACCCATTGCTATGAGTATCTGAATTTCTTTCTTCTCCAAATTACTAAACAAGCTCTTATCGTTGGTCATGTGGAAGGAAGCTCCACTGTCAAGAAACCAACCACTTCCCACCATGGATGAAACCATGCATGCAAATAGTGTGAAATGCAACTCGAACTATGAGGCCAGTGCCTCAAATTCTAATCCTTCCACAAATTCCTTCTTGGATTTCCTCAGTAAACAATTTGTAGCAAAATGGCCGACCTCATGACAATGAAAGCATTGAACTTTCGATTTGTCAAAATTCTTCCCACCTTGGGAAGAACTGGATTGGGAAAGAGAATCCTTCTCCTTCCCCTTCTTCGCCTTACTCGATAAGGCGTAGTTTTCTTCATTCTCCATGGATGAAGAATCATCTCTCGTGCTTCTTACTATCTCCCCCTACATCAGATCCAACCAAAGTCATTCCCAATCTCACAGTTTCTCTCTTCCATTAACTGAGTCTTGGTAGTTATGCCAGCTCTTAGGAAGGTCGAGGAGTGCAAGACTCACCATGTCATCATTAGCTATCATGATCCCTACACTTCCAAGCTCATCCTTGCATGTGGTGAGCTTGTTCAGATATGTAGAGATCGTGTCGCCCTTTTCACACTTGATCTTCTGAAGCTTGTCTTTCAGTGCCAGCTTCCTCTGATCATTGCTATTCTGATATAAATCTTCAATCATTTCCACATTGAAAATGGTGTATCCTTCCCATGGAGACTCGACACTATGTGGTCTTGAACTCCCTCCAAAAGGATTCTCCTTGCTCTAGCCACACATTTCTTCCATTTCGCCAATTGAGTAGCATCATTTGGCTTGGGGACTTTTTGATCAATGAAGTCCTTTAGACTGTTATCCTCTAATACTGCTTCCATGTGATCCTTCGAGGCTATATAATTCGAGCTACTATCAAGAGCATACTCGAGTCTTAAACCACTGAATGCCATAGGTGAAATAAAGATGTGATAAGAACTCGATTTCTATATTCACGAATCACAAACTTTGAACTTCTCCGTTCTTTTATATTGTTCTTCGTTGATCACCTTTACTCTGATACCATGTAGAAATTCCCATTGTAGATCACTTGATAATGCAATATACTAAAGAAAAATACTTGATCCACTTCTGCAACCCTTTTGCGGAAGCTTAATCAATTTGAGCACGAACAATGAGAACACATATAACTAAGAATGACAAGCAATCACACATAACATAGAAGAAATATCATGGGGAAAGCCTCAGCTGAAAATCCCAACTTTGTATTACCATACAAGTGCAAATATAGTCTGGATTACAAAAAGAATAAGTTCACAAGTTATCCTAGACTCTCTACAATCCCTCTGTTGCTCATAGACAGTCAAAGGTCTCTCTCAAACCTTCTCCTCTACCATCCAAGCCCCTTATTTCTTTGCACATTTTTCCTTGGGGTCCACTACAGCCACTTGTGTGAATTGGCCTCTTCACACACTCACTAACTTCTGATATAACTGCATAATCCTGAAGGAGATAAATCCTTCTCCATGGATGAGTTTCTTTTATAGGAAAAAAATTCATCCAACTGATAGTACACTATCCCTCATCTGATCTAAATTGGGTCTTTGTCTGAACTGACATGCATGAGTTATTCATGAGAGAATATTCACTTATCTGAACTGCAGCAGCCATATGCGAGCATGCATTAACTAACTAAACTCACATTAATTTAAACAAACATTTTAAATCAATCTAACTGGACTTGACTCAATTAACCGAGCCAACTAATTACAACTCAAATTAGAACTCATCCTTATCTCTTTAACTTATGGATAAATTCTTCAATTAATAGAGAAACTGTTGCATGTCCTCACATAGAATTCATGTTTGATTTTTCACAACTAATTGACTCATGGTGAATTAATTAATTTATTTTCAAACAACTGTTAAGTTCAAATTTGAATTTTATTTCCTATTTTAGTCTAGGGACTGACTAAAATTTGAATCCATCCTGAACTGCTAAAAATAGAATGTTATTTTTAGCACTTCCATTTTTCATTCCCTGTTGCTCAATCCAGTACTCGTACCCAAACTGCTATTTATATTAGTGCTATTTTTAGCACTTCTATTTTTATCATTTCTTGTTGCAATTTTCAAGACCAAATAACTATCCCCTAAGGCAGCGAATGGATGGGTATCTCATACTCGTATCGGATACTCACAATCTACTCAGTGTATGCTACCCATCCCCCTCTTGCTAACCATTACCACTCAGTCTGCCATCATCCCTCTTGATAATGTGCCAATACAATGTCTCATCGAACACATACTTGAAAGTTGCCTCAATGGGTATCCTCTGCTCATGCATCGTCCTGATACGCCCTGTGGAAAGTGTGACACATGCCTCCCTCCAACTATAGGCTCATTGATGAACGATATGCCACATGTCATATGATCACATCATCCCCCAACCTGTGGTTATCAACTCACGCACCAACCTAATGCCCCCACTAAGAGTCTCTCCCCTGCATTGAGTGTCAGCCCAATATCTAAGGTGAGGTAAGGTATGGGAAAGAATAAATGTTTTCCAAGATTATCTATTTATCTAAGACTAACTATGTGTTCATATATAATTAGTTTGGAGCTAAATACTCTATTCAATCTCGAATAGGCATGGCCATGGACTACCACTTTAGGCTTGATATTTTTTTTTTTTTTTTTTTTTACGGTTAGATCTGGATCTCGGTTCTCATCTAAAGTTGTATATGTATATATTTTGCCCACGCAAAGTAAGTTGTCTCTTCGGATTTCCAGCCACGGTCAATATACTTAAACCCTCGCTGCAAGGAAATATCAGTTCTTCCCCTTCTGGAAAGTATAAAAAATAAAACATAAAGGTCTCGAGATCTCCAGGTCTCCGCGTCTTTCTGCGGCTGCGGCGATCTAGCAGCCCATTTGCGCAGACGTTCCAACATTATCGCAGTAGCGGAATTCACAAAGGAAAAGAAATTGAAATATGGAAAGCCGCTCTGTTCAGAGTTTCTGATTTGTCAGGCTTGGTCCAGTAGTATTTTTGAAGGTAATTGCATTTCCTTCCACGGCTAGGTTTTAGATCTAATTTTTTACGGTTAGATCTAGATCTAGGCTGCTAAATTTTCTGCGGCCAGATCTAGATCTAATCTTATCTTCTGCCTTATTTTTCTAAGGCTGGGTTCTACGGGCAAGTAAAATATGGCTCCGAGCTTCGCAAAAATAACTGGTGGCTCATCCGCCTCTGGAGGGCAATCTCCTGCCCATATCGTCAGTGAAGCCCCAGCTCCCACTATCCAAGTGGTCCAGGCCTCACTCGATGAAGCTTTGAAGTTTTCCGAAAGTGCCCTCATTTGCCGGTTCAATGGTTTTTGGCCGCGGCTAATAGAACTCCACAATTGGATTTCAGAGGTATGGAAGCCTATCATTTCTGATGAAATTAATATCTACCCATGTGCTAGGGGTTTCTTTATAGTAGATTTTGAAAATCCTGAAAGCAGACAATGTATTCTAGATTTCGGCCCTTGGTTTTGGGAAAAATCAGGCCTATTCATGAAGCCATGGGACCCATCACTCGATCCCTCTACAGCAGTGATAACCTCAACACCAGTGTGGGTGAGATTGCCAAGCCTACCCTTGCATCTCTGGAATCTCTCCTCACTAAAAGCCATCGGAAATGCAATTGGGAAATTTTACTGCAGGTGCCCAGAAACAGAGGAATATGCCAAAACCACCTATGCACGCATCTGTGTGGAAATGGACTTCAGCGCCGGATTCCCAGCTGAAATAAACCTAACAAGTAAAGACTATGTGTGGAACCAGAAACTTGATTATGAAAGTGTCCTCTTCAGATGTCGATCCTGCTTTGAGACAGGGCATCTAGCCAAAAATTGCCCAAAAGCCTCTGAGAAAAATTTTGCTAGAAAAAACCACCACAGATCTACATGGTGGGAAGGAGCACAAAAAGAACACTACACTATCATCAAAGAAGAATATTCTAGAGAAAACTCTGAGTCACAAGAAAGCAGGGAAGAAATAAACAACTCTCAAGACAAGCAAGGAGAAATCCCGCCCCAGCAAATCAACAGTTATGAGGATTCGAATAACGCAGAAAATAAATCTTCATTTAATAGCAAAGCAGATCTCCCAGACCAAACTTCTTCTCCGACTATCTTCAAAAGAACGAACACAATAGATCGCGAAGCTAAGACACCAATGTTCCAAGAACCAGAAGAGATGAAGGAGATGCAAAATAAAGGAAGTTGGAAGACCGTAGAGAAAAAAAAGAAAGCTACAACACCAATCTCGCCAAGAAAGACGAGGAGCCAGACAAGTAAAAATTAAGAAAATTGTAGGTCCGATAGACCAATTTGGTCTCAGTGGACGTTAACCATCATCATCATCATCATCAAGATTGATGTGCATCACACTCATATTTACATATTAGCAAACTACCCGCCTAGTTTCTCCGTCTTAATGTTTTTAATGGTTTGATTTTCATACTTGGAATAAGTTAATTAATTTAAAAAATAAATCACTTAAAACTTTATCATTAAAATCTCTCACATATTCCTCTTTATCATTTATTTCCGTATGCACATTCATTTTTAGTTATTAATATTTTATTGCTGAAATTTTGTGTGGATAACAAATTGTATTGATAATTATAATTTTTTTTAATATAATTTTTATGATCCTATCCCCGTTTATTTATAATATACTTAAATATATATTGAAAAAAAATGAGTACCTTATATATTCACTTACATGGAATTTACAATATGACTAGGGTAATTGGTCCATGGATTATGGTTAAGGTTTGTCCAAATTTCTTACATTAGACTTGAATTTATCCATATCATTATTAAGAAATACATTTTTGTTAGTTTCGTGTTTAAGACCAATGTCACCCATCCCATGTTCCAAATCATGTAACATGATGGAACAATCTTCAATAGTGGAATTATATTTAACATTAAGTATGACAACATTACTAATTGATATCCTAATATTTTAGGATGAAAAATTATTGGACTCTTGAACTTAGCAACAAAGTTAGTTTTACGTTCTAACACCTTAATGTGGAGGCTTTCGTAGTTATCAATCTAGAGTAATTAGTTAATAAAGGACATTTCAAATGTGTTCTCATCTTTTATGTTGAAAAAATGTTGGCCATCTTTTTCTTAATGTTGTGACCATCTTCAAACAACTCTCTTAGTCATCCCAACTTGTATTTTTAACATATTTTAATTTCTTGCAATCTTTGATCTAATTATGTAATGGTGCTAAATATGAAATGCAAGTGATAACAACAAATAATCTACTCAACAAAATACAAAAATAAATATCCATCAAGCACCTACAAAAAAAATCCAAATGAAGAACTTCTGAGCCATTTTATTATATTTCTGCAAGCCAAATACAATAGATAGTGGAATGGTGCACCTTAGTGGAATGGTGCACCTTCGCTTGTCTCAGGACCAAACCCAGGTAGGAAGATCCCTCAGGTGAGCTGAATGTTGCCAAGCTACTGCAACAACAAGAAAACTACTACTCTAGTGAATTTCTAATGGTTGGAAATTACACTTAAGCAGCCCAGAAATTTATATGCTTTTATCCCTGGACTCCTTGTCTGAGACTGAGAAAAACAGAGAAGAGAATTTGGATTGTTTTGACTTGTGTTTTTCTACCCCCTTGGATCCTCACAATAACTAAGGCTTCCAAATTTGACCTATTATCCAACAACTAACTTCCCGTATGAACTCTTGGCCAAGATCACCTACTCCCAAACACCACAAAATTCTAGTGGCCTCTGCCCTAGGCCAACAAATGTGAATTTTTGGTATGATGGCTTAGCTAGCTGAAAGCTCCAGCTAAAATGGCTTCCCAATGCTTCTACCTCATCTCTCTGACCTAGGGACAAGCAATGATATCCCTGCTGGTTTCAAACTCGAGATCCCTACTAGTCTCAAACTCCAGCTTATTGATTAGTGATTTCCTATAAATACCCACTGCCCTCAACCTCCTTAGGTAGGGAGGGAAAGATGGTCCCAAGAAGTAGAGGTTGAATCTGCAGCTTCAGAGAATAGTGGCTAAACAACCTGTAGACTTGCTAACCAACAAAGTGTACAAATGAGTGTTTGTTTTCAAATGCCAAAGATACTAAATAGAGGCCTCTAAGTTCTATTTATAATTGCTAGTCATCTCCCTTGGTGGTTCTTAGCTTCCACTAATAAAATATTACTTTTCCTCCATTCTTCATTAAAATAATAATTTCCACTTTTTTCCCACAAAATAATATTTTCTCATAACTTGTTGATATAACAAGCTCAGCTTAATTAGGCCTGACTATGTTCTTTCGGGGTTAACATACCTGGGTCCTATGTATCGTAAGTAATTCATTATCATTTGCCCTTGTCCCCATCTATGCCTTTGCTTCTACTCTTTACAAGGATGTTGGGATTCCAGCTGGCCATCCAATGAAATTTAGTTGAATTTCGGTTGACTTAGCCAGTGCCTCCTATTTACCGTAGGGTTGAACAACAAAATAATAAGCTGGTAGGGGCGCAGTTCTAGAAGGTGTTACCATCCTCAACTAGTTAAACAAATGCTATATGGACACTTTCACTCAGCCTAAACATGGGTGAATGGATGGTAGAAACCAATCTGAAGATTGTTTCTTATGCTATTGGTTCAGTCGCTATAGTTCACCCATGGTTTGTAAGGAGTATAACTCGATGCTCTTCTCTCCAATCATTACCGGTTGATCGAGAGATTGATCAGGGGTGAAGGCTGGGATGTTTTGGATAGGGCTCTCTGAGCTATTTATCCCTTTCGTGCCACCGGTGGAGTGAAGGATGCACTACAGCTAACCATGAGAAAAAAACAGCTAGGCCAACCAAAAGGTAGGGAGACTAGTTCATTACTACTAGCCCATATCCATCAACTATTTGATCTTAGCCACCCACGGAAGAAAGAAAGCTCCGGAGTGAAAGAAACCATCGGGAATGAGTTCAACTAGTTACCCAACCTCGGTAGTCCTTCATTGGATTTTTGTTTCTAATGGATGGATATAATTGGATGGATAGAGACCTCACTTGCACCCCCAATAGTTGTTCTCTTCCCACCTGTTGAATGAAGTTGGTAGCTAGATAGTTTCTAATTTCACCTCGGTAGTTGAGTTGATTAGTTGCATCGTGGGTGAGGGAATAATGCTTTATCGGATATCTGCATGTTTGGCCCATGTCTGCTAGCTTTCGACTACCAGAAGTAACTTTCTTAATAGAACTAGTTACCCAGAAATGAGAAGTTTCCATCCTTGACCCCTTCCTTGCTGCCTTCCTACTTCGATCTTTACTACTCCCTTACTTTTGATGAAGACCATGGCATAACGCTTCACTCGACAAACCCACCTAACGGACCATATTTACACATGGAGACAACCCTACTTGCACACATCACACCACACCTGTTATCCCCATCGAGACATGTAATGGGACACATCTACACACCGCATGGCATGCATGGCAGAGGGGGAGCATCAAACATCTAACCAATGATTCATTGATTGATGGCCAACATCTTTCGAGAATAGGTGGGGGCCTTCCTTCCTTACTTGCCTAGGAGTTGGGGGGAGCATCGAACATCTAACCTTGCTAGTTGGTATGGTTGGATGGTAAACACCACCTTCTCATTACTTCATTTACCACCGCAAAATGCCACCCTCATAGATTGAAATTTATCATCCCATATGCCACCCTTTTGTAGGTGATTTCCCATATCTCAAGGCAGGGTATGGTTGGTCTTTATTGCTAGTATGTTTAGATGGGTAAAGCCATCTTTGCGCTCTTGAATTTTCCAGTTTGGCAGGCTCCCCATCCTTAGAAATCCTTGGCCCGAGCGGAACCAATTGATCCAGTCTCTTCTTTGGCTCGATAGGCCACCTTTTAAGGTGAGAATTGACCATCCAAATTTGCTAGGTTTATAGAGTGAATTTACGCATCTTAGTAGGTAAGTTATCAGAGTAGACATTACCACCCACGTATAGAGCCAGTAGCACAGCCAGCAACATCACCATAGCCAAAAGCTAGCCCAGTAGCTAGATCCAACAAGTAACTATCGCACTTTAGGCCAATCATATGATATGAAACTATAGGATCTTAACTTCACATTGAATCAGTGAAATATGTTCACCAAATCTCCCATAAGAAACTAATCGGGCATATCTTGTACACCTGTATGACATACGGATACTTACTTACTAACATCGACCCACCCTCCTTTTATCGCAGTTGTATTAAGAGAAAAGCTCAAATCCCCTCTCTTGTTGGTCGAGCCTGCTTGCACCTCCTCTTAATCAAGGTAAAAGTAAAGCAAAGCATAATTACATACATAGATAATTTTAGCATTGTCGTATGTGATGTTCTCATGGAAATCAATCAAAGTGAAATAACTATCCCAATCTCCTTCCCTAATATATCCATGCCCGACATATAGCTAGTTAAGACTAGAGGTAAGTAGAGATAGCATAAAGAAAGAGAAAAAACCACTCCATCTCAGTTGTCCACTTATGAAAGAGAAAGATCTACCAACCACAAATGATTAAGAGGCCATTTGAGTCCCCTATATCGACTGGGTCACTAGAACATACCCTCTTCTCTTTCACAACCCCTTTTCACCCTTCAATCATTTTCATTGACTTAACTCGACTTAGATAATGACCCGCCTTCACGAGGTCTCGTCTGAACTTTTATTTATAAGGTGTCAACGAGATCCTCTTTCATTAACTAAGGAATATAAGGTAGTTCCCTCCCTCTTTCATTAACGGAAGTCCTCGCTCGCTTATAGAGAGCCAATCAGGTCAGAAATAAGAGATAATAAGTCCAGGCTGGCTAGCATAATCGCATAAATAAGGAAGGCCAGCTAGCTAGGCTAGATAGAGAGTAGTTATCTCCGTCAGGGCTCAAATACAAGTAACATCAAGCCTCAAGCCGGATGTTCCTTTGCATGCACAGTCAGGCAGGAAGCAAGTCCAAGCCGAAAGTCTGTCCACCACAAGCAATTGGGCATCTGCCATTATTGAAAGGCGGCTTATGAAAAGTCCCCATTACTAAAAGTTGTTGGTCTGTTTCACAAGCAACGCCATGCTTTCCATTCCACATAGGCATTTCACTTTTCCTCCACATTTCATAAGCAACTTCCTTTCCACCCTGTAACTCTACCCTTCACTAACCCTTCCTAATAGCTAACAACAAAGAGATGGGCTTAGGGAATTCCACCTTTGAGCTAAATAAAGAAATGGAATCTAAGCTGAGGCCACTTGAATTGAAGGAGCGACAAACAGAAGGAGGGAATGGAGAAGGCTCCCTTCTGCCCACTTCCGATCATGGGAATTCATATGCTGTTGGATATGCTGCTTTCTCATGCATGAAAGTGTTATTGGCTTTCCCATGTCTCCCCTTTGACCATGCGGGGATCAGCACCACATCTATTCGAGTTGGGTCTAGCTTGAAGGAGATTTGTCCACCACAGACACTTTAAGTGGCACCACATCCGGATCTGGAATGATATCTATCTGGCTAGGTTGGCCAGCTGATCCTAGCCTCAAAGAACCTCTAACGCTGAGCTACGAGCAAAATGCATCCACTGTTCAATCAAGTCAGGTTGGGAATCTTAGGAAGCAAGCAGGTGTTCGAGTTGACATGGTCTTATCTTCTCATAGGAAGCATGCATGAATGACTGACCCTCTCCCTGATGGTCCATAAATGACCTCAACCTAAAGGAAGGGAAGGTAGATATAGGTATAGCCTTTCGATTTCACCTTATGTTTATGAGTTCGGAGAAGTTTGGGAGCACCAAAATAACTTTATAGGCCCTCTTTTCTTACTTCATTTTCCACCCCTATTGAATAAGCTCTATCTTTGATTTTTCCACCTGGTTAGCTCACTCCACTATTTACCACATATGCCACCTTTTAGTAGTGAATTTACCATATATCAGGGCGTGGTACAGCTAGTATGACTCTGGATAGGCAACGCCACCTTTTCTTAGGGAATTTCCCATATATCTGGGTGTGAACAGTTAAGGCCAGCAACCTTGGCACCAACCCCAGCTAAGTGCTTCTATTTGGTATTGAAAACAAAGCTGGCCTACCGCCCCATTGTAGCACCAACCTCTGAGAATTAGTGACAACCTTCCAATCTATGTGGGAAAGCATGAGCAACTCCCTATGGGTAAGAAAGACAGAAGATCCAATCTGGTAGGAGAGAATAGATCCCCATCTCTCTAGGTTGGAAAGAAAGAATAGCTAATCTAGGGAAAGGTCTACATGTGATGGTCAAATTCTTTTATGGTAAGAACAAAGCTAAGTAAGGCTCACCTACTTACTAAGCGAGGTAAGAAAGTAAGCTAAGAATTAGTATAAGACAGACTTACTTACTTACTAAGAAAGGTAGTAAGGAAGGGAAGCTAAGTAAGACTTACATAGGAAGCTAATAAAGGGAAGGAAGGTTTAGACTAGCCACGAAAAGAAGGCTCACAGTAGGCATGGCAGAGGAGGTGGTTCCATCGACATTCTGATTAGTGTTACCACTAGACAGATTACCTCTAGGTCTGGTACCCCCGGTAGGACCTCCAGCAAAGGTGGGGACAACACCAAACATACTAGCGACTGGACTACAAGAGGGGCTAGCAGTGCTAGATGAAGATGGAAATTCGGAACGAGGATAACCTAGATCAAAAGGGAACTCTTGGGGGCAGTGGGATGTTCAATTCTCACACGTTGAGGTAGACTCGCACTCGGACCGTAAATCCCAAAGAGTGGGGGATGTCCTCGAAGTCTACTAGGTGACTTAACAGGAGCAATGGTGCCCTAGAAAAGACCACCCTAGAGAAAGAAAAGACACACTAGTTCTAAAAGGAGGACTATCAAAAGAAATGGTGTGAAAATAAAACTTTCTAAAATTTTCCTCAACAAATGGTCATGACCTCCACTATTGACAAAGAAGTAGAAAGCCAAAGAAGGGCCTTCCAACCATTTAACTTGATGGGATCTCAACTCCATCAAGCGAGTGAAGGTGTGAATGAGACAATTATAGAGTAGGACACTGGGCGCAACTTCAGTTAGCCTACAACTATCTGTCTTAGGTGCCATCCCACCTGTGAGAACCACCTCTGGGTAAGATTCCTAATACAATGGCTACTAGGCTAACTTCTTCATAGACACGTCCAACATTTTTCCTGTACCTTCGGCTGAAATCCACGATCCAGGGGATCTTCAGTACTAAAAAGGCAAGGTGTCCCAATTAGACCTCCGGTCTTGGTCTTGGCACATACCACCCAGAAAGGATGTGCTTGCTTGTAAATTGCCTCGACTATGTCCGTTAGAAAATGATTTTGGCTCCCTAAAAGGAAAACCTCTATGTCTCATATGTCAAGTGACTAGTTTCTTCCATGGTCGCTACTAGATGCACTTACTAAAGTACCGACAAGATTCCTAATTAGTCTAGATATTCATAGAAAGGGCTTGGGATGGGTGAAAAATCCAAACATGGCTTTTGATATCAAATTTCCCCCAAGATCAACTCATCCAAAAAAAGAGAAATAGGTGATGGATTCATTCCAATTATTTTTTATAACATTATTAATGGGTGAAGTGGCTTATTTTGGTGTCAATTCCAAAAGGTATGCTCGAAATTGAATTGGCTTGGTAACTTGAAGGTATACTTAGCGAGGTGTTAGTGACTAATGATAGCCTAGGCTACTTGATCTACGCCTGCCTATGATGGTGTTTCTAAATCTCGATGTCTAATTATCTCACCCACAACTTTGCCATAGGTGCAGGATTTCGATCTACTGCTACTGTCTTTTCTCCAACTAGAACGGGTTCCACTATTTATAGACAAACTAGGTCCACAAGATCGCCTGCTTATAGATACCCTGGTACCTCTAGAATGTAGGTAGAGCCATGAGGCATACTCCTTCATTCCACTAAAACTAACATATTGTGTCTTTAGGTTATAATAAGGTTTTGCTGCGAGGTGATGGTAGTCTTATTTAGCGTGATTGAAAGTCCAAATGTTCTTATTCTCTTCATTCCTGCCTTTATTAGGGCAGGTGAGTGATTCATGCCCTTCTTTGCTACTAGGTTTAAAACCTATACCTAGCTCTATGACTGAAGGATCTGAAACAGCCCCTACCAATGCCTCTGGCTTCGCTACTAGGTATCGCTCTCAACCTAGAACTGTTTCTTTGACTTAAGTGGGTAAAACAACAAGTAGTACCTCCACCTTTGTCTTTGTGGCTACCATTACCTTTGCCTTTACCCCTCGCCTCTGCGTTATTCGTTGCTTTCTCTACTTCAAATAGACTAAGTACTGATGAATCTACTCGCTCTATTGTTGGTCTTGGATCATTGACTGGAGGATTTGAATCTGGAAGTGGATCTTGAACGGGTATAACTGAAAATGCTTCTGCTAGTGCGGGTGATGCTTCAACTTCAACTAGTAGATGAACTTCAAGTGTTTCAACTGAATGCACTACTGAAACAAAGACTTCATATAATAATAGCAATAACTAACTCTTAAACTAGTGACGTCTCTCCTGCATCTACCTCTGTCTTTGGTACCATTGCCTTCGCAGGTTATGTATTTGGATCTTGAACAACATCTATGCATTTGATTCATTAATGCTTGAACTATTATTAAGTAGTCACGAACTGGAACTGAAGTATTTAGAAAATTAGGAAATTGTCATGAACCCCACATCCCATACCTTAAACTAGAAAGAATTTAGAGATGTTAGAATGATTGAAGCTACCAAAGATATACTTAATCATTTTGTGGATGGCCAATAAAGGAAAATAGAGTTTTACAACAAAATTTAACTGAATTTGAGAAAACAATGAATGAGTAAACCTTTACAACTAAATATACAAGATGCATTTGACAAGGAAGATGTATCTAAGAGAACAAGTAAGGACCAAGATGCCAAAGAATGTATCCTACTTGTAAGGGAAACTATGGCTACTATCGTCTTCTCTTTCAACCTCAGGGTCGTGAGTGAGTGTTAATAAAAAAATATTCCTACACACATACGGATTACAACAATATTTCTCACCATCATGTCACTCACATGGACTTCAACATAGGTGGGGAAAAGAACCATTCTTCCCAACCATTCTAGAGAAGGGAAATTGACAGTTTATATATGTGTGTGTTTGTGCGCTCTCATAAGGACTTTTTGATAGTTCAGATATTGTTGATAGATGAGTTATGCTAGGATGCATAGAGGATTGTTTCAACAATGAATATGTCAAGTTGTTTGGAGAAAAGTCAAAATCCTCACTCTAATTGAAATATGAAAAACTTACATTTAATTAGATCAAAGATTGAAAGAAATCAAAATATTTTTCAAATACATGTTGGGAATACTTGGGAGTTGCTTAAAAGTAGCTACAACATTAAGAAACAAATGTCCAATAATTTCTTCAACACAAAAGATGAGAACACATTTCAAATTTCCTTCTTTAATTGATGACTCTCAATTGGTAACTAAGGAAGCCTCGACATTAAGGTGCTAGAAAGTAAAAATAACTTGGTTGCTAAGTTTATGCGTGGAAGGAATTTTCATTAGAAAAGATTAAGATATCAATTAGTAGTTTTTTCATACTTAATGTTAAGTATAATTCCATTATTGAAGATTATTCCATCGTGTTACATGATTTAGAGTATTAATGAGTGAACTAGGGAGAAAAGGCTATTTATTAATGATAAGAATGATTGATTCATGTGTAATGTGAGAAACTTGGAGAACCCTTAGCCACAAGCCATGTAGCAATTACTCTAGTCATATGCTAAATTCCATGTAAGTGAATACATAGGATATTATTTTTCTTTAATATATATTTAAGTATGATTATAAATTATAGGGTTAGGGTCATAAAAAATTAAAACATTTCAACAAATTCCACCATTGTCTTAACTTTGAGGCTATAAGGGGTGCTTTAGAATCAAGTAACCAAGAAGGTTCATTATCCTATCAGGTTCAAGTAGATGGTAAGGGATCTAACTCATTAGATTTGCAACAATAAAATCCATGACCTTACATTGTCAAACAATTTTAGAAAACACCAACTCTTGACTTACCCAAACATAATAGATATAGATCACTTTTTTTTTGTTCTTAAATCTAGGGCAGTGATTTGTAGATTGAATGGGTTCTAGAGTAGGTTCAATATTCTGCATGAGTGGGTCTTCAAAACCTCTACCATCAACTATGATATATGCATATGTTCAAAATGAATTTTGGTTGTTCACTTTGTTAGTCTAGAATATTTGGAGAGAGTAGTGAAAGAAGGGCCCTAGTTTTGGGCAAGAGTAGAGCTTTTCATCACCCCTTGGTTCCTAGATTTTGATTCCAAAACAATTTTTGTCTCAAAGAAGGCAACATCGGTGAGGCTGCGAAATATTTCCTTTCCTTTCTTGCATGAGGTGGCCCTTGAGGATATTGGAAATAGTTTGAGGTCATTTAAAAAGATGGATGTTGAAAGAATGAGGAAGGGATTATTTACTATTGCTTGAATTTGTGTAGAAATTTACCTAAGCAAAGGAGTAGGTGACACATAAAACCTTTAAGTGGACTCAAATTCTAGATTAAGAAAATGTGACATTGAGATGTTGCTCATGCTACCAAATAGGACACTTCTATGACAGGTTCCCCTAAGAACAAAAACACCCAAAAAAAGTGGGGGGAGGGGGGAATGCAACTCACAAACACAACACTACAAAATTAGAAGCGATCCATAAACAAGAAAAGAAAAAGATATGGCACACAAGGAGGAGCATTCATGTTTCAAAAAGTTCAGATTCAGACAAAGGACCTGTACTAGAGATAACCATGAGCCATTTGGAAATTTTCCACATATCCCAACTCACTGTTGATTAAAACAAAAAGAAAAAAAGAAAATGTTTGTTTTATGTTTACAATTTTTCTTATATAATTATAAGCATAAAAGTTGCTTTCGCTGAACGGTAATAACATCTACAAAATAAAATTGTCTTAGTTTTTTAAGAAATTGAAATAAAATCATAAGAGAAAAATATGATATAAAATAACTTTATAAATAAATGTTTTAATTAAAATCTATCTAGCTTCTACAAAGGAAACTTGGCTTTTAACATCTAAACAATAATATTAAAGAATGTAACATAATCATAGTTTAGTAAAATACTTTATTGAATTATATATATATAGCTACATTTAATTAGATATTCAATTAACTTAATTAACTCATTACAAATATGACGACCAAAACATTAAAACTTATTCCCAGTATGATGACCAAAACATTAAAACACGATAACGAGGCTGGTAGTTTACTAATATATAAATCAAAATTACATTATAACAGCATCCCACTCAAATATAAATGTGATGCACATGGCTAATGCGACCATAATAACATAACCATCCATGACCATGCCTATTCCGCCATTGAATAGACGATTTGGCTCTAAACTAATTACATGTGAACACATAGTCAGTCTCAGATAAACAGATAATCTTCGACTGCATTTATTCTTTCCCATACCTGCCAGGCAACAGCAATGTAAATAACCAAAACAAAAGAAATTCATACGTCTTTCTGCAGATAATAAAAAGCTAATCATGAACCACTGCTAGTATAAGTTCGTCTACTTAAGTTGCCATTACCTGGTGCTATAAGTTGCTTTACTAGAATTTGACGTTGCTGTTGCTACCGCCGTTGTCGGTGTTGCCGCTGTTGACGTTGTTGTTGTTGCCGCTGTTGATTTTGCCGCTGTTGCCGCTGTTGTTGTTGCCGCTGTTGGTGTTGTTCCCGCTGTTGCCGGTGTTGCTGCCAACGTTGCCGCTGCTGTTACCGCTGTTGCCGGAGGTGTTCATGATCTGGCCGCTGCCGCTGACGCTGTTGCCAGTGTTGTTGTTGCCGCTTATATTGTTGTCGCTGTTGCCGCTGCCCACGTTGTTCATGGTGTTGTAGCCGCTGTTGTCGCGGTCAATATTGGTGTTGTGGTGGATGAGGGAAACTGGACGGTATGACTATGTTGAAACTGAAAACTTCTGCAAAAAAACGCCTTCAGTTCAACACAATTTGCTAAAGTGCATGAATACATAACGCGGACTTTGATAAGTTACTGTGAATCAATACATAACATGAGCAAATCATCGATAACGTGAAAATAGCGTGAAAATCATAACGTGAAAATAGAGTGAAAATCATAGACTGAAAGCCTCAATCTATGTTGCATAACCATACCTGAAACTGGAGGCTAAAATCGATAGGCAAGAGATGAGAAATACAATCACATTGCTTGCCTTATATAGAAGCACGCGAACTCTAAACTCCGATTAGAAAATCATCCACACTCCCAACCGGGGTCGAATTTGTGAAGTTTTCAGTGACATTTGATGTTTTCGCGTATTAAATTTACAAGAATGTCGCGAGGATGACATGATCAATCATGCAAAGCCCAGCACCACGAGGATAAGACAGATGTGACTAGTCGGATTTATTCGCGCAATTGGGCAGACGAGTTCTCATTTTCATCCCAAAAGAAAAATTTCTTTGCCCTATATACAGATGTAACTACTCCAATTTATTCTCACAATTGGACTTGCCCTATTTACAGATGTAACGGCTACAATTTATTCTCACAATTGGACATACAAGTGATTCTTTTTCGGTGAAAAAAAAACAAAATCTTTGCCCTATATCTTATCTGAGATGAGATGAGACGAGACGTAAATAGCAGAACTAAATTTTTTAATAAATGTGGTTGTTTTAATTTCATAGATATGTATCAAGCACAAAGAGTAGTGTTATAAATATATTTTTCAAAATTAATCTTTGGGCAGATTAATTATTCTTTTCTAGTTAAGTAAACAAAATCTTTACCCTATTTACATATACTATTATTCTTTGCAATAAAAAAACAAAATCCATCCTTGCTTTAGGTACAAATGTAACTATCAGTGGTGCAATTGGGCAGATGTAACCACCATTGGTGCAATTGGGTAGACTGTTCAAAAACTTTTACTTTTATGGATATCTCTTCTTTTGTAGTGATCTTTTAGCATAATCTTGCATCCAGGTCTTACTATTTTAGTGGTCTTTTACCATAATCTTGGATGTCAACTAGGTACCACTAAATTCTCTAGGGGCCACATTAACTATCACTAATAATAGAGTTTCCTTTCTAAGATACTTTGATTTTAGTAGCTTCGTAAGTGATTATTTTTCAAGTGAGTGGGAATTCATGTTACAAAATCATCCTATCAATTATTTTCATGCAATAAAATTCATTTTTGGTTAATGTCTTTAACTATAGTACATAGCTTATCTTTTAGGAAAAGTCATGAAAGTTTCATGACTTAGCATTTTCAAGTGTTGTGAACATCAATGCAATAATATTAGTTGCACTCATAATCTAGATTACTAAATAACCTAGATATTTTAGTTATTGTTGAGTGCTCTTTCTTTTCCCAATATTATTCATTTTTTAAAAATCATTACATTTTATAAGATAAAACTATATACATCTTTAAAGACATTAACTACTAAAATTGCATTTCTATGAGAATAGTGAAGAGGATGACTTTCTTAGCATGTATTCCTAGAGTTTAAAAACAAATAATCACTCACAAAGGTACCAAAACAAAAGTATCTTAGAAAGACAATTCTAATCACTAACAAAGGTATCAAAACCAATGTATCTTAGAAAGACAATTCTATTATTATTGATAGTTAGGGTTGTGTCTAGAGAGTATACTACACATAAAATACGCTAGATTTGACTTGAAGAGTAGTGGTACTTAGATTCACATGCAAGATTATAGTAAAAGATCACTATAAGAATAAAGGTTGAATGCAAGATTATACTAAAAGATCACTACAAGAGAAGACCCTCGTGATAAAAGTGAAACATTTTGGAGGAGTCTACCCAATTGCACCACTGTAGATGTATACATTTGTAGATAGGGGAAAGATTTTGATTTTATGTTCCAAAATGCCCAAACACTAATTTTGATAGATATATCTATAGGACTACCAATAATATTTTGGTTGTACATATGGTTGATATATGTCTATCCCCAAATATAAATTTTTTTAAATATATCTAAAACACTACAAATAATATTTTAATTGTTCAGGTGAGTATTCTAATATATGAATCAGATTTATTAATATGATAGTAATATTTGTATATATAAATGGAGTAAAGATTCTGTTTTCTTTTGCTAAAAGAGAGAATAAGTAGCATGCCAAGTTTTGCTGAAAAATATTAAGTAGCATGATTACAGTTACATATGGAGATAGGGTAAAAATTTTGTTTTCTTCTGCTGAAAGAGAATAACTCGCATGCTCAATTGTGACACTCGTTACATCAGTAAATAGGGCAAAGAATCGTTACATCTGTAAAAAGGGCAAAGAATTTTTTCTTTCGTGGTGGAAATGATAATTCGTCTGCTCAATTCCGCGAATAAATCCCAACAGTCACATCTGTGAATACGGCGTCCACCATATCGATCATCTATCTATGTCATCCTGGTGACGCTAGACTTTGCATGATTGACCATGTCGATACCCAAATATTACTTACATATATAAATATGAGAGAGATTACGTTTTCTTTGGCTGAAAAAAAAAACTAGCGTAACAAATCAGATTCGTTAGCTATGTAGATAAGGTAAAGGTTTTGTTTTCTTTTGCTAAAAAAGAATAACTCGCATGCCCAATTATGAGACTCGTCACATCAGTAAATAGGGCACGTGAAAACGATAACTCGTCCGCCTAATTGCGCGAATAAATTGCAGCAGTCACATCTGTCAATACGGCGTCCACCATATCGATCGATCTATCTCATCCTGGTGACGCTAGACTTTGCATGATTGACCATGTCATTGTAGATGCACTAAAAACTTCACAATTTGACCCTGGTTGGGAGTCTAGATAGTTTTCAAATCCGAGTTTGGAGTTCGCCTGCTTCTATATAAGGCAGGCCATGCCATTGTATTTCTCACCTCTTGCTTACCGACTTTGGCCTCTAGTCAAGTGATAGGTATAGTTGTCACAGTTATCGATGATATGCTATGTTACTCATTGATGCACAGTTATCCATGACTTGCTCATGTTATGTCTCGATGCACAGTAGCTTATGAAAGTCCACTTATGTATTTCTGCACAGTAACTTTAGCAGATTGAGTTGAACTGAAGGCTTTTTTTTTTCTTTTTTTGCAGAAGTGGCAGTCTTGTTGCCGTTCAGTTTCAACATAGTCATACCATCCAGTGTCCGTCATCCGCCCCAGCACCAATATCGACGGCAACAACAACACCATGAACAACGTTGGTAGCAACAACACCGGCAACACCATCAAAGACAACAACAACACCGGCAATACCGTCAGCGACCAAGGCAAAATTCTCAACAGCAGCGGGAACAGCGGCAACAATGGCAACGACAGCGGCAACAGCGGCAACAACACCGACAGCGGCAACAACAACACCAACAACAGCGGCAAAATCAACAGCGGCAACAACAACACTGTGAACAGCAAGAACACCGGCAACGGTGGCAGCAACAACAACGTCAACTTCTAGTAGAACAACTTACAGCACCAGGTAATGGCAACTTATTCTAAGTGGCTTTTGTTTTCCTCAGTAAAATTTACTTCAGCGCAGTATATGTATAAATATTAAAAGACGTCATGATTGTCTTTTCTTTTCATATGCAGAAAGACGTCATGAATATCACATGGTTGTCTTTTCGTTTTATGTGCAGAAAGACGTCATGAATTTCATTTGTTTTGGTTAATTACATCGCTATTGTCTGGCAGGTATGGGAAAGAATAAATGCAGTCGAAGATTATCTGTTTATCTAAGACTGACTATGTGTTCATATATAATTAGTTGGAGCAAAATAGTCTATTCAATAGCTGAATAGACATGGCCAGGGATGGTTACGTTATTATGGCCACATCAGCCTACGTAAGATTGATGTGCATCACACTCATATTTGAGTTGGATGCCTGTACACTGTACTTCTGATTTCCGTATTAGCAAACTACCTGCCTGGTTACTCAGTTTTAATGTTTTTAATGGTCTGATTGCCATACTTGGAATAAGTTAATTAATTAATTAATTAAATAAATAACTTAAAAAATTATCATTAAAGTCTCTCACATATTCCTCTTTATTGTATATTTTCATATTCAGATTCATTTTTAGTTATTAACAATTTATTGCTGAAAATTTTTGTGGCTAACAAATTGTATTGATAATTATAAATTTTATTTAATATAATTTTTATGACCTTATGCTCATTTATTTATAATTGTATTTAAATATATATTGAAAAAAATAAGTATCTTATATATTCACTTACATGGAATTTACCATATGAATACTGTAATTGCTTCATGGATTGTGGTTTAGGCTTGTCTAAATTTTTCACATTAGATATGAATTTATCCATATCATCATTAATTAATACTTTTTTGCTAGTTTCCTCTTTAACACCAATGTCACCCATGCCGTATCCTAAATCATGTAACATGATGGAACAATCTTCAATAGTGGAATTATATTTAGCATTAAGTATGACCACATTACTAATTGATATCCTAATATAATTTTAAAATGAAGAATTATTGGACGCTTGAACTTAGCAACAAAGTTAGTTTTACTTTCTACCACCTTAATGTGGAGGCTTTCTTAGCTATCAATCTAGAGTAATTAGTTAATGAAGGACATTTCAAATGTGTTCTCATCTTTTATGTTGAAAAAAATGTTGGCCATCTTTTTCTTAATGTCATGACCATCTTCAAACAACTCTCTTTGTCATCCCAACTTGTATTTTGAACATCTTTTAATTTCTTACAATCTTTTAGCTAATTTTGTAATGGTGCTAAATATGAAATACAAGCCATAACAACAAATAATCTACTCAAAAAAATACAAAAAGAAATATCCATCAAGCACTCACAAAAAAAATCCAAATGAAGAACTTTTGAGCCTTTTTATTATATTTCTGCAAGCCAAATACAATAGATAGTGGAATGGTGCGCCTCCGCTTGTCTCACGACCAAACCAAGGTAGGAAGATGGTTGAGGTGAGTTGAATGCCAAACTGTTGCACCAACAAGAAAACCACTACACTATTGAATTTCTAATGGCAGGAAATTGCACTAAAGCAGCCTAGAAATTTATATGTTTTTAACCTTGGACTCCCTGTCCAAAACCCAAAAAAACCCAGAAGGGAATTTGGATGGTTTTGAATTGTGTTTTTCGACCCCCTTGTAGCCTCACAATAGCTATGGCCACCAAATTCGACCTACTGGAAACTGATTGCTAATCCACAAACTCCTCCAAAATGCTGGGTGTGCTATCCAACAACTAACTTCTAGGATGAACTCTTGGCTAGGATCACCTACTCCCAAACACCATGAATTTCTGTTGAGTGGCCTCTGTGGGGCCCACAAATGTGAATTGATGGTATGATGGCTTAGCTAGTTGAAAGCTCCAGCTAAAATGGTTGCCCAATGCTTCTACCTCATCTTTTTGACCTAGGGACAAGCAATGAGATTAGTGGCTGCCCAGAAATACCCACTCCCCTCTCTAAGCTAGTTAGTTACGTGTGTTGATGCCATGAAACTCCTGGAAACTCTTGTAGGACAACCTCCCTAGGTATGGAGGGAAACATGGTCCCAAGAAGTAGAGGTTGAATCTGCACCATGAGAGAATAGTGGCTAAACAACATGTAGAATTGCTAAACAACAAAGTGTACAAATGAGTGTTTGTTTGCAAATGTCAAAGATACCAAATAGAGGCCTCTAAGTTCTATTTATAATTGCTAGTCCTCTCCCATGGTGGTTCCCACCTTCCACTAATAAAATATTACTTTGCCCCAATTCTTCATTAAAATAATAATTTCCACTCTTCTCCCACAAAATAATTTTTTCTCCTTTTTATTTAATATCACCAAAAAATGGCAAAACTCCTTAGTGAATTTTGCGCTCACAAAAATTGGGAACATTACATCCTCCTAGCCAAAAATTATTTTCCTAGCCAATGCCATGGGTTTCAAATGCGCCACCGAACCACTCCTCCTTGTTAAGCATCTTGCCATACTAGTGATCTCCCCCTCTAGAAAGCATCTCACCCTTTAGTGTAGATGAACTCCCAAATCTTGTTGTAACCTGATCCCATGCTAGTCTTAAAAGGGTGCCACCATGCTCATGCTAAGCCACCGTGAGTATGACAAACCTCCTATCATGCTTAGAGTGTATCCTCCCTTCCAAAAACCTGAGGGTGGGATATTTGGTAAGGACAAGCTTATAGTGCCTAGGAATCTCCATGATTTCAATGTCTATCCATCCACTGTCAATCTCAATCGTGAGTAGAAACAGGATAAATCTACCTCACCATAAAATGGAGTTTTCATCAATCTCCCATGTGTCACACCCAAGGTGAACTACATCACTTCCCCTCATGAACCTACTCATCATAGAATGGAGTGTCCTATCAATCAACTCAATCCATGGATCCCATAGCAAGCTCCTGCCACATAGCTCTAACAATTGCTGGAATCTGTCTATTCCTTCTCCCTAATCCTTGCATGAAACCAACATATAGGCCCCATATATCATGAAATGTTGGAAGCCACATGTGCCAAATGTAGAAATTCCCACTGTAGATCACGTGATAATGCAATATACTAAAGCAAAACACTTGATCTACTTCTACAACCCTTTTGCGAAAGCTTGATCAATTTGAGCATGATCAATGAGAACATATATAACTGAGAATGAAAAGAAATCACACATAACATAGAAGAAATATCATGAGGAAAGCCTCAGCCTAAAACCCCAACTCTGTATTATTATACAAGTGGAAATATAGTCTAGATTACAAAAAGAATTAGCTCTCAAGTTATCCTGCTCTCTCTGCAATCCCTCTGTTGTTCATAGATAGTCAAAGAACTCTCTCAAACCTTCTCCTCCGCTCTCCAAGCCTCCTATTTCTTTGTGAAATTTTCCTTGAGGTCCAGTGCAACCACTTATGTGAATTGACTTCTTCACATGCTCACTAACTTCTGATCTAACTCTGCAATCCTGAAGGAGATAAATCCTTCTCCCTGGATGAGTTTCCTTTATAGGAGAAAAATTCATCGAACTGATAGTACATTGTCCCTCCTCTGATGTCAACTCGGTCTCTTTCTGAACTCACATGCATGAGTTATTCATTAGAGAATATTTAGTTTTATGAAGTGCAGCAATTATATGCAAGCGTGCATTAACTAACTGAACTCACATTAATTTAAACAAACTGTTTAAATCAATCTAACTAGACTTGACTCAGTTAACTGAGCCAACTAATTACAACTCAAATCAGAAGTCATCCTTATCTCTTTAACTCATGGATAAATCCCTAAATTAATAGAGAAATTGTTGCATTTCCTTACATGAATTTCATGCTTTATTTTTCACAACTAATTAAGTTATGGTGAATTAATTAATTTATTTTTGAATAGCCGTTAAGTTCAAATTTGAATTTTACTTCCGATTTTAGTCCAGGGACTGACTAGAATTCGAATCCATCTTAAACTGCTAAAAATAGAATTCTATTTTTAGCACTTCCATTTGTCATTCCGTGTTGCTCAATCCATCACTCGTACCCAAGTTGCTATTTATAACAGTGTTATTTTTACACTTCTATTTTTAGCATTTCTTGTTGCCATTTTCAACACTTCCTCTCAACAAGAAAGGCTTCAAGTCGAACTCGATCCTGTACCTTTGGAATGTTCTACATGCAACACTTCTACCAAGTGTGGTTGCTCCAACAACTCTAGAAATAAAAAAAACTCCCAACTGACCTCTCTGTTGGGCTAGAAACATGCTCTGAAGCTGAAACTCTACCTGTTGTTGACAAGTGCACCTTCTCTAACCTCTGAGCTATTGCAACACTCCATTCATCTCACACCGTTTCACACCTCTCTGTGCCATCGTACACTGGTGCAACACTCCTATTCCTGTTGCCTTACTGCAACCTCCTAGCTCTACACAGTCCTGGGACTCCTACTCTGTAGCTCTCTTTGCTGCTCCATCCACATCTATCTCTACCCGCTCAGATAGTCCTGCTACTCTTCATTGTGGCTCTTATAGCAAAGTTGAATCAAAGAGGCTGGATACCTCGAGGATCCTGCCCCTATTCCAGCCTTCTTGGGATGATCACTCTGTTATCGAGAAAACTAGTGTCCATTCAGAGCTGCTAGTCCCACTAAGATGGGTAGCTATCTTAGAAATAAACAATTTAAAGTTACTTGTGTTTTCCTTTATGAGAGATAGTTGAGAGAGAAGTAGAGAGTACCAACCTTAGTCTTTCGCTTGGTGATCCGGATTTGAGCAGGAACGCAATAAAACACAGAGATAACCTAAACATAGATATGCAGCGGAAATAATACTTCACTTCATTAATGTAAATTACTGAAATATGCTTACAAACAGTAATGGAAATAAACCAGCTAGGGCGATGGTAGCTTATCTCTGAGAAGAGATGTGGTGGCTACATGCCTCTGAACTGTCTTACAATGAGGCTCGAAGGCCTATTTATTGTTGAGAAACAATGGAAAACCCTTAACATTCCAAAACCTAACCCTAGAAGATGAAACGCCAAACTATGGGCTCCGTTTGGGTAAATTGGTACATCAACTTCCCGGGGTCGTAACTTTGGCATACGATCTCCGTTTGACACATACAATAGCTCGTTAGAAAGATCTACCCGAGCACTACCACTTTGGGAGGCAACATCAGTCCGTGGACCTATGTTGCCCCAGATTTCCCAAAAAACGTTGTTTAGGGCCTCAAAACGGCTCCGGAAGTTCAGGACCCGAAAAACTGTTAAAAATAGTAAGTTGTGCTACAATTAAGGAAGCTGAAAATGCTGAGAGAACAATGGTGGGGGTCCAGGTGGACTTGCAAGTGGCCACCAAGATCCACCTGGATCATTCCTCCCCCCTTCGGAAACAATGGTCCCCATTGCATTGAGTTCCTCCATGAGATGAGGAAACTTCTGCTAAACTTGGTCCCTGGTGAGCCACTTGCCCTGGTGAAGGATTTGGCCTGCTTTGACAAATAGATACAGTTGGATATTCTGTTGGCGAGTGTGCTTGATCTGTGTGTCCATGATCCGATCAGTTGCAGCCTATTCCATGCAATCTGGATTTAATTCTGTGGGAGTGAGTTGTTCTGCAATGTCGGATGTGTCTAGCAATGGTAGAAAGTATGGCCGAAGACGGTCCACATTGAACACTGGGTGTAGGCCAAGGAATGGGGGAATGCTGAGCTCAAAGGAATTGTCCCCCATAGCCTTAGTAATGGTGTAAGGACCATATCAGAGTGGTCTCAGTTTCTGATAGGCTCCAGTAAGGCGTTCCTTTTGCAAATGCAACCAAACTTTATCGCCCACCTGAAACTTGTGTGCCACCCGATGTTGATCATGTCGCTGCTTGTACTTGGCATTTGATTTCTCCAGAATGTCATGGACCTGCTGGCGAATACGTTGGATGTGCTCAATGAAGTTGGTTGCCTTCTCTGTTTCGGACTGGACATGAGCCGAATCTGTGTGAGTAGCTGCAAGTGGCATGGCTACATCAATGGGGCATAGTGGCTGGAATCCCAAGCCCATCTGAAAAGGGCTGTGTCCAGTCGAGCTGTGAAGAGCTCGGTTGTAGCTGTGTTGAACATAGGGGAGGCTCTCATCCCATGTGCGTGGATGCTTTGAGTTGTACATGCACAGAATGTGTATGATCATCTGATTGACAACCTCTGTCTCACCATCAGTTTGAGGATGGAAGGCTGTGGACTTAGTGAGTTTGGTATCCAGCATTGACCAGAGACTGGACCAAAATGTAGTGAGGAACCAACTGTCCCGATTTGAGATGATAGACTGTGGGATCCCAAAGTGCACCCACACTCGTTCAAAGAAGAGTTTAGTAGTGGTTTCTGCTGTGATATTCTTCTTGTAGGCCGCCATAATGGCCATCTTCGAGAACCTGTCGATGACCACAAAAACACAATCATTTCCATGCTTAGTGGAAGGAAGGCCTGACATGTAATCCATGGAGATGGATTCCCAAGGTCGACTAGGGGTAGGTAGCGGGGTATAGAGGCCTTGTTTCTTGATGGTTGGTTTGGCAATGGCACAGGCAGTACATGATCTGATGTACTTCCCGACATCCTGTCGAAGATTTGGCCAATAGAAATACTTTTGCAATACTACCACTATTTTCTCGACCCCGAAATGCCCAGCAGCCTGACTGTAGTGTGCTTCCCAAATCATCTTGGCACGCTCGCTTGAAGGAACACAAAGGTGACCCAGGTGGCATAACAGGGCATCTTGGAGGTGAAAATTTGGAACATGCCGACCCCCCAAGTGTGTCTGGTATGTGTGGCTAAATTCTGGGTCACTTTTGTAGAGAAGTGGCCAATCAGAAGTCTCGTGCCCACAAGAGTTGAGCACAGTGGTTAACGCCATGATTGGTGGTCGACTGAGGCAATCTGCAACATTATTGGTGCTACCCTTCTTATACTTGATATTCAAATGGAACTGTTGCAGATATGTAGACCACTTCTGATGGTGATCATTCTGCAATTTCCCTTGGGTCTGTATGAACTGTAGGGGTCGGTGGTTCGTGTGGATGACCGTTTCCTTCCCCAAAATGTAATGCTTCCATTGTCAGCAGGCCTGCACAATGGAATACATATCTTTATCATAAGTGGGATACTTCAGGACTGTGTCTGAAAGTGTTTCACTATGATATGCCACTGGATGCCCGTGTTGAGTAAGGATTGCCCCAATAACATAGTCAGAGGCATCTGCCTCGACCTCAAATGGTTGTTGTAAATCTGGTAACACGAGCACTGGTGCCGTGCAGAGGCGATCTTTCAACTCGATGAATGCCTTATGTTGAGATTCAGAGCAAAAGAATTCCGCTTTCGCTCCTCCCTTGGTGACTTGACTCAAGGGCCAAGTGATATGAGAAAACCCCAACACGAACCTGCGGTAGAAGTTGGCAAGGCCTAGAAAGCTGCGGAGCTCTGTCAGAGTGGTCGGAGATGGCCAATCCTGAATGACTTGGATCTTGGCCGGATCCACATGCACCCCATGTTCATCAATAATGTATCCCAGATACTGAACCTGGGTCATGCCAAAAGTACATTTCTCCAAATTGGCACATAGCTTGTGTTGCCGGAGTGTTTGAAGAACCTGTCGGATGTGCTGGAGGTGCTTTTCCCAACTCTGGCTGAAGATCAAAATGTCATCCAAGTATACCACTACAAATGAGTTGGTGAATGGCCGCAAGATGTCATCCATTAGCCTCATGAAGGTTGCAGGAGCATTCGTCAATCCGAAAGGCATAACCAACCATTCGAAGAGGCCCTCCTTGGCTTTGAAGGTAGTCTTCCACACATCAGAGGGTTCGATTGGTACCTGGTGATATCCTGACTTCAAATCAATCTTGCTAAAATATTTTGCCCCCTTTAGTTGGTCCAAGAGGTCATCAATCCGTGGGATCGGGTACCTATTACGGACAGTGATCTTGTTCAGCGCCCGATAGTCAATACAGAGTCTCCAAGTCCCATCCTTCTTCTGTACCAACACGATCGGGCTCCCACAAGGAGATGAACTCAGACGGATGTGACCTTTCTGCAG
Source organism: Pinus tabuliformis (assembly GCA_031772625.1). Lineage (NCBI taxonomy): Eukaryota > Viridiplantae > Streptophyta > Pinopsida > Pinales > Pinaceae > Pinus > Pinus tabuliformis. The sequence goes on along the minus strand of CM062810.1, from coordinate 58,305,677 downwards.
CAGCTCCTGAATCTGCCTCTTGATTTCATTGTTCTCTAGAACAGAGTGCCAATAAATTGGTCCATTGGGTAGTGGTGCACCTGGGGTCAGATCGATGGAGTGCTTGACCCGACAGTGTAGAGGAACCCCTGCAGGGGAGGTGAAGATGTCCTTGTACTCCTTCACAACCTTATCCATCTATAGTTGTCGTGCGGAGGGGTCTTGTCTGGAGGCCGTGGCCACCACCTTCTTCTTTCCTTGAGGGCGTATCATCAGGAAAACAAATTTCCCAGTCTTGGAAATGAGATTACTGCATTGTTTTGCAGTAACCAAAGAGATGGTTGTAGGCGGTGCTACCTCTGGTATCCTGTACAACCTATTCCCCAATGTAACAATAACAGCCCGGGGCCTTGATTCATACACAGCATGTCGCTTCCACAAGTATGGTTGTCCTAATAATACATCACAAACTTCAAGGGGAGCAATGTCACACAATACCTCATCCGTGAAGGACTTGATGTTGTACAGAAGGCAACACTGCTGGCTCACGCGAAGATCCCGTACTTGGTGAAGCCACCCGATGGTGTATGGTTGTGGATGTGCTGTGGTCGGTAAGCCCAACCGCTTCACGACCTCTGCCGAAATGAGGTTCTTTTGGCTCCCGCTATCGACAATGAACTGTAGTGGGGAGCCCTTTACCCACATCTGGGAGTGGAAGAGACACTCCTCCTCCTCTGGATCTTCGGGTTCATTTTTCTGGATCTTGGCGGTAGCAACAGTGGCGTTGGGATCTGCGTCAATGATCTGATTCCCTTTTTCATTCCCCTTGTCGGGTTCTGACTCAGAGTCGGAACATGCATCTAATTCTGGAACCTTCAGCTCAGCCACCAGTGACTGCTTGGCCCAACACTCACTGGTGTTGTGAGTGGAGCTCTTATGGAACTCACACCATTTTCCCGTGTCCTTTTTCGTCTTCGCGGCGCTGTTCTTTGCCTGCAGCTTTGGCGGGTTATCTTGGGCTGCCCTGCCTTGGCTTTGTCCTTTGTTCTGTGTTTTAGGGGCACCTTTCCCTTGCTTCAAATTCGCAGATCCAAAGTCTCGCTTCTTTTGTTTAAACTTCTGCTCGACCTTGACGGAATATCGGTACACTGTGCCGAGCGAGGAGATGTTCAGGAATTGTATTTCTTCCTGGATGTACTTGTGTAGGCAGTCACGGTATTTGAGTATCAAATGCTGCTCCGTATCCTTGATGCCCAACTTTGTGCGAAGGGTATGGAAAATATTGGTGAACTCCGTCACGTCTTGGTCCCTTCCCTGCCGCAGCGTGGTCCATTTTATGTATTCATCCTCATAGCTTCTGACAGGGTAGTACTGCTCCTTGATGGCATCCCAGAATGAATTCCAGGTGGGTGCGACTGAAAATAGTGAGCCAGTATTTTCATCCTTCTGCTCGCAGTAGGTTTCCCACCAGTCCTTGACGTGGGGGGCTTCTTTGAGAAGAGCGAAAACAATCTTTTCCCGACTTGAAAATTCATGAACAGAAAAATAACCTTCCAGCAGATTTAACCATTTATCTACGGCATCTGCGTCTATCTGACCCTCAAATATGGGAATTTCAAAATTAACTTGTACCTTAAAGGGCGTGGCGTTTCCAGAGTAGCTGCTGGAACCCGATGCGTCGCTTCTGGGTAGCCGCTGAAGGATCTGGGCAAAGTTGTCCATCATCGCATTCCGTTGTCACTCGAGGGCTTCTTCGAGCAAGATTTTGATAGGATCTCCTGCCCCCTCGTCTTTCTTCTCATCCACCATGGGAGGCCGTCGAGTTTTGAGAGGCTGGTCTTGCAAGGGTTTGACAAGTTCAAGCCCTAACTCCTTATATTCCGACCTCGTTGGGGACATGCAAAGAAAAACAGAGAAAAAGCATACCGCTCTGATACCACTGATCCGGATTTAAGCAAGAACGCAATAAAACACAGAGATAACCATCAACATAGATATGCAATGGAAATAATACTTCACTTCATTAATGTAAATTACTGAAATATGCTTACAAAAAGTAATGGAAATAAACCAGCTAGGGCGATGGTAGCTTATCTCTGAGAAGAGATGTGGTGGCTACATGCCTCTGAACTGTCTTACAATGAGGCTCGAAGGCCTATTTATTGTTGAGAAACAATGGAAAACCCTTAACATTCCAAAACCTAACCCTAGAAGATGAAATGCCAAACTATGGGCCTCGTTTGGGTAAATTGGTACATCAACTTCCCAGGGTCGTAACTTTGGCATACAATCTCTGTTTGACGCGTACAATAGCTCGTTAGAAAGATCTACCCGAGCACTACCACTTTGGGAGGCAACATCGGTCCATGGCCCCATGTTGCCCCAGATTTCCCAAAAAACATCGTTTAGGGCCTCAAAACGGCTCTGGAAGTTCAGGACCCGAAAAACTGCTAAAAATAGTAAGTTGTGCTACAATTAAGGAAACTGAAAATGCTAAGAGAACAATGGTGGGGGTCCAAGTGGACTTGGCAGGTTGCCACCAAGATCCACCTGGATCACTTGGCTCCTTACTTATTTCTTCTATCCTTTGATAGAGCTTTCGCCACTCCTTTCTAACTTGTCCCGCTTCAAAGAACACCAGTAGAGTCAAAGCAACGTAATACCATCAAAGCATAGAGATCTATAACCATAAACAATGTAGGATCATATATACATTAACCATATACATGCATAAACAAATACAAGATTCAGAGATATACAAGTATATGGAGGAAATCCCAAATATCTTTATTGATAGAAGTAGTAGAAGAGAGGATTACAACCAAGCTGTCTGATCCAGCGCCATCCTCCCAGCATGAAAGCCCTCTTCACCTCATGAAAAGCTTAGATCACGCAACAATACAATGTTTCATAGAGAAACCAACAACACTTCCTTACAAAATACAAAATTCCAGCCTTTGGATCTCTAGGATGAGGGATCCATATATAAATATTTACAAGTGGGTGAGTCAGCTTCTGGAATTTTGATTAGTGTCGTTTTTCTGATAGTTCTTAGTTCCACTTGGAGATTTCATGATCTCTTACTCATCCCTGGGCAAATTCAGAGAGGCAAGTGTCAAATGGACAGTTTCTAGAAGATTCTCTGGGTTTCCACCTAGCCAATAACCTCTGCCATTTGTCTTCTCTTTCTCATCTCACCCTATAGAAGAGATTTCCAGTATGCATCACACTTTTTGCATGTAGCAGGTGAGATGCATCGCACCCTTAGCACTGAGCAGTTTGTATGGTCCAATTTTGACCAGTTCTGAGTAGTTTTTCAAGGAGAACTTCTGGGAGATGATGTAATCAGCTGACTTTGTTCCTTTAAGGTATTAAAAAACACTTTTAGGGACTTAGAAGCCCTTGTTTTATGGACATATGAGATTGGGGTTGCAATACCCAAATATGTCTATAACATTTTGATCTGAATTTGAAACTACTTGAAATTTGTTTGCAAGGTATTCAATTCAGAATTAAACATGTTTAAAAGATTTCCATGTCTTGCAGAAAGAAAACACATGAAATTTGCAGTTGTTCATGACCCATTTAAGCATAGCAGAGTTATTTCCTTTTACTATTTAACACATTAAAACGAATTTGATCTGCAAAATAAATCAACCACAAATGCAAAAGAAGTTGATAAAGCAGTTCACCCCCTCCAGGGCTACGTCTGCTGGGTCCAAAGCTCCCAACCGGGCTTGTCCTTGTTTTTATTAAATGCTAAAATTGAAAATAAAGCTGAATAGAAGCATCTACAGGAGAAATAGATGGTAAAAATGGATTCAAAACACTTGAATCCTTCAGGATTGACTATTGGATCACCTCCAATGGATACCTGCAACCCTATACAGTCTTCACAAAACTGGGCCCTGGTGGCTCCTAGAACTTTCACGGCTCCAAAACCCCTGCAAATGACCTCAGATGGTTGTAAGACCTGCACCAATGGCTTCAGAAGGTCGAAAATACCAAAAAAAAAAAAAAAAATCGTCCAAAACCGACTTTCCTAGCCAAAGTTATGGCCATTTAAAGTTTCTCCAGTTTGCCCCTAGAAAAACTCCAGCTAACTTTAGTTAGCTCCGCCAATTATGGAGGGTCCGCCAAATTTGGCGCTCCTGCCAAAATTCCGCCAACTTAACTGCAGTTACATTTAATTTTTGGTGGTTGCCTCAGATTTCGTGCCCGACGGGATATTCCTTTTTTAATTTTTTTTTGAAAAATTAAAATTTCTAATGTTATGGACAAATTCTTCTTTTTTCCATAACTTCCTCATACGGCGACCGTTTTTCGAACCGTTTGTGGCACCAGAATCGGAAAGACGAGCAATTTCCAGTCATTTAACTTTGAACAAGTTCTAAGCACTTTAAATTTTGAGCATTTTACGACACTTAGGACATGAGCACCTGATCACGCCTCCCCATTGGGAAGCTTTTGGACCCCAAAAGCCTTCAACTACCTGTTAAAGAGGTGAGGGTACAGCTCCCTCACTCTGTCCACCTCCATCCACTTTGCATTGTTCGGTTTGCTTCCTTTGAAACCAACCCGAACATAATCTACACTGCCCGTCCTTGAAGTGTGTGTCCTTCTGTCAAGGATTGTATCTTCTTTCAGCTCATCTAAGAATTCTGGCGAGAAATCTTCTATAGATGGCAGCTGAACAACATTTTCAGGATCAGCAATCAAAGGAGGTTCATATAAATGTAAGTTCTCCACAATGACAACAGAATACATTTGCATGTAGTAAGGCAAATCTAATTGAAAAGAATTATTTCCAACCTTCTTGGGGATTTTGAATGGACCATAATGAATAGGCTTCAGCTTTTTACCTTCTCCTTGCATCCTTTCCTTACTAATGTACAGCCATACCTCATCTCCTTCTTGAAACTTGTGATCGACTCTATGCTTGTCGTGTCTTTCCTTGTACTTGCCTTGACTCTTCTCAAGCTGTTCTTGAATTTGTTGATGTATTTGCTAAATTCTTTCAATGAATGAACGAGCTTTGTCAATGTCACTATGTCCCTCAATGGCAACATCTTTCTCAAGAATGAAATCAAGAGGTGATTTTGGCAAGTAACCAAAACAAGCTTCAAATGGTGAGGTGTTTGTGGAAGAGTGCTTGGCACGATTGTAAGCATGCTGTATGTAGTGAAAATGTTCATCCCAAAGCCTGGAATGCTTGCTGCAATAACCTCTCAAGAGGTGCACAATGGTTCTGTTCACAACTTCGGTTTGTCCATCTGTTTGCGGATGGAAAGCAGTACTTTTCTTCAACTTTGTGTCCATCATCTCCCATAGGTTGGACCAAAAATTCCCCACAAATCTGGAATCCCTGTCACTAATAATGGAAGTAGGCAAACCAAAGTGAATCCATACATGATGAAAAAATAATTCAGCAGTTTGTTCAGCAGTTATAGTTTTCTTACAAGGCATAAGTATACACATTTTGCTAAAACGATCAACTACTACATATAAATAATCATGCTGCTTTCGAGATTTTGGCAAACCTCCTACAAAATCCATAGAGATGCTCTCCCATGGTCTAGAAGGTATCAGCAAAGGAGTATACAAACCAAGCTTCCTGTTGCTAGGCTTGCTTGTAGCACATAATGAACAACCTCTTATGAACCTTGAAACAGAATCTTCCATGCGAGGCCAATAGCAATACCTCTATAGATGTGCAACTGTTTTGCTCACACCAAAATGGCCAACAATAAGAGAAGAATGAGCTTCTCTTATGACATTTATCCTCTCCCCCTGTGGTATACACAACTTGCCCAAATGAAACAGCAAATTGTTATGCATGTGATAGTCATTTTCCTCTACATGATTTCCTTTACTCAAGTTAGCATACACATCTTTAAAGTCATCATCAGATGCATATTGTTCTATGTAACTATCATGTACAATGGAATAATTCTTAAGTAAATTAATAGCACCAATAATAGGCCTTGAAAGCATATCAACAACCTTATTCAAAGTACCTTTCTTATACCTTATTACCAAATGGAACTGTTGCAAGAAGCCCATCCATCTGAAGTGTCGTGACTGTTGTAACTTGCTTTGTGATTGCAAGTACTGTAAGGGCTGATGGTCGGTATGTATAACAGTTTCTTTGCCAATCAAGTAGTGTTTCCACTTTTTGACGCTTTGTACCAACGCATACAACTCCTTATCATATGTAGGATAATTTACAACAGCACCATTAAAAGTTTCAGAATGAAAAGCAATAGGCTTACCATGTTGTAGAAGAACTGCACCCATAGCATAATCACTAGCATCAGTTTGTATCTCAAATGGCTGTCTCAAATCCAGTAATGCAAGGACTGGAGCTGAACTAATCTTCTCTTTCAAAGATTCGAAAGCTTTTTGCTGCTTGCCTCCCCATTGGAAAGCATGCTTCACACTTGTCACTGCATGCATAGGAGCTGCTATAGAAGAGAAGTTAGAGATAAACTTCCTCCAATATTGAGCTGCACCCAAAAAACTTCTTACCTTTGTTATGGATTTGGGAGTAGGCCACTTCACAATAGCCTCAATCTTAGCAGGATCAATTCTCAAAGCACCTCCTCCTACTATGTGTCCCAAATAAACCAAAGAAGTCTTTCCAAATTCACACTTTGACATTTTAAGAAATAACTGATTCTTCTTCAAAACATCAAGTACTTTTCTAACATGCATGACATGATCTTCTCTAGACTTGCTGAAAATTAAGATGTCATCTAAGTAGACAATAATGAAATCATCAAGAAAAGGACGCAAGACATCATCCATTACCCGCATGAAAGTTGCAGGTGCATTGCACAAACCAAACGTCATCACAAGCCACTCAAAGAGTCCTTGTTTGGTTTTAAAGGCTGTCTTCCAAATGTCACTTTCTTCAATTCTTACTTGATGATATCCACTGCGCAAGTCTAGCTTAGTGAAATATCGAGCATCTTTCAGCTGGTCTAGCAAATCATCTATCCTTGGAAGTAGGTAACGATTCTTTACCATTATCTTGTTCAAGGCCCTGAAATCAACACACATACGCCAAGTGCCATCTTTCTTTAGAATCAATACAATCGGTGACCCACATGGCGAAGTACTTGGCCTTATGAAACCCTTGTCCAACAAGTCCTTGATTTGCTTCTTTATTTCAGCATTCTCCATAATAGACATGCGGTACATGCCTATGTTTGGAAGAGGACAATCTGGATGCAAATGGATTTCATGTTGAATCTCCCTCTTAGGAGGCAAACCTGTTGGCTCCTGAAACATCTCATGATATGCATCAACTACATCATACAGATCTGATTTAAGTTTTGGATCACAATTGTCAAATGACTCATGATTTACATCAACCTTGGGCTTAATCATAAGAAGAACAAAATTCTTACTTGAATTGACCAGCCTTTTTACCTGTCCCGCATTCACCATCGCTATATTTGTCTTCTTGCGATGAGCTCTAACAATGAACTCCTTGCCATCTTTGAACAAATGATATTTGTTTTCATGGCGATGAAAGATAGCTTTCCTGCCAAACAAGTAAGGACTTCCCAAAACAATTCCTGCTATATCAAAAGGTACCACATCAAGTTCAACTGTGTTAATAAAATGTGCAGTAATTGCAAAGCGCAATGTGCACTTTCTTGAAACTTGTAAATTTGCATCCTTGCAAATCCATCCAAGTGGATATGGCTTCGGATGTGGAACGGTCTCAAGTTTAAGCTGCTTGACCAAGTCCTCTGATATAAGGTTTGCTTGTGACCCACTATCAAAAAGTGTGTCAATTTTAGTATGTTTTGAAATCACCCTCACATGAAACAGTTCAATTCTTTCTTCCTCATTAGGAGCTTGTACATGGCAGTTTGAGGTACTAGTGCTGGCTTGAGTTTCAATTTCTTTTCCCTTCAAGTTTTTCAAACCCATGGCTGCAATTTTGGTCTCATCACCTGAATCTTCCCCTAAATCTTGTGGTGTAGATGTAGTAGCAGCAGTTTTCTGTTTCCCTTTGGATTTGTTAGATTGAGGTCTTTTTCAGGATATAATTTCCAACAGTTTTTCTCCTCATGGCCTGGTTTAGAACAGTGTTTACAGATCACTTTTTCACTCTCCTGTTTGACAGATGCATTCTTTTTGCTCTTTCCCTTGGAGGTTTTCTCTTTGTTTTTCCCCTTGGGGGGCTTGTTTCTACCCTCTTCAAATGTGTTTTTTCCCCTTGCCTCTAAATGGGTAGCTTGGACACAAACCTCGTCCAGGCTAGTAGGGTTAAACATCAAGATGGTGTGTCTAAGGTAGCTATGCAAGCCACCAATGTATTTCAGCAAGGTTTCCTGAGTCTGCAAATCTACCCCTAACAAGAGACCTCTTCTCCTGAATTCTTGGGTGTAGTCTTGGACACTCTGACCCTTAAGTTGTCTGAAATTTTTCCAATTCATAATGGCCTTCTGCATGTGAGCAAGAGGATAAAACTGTTTTTTAATGCTAACAGAAATTTAGGCCATGTTAAGGTAACCTTACCAAATTTCTTGATCTCCTCTTTAGTCTTGGCCTCCCACCAGACCAATGCTGCTCCATCCATTCTCAAAGAAGCCAATTGAATCTTTGTGGCATCATCATGCATATTTTGGATCCTCAATTAAACTTCCAACTGCCTAATCCAGTTGTCAAGCTTTTCTGCATTCACTTCACCATTAAACATAGGTAATTCGAATTTTACATCAAGCTTCAAAAAAGGACTTTTTCTAGAGGATCTATGCTGATGAACAGAAGAAGACGAGGATGAAGAGGAAGAAGGTGAAGATGGGGGTGGTGGATCACCATTTCCTCCATGTCCTTTCTTGGAATGATCATCATCCTTCTTACCTCCTGAAGAGCCCTCTCCTTCATGTGGATGTTTGGACCCTTCTTCAGCCAATTTCTCATTTCTTTCTTGGTACAATATCCTCACCATTTCAGTGAGGTCCAAGAAAGCCTTTCTGAAGACTCTTTCTTCTTCTCTTGGATATGTCTCTGTAGGAATTTCTCCTTCATGTTCATACATCCTTGAAGCTTCTGCTGAGACTCTTGAGGGTGAAATTGAAGGTGGAGGTGATGGCTCTCTGGCCTTCCTTGACTGAGGATTCTGTCGTTCTCTAGTCAACTGTCCTTCCCCTCTTTTTAGTTTCAACCTAGTAAGCATCAATACTTTGCAAGATAGTTAGAAGATCTTTGCACAAAAACCCTGAGCTCTGATACCAACTTGATCTGAATTTGAAACTACTTGAAATTTGTTTGCAAGGTATTCAATTCAGAATTAAACATGTTTAAAAGATTTCCATGTCTTGCAGAAAAGAAAACACATGAAATTTGCAGCTGTTCATGACCCATTTAAGCATAGAAGAGTTATTTCATTTTACTGTTTAACACATTAAAACAAATTTGATCTGCAAAATAAATCAACCACAAATGCAAAAGAAGTTGATAAAGCAGTTCACCCCCTCCAGTGCTACGTCTGCTGGGTCCAAAGCTCCCAACCGGGCTTGTCCTTGTTTTTATTAAATACTCAAATTGAAAATACAGCTGAATATAAGCATATACAGGAGAAATAGATGGTAAAAATGGATTCAGAACACTTGAATCCTTCAGGATTGACTATTGGATCACCTCCAATGGATACCTGCAACCCTATACAGTCTTCACAAAACTGGGCCCTCGTGGCTCCTAGAACTTTCACGGCTCCAAAACCTCTACAAATGACCTCAGATGGCTGTAAGAACTGCACCAATGGCTTCAGAAGGTCGAAATTACCAAAAATATAAAAAAAAATCGTCCAAAACCGACTTTCCTAGCCAAAGTTATGGCCATTTAAAGTTTCTCCAGTTTGCCCCTAGAAAAACTCCAGCTAACTTTAGTTAGCTCCACCAATTATGGTGGGTCTGCCAAATTTGGCGCTCCTGCCAAAATTCCGCCAAATTAACTGCAGTTACATTTAATGTTTGGTGGTTGCCTCGGATTTCGTGCCCGGGGGAATATTCCTTTTTTAATTTTTTTTTGAAAAAATAAGATTTCTAATGTTATGGACAAATTCTTCTTTTTGCCATAACTTCCTCATACGGCGACCGTTTTTTGGACCGTTTTCGGCACCGGAATCGAGAAGATGAGCACTTTCTAGTAATTCAAATTTGAACCAGTTCGAAGCACTTTAAATTTTGAGCATTTTACGACACTTAGGACATGAGCACCTGATCATAGTTGCCCCCTAAAGCATGAGGTCGTAAATCTTCTGATGTCGGGTGAAATGCTTTATCATGACGATCCGAGGTTTTTTCGAACTAGAAGTTGACTTGTAATAAGATACAATAAAGTACATTATCTTCATAATATTTTCATGATCTAGCTGACGCGGCCATTCCCATGCTCAGCTTTATAAATTCATTTTCATGTACATAGGACAGACAACTGTCTGTGTGGCAGACTGATGACTCTGGTAGAGCCATAATCTCTTAGCTCGGATGATTATCTGTGCAGCTATGATGTACATTTGATGTCTTTATTTTCCTGAATATATCGCAGCCCAGATGGATGAAACTAGATCCGGGGTCTTCAAAACTCTTTCAATCTTTGCACGAAATGCAAGTCGATCCAAGATTAAGGAGGATAACATATGCTTGTTCTATAATTTGCCCTTCGAGCAAACCTGTTGCTATGTTTTAACAAGCCTAGCGACAGTTAAACTCGCTCTTGTCTGCATGGACAAGTTTGTCGCTATTGTTTTAACGAGTTTAATGACAAAGATAACTCGGTCCTTTTCAATTTTAGAGAGTCTGAAAAGAGATAGAAAGGAAACTCCAATATTCATTTTTCGTAGTATAATCCCTTAAGTCAAAAAAAGTATAAAATAATATTAAAGGGATGACTTTCTTATAGTTTTAACGAGCCGAACAAGACAAGTGCTCGATCTTTTTGTGTAATGATTCCTCAGGTCCAAAAATATTAAAATCTAGAGGAGGGATGGCATTTCCAATCACTTTAACGAGCTAGAGAGGCCAATTTCTCGGCAATCTTTTCATATTTTACGAGTCAGATGAAAAGAGCTTAAAGGAGACTCGTTTTCTGAGGAACGAGTGATGTTTTTGGATAGTAGCTGGTTCTAGGTAAGGTTTGGAACTTTTCAATCATGGCAGTGTAGAGAAGGTGGCTAATAGAATCACTCGTCGCAGTTGTTCCTCAAAAGGGGTAAACAATCAAATGGAGGCATATGATCGGCTAAAAAAGAGTGGAGGTGATGGTAAGAACACGACCAAGGTTCAAAAGTTGATAATTATGTGATCGCAATGGTTGTTTACCGAAGGTGGGTTCATTTTTTAATGATCTTAAACTCTAGTGGAACATATGCTCATTTCTAGATTTATTTTTTAATGAGCTTGAACTTCACGTAAAATTGCTCGTGCCAGTCGTATAATAAGGATGTCTCATCTATAGGTTCATCTTTTAGGGAACTTGCCCCATTCGAAACTTTACTTCAGAGCCTTTATTAAGCAAGCTAGGAACAACCCACCTATGAGGTTAAAGGGTTGAGAGCCTACAAACTACGAAATCAAAAGGCCACATTTCACTTGCATGCAAAAGGTTTGCATGCCCCCAGGTATAAAGAAAATTAGAGTTTCCAGGCTACCATATGAAAGTTCTCGCATTTGCAAGATTGCTCCATCTGCATTTGTAGACAAAACACTTCCTTGGCTCTGTCCATCGAAATAGACAAAGGTGAATGGTGGGACGCATCCACTCTCATAACTTTGATGAGGGAATCTTATTCCAGTCTAATACCATTTTCCTAAATGGATGGGTGTGTCAGACTAGTCATATATCCTCCGCGGAAACCTACCCTATACCTAAAGTTTTCGTGTCGAAGTAGACCAGGGTGTATACCCCCTGGGTTTCAGTCACAATCACCGAATCACTCGCACTCATCAGGTGGACGGACTAGAGATTGACGAGACATTACTTGCGTAAAAAGACCAGTTAGGGATGTAATTTGACTAATAGTTGTGTTTGAACCAGGGAATGAAAACTGGTCAACTAGGCAACCACCCTGCCTTCATGTGGAAAACACATCATCTCTATGCTTTGATGGTATTACACTGCTTTGTCTCTATAGGTGTTCTTTGAAGTGGGACAAGTGAGAAAGGAGTGGCGAAAGCTCTATCAAAGGAGAGAGGGAACAAGTAAGGAGCCAAGCGAAAGACTGAGGTTGGTACTCTCTACTTCTCTCTCTTCTATCTCTCATAAAGGAAAACACAAGTAACTTTAAATTGTTTGTTTCTAAGATAGCTACCCATCTTAGTGGGACTAACAGCTCTCAATAGACACTAATTTTTCCGATAACACACTCCATATTGCACCACCTCCTACCTAGAGGTATGGATGCATGTGATCCCTCTTCCCACCTGGCTCAAAATTTCCCCCTACTGGAGGTCTCTGCGTGAGTGGATTACTCCACCTTGTCTCCTCTCGGCTTTCCTAGTTGTGGCTACTCCACAACCTCTTGAAACTTCTTCACCAATCGTCGCTCCTTTGCAATCATCTGAGACTTCTTCTGGCACTGCATGTTGAGAGGTAATGTACTCTCCCTCTCAAACACCAAGTTTCCATCAATTGCCTTGCTCCTCAAGGCTTTGCATGCATCTTGAACCTTAAGATTATAGAGGTTCTTGACCCGTTAACCGATCTGTTTCACCTGTATAGTGTTGATGTGTCGAAGGAAAACCTTTCCCTTACTGAATACTACATCATAGCCTCTGCCTTCCAGCATCGCGATCGACACCAAATTTCACTTCAGTCCTAGTACATACTTGACATTGGTCAAGGTAATGCGAGCTCCATGCTCCCTTTGAAAAACAAGTCTACCTACACCTGAGGCACTATACTTTTCATCATTACCCATCGCTATGAGTATCTGGGGATCTTTCTCCTCCAAAGTACTAAACAAACTCTTTTTGATGGTCATGTGGAAAGAATCTAGAGTAATTAGTTTATAAAGGACATTTCAAATGTGTTCTCATATTTTATGTTGAAAAAAATGTTGGCCATCTTTTTCTTAATGTTGTGACCATCTTCAAACAACTCTCTTTGTCATCCCAACTTGTATTTTGAACATATTTTAATTTCTTACAATCCTTGATCTAATTATGTAATGGTGCTAAATATGAAATACAAGCCATAACGACAAATAATCTACTCAACAAAATAGAAAAAGAAATATCCATCAAGCACCCACAAAAAAATCCAAATGAAGAACTTTTGAGCCATTTTATTATATTTCTGCAAGCCAAATACAATAGATAGTGGAATGGTGCACCTCGCCTTGTCTCAGGACCAAACCGAGGTAGGAAGATGGTTGAGGTGAGTTGAATGCCAAACTGTTGCACCAACAAGAAAGCTACTACACTACTAAATTTCTAATGGCTTGAAATTGTACTAAAGCAACCCAGAAATTTATATGATTTTAACCTTGGACTCCCTATCCAGAACCCAGAGAAACCCAGAAGGGAATTTGGATGGTTTTGCATTGTGTTTTTCGACCACCTTGGAGCCTCACAATAGCTATGGCCACCAAATTCGACCTACTCGAAACTACCTATTGATCCGCAAACTCCTCCAAAATGCTAGGTGTGCTATCCAATAACTAACTACTAGGATGAACTCTTGGCCAGGATCACCTACTCCCAAACACCATGAAATTCTGCTCTGCCAGGCCCACAAATGTGAATCGCATGTATGATGGCTTAGCTAGTTGAAAGCTCCAGCTAAAATGGCTGCCCAATGCTTCTACCTCATCTTTCTGACATAGGGACAAGCAATGAGATTAGTGGTTGCCCAGAAATACCCACTCCCCTCTCTAAGCTAGTTAGTTATGTGTGTTGTTGCCATGAAACTCCTGAAAACTCCTGTAGAACAACCTCCCTAGGTATGGAGGGAAACATGGTCCCAAGAATTAGAGGTTGAATATGCACTGTAAGAGAATAGTGGCTGAGAGAATAGTGACTAAATAGCCTGTAGACTTGCTAAACAATAAAGTGTACAAATGAGTGTTTGTTTGCAAGTGTCAAAGATACCAAATAGAGGCCTCTAAGTTCTATTTATAATTGCTAGTCCTCCCCCATGGTGGTTCCCACCTTCCACTAATAAAATATTACTTTTCCCCCATTCGTCATTAAAATAATAATTTCCACTCTTCTCCCACAAAATAATATTTTCTCCTTTTTATTTAGTATCACCAAAAAATGGCAAAACTCCTTAGTGAATTTTGCACTCACAAAAATTTGGAACATTACATCCTCCTAGCAAAAAATTTATTTTCCTAGCCAATGCCATGGGTCTCAAATGTGCCACTAAACCAATCCTCCTTTTTGAACATCCTGCCATACTAGTGATCTCCCCCTCTAGAAAGCAGCTCACCCCTTAGGGTAGATGAACTCCCAAATCTTGTTGTACCCTAATCCCATGCTAGTCTCAAAAGGGTGCCACCATGGTCATGCTAAGCAACTGTGAGTATGACAAACCTCCTATCATGCTGAGAGTGTATCCTTCCTTCCCAAAACCTAAGGGTGGGATACTTGTGAAGGCGAAGCTTATAGTGCCTAGGAATCTCCATGATTTCAATGTCTATCCATCCACTATCAATCTCAATCGTGTTTAGAACCAAGATAAATCTACCTCGCCATACAATGGAGGTTCCATCAATCTCCCATGTGTCACACCCAAGGTGGACTAGATCACTCGCCCCCATGAACCTACTCATCATAGAATGGAGTGTCATATCAATGAACTCAATCCATGGATCCCATAGCAAGCTCCTACCACATAGCTCTAACAATTGTTGGAATCTATCTATTCCTTCTCCCTAATCCTTGCATGAAACCAACATATAGGCCCCATATATCATGAAATGTTGGAAGCCACATGTGCCAAATGTAGAAAATCCCACTGTAGATCACGTGATAATGCAATATACTAAAGCAAAATACTTGATCTACTTCTACAACCCTTTTGCGGAAGCTTAATCAATTTGAGCACGATAAAAGAGAACGCATATAACTGAGAATGAGAAGCAATCACACATAACATAGAAGAAATATGACGGGGAAGGCCTTCGCCTAAAACTCCAACTATGTATTATCATACAAGTGGAAATATAGTCTAGATTACAAAAAGAATTAGCTCACAAGCCATCCTACTCTCTCTGCAATCCCTCTGCTGCTCATAGACAGTCAAAGACCTTTCTCAAACCTTCTCCTCTACCCTCCAAGACTCCTATTTCTTTGCGCAATTTTCCTTGGGGTCCAGTGCAACCACTTGTGTGAATTGACCTCTTCACACACTCACTAACCTTTGATCTAACTGTGCAATCCTGAAGGAGATAAAGCCTTCTCTATGATTGAGTTTGCTTTATAGGAAAAACAATCATCCAACTGATAGTACATTGTCCCTCCTCTCATCTCAACTGGGACTCTATCTGAACTAACATGCATGAGTTATTCACGAGATAATATTTAGTTATATGAAGTGCAACAGTTATATGCAAGCATGCATAAACTAACTGAACTCACATTAATTTAAACAAAATGTTTAAATCAATCTAACTAGACTTGACTCAGTTACATGAGCCAACTAATTACAGCTCAAATTAGAACTCATCCTTATCTCTTTAACTAATGGATAAATTCCTCAATTAATAGAGAAACTGTTGCATGTCCTCACATAGATTTCATGTTTTAATTTTCACAACTAATTAACTCATGGTGAATTAATTAATTTATTTCTGAACAACTGTTAAGTTCAAATTTGAATTTTACTTCCTATTTTAGTCCAGGGAGTAACTAAAATTGAAATCCATCCTGAACTGCTAAAAATAGAATGATATTTTTAGCACTTCCATTTCATTCCCTGTTGCTCAATCTAGCACTCATACCCAAACTGCTATGTATAGCAGTTCTATTTTTATCACTTCTATTTTTAGGATTTCTTGTTGCTATTTTCAACACTCCCTCACAACAAGAAAGGAATCAAATTGAACCCGATCATGTATCTTTGGAATGATTTGCATGCAACACTTCTACCAAGTGTGGTTGCTCTAGCAACTCTAGAAACAAAGAAAACTCCCAACTGACCTTTCTATTGGACTAGAAACATACTCTAATGTCAAAGCTCTACCTACTGTTGACAAGTGCTCCCTCTCTGACCTCTGAGCTACTGTAACAATCCATTCGTCTCTCATTGTTGCACATCTCTCTATGCTATCCTACACTCGTGCAACACTCTTGTACCTCTCGCATTGTTGCAACCTGTTAGCTCTACATAGTCCTGGGACTCCTGCGCTATAGCTCTCTCTACTGCTCCATCTGCATCTATCTTTACCCACTCAGATACTCCTACTACTCCTCATCGGGGCTCCTATAGAAAATAAATCAAAGAGGTTGGATACCTCAAGGATCCTGCCCCTATTCCAGCCATCTTGGGATGATCACTCCACATTGCACCACCTCCTACCTAGAGGTATGGATTCATGTGATCCCTCTACCCACCTGGCTCAAAATTCCCCCCTACTAGAGGTCTCTGCATGAGTGGATGCCTCCACCCTGTCTCCTCTTGACTTCCCCACTTGTGGTTGCTCCGCAACTTCATGAAGCTTCTTCACCAATTTTGGCTCCTCCACAATCATCTAAGACTTCTTCTGGTGTTGCATGTTGAGAGGTAATGTACTCTCCCTCTCAATCACCAAGTTTCCATCAGTTTCCTTGCTCTCAAGGCTTTGCATGCATCCTGAACCTCAAAGAGCATACAGGTTCTTGACCCATGAACTGATCTGCTTCACCTCTCTAGTGATGATGTGTCTAAGGAAAACCTTTCCCTTACTAAAGACTACATCATAGCCTCTGTCTTCCAACTTTAAGATCGACACCAAATTTCTCTTCAGTCCTAGTACATACTTGACATTGGTTAAGGTAATGTGAGCTCCATGCTCCCTCTTAAAAAAAATTGTGCCTACACCTAAGAAACTATACTTTTCATCATTACCCTTCGCTATTAGTATCTGGAGATCTTTCTCCTCCAAATTACTAAACAAACTCTTTTCGCTGGTCATGTGGAAAGAAGCTCCACTGTCAAGAAACCAACCATTTCCCACCATGGATGAAACCATGCATGCAAACAGTGTGAAATGCAACTCGAACTGTGAGACCAGTGTCTCAACTTCTGATCCTTCCACAGATTCCTTCTTGGATTTCCTCAGTAGAAAATTTGTAGCAAAATGGCCCACCTCATGACAATGAAAGCATCACACTTTCGATTTGTCAAAAATTCTTCCCACCTTGGGAACAACTCGATTGGGAAAGAGAATCCTTCTCCTTCCCCTTCTTCGCCTTACTCACTAAGGCATAGTTTTCTTCATCCTCCATGGATGAAGAATCATCTATTGTGATTCTTACTATCTCCTCCTACATCCAATCCAAGCAAAGTTGTTCCCAATCTGACAGTTTCTCTCTTCCATTAACCGAGTCTTAGTAGCTATGCCAGCTCTTAGGTAGACCGAGGAGTGCAAGACTCACCATGTCATCATCAGCTGTCGCGATCCCAACACTTCCAAGCTTATCCTTGCATGTGGTGAGCTTGTTCAGATATGTAGAGGTCGTGTTTCCCTTTTCACACTTGATCTTCCGAAGCTTGTCTTTCAGTGCCAGCTTCCTCTGATCGCTCCTATTTTGATATATGTATTCAATTATTTCCACATTGAAAATGGTGTCTCCTTCCCATGGAGACTCGAGACTATGTGGTCTTGAACTCCCTCCAAAAGGATTCTCCTTGCTCTAGCCACACATTTCTTCCATTTCGCCAATTGAGTAGCATCAGTTGGCTTGGGGACTTCTTGATCAATGAAGTCCTTTAGACTGTTATCCTCTAATACTGCTTCCATGCGATCCTTCTAGGCTATATAATTCGAGCTACCATCAAGGGCATACTCGAGTCTTAAACCACTGAATGCCATAGGTGAAATAGAGATGTGATAAGAACTCGATTTCTATATTCAGGAATCACAAACTTCAAACTTCTCCCTTCTTGTATATTATTCTTCCTTGATCACCTTTACTCTGATACCATGTAGAAATTCCCATTGTAGATCATTTGATAATGCAATATACTAAAGAAAAATACTTGATCCACTTCTACAACCCTTTTGCGAAAGCTTAATCAATTTGAGCACGATCAATGAGAACACATGTATAACTAAAAATGACAAGCAATCACACATAACACAGAAGAAATATCATGGGGAAAGACTCAGCCTAAAATCCCAACTCTGTATTATCATACAAGTGGAAATATAGTCTGGATTACAAAAAGAATCAGCTCACAATCTATCCTGCTCTCTCTTCAATCCCTCTGTTGCTCATAGACAGTCAAAGGCCTCTCTCAAACCTTCTCCTCTACCATCCAAGCCTCTTATTTCTTTGCATAATTTTCCTTGGGGTCCAGTGCAGCCACTTGTGTGAATTGGCCTCTTCACACACTCACTAACTTCAGATATAACTGCGCAATCCTGAAGGAGATAAATCCTTCTCCATGGATGAGTTTCTTTTATAGGAAAAAAATTCATCCAACTAATAGTACACTGTCCCTCATCTAATCTAAATTGGGTCTCTGTCTAAACTGACATGCAACTATATGCGATCATGCATTAACTAACTAAACTCACATTAATTTAAACAAACTGTTTAAATCAATCTAACTGGACTTGACTCAATTAACTGAGCCAACTAATTACAAATCAAATTAGAACTCATCCATATCTCTTTAACTGATGGATAAATTCCTCAATTAATAAAGAAACTATTGCATGTCCTCACATACACTTCATGTTTGATTTTTCACAACTAGTTAACTCATGGTGAATTAATTAATTTATTTTCAAATAACTGTTAAGTTCATATTTGAATTTTACTTCCTATTTTAGTCTAGGGACTGACTAAAATTTGAATCTATCCTTAACTGCTAAAAATAGAATGTTATTTTTAGCACTTCCATTTTTCATTCCTTGTTGCTCAATCCAGTACTCATACCCAAACTGCTATTTATAGCAGTGCTAGTTTTTGCATTTCTATTTTTATCATTTCTTGTTGCAATTTTCAACACCAAATAACTATCCCCTAAGGCAGCGAATACATGGGTATCTCATACTCGTATCTGATACTCACAATCTACTCAGTGCATGCTACCCTTCCCCCTCTTGCTAACCATTACCACTCAGTCTGCCATCGGCCCTCTTGATAATGTGCTAGTACAATGTCTCATTGAACACATACTGGAAAGTTCCCTCAATGGGTATCCTCTGCTGATGCATCATCCTAATATGCCCTGTGGAATGTGTGACACATGCCTCCCTCAAACTGTAGGCTCATTGATGAATGATATGCCACCTGTGCATATGATCACATCATCCCCCAACCTGTGGTTATCAACTCATGCACCAACCCAATACCCCCACTGAAAGTCTCTCCCCTACATTGAGTGTCATCCCAATATCTAAGGTGAGGTAAGGTATGGGAAAGAATAAATGCTGTCCAAGATTATCTGTTTATCTAACACTGACTATGTGTTCATATATAATTAGTTTGGAGCTAAATCTTCTATTCAATCTCGAATAGGCATGGCCATGGATGGTTATTTTATTACTAACACCTTTTGGCTATGTAAGATTGATGTGCATCACACTCATATTTACATATTAGCAAACTACTTGATATTTAAAAGTAGCTACAACATTAAGAAACAAATGTCCAATCTTTTCTTTAACAAAAAAGATGAGAACACATTTGAAATTTCCTTCTTTAATTGATGACTCTCAATTGTTAACTAAGGAAGCCTCGACATTAAGGTGTTAGAAAGTAAAAATAACTTTGTTGCTAAGTTTAAGCATGGAAGGAATTTTCATTAGAAAAGATTAAGATATCAATTAGTAATTTTGTCATACTTAATATTAAGTATAATTCCATTATTGAAGATTATTCCATCATGTTACATGATTTAGAGTATTAATGAGTGAACTAGGGAGAAAAGGCTATTTATTAATGATAAGAATGATTGATTCATGTCTAATGTGAGAAACTTGGAGAAACCTTAGCCACAAGCCATGTAGCAATTACCCTAGTCATATGCTAAATTCCATGTAAGTGAATACATAGGATATTATTTTTCTTTAATATATATTTAAGTATGATTATAAATTATAGGGATAGGGTCATAAAAAATTAAAACATTTCAACAAATTCCACCATTGTCTTAACTTTGAGGCTATAAGGGGTGCTTTAGAATCAAGGAACCAAGGAGGTCCATTATCCTATCAAGTTGAAGTAGATGGTAAGGGATCTAACTCATTAGATTTGCAACAATAAAATCCATGACCTTACATTGTCAAACAACTCCAGAAAACACTAACTCTTGACTTACCCAAACCTAATAGATATAGATCACTTTTTTCTTGTTCTTAAATCTAGGGCAGTGATTTGTAGATTTAATGGGTTCTAGAGTATGTTCAATATTCTGCATGAGTGGGTCTTCAAAACCTCTACCATCAACTAGGATATATGCATATGTTCAAAATCAATTTTGGTTGTTCACTTTGTTAGTCTAGAAGAGTAGTGAAAGAAGGGCTCTAGTTTTGGGGAAGAGTAGAGCTTTTCATCACCCCTTGGTTCCTAGATTTTGATTCCAAAACAATTTTTGTCTCAAAGAAGGCAACATGGGTGAGGCTGCGAAATATTTCCTTTCCTTTCTTGCATGAGGTGGCCCTTGAGGATATTGGAAATAGTTTGAGGTCATTTAAAAAGATGGATGTTGAAAGAATGAGGAAGGGATTATTTACTATTGCTTGAATTTGTGTAGAAATTTACCTAAGCAAAGGAGTAGGTGACACATAAAACCTTTAAGTGGACTCAAATTCTAGATTAAGAAAATGTGACATTGAGATGTTGTTCATGCTACCAAATGGGACACTTGTATGACAGGTGCCCCTAAGGAAAAAAACACCCAAAAAAGGTTTGGGAAGGGTGGAATGCAACTCACAAGCACAACACTACAAAATTAGAAGCAATCGATAAACAAGAAAAGAAAAAGATATGGCACACAAAGAGGAGCATTCATGTTTCAAAAAGTTTAGATTTAGACAAACGACCTGTACTAGAGATAACCATGATCCATTTGGAAATGTTTCCACCTATCCCAACTGATTGATGATCAAAACAAAAAGAAAGAAAGAAAATGTTTGTTTTACGTTTACAATTTTTCTTATATAATTATAAGCATAAAAGTTGCTTTTGTTGAACGCTAATAGCATCTACGAAATAAAATTGTGTTAGTTTTTTTAAGAAATTGAAATAAAATCATAGGAGAAAAATATGATATAAAATAACTTTATAAATGAATGTTTTAATTAAAATCTATCTACCTTCTACGAAGGAAACTTGGCTTTTAACATCTAAACAACAACATTAAAGAATGTAACATAATCATGGTTTAGTAAAATACTTTATTGAATTATCTATATATATATATATATAGCTACATTTAATTAGATATTCAATTAAATTAATTAAATCGTTCCAAGTATCACCGCCAAAACATTAAAATGTATTCCCGGTACGATGACAAAAACATTAAAACACGATAACCAGGCCGGTAGTTTACTAATGTATAAATCATAATTACGATATACTAGCATCCCACTCAAATATGAATGTGATGCACATGGCTAAGGTTGCCATAATAACATAACCATCCATGGCCATGCCTGTTCCGTGATTGTATAGACGATTTGGCTCCAAACTAATTACATATGAACACATAGTCAGTCTCAGATAAACAGATAATCTTCGACTGCATTTATTCTTTCCCATACCTACTAGGCAATTGTAATGTAATTAACCAAAAAAAAAGAAATTCATGACGTCTTTCTGCATATAATAAAATGCTAATCATTAAACACTGCACAGAGGAAAAGAAACGCCACTTAGTATAAGTTGGTGTACTTAAGTTGCCATTACATGGTGCTATAAGTTGCTCTACTAGAAGTTGAATGGTTAAGAATGATTACGACTATCTTTTTGCAGGACGGTTGCTAAAATGCATAAACGATGAATTGGGTTGTACAAAGAACTTGACTGCTGAGCTATATGGTTATGGCGTATGACAACTTTGATTTTATTCAATAATACAAGTTTAAGTACAAAACGATTGATTTGTGGGATATGTCCGTACAACTATAGTGACAGGCATGGCATCAAAGACAAGTACAATGGGGATTAAAATTAGAATCACTGGGTGACAACGCATATGGTAAGCGAACGAAACTACAGAGATCTTGTTGCAGTAGTGGGGGTCGATGGTCTCGACTACAGTGGATGGAAAGTGTTAAAGTATTAATTTCCACTGCAGCGTATTATCTCAGAAAACTGCCTGTTTTTTCCATGCGATGCGATCTAATCGCAGATCGCAAATCGCATCCATGCTCGCTGCCTTCGTCTGTTCTCTTGAACTCTTTCGACATGATGTTGCGATGCGATCTTATCGCTATCGAAAATCGCATTCGTGCCCTGTTGTCTTTTGTTACGCCCTGTGTTTTCAGCCGATTGGGATTCTGCAATGCGATCCGATCGCAAATCACAAATCACACAATGTACAGGCTTGCAGCAACTTAGGTGACGTGAACTATAATTTTCATTGACCGTTGGCTTTGTCAGTGAAACAATAAATGAATTTATTATTGTTGGTAAGTTGTGGTAAAGATTTAATTTTATAGTTTTTTTATTTCACGGGAGTTTTGTTTCTAGGGAATAATTCAAACAATATGTAATGTTTTTTGTTGTTGTTTTCTGTATGTAATGAAAGTAAAAAATATGCACAACATTACGAAGTAAAAAAAAAAAGGGAGAACATAGCAGCGTGAATGTAAGAGAGAATTTTACACACAGCAGTGTAAGTTTTTTTTGTAGAGGATATCTTGGCTTATCTTTCATTCAAGCGATGAAATGTAAAAACGCAGTAGCATAAATGAGAAGGAACATTACACAGCAGTGTTGGTTTTATCTTGTGAGAGACAGAGTGAATCTTTTCTGTTGCTCTGAATAGTTCTTGGTGAAATCCCTCTAATAGAGGAAGAATATTTTGTAAATGCAATCTTTTGTTAATGAATACAAAGTTTTTGTGTATGAGTAAAAGTTTGTGTTCCCAGAAAACAATTTTTAGTTTCCACTGTGTTAAAAACAGAGCATTTTTCTCTGTTCTGTTCAAGCTATTTTGTTTTGGAATTAAACAGAAAATTCCCAACATGGTATCAGAGCTTGTCCAGGCTCTTTGAAGGTGTCAAAGAAGCTGAAGGAAGGATTTCTTGCTGCAGCAGCTTCTCCAGCAGAGTGAAGACTCAGTAAAAAATCCAAGGTATTTCTCAAGCTAGTTTTCTGTGTTGCTGTTGAAGACAGTCAGTTATTTTAATACACAGTCAAGTATTTTGAAGAGTGCAAGAATGGTTGGAGCCAGCACTAGCATGGGTATCTTTAATACTCAGCTCCCACAATTTAATGGGAAAAACTATGACTATTGGGCAATAACCATGAAAGCTTTGCTTGCTTCCCAAGACTTATGGGAATTTGTTGAGGATGGTTTTGAAGAACCAGCAGATGAAAATGAGTTTAACAGTTTAACTCAGGCAGAGAAAGATCTATTGAAGAGCTATAAGAAGAAGGATTCTAAAGCCCTCTGTTTTTTGTATCAAGTAGTGCATGAGAGTGTGTTTCCAAGGATAGCAGTAGCCAAGACATCCAAAGAAGCATGGAAAACTCTCAAGACAGCCTATCAAGGCATGGAGAAAGTGAAGACAGCAAAACTACAATTGCTGAGGAGAGATTTTGAGAATCTATGCATGAAGGAGTTAGATAATATTGACTCATTCTTCACACATGTGATTGGTCTGGTCACACAGATAAGGTTTCATGGAGAGATTCTTGAAGAAAGGAGGATTTTGGAGAAACTATTGAGGATCCTACCCTCAAGGTTCGATGTGATTGTCACCACCATAGAAGAGACAAAGGATCTCACAAACTTCTCAGTTGATGAACTACACGCATCACTGATAACACATGAGCAGAGATTGAGTAGAAAGGAAAGCTCATCTCTAGAACATGCCTTTAAGACCCAGATGTTCTCTGGAAGAGGAAGAGGTCAAGGCAGAGGAAACCAGAGAGGAAGAGGCAAAAGCCAAAACAGAGGTGGAAGAAACAGTCCAGCAAATGCTCAAGGAAGAGGCAACAATCCAAATCTGAACCAAGGCCAAGGCAGCAACCAACAAAGTGGACAACATCATGCTCAAGGACAAAGGTATGATAAACCCAATGTCCAATGTCATTATTGTAAAAAATATTGGCATTGTGCAAATGAATGTAGGAAGAAACAACATGATATGAGTAATAGAACTAGTGAAAATTTCACTAGATAAAATATCAGTCAAAATAGTTTGTTTTTACCTTGTAATATGGTTGAAGAAAAGAGTGAAGATGTATGGTTTCTGGACTCCGGTTGCGGTAACCATATGGCAGGAAACATAGCCCTGTTTTCTATGTTAGATCAGAATGTGAAGTCACAAGTCACACTAGGGACAGATAACAAAGTTTCTGTTATGGGAAAACGAGAAGTAAATGTCTTAACAAATAAAGGTGAAAAGAAAACCATAACAGATGTTTATTATGTATTTGGAATGTGTTGTGCTCTACAACAACCCCCCATTTCATATCAAGTTTATTCTCAAAACTATAATATGAAATGGGCCCCTTTTTATTTTAATTGGTATCAACTTAGTATTATTCAAAAAGATCCGAAAAACAAAATAAAAACATTACAAAACCTTTTTGATAAACCAATTAATTGGTCTTATAATATATAAATGAGTAATCTTTTATCATTGCAACAAAGTGATCGCAAGATGGCATGTCGCAATGACAAAGGAGGCATAACTTAAAGACCCATTGGTTTTCTCCGACGCGACAACACGCAAAAGGCTATCGGATATCAGCAATAACGAGTTATCATAACAAAAGTCCCTTTCGCTCTGATGCGATGTGATATCGCTATCGGCGATCGGAGATGTACAATGCATGCTTTTCAAAGTTCTCAGTTAATACTCCCGATGCGAATTGGCGATATCGCTATCGGCAATCGGGGATTCCAAAAGGAACCAATATAACGATTTAAGTTTTCCCTGACGGCCGATTGCGATAAAGCTAAAAGCGTGAATTTCAAAAAATTGATAAAGCAGGGATATTACGATTAATTTGTATTAAAGCCTTATCTTCCCAACAGCAATTCACCTGCGCTCAACCCCAAAACATCCAAGGCAAGCTTAAAACGAATCATTCGGCCAATAAACGATATGATGGGCATTTAAAGGATTGACAGGTTTAACGGCCATTTAATGAAATATAAGTCTAAAAAATCTTTTCACAGATTGTATCGCGGCCACATTAAGTTAATCCTTCATCATGCATTGATTATATATGTCTCTCTCATATTTGGTTTGCACTACCAATTCTCTGTATTACGTTCATTTTCACTCTGTGCAGAGCTCTTCCCGAAAGCAGTGGATTCAAGCAGAATGGGAAGAAGTCTAAGGAAACTACAATAGCCTCTGTTTCGCCAGTACAGGACAACTCATCGCTGATCCAGGAACTAAAATAAAAGGATTGATATCTGACACTACATGTCTAGGACTCAGCAAAACCACTTACAAAGTACTATAATTTGATTGAAGCGAAGAAAACCCAGGTGACAGCATACAAGCCACAATAGATACAACCGGAAAAATCTTATGCTACTCTAAGGATTTAGCCGACTCTTTCCTTCATCGATAGCCGCCCGGAACAAATTCTCCCAAATACGGATTAGTGAGGTGGGCAATTGAGGAAATCCCAATCACAGACAGAACCTTTTGCACTAGAGATGGGAGAATCTTCGGTTCATTTCAACCTAATGATTTGAGGCAAATGTATCATTTTCCTGTACCAGAGAAGAAGTACAACAAGGCATTCCTGGAGAAATTCAGAGAAGAGAACGAAATTGAATCCAACCCATTCGGGATTGGAGGCAAAATCCAGCAAAACACAAGCATGCGTCTTCAGGTAAGTACTCTGTTGACTCTCTATGTTCTCCTTATTGTTATGCTGGGATAATGATGTGTAGATTATGGGGTTACAACGATTCCGCAAATTTCACTATAGAAATGGTTCCTTTAATGGAGGCGACATGTAATAGTGAAATAATGGATTGGCAATGTACTGTCAATAAGCTAGCAACCGCAGTTTTTGATTTTAGAAGCAAAACCCCGCATCACTGAAAGGTTTATTCCCCGCATTCTACTACAGTGCTTATATCTTGGACACCCTGTGTTTTAATTCTGAATTTCCTGTGCTTGGATGGAGGTGGACTCCACAAGGCCCCATGCCCATTCATATATACCATCAGAAGTTGTGGAAAACTTACTATAAGCACCATTTATATCAAGTCTGCAATGGCTTTATGTTACCCATTCACTACTCTATTTTTGATAAACCCCGCTCCTAAGATTTCCTACCAAGCAGGGGTGATTTGACATCCATAGGAAGACGTTTCGGAGAGAAAAAATTTACTTATATAAGAATTTTCGGCAGCCAAGCCAAACCTCATGTCCTCCCTTTGTACATACATGATAAACTGTTGGCTAGGAAATAGCATATCAGATTATGTCCAAAGGA